>OX419758.1:15064536-15735131 GCA_948567375.1 Lunularia cruciata
TTGCAACAAGAATTCCCAGATGGACTCCATCCCATTGCCTTTGTGTCTTGCCAACTCAATACGGCTAAACAAAACTACTCTACTCAAGATCAAGAACAACTTGCAATGGTATACGCCACCAAGGTATGGAGGCATTACCACTTGGGGAAACAAGTGATCATGCAAATTGATCACAAACCATTGTTGCAGACATTACACTTAGAACACATGAAGAGTCGACATCATTGATGGGAGGAACAACTCCAACTGTATGACATCAGACTTGAGTACAAACTAGGTCAGTTCCATGTCATCCTTGATGCTTTATCACTACGACCTGATTTGAAGTCTCTTCCTCTCATCACAATGGCAATTTCAATAGTGTCAGTTGACTCTAAGGTCCAAAATGAGTTTCAATCAGCTCTACACCAAGATCCCTTCTTCCAAATGGTACATGGTTCCCTTATGACATTTGATAAGGAGTAAAATACCTTCTCAATCAAGGAGGGCCTTTATTCCATGAGGACCGGATCTATATTCCAGCTAAAGGTGATCTTCGACTTGTGTGCTTTCAAGAAGCCCATGGTTTACCTATCGCTAGTCACATGGGTGTGGACAAGACCTTGGGTACCCTCCAATGTCAATGGTGGTGGCTCAACTTGACACAAGATGTTTTAGAATTTGTCTGATTCTGTGAGAGTTGTCAAAGTAACAAGGCCAACAACCAGAAGCCGAGTGGACTCCTTCAACCACTCGTCATTCCATCTGCTTGCTGGGAGCATGTGAGCTTGGATCTCATCACATCCTTACCAAAGACAAAACAAGGACACACCGCAATTGTGGTGTTTGTGGATAAGCTTAGTAAGCAAATCCACTTTGCACCAACCTGTGATACCATGGATGCTCCAACCTTAACACAAATCTACTTCAACAATATCTTCAAGCATCATGGGATACCATGTGTACTCATCTCCAACCATGATCCTCGATTTATCGGGAATTTTTGGTAAGCACTCTTCCAGATACTCAGCACCAAGCTTGCTTTGTCCACGGCCTATCATCCTCAAACTGATGGAAAAAACAAACATGACAATTGTACATTGGAGGATATTTTGCGTGCCTTTGTCAATATCCACCATACCAATTGGGATGAATGTCTTGCAATTGCAGAATTTGCCTACAACAATTCCAAATAGGAAAGCACCAGATTTTCTCCTTTCTTTTTCAATTTTGGCCAAGATCCGCTTGTTCTAAATTCTCTTCTTGCTTCCCCTCCATCTCACGTTCCTCATACTTCCACATTCTTGACCACTATATCCCAATCTCTCCAACAAGCCAAGTCTCACCTCCTTGTTGCTCAAAATTGCCAAAAACAATATGCGGACCACCATCTTCATGGTCTTGCCTTCAAAGTTGGAGATAAAGGCATACTATCCTCTAGTAACCTCCCTCTCCCACTTGATACCCAAGTTTGTAAACTTGCACCTAATTGGATAGGACCCTTTGATATCACACAAATTGTCTCTCCTGTTGCTTATCGACTTGCCTTGCCTTGTCGCATGCAAATCCATCCTGTCTTTCATGTTTCCAAGTTGAAACCCTTTGATCCTAACCCATCTTTCTTTTCCTCTTAGAGTCCAACCTCCCCCTCTTCCTGTCCTTATCAATGATCATGAGGAGTACAAAGTTGATCGTACCCTTGTGCGTCGCCATATTCAACAAAGCCGTCGCCAACATATGGAGTATAAGGTCCTTTGGAAAGGGTATCCCCTCCATGATGCCACATAGAAACCTCTTTTTCACCTCTAAAATGCACAAATAGCCATCCATGAATTTGAAACTTCATTGGCGACGAGGATCCAACTAGCTACGGGGGAATATGTAACAATATAGAGTTTAGCAATGAAGTTAGCGGGCTTACAAAGTAGCACAAAAGATAAATTAACCTAGAATATTCTGAAGTATCTAGGAAGCTTCTTGGAAAGCTTCCCGGCTAGCTTAGCTTGCACCTCAAGTTAGTAGCTTCTAGAAGCTTCCAACTAGCTTAGCTTGCATGCCAAGTAGGCAGCTTCTTGAGAAGCTTCCTATTTAACTTGGCTTGCACTCTAAGAAAGCGGCTTGAGGAAGCTTCTTGAGAAGCTTATCAAGGGCCTTGTATGCTACCTATAAATACCAAAGCCAAAGCTCATGCTAGATATTTGGAGTTTTTCCACATTCAAGTGTCCCAATGTGAGTTTCCATTCTCCTATTTCTCTCCTAAGTCTTGGTCTTTTACAATAAATTTTGATTTCTAAATTTTCATTGGAAGTTTTTGAAACTTTCCAAGAAAATTAATCACAAGATATTCTACTTGCTAACCCAAGAATTGGGAAGAAAACATTCTTGGGCAGAAAGTTATGAATTTTTGAAGTGAAGGAGATGGTTTTAAACCAAATTTAGGAAGATGTATGATAAATAAAGAGGTTCTTTGGCCAAATAGTTGGATGAAAAGGGCTGAAATTTTGCAAGGGAAGACCTTGTGTGTGTTAAAGATATGGAAAATTGCTAAAGATTTGGAAGTACAAGTTGGGAGGATTGATTGCCATTATGAAGAAGGGTCATTTCTAGGGAGTTGAGTTCTCATACATAAACAACAACCAAAGCACATGTAAGTGTTTAGACTTGGCTTGGGAGCAAGGAATGCAACTGAGAGTAGAAGTTGAGATTATGCAAGGTTCCCTAAGGGTTTGGGTTATTTTAGAGGTTGATTTGAAGAAAAGAGAGTTAAGGATAGAATTTGAAGAGAGTTTGAGAGGATCAAAAAACCTATGCCACTTGGAGAGAAGAGTGATTTGAAGTGCTTTTATGTGAAGAGAAGAGATGTAAGGCAAGTTTATGTTTAGTGATCTTTGAGAGCAAGAAATAGAGGTAAAAGAGAGTCTTATTTGACTTAGGATTACATGTTGGACCTTCTTCACCAAGTTTAGGTGGGATGAGATCTAAAACCAAGGAGTTGTGTGAGGTTTGTGGAGCAGAAGGACTTCCAAAAGGGCATGAATGTAGTGGAGTAACAATAATTTTGGAGACTTTGGTCAAAGATCTTAGGGAAAGTCTTAGTACCACCATGGAAGAACTACCATATTAAATGGTTCTCAAGATGAGTGATGGAGATAACCTTTCAATTGATGGATAAAATTTCCATGAGAGTTTGACTAATATGCACTTTAAGACAACTTGAACCTTTTTCATTGCCTATGGTTGACCATTCTAAACTAGTGTTAGTCATGTTTTTACTCTATTATTTATAGCGTGAGAGACATGTGGTACCCACATTTTTTTGTTTTTTTAAGTTTTAGGAGAAGGAAGGGATATTTTGGAGTAGAAAAGAGTGTTGGTTGTAGGGATGAAGTCAGATTTGGATTCAAAAAATGAAACATGATCCAAAGCCAAGGAAGGTAAATTGTATCAAAGTAGAACTTGACTTTGGATTGGAGTAAGAATGATGGTTGATCAGAACTGAGGATACTTGGATACTTTACCTCAAGATAAAGACACCCAATCTGATGTTTCTCAATTGAAAACTTAACTCAGGCCATACCAACCAAGAAAGGACATCATTTGCAAATGGCTAACTTGTGCAAGCTTATAGTTGAAAGTGGCAAGAGGGAACATGCATGGGCATGATTTTTGACTGAGTTTAGATTGAAGAATGATTGCAACTTGGAGAACTATAAGATCAAGACTCTATAGAGAGGATTTTGTAATGTTCAATCAAATTCATCCTATTAGTTTGTGTAGTCCTATAAATTGTAGTTGAGTTGCAGGGCAAGTTGCGGTGTTGTGTGCAAAACCAAGCAAGAAAGATCAGGTCATGATGTCTTGCAAGGGGAGTCACCAAGTTTCTGCAATCTTGGTTAGGAACCAGGTCATTCCAAAAAGAGACATGTTAGCTAGGTTTGAAGTATTTAGTTGACTATGAATAACATCCCTCTTGGAATTGGAATCTAAGTTGTCCAAGGTTCATGATGAAAATTTTAGGTAGCAATTTTGAGGAAGGCCTAAGAGAGGAAATCCTACTCATTGGATTGAATAAAATTGGAGACTTGTGTTGTAGAACAATGCATGAAAACTGATAGGGATCACCTTCAATCAGAAGTGTGATACCTAAGAGAAAATAGAGGAGTTGAAGATGTTGTTCAACATGCCAAGGAAGAAGAATGTGTACTAGGTAGAAACTTGTGTGGATCTCACAAGGCAAAGTATTATCAAAGTAGTCATGGCAATGATGAAGTAGGAGCAAACCACTTACATTACAAAGCAATAGTGCATCTTCTTTCACATGATGTTTGGAAATGTGAGTGTAAATTTGGCGGGGTGTTTTTACCAATAGATAAGGTAGATGGTGTTGTAGTGGAGGATGGACTTGTTGCCGCATTACTTCATATTTGTTGCACCCCATTTCTATCTTGGGTTGAATCTGCTTACAACCAAAGAACAATAGAGCATGGTGTCCCATTTCCATCCTGATTTAAGACAAGTCACTGATCTTGAGGAATGCAATATATGGCAAAAATGTGGGAGAATAATCAGCATTTCTCAAGAACAGGATGAGAGAAGGTGATGTAGACTACAGTCCCAAAGCTAAAGAAATGCTCCCAACCTGAGGATGTTGTGACACTAGCCAAGTGAAGGACAAAAAAAAGACTAAACACAATTTGAGCCATTGTAGTGGTGAACTTATCATTGAGAGCTGAAGAAGAAAGATCCAAGTGAAACTTGGAGTTGGAAGAGGAGGAAGAGTTGACACTCAAGAGTCAAAATTTGAGCAAAAGAAGCAAAGGAAAACCCAAGGTGAAGGTAATGGAGGTGATGAAGGCAATGGAGGAGAAGCACTTGGTGGGAGTGTAGAAACTTTGCATGCAGTTAGGTGAATCAATAACCCAATGTGAGGCATTCTTAGTGAAGGAAAGTTCAGATTGGATGAGAAATGTGACTTGGCATTTCAAAAGCAATGCTCAGCATTGGAGCCAAGGTAGAGCTAGAGGAAGTGTACTTGCAAAAGTTTCATGTGCTAGGGCAAGTGACTCATAGGAAGAAGGTGAAGATGTGGACCTGAATAACTTATTAATTTGCCTTAGGGATTGAGTAGATAGGAAAATAGTAAATGTAGGAGGTAATATTTGCCTAAGATAAGACTAAGTTAAAAAGGATGTAGATAGTCCTACCACTACTTTGAGTGAGCAGATAATGATCCAATCCAAAGTAGCTGAGCTCAAAAGTGTAGGTGGACTCAATAGAGTTACCCAAAATCATTAGAGAAAGTTAGAGTAGAGAAGGAGGATATCATTAGAATATCTATGACTTCAATTGTAGTGCAGATTGATGATGTGATTGCAATATAGGTAGATGCAGAACCCAAAGTGCATGAGGCACTTGTAGTTACTTTGGGTGTGGAAGCCAGACTAGAAGGAGTACTCAGATTGGATCCAAGTGAGTAGCAGCTATAGATCCAAAGTAGTGGTTTTGTAAGTAGAGTCGCTTTGTATCTGCAACATTGGTGGAAGTAGTTGTGACAATTAAGTAGTTTAGGAAGTGGTTGTAACCTCCCAAAGATTTCACTATTCAGAGCAGTCATTCAGAGTTTTGTACTTGGTAATGAGCAGAAGATGAATAAAACAAAGTGTTGAAAAGGTGCTTGTTTTCTTCTTAATTTTGAATGCCTTTGTTTGTGAATGTATGGAGAAATTTGGATTGCAAATGAAGGAGTGTAAGATGTTGGATTCTATAACTCTAAATTCCATTTTGTGAGTATGATACTAAGTGGAGCACATTCAAAGCAATGCCTTGATGGATCTTTGTGAACTAAAGTATTGTTAGTATTTGAGCTAAAGTATTGTTAGTATTTGGTAGTCTTAGCTGTAGACAAGAAGTTGATGTAAAGTCACATTGAACTAGGAAGTTGTACATTTGTTTGGGGGGGGGGGGGGGGGGGGGGGGAGGGAGTGGAAAAACAAGAATGTTGAAAACCCAACTCACCATTGAACAACTAGAGAAAGAAGCATTGGATTTGAAAATATCCTCATGATATATGGAAGAAGGATGCTAGTGGACAATCATATTCATTGAGACATAGTACATTGACTTCACCAAAGATTGAGAAGGAAGACGATTACTTGAGAGATCTGATTTTGTGATAAGACTACACAAACCTTGAAAGAAGAGGAGGCCAATACATCTTGCATAATATCCTCTGATCAGTGCAGCTGGATCTTGAAGAACAATTTGATGATATTGAAACCCTACCACAACCTTAGGTTCAAGAGGAGGAAGTCTCCTCGGAAATACCTCCATTGCAGTTGATACCTTGGGAGGCATGGCCCAAATCTGATGTAGGACCCTCAAAGGTGACATAGAGCAACCAAGTCCCTTGTATTTCAAACCTTGCCAAATTTCCCTTGTAAATAGATTATATTTCGAACCGCTACCATGTCGTCACACTCTGTTACGAGAGGCATGCCTACCAGAAATACAAGGGGCTGGAATGAGATGAAGACTTGAATAAATCTATTGAGGAGTTTGAAACAATTTTCTTTGCCAACAAGGAACATGACTCCCAAGATAGACTAAGCATTTTCCCAAGCCTTCTCCGGAAGAAAGCCCAAAGTTAGTACCCCCATGTTACTCAAATATAGGTTTAAACTAGGAAACTAGAGAGAACTTTGGAGTAACTTCTTCGAATGATTTCAGGTAGATTTCAGATACAAGTGTCTTTGCCACACTAAAAAATTTGGATTGTGGAAAGAATAAGAAGTTTCTTGAAGTACCAAGAGAAGAAGGTAATATTGAAGTACTTCCCCATCTTTGGATGACTCAACAACCTCATTGAGTGTAATGTTTTGAGGATAGGAGAACCCCCAAGAGAAAATCCAAAAGAAGAAATGCAAAGCTTCACACTCAAAACTCAAATGCCCCAAAGGAGCACCTTGCCTTTATTATATAGCAAAGAAGGTCCTCTCAAAGGAAGCTCCACCCTTGGATCAAATACATGGATTGTTGACATCTCAACAAGATCCACCCTTAGATCAGTTGTTAGATGGGTGATATGTTGATCCTTGTCCTATCTAGTTGGTCAAAAAGGTTTGACTAGAAGGAATCTTTAGAGAATCTTCCTATAAGAAGCTTAGAATTGCATGGGTGAGGTACAATGGGGGGGAGAAGACAAGTCTATTTTCCTCAAGGGGAAGACAATTTCCAATTTTGAGGCTTAATTCATCCATTTAGGCCTCCAAAATTGGCTCTAAATTTTTTAGGCTATTTTTGGCTTCAACCCTATTAGTAAAAGTACTCTTTTGGTGATACCTTTATTTGATCTACTAAGTCCATCATACATAATATCCTTGTAGATATTACTAAGCCAATTCACCTCTAGATAATATGTCTAGCTATTGGTATTGCAAACCTCCTCCCTATTAAAACACAACATCCTCGTTACAAAGCTATTACTTAAAAGATTTCACTAATACCGGTGCATTGGTCAAGTTGGTTGTTGGCTCCCATATCACCTCATACAATGGGTACCCTTTTCATTGTACAAGATATTTCACATGTTGATTGCAAGTACCACTGGTTTGTTTATAGATAATGTGTTCAACTTCATATTCCTTTGTGCCATCAATGAGTGTTGGACAAGGTTGAATGTCTTGGATGGAAGGAAAATGAGGTGGTCAAGAGGCATATTTGCATAGTAAGGAAGCATGGAATACTAGATGAATCTTCATATGTGGCGGTAACTTGAGGTGATAGGTCATTCTGCCAATACAACAAAGAATGCAAAAAGGTCCAATAAAACAAGGTTTGAGTGTACAAGGGCCAACTAACACGAGGTTGGTTGTTTATAGCCACACTTGATCCCCAACATTGAATTCCATATGCCGGCAGTGTGCATTTGCATACTGCTTCTATCCATTTTGGGTGATCTACAACTTGTGCTTGGTGTTCTCTACATCCTATTGGATACTAAAAACAAAATTGTTGACAATGTAAACCTTGGTAGCCACCGGATGGATCTTCATCAGCTTGAAGAGGAAAGATGATGCTCTCCATACACAAGGAAGAATAGTGTGACTTGTAAGGATGCATTCACTAAATTGTTGTAAGCAATTCTACCAATGGAATTAAGGTGTCCTACCTTTCATGCTCATCTAAGATGAGGCCCTAGAGCATGTCTCAATAGTGAAATTAGCCCACTCTATTTGTCCATTGATCTATGGATAGTAAGTTGTGGACATGGCCAATTTGGTTTTGAAAAAACCAAAAAGTGTTCTCCAAAACAAACTAGTGAATTGAATATCTTTGTTGGTGATGAGTACTCAAGACAAACCATGGTGAGAAAAGACTACATCTAAGTACAATTGAACTAGTTGTGGAGAAGTCACATCCTTGGTGGTAGGACACACATGAATCATTTTGTTGAGCAGTTAGCAAAGACTACTATGGAGTCAAACCTTAAGGTGGTCTTGAGCAATTCATGAACCAAATACATGCTTGCCTGTTCCCAACATTGTGTAGGAGTGGGGAGGAGTTAAAGGAGTCTTGTGAGAGCTTGATAAGAAGCTTTATTTTGTTGATAGAGTAAGCAACTTCAAATGTATTACATCACATTGTTGCTCAACAGTAATGAGGTTTGATTGCATCCAGTGTCTTGTCCACTCCAACATGATTTACAATGGCAAAATCATGATATCCTGCTAGGATGGTAGTTCTTATGTCCGTGGAATTTGGGATCAATAGCTTGTCATCACAAAGGTAAGTCCTTGGGTGTTGATGATGCCTTTGGATGATTGAGCTCTTGCAATCTAGTTTTTGTAGAAACAAGCATCTTGGCAAGAATTCAAGGTTCATCTTGACTTCTAACATTAGATGTTTGCCATTGGCAATCAGGTGAATGCATGTGTTGTGCATATATACATTGCTGTCAACATCATATACTATAGAAGCACAACTTACACATAAGTCATTCATAGACTCAAAAGTGCCACAATAATCAAATTGTTTACAACTCTCGAAATCAACTCAACTCAGATCAGTACTTGATCTATCACTCTATAAACTTCCAACAATTGGGCACTAATTATATTCAAGCCACACCCACTCTAGCTAAGAGAATCCAAGTGATGCTTGCCAGTCTCTGTCCACCATAGCCAGGAACTCGAAGGTTCAACATCAAAGAAGTGAGCTCTTTGGAGCTGCACTTCAAAAGTATACCCCTAAACTCGAGATAGGTTTGAAACCCTAATGGTCCTACTGATGGTACACTCAATGGTGCGAATGGTGCAAAGTGATGGTGGGCCCCACTATGAAGTCAGTACCCCAAACACAAAATCTGACCGTCAGAAAGTAGTCTATGGGAAATGGCTTAAATACCTCTAACTACTATCATTGCAACTCTAGTGGCCGAGCAATCTAGATGCAAAACTAAAATGGTGTGATAGTTGTTGTGCGTATATACATTGCTACACAACATACATTGTTGTTAGCATCATACAATATAGAAGCACAACTCACACATAAGTCATACGTAGACTCTAAAGTGCCATAATTGCCCCCTAGCTGGCAGTTAGGTCCTTCTAATTCCAAATAGCCATCTACTCCAAGTATATGGTATATCCTATGATGGGCAAAGATCAGAAGGCCAGGTGCTATGGAGCCCCATCGTTAGTCGCTTGTTTGCAATCTTTACCATATAAAGAATGAAAAAACTATAGGTCAAGTACATCTAGGACATAACCACTGCCCCTAAGGAACCACCATAAGGGGAGGAGTCATACATGCCATATGTCATCCTCTCAAACAACTATCACAGACTAACATAGTAGCAGCTCCACCAAAAGAGCCACATAACATACACCTCAAGCCTGCACGTACAAGTGCCAAGCTTGGGTTCATAGTACCATCAATGTTTAGGAGGTGCCATGGTGCACAATTGTGCACATGATCCTTCCACACAACACCATCATGTCCTTCTAACACAAGGAATCCAGATGGCAAAACCTCATGCACTCTCAAGATAATGCGGCTTGTCAAAACATCAAGTGTCATTGGTGTTGTCTGCTGTAGATATACATAGTCTCTTGGATGAAATTGATGGATTGAGTGTCTATAACCTCCTCCTCAAATGGTAGCATAGCATAAAGTATCTCTATGCTGAGCAATCTCCAAGTTCTCAAAGGCCATTGGCATCACTCTCTAGAAGATCTCTACCCGTTGAGAACATGCGCTCATCCATACATCTGGGCCATCCAAGTCCAAAACTACAGTAGCATCTCAACAAATGGCTGCAAGTAAATCTGGATCTTGTCCATAGAGTAGGAAGTAACGAGAGAAGGATGCTAAGGAGGCTTGCTGGCTGAATAGATAGCCCATAGCCAACCAAGGTAATTGGAGATCCCAATCTCCCAAGTGGCCTTTTTGCAAACCCTACTTTTGCAATCCTCTCTTCACCGTCTGAACCACTCTCTTTGCTAAGCCATCTGCCTTAAGGTGATCTTGGGATGTAGTACAATGATCAATGAAAGCCTTGTCACACAAGACTTGAAACTCCCCCAAGAACTATGTACCTGATCAGTCAAAACCTCAATTGGTGCACCAAAATGACTAAGAACTTGATCCAAGAACAAGTAAGCTAGCTCTTCACTAGACTTGTCAAGAAGTGCCACCAACTCAATCTACTTGGAGAAGTGCTTCACCAGCACCAAAACATACTGACGATGTCTCACAATCAGTGATAAAGGTCCAACAAAGTCAAAACTCCAACGGTAAGCCAATCTTGTGATAGGTAATGGGTGTAATTATGACGTAGGAGCATTGAATGATGCTCTAACTTGGTCATAAACCACACATTTGGCAACAAACTACTGTACCTTAGTCTGCATACCGTGCCACCAATAATGACTTTGAAGTAAGCTATACGTATGTTTTACTCCAAAATGTCCTAACTCCTCATGAGCATGACAAACCAACTATGATCTCTAAGATGGAAGTGGTACTACTTGCAGTCTATCATCCTCCCATACATGCAAAAGGTGTTTTCCCTCCAATCTGAATTGTCCGGCTTGCTAAAGAACATGATCTCTCTCCTTGACCCCAACTATGCCACCCACAAGACCAGTGCAAAGATAGTCCATCCCTAAGATGCCACCATGAATGTCTCACTAAACTGTACCAATATCTTCACTCTTTGGATCTATGGCCTCAATAATTCCTCTTGTATGCATTGAGAGATATACCACCAAAGGCCTCATAAAATATACACAAAAAGGCAGATGCATGCCAACTTGGCATCATCTCCTCATCTATCTCACCATGCCAACATGCTCCAATCTGATCCTACTGGCTAGGACATGGACCTTGCAAATGGGTTTGCAAGCCTGCAAATAGGTTTGCAAACCTGCAAATAGGTTTCTACTCAACCCATTTGCATCATGGTTCACCACTCCGGGTCTGGGAATAACCATGAAATCATACTCTTGTAAAATCAAAGCCCATTGTGCAAGCTTTCATGAAAGCTTGTCTGATTCCATCAGCCACTTCAGTGGCTGATGATCAATGATGAGAATGGAGAGGTTACCAAATAGGTAACATAAAAAATGTGCTATTGCCCAAACTACTGCCAAGCACTCTCCCTCATATGAACTATACTTTGCCTCTGCTGAATTATTGGAGTGACTAGCATAGGCCACCACAAACTCCTTCCCCTCACCATCATGTTGGGTGAGCATTGCTCCAAGCCCCAATATATTCTAATCAATATGAACCTAAAATGGTCATCCTCTGATTGGTTTACTCCAAATAGGAGCAAATGTCAACCTCTCCTTGAGCTCTACAAAAGCTCTCTCTTGCTCATCTCCCCAACACCACTCCTATGTAAGCTTGGTCAGCTTCATCAAGGCCTTGGCAATGGCATTAAATCCTCTAACATAACAGCAATAGAAGCTCACCAACCCAAGGAATGCTTGCACTCTACTCATATTCGTGGGTCAAGGAATACATGCAATAGCCTCCACCTTGGTTTGCTCAACACCAAGTCCTCTGGGGTAGATAGTGTGACGCAAATACTCAACCTACACTTGTGGAAGAACCTACACTTCCCAAGATGTAATTTGAGTCCATGAGATCTCAACCTCTCAAACATCTCAAACAATTGTCTCTCATGCTACTCCACGATAGTGCTATAAACCAAAATGTCATCAATATAAGACCAAGAAAAATCCAATCCAGCTAGGATCCTATCCATGACCCTCTAGAACCCAACAAGAGCATTCTTTAACCCAAATGATAAGAACCTCCACTGATATAACACATCCTTACCATGAGGATCAATGGCCCAAAATGTTGTCTTGGCCTTATCCTCCTACCTAATCGACAACTGATGATATCCTGCTCAAAGATCCAAAGTATTGAAGATCTTTGCATGCCCAATTGCATCAAAAATTTCCTCCAATGTAGGCATAACATATCGATCAGCCTTGGTCTATTGGTTGAAATGACAGTAATCTCCATACATCCGCCTATCTATGTATTTATGATGCATATCCTTCTTGGCTGGCATCACTATAGCTGATGCATACTTTCTATGTGAGATCTCTATCAACCCATCCTCAAAAATATATCTACTTTGGCTCTGCATCAATGTCCTCTCCATGTCACTATAGTGATAAGGACGTAAAAAAACAAGTGTATTGCTAGTCAGCTCAATCCATATAACAGGTGTTTTCAGAGCATCCAAATCCTTTGTACTAAAGGAAAAACAACTTGTGTAGCTCCTCAAGAACCTCCAAACTCTCCGTCTTTCCTCTCCAATAAGCTTGGGTCCAAGAATCTGGTTCCCAAGTATCTTGTAACATATTGACTGGTTGTTACACTGGGCACTTGGGAGCAGTATTGTAATGCTCTAGACCACTAAAGGTCCCAACCTTTGTGTGAAAAACTCCCTCCACTTTGGCTACAAGCTCCACACGTCCTCTAGCTGCATCCCAAGTGGACCAAGGGTGTAATCCAAGTAGCCCATGCTCACCTAGATGGACTCCAAGTAGACCACTCTCCTTATTAGTTGTGTCCCAAGAATACCATGTCTACTTGGTCCATTGCCCCCAACATGTGCTTGGATCATCTCGGTAGGCACAAACTTACAAGTGTCCGAATGGTGATGCCTATCAAGCGCATTTTACGTTGCTCTGCCAAGCCAAGGGTCACAATCCAGGTCAAATAGTTTAGGTTCATAGCCTAACCTAACACCTGACTCTTAGATCCTTTGATATTGTTGGAATAGCAGTAATACTTGTGCAAAAACCCATTGCTCACTCTCTCTCTCATCAATGTTGGGCTCCACCAACTGTTGTAACTGTGAGTCCCAAACTAGTCCAAGTCCTCCCTCTCAGAAAGCATGAGAGCTTAGGAAACTCATGAGTGTGGGAAATGCAGCTCTAGGCTGTCCAACTAGTTTCACCACTACCATACATGACCTATCAGCCACTACCACTTTTTGGGACTAATGCCCAACATCCAAGATGTCATCAACAAGGATGTGGTCAAGTTGTTGAATCCCATCATAAGCACACTCTAAAACCTCTTTGGGTAAGAGTTTCATCCATCAAAGACAAAGACAATGAGCCCGTGATCCTACTCTAGTTGCATCTCACAATACAGCAGGTCGCATCCAAAATGGACTTGATGTGTACTCGCCACCACTTTGGTGCAAGAATCACCCATCAAAGGAAGATTCTCCAAAAGGTAAGTTGGAGAAACAGACTGATGAATTTGGAGATGTTGTAGTATCCTTAAGATCTCCCAAAACACACCAGAACAAGGATCCTTAAGACCCAAACCTCAGCCAGCACATATATGACCCTAACATGGCCATCTAGAAATCACCAAGTGAACATGCCTATGTCCCTCCAAATCATGCACCCTCAGTAAGAAAATGTCTATTAATAGGGCTTTCTAGTAACCTCTAACTTCTGACATCAATAATAACTTAATATACCGGTAGGCCAAGTGTGCCACATGATGTATAGAGACTCACCTAGCAGTCTCATCTCTCTCTACATACAAGTATCTTTGTACTCGTATACACGTTTGTAATACCGTAGTTAGTCTAGTGCATATCCCACCAAATAACTCCAATAGACATACTCCCTCCATTGGATATTTCCAAGCAATGAGTGTGGTATCCAAGGTGTCAAAGTAATCAATTTTGGAGGCTCATCCTCACACTTATCTCTTGATGGTATAAAGGCTCCACTCCAAGCCTATTGCACCAACTAATTTGCATGTTGTTATAATGCATCCTCTGAATTCCACATGGAACATCCAAGATGGATGGAATAATCCCACTCATACTCCAAATCCAAGTGATCTCCTCTGGTATTGGAGTATCCTCTACATGGGTGTTCCTCTCCAACAAGTCACCAAGCCAAGTAACTACACCACTAAAAGCTAAAACTGATGCTGCCATGGTCTTGGACTGTAGTGAACCAAGATTGCCACTACTAAAGCATACTAGTAGGCAATATATCCATCCTTCATGAGACTACCAGCCTTGCCTATAGGAGGTTGTCTCCTTCCAATAGTCAATGTTGAAACCCATGGAGTATAACACTACTCCTCCAACTAGCACATCGTATGACTCAATTATTGTCACAATAGCCTAAGCTCTCACCATCGAGCTATCAATCGGATGACCAGACTGAACTTGGACAACAAGCTCCCCAGGTATGATGTACTAGAGATGTCTCGATAAAAAATGGACACCTCTCCACATTGGTCTCTCATAACTTCAAACTGACTATTGTAGCTTTCCTTGACATAAACGGCTACACACTAGAGTCTAACAAGACTCTTTGTGGTGTATAAACCTTCCCTTAAGGTCCCACCAAATGGAAAATCCCCCTTTGGTTATCCAATAAGACAACACCAAGTGTGAACCGTGCTCTCTCAAAGGCTGGTCTATGAGCCGGCCTGTCTCTCACTCAGGATGAACCTCTGATGGTTATTATGGTAGTGCACCATGGACTAAGAAGGCAAGGAACCCCAACTCCATCATACTCCTCCAAGGCTAACACTCCAAGACTCAAGACATTGCTCACTAGAGAACTCAATGAGAGAGAGATAGTTGCAAATGAAAGGATGATGAGTACCTCCTCACCCCTTGTTTATATACTTGTGAAATAGTTACGTACCAAAGTTACTAATTACCATAGTAACTCAAGTTACTAGACTAAAAGTCAAGTCAAGTCAAAAAGTAGAAAGGAATATCCATTCACATGGGCATATTCCCCTAAGCATGTGGTCTTATCTTGACCCAACCACTAAGTCAAGGATTCCTTCACATGGGCTATCCTTGGACTAAAGAAGAATCCAAAACAAAAAGTCTTGCGGGCCCAAGAGTTCTCAACTCTTTCCTCAAAGCCAAACACCTAGGAATAATAGCAAGTCAACACACTAAAGTCCAAAATAGTGGTGCTCATCTTTTCTACTTCCTCTAAAGTAAGGTCCACTCTATCTTAGCTATGACTAACTTTAGCTAACCATGACTAATATAGAACTATCCTTTATCTCTATATAAATAATATCTCTTAAGTACTTGTAATACCAAGCTAAATATCACAATACTACACACATGCACAAATGGGTGTTACAGGTCTAGTTGGCAATTCCTCTAGTCTAGCTACTACTACTTGCCATAAACCAGTGGTTGTTGAATGGATCCCATGCTCCTCAACCAAGTCAACTCCACTATCAACCACCTTTACTCTAGTAGTAGGAACCGCATCATCCCTACTTTCACAAAGCATGGAAGCCAACCAAAACACTAAGATTGGGTCAACTCCTAATGTAAACATGTCATTGGCTGAAAACAAAGGGCACTGCAAAATCAGCTGAGCCGCCCCCAACATCATGCTAGACTTAGTTTGTGTAGTAGCAAGTGGTTGACTACCAGGTACTTTATGATGCAGTCCATCACCACCTACCACACTTGTAGTGGGACATTTAGGAGCCATAGATGTCATTTGCAATGCCTCAAATAGTGTGAAAGACAAGGGAATTTTGACCTATCTCCCAACCTCTCCTCTCTATGGGTCCAACTCCAGTGATGCTCCTCTAGGCTTTGGAGCACATACTGCACTCCCAATCATTGTTGTAGATGCATCCACCTATGCTGCTCGGTACATAAAGTCCAAAGCATCTCTATCACCATCATATGAGGTGGAAGCCTCAACACCCAAATCTGATCTCTTCTGAGCAATAGCCATACTAGCCAATCTTTGCTCCAACTGCTCAATACAAGTAGCCATAGTTGTATCAAAAGTAAGGGCAGGTAGTACACCTCTACTAGGTGTAGATCCTCTACCACCTTGTTCTCCATGAATTGGAACTCCTCTACTACTTGCCATAGCAGCCCTACCATTCCGTAACTCCGAGTGTAGATCAAAGCACCGGTCACTACTGTGACCAAATCTATGACAATGCTTACATTGTCTCTGTGCAGGCTATGATGCACCAGAGGTATCAGGTCCACTGCCCTAAGTACACTCTATCCTATGGTGAGGTCCACCACCACTCACTTGCTGCTATTGACCTAAAAATGAAGGTAAGGGTCTAGCTCCACTAGGCCCTCCATTTGCTCCATAGGATCTAGGCTGTCCACCTTGTCCTCAAAAACCAATTGGGCATGGTGTACTCTGTTGCACTCTAGAAGAAGTAGTAGTTGTAGATGAGGTCTCCCTACCAAATCCAGATGTCATCACCCTCTCATCCACCATGTTGAGCTCAATACGCTCAGCCAAATCAAAGACCACTGCCAAAGTAGGCAAAGTAGCATGTAATAATGTAACATCATGAACTCTACGTTGCAACTCCCTGTCCAATATCCCATACCAAAACTGGACTACTTGGGCCTCAATAACTCCCTAAGTGAACTGATCAGCTGCCTCATGCAAGTGTATGCCTCACATAGGCTCTCTCCAGCCTTTTGCTATAACTCTTGCAAGCTCCTCAACTTGTCAATCCGCACTCCCTAGTAACACTAGAACCTCAAACACTGGAAGAACTCCACCATGAGGTTAAACCTTGGTACCTCACCATCTCCTACAGCGGTACCTCCACTTGTGGGAACACTATCTCTAGCTAGTGCACCTCCACTAGCTCCACTAACACTACTTGAGCTAGAACTTGTGGGTACAATCAATCTACTTGGCAATCAAGCCTAAAGTGATAGAGACATAGTTCGGAGACCAATATTGTCTCCATAACTCAATCTCTTCCAAACGAGCTCTCCTAAACTCATTGTAATTGTCCATTGGTGGACCTTCCAAATGCTAAAAAAACCCCTTCCATGCCATGAAGGGTGTAAACAGAGTTGGGTTCCACATCTGCTGCAAATCACACCAACTATCAAATTCCTAGATGAAGTCATCTAACTCAATGGTACCCATTGTACCAGAGTAATGCCTAGGACCTTTGGAGGCCCTATAAATCTTGTCCATGTCCCACAACAACGGTGGAGACATGCCAAGTGCACTCTCAACTAAATCACCTCCCTTTGTCAAACTCCAACTCAGAGTCAATCTCCTCCCTCACTAGGACCTGAGATACAAGTTGACACCAAGCGCCACTTTGAGTAAACCCACTACAAACTGCAAGGCTAACTTCTTTGGAATCCCCAAAGAGCTCTATCATGACAAAGTAATTGCAACTTCAACTGCAAATTGGAACCACAAATTGTAATCACAAATTGCAACCGCAAGTACCCCACCAAGTGCCAACACAAAATGAGCACCACCAAGTGCCAATACCTACAAAACACCACCTAATAATGTAACTTTAACTAAGATAACTATACTAGGGAAAGGGCAACCTGTAACCTACTTTCACATAACACACTCTCACGGTCTGCAAGTCATCATTTCTTGCCTCACCAAAGAGAAACAAAGGTAGTCTGACTGGTCATCACTCTAACCTCACTATCAAGAGCACATCAAAGCAACAATGCTCAAAAGTCAGAGCACCTCACACAAATGTGGTGCACAAATAAGAAGTAAAGAATGGAGGGGGTCCAATCACAAGAAATCTAACAAAAACCCTCCATCTCATAAAGCAACACATGATTGACCCTGCCACCATTTTGCATTTGACATAAAAGAAGTTTGTATCTACGTCCTAAGCTACAAGGATCACCAAGAATGGGATCAAACCGCCTCTCCTAGCCAAAGCTACAAGTGTATAGATAACAATGGACCAGTCACTAGGACAACAAGTGAGGGTAGACCAATTGGCAAGGGCACTAGTCTAGGAACAAGAGATCTAGGAGTCAAACTGTAAAAAACCAAGACCAAGAAGAGAAATAAGAGAATGGAAACTCACATTGTGACACTTGAATGAGAGAAAACTCTCAATGCCTAGCATGAGCTTTGGCTTTGGTATTTATAGGTAGCATACAAGGCTCTTGAGAAGCTTCTCCAGAAGTTTCCTTGAGCCACTTTCTTAGAGTGCAAGCCAAGTTAACCAAGAAGCTTCTCAAGAAGTTTCCTTCTAGAAGCCGCCTACTTGGCGTGCAAGCTAAGCTAGTTAGAAGCTTCTAGAAGTTTCCTTCTAGAAGCTATCTGCTTGGGGCGCAAGTTAACCAGTTAGGAAGCTTCCTAGTTGCTTCTAGAATATTCTAGGCTAATTTAGCTTATTCTCTACTTCATTAGCCTTACTAAATACATCGCTAAACTCCATATTGTTATATATTCTCTCATCGCTAGTTGGTGACGGCCTTGTTACCATTGAAGCTTCAAACTCTTGGATGGCCTTCTGTGCATTCTAGAGGTGAGAAAGAGGTTCCCATGTGGCATCATGAAGGGATACCCTTTCCAAAGGACCTTGTACTCCGTATGTTGTTGGCGTCCTTGTTGGATGTGGTGACGTGCAAGGATATAATCAACTTTCTACTCCTCATGATCATTGATAAGGATAGGGGCAAGAGGAGGTTGGATTTGAAGGGAAAAAGAAGAGGGATTAGAAATAAAGGGTTTCAACTTTGAAACATGAAAGATAGGATAGATGCACATATGACAAGGCAAGGCAAGTGGATAAGCAACAAGAGAGACAATTTGGGTGACATCAAAAGGTCCTATCTAATTAGAGGTAAGTTTATGAACTTGGGTATCAAGTAGGAGAGGTAGATTACTAGAGGAAAGCATAACTTTATCACCAACTTCAAAGGTGAGATCACAACAATGGTGGTCCGCATATTGTTTTTGACAATTCTGAGCAACAAGGATGTGAGATTTAGCTTGTTGAAAAGATTCGGATATGGTAGTCAAGAAGGTTGAAGTATGAGTGACCTAAGACGGATGAGAAGCAAGAAGAGAATTTAGGACAAGTGGATCTTGGCCAAAATTGAGAAAGAAAGGAGAGAATCCGGTGCTTGCCCATTTAGAATTATTGTATGCAAACTCCGTAGCTGCAAGACATTCATCCTAATTGGTAAAGTGAGTGTTGACAAAGGCACAAAGCATATCTTCCAAGGTGCAATTTGCACATTCAGTTTGTCCATCAGTTTAAGAATGATAGGCTATGGACAAAGCAAGCTTGGTGCCAAGTATCTAGAAGAGGGCTTGCCAAAATTTTTTGGTGAAGCAAGGATCATGGTTGGAGATGAGTACATGTGGCATCCCATGGTGTTTGAATACATTATTAAAGTAGAGTTGTGCCAAGGTTGGAGCATCCACAATATCAATAGTTGGTGCCAAATGGATTTGCTTACTAAGCTTATCCACAAACACCACAATTGTTGTGTGAACTTGTTGTGTCTTGGGCAAGGAGGTGATGAGATCTAAGCTCACATGTTCCCAATGAGTAGTTGGAATGGGAAGTGGTTGAAGGAGTCCACTTGGCTTCTGGTTATTGGTCTTGTTGCGTTGACAACTCTCACACAATTGGACAACTTCCCAAACATCTTGTGTCATGTTGGGCCACCACCATTGGCGTTGGAGGGTACCCAAGGTCTTGTCCACCCCCATGTGACCAGCTATTGGTAAATCATGGGCTTCCTAAAGACGCACAAGTCAGAGATCACCTTTGGCAGGAACATAGATCCCGTCCACATGGAATAGAAGACCTTCCTTGAAGAAGTTGTTGTACTCCTTGTTGCATGTTGGCAGACAACCATGTACTATTTGGAAGAAGAGATCTTGTTATAGAGCTAACCAAAACTTGTTATGGACACCATTGTAATTGCCGCTGTGATGAGAGGAAGAGACTTCAAATCAAGTCATTATGATAGAGCATCAAGGATGACATAGAACTGACATGGTTTGTACTCAAGTTTGATGTCAAACAATTGGAGTTGCTCTTCCCATTGATGATGTTGACTCTTCATGTGTTCTAAGTGTAAGGTCTGCAACAATGGCTTGTGATATGTTTGCATGTCCACTTGTTTCCCTAAGAGATAATGTCTCCATACCTTGGTGGCATATACCATTGCAAGTTGTTCCCAATCTCAAGCAAAGTAATTTCTTTTAGCTGTATTTAGTCCGTGAGACACAAAGGCAATGGGATGTAGTCCATATGGGAATTCTTATTGCAACACAACTCCAATTGCAAAGTTAGAAGCATCAAAATCAACCACACAAGGTAGTTGAGGATCATATGGTTGAAGAATGGGTCTTGAAGACACCAAATGATTTAACTTTTGGAATGCTTTTTCATGCTTGGTAGTCCATTGGAAACTTGAGTTCTTTTCCAAGAGGTCAGTCAATGGTGTAGCCACATGAGCATAATAGTGGATGAACCGTTGGTAAAATATAGCCAATCCATTGAATGCCCATACTTCTATAGCATCCTTCAGGGTAGGCCAATCAATAATGGCCTTGATCTTCTCTTCATCCATCTTGATCCCCTCTGATGAGATCTTATGACCCAAGAAGGTAACCTCCTTCTGCCAAGAGGTACACTTTGACTTCTCGCAGTAAAATTTCCATTGTTGTAGTTGTCTTAGGTCTTCTCGCACATGATTCATGTGTTCTACCTTTGTCTTGCTATAGATTAAGATATCATCCAAGAACACCACCACGGATGGATCCAATAGTCTCTCCAACACCCAATGCATCTGATCCATGAAGACTGTTGGAGCATTAGTGAGTCTAAAAGATAAAACTCTCCACTTGAAATGCCCATACCTTGTGCAAAAGGCAGTCTTTTGCACATCCTCTCCTTCAATAGAAATTTTCCAATAGCTGCTACAAAGATCCAACTTGGAAAAGTAGCATGCTCCACTTAGTTGATCAAGCAAGTCATAGATCCGAGGCAAGGGATATGCATTCTTCACAATTTTCTTATTGAGCCCATGGTAATCAATACATAAATGAAGTCCTCCATCTTTCTTTGGAACAAATAGTACCGATGCTCCCCAAGAAGAGGTACTATGTCGTATGAATCCTTCTCCAACAACTTTGTAAGTGTTGTTTGCAACTCTTCCAACTCCTTTGGTGAGAGCCGATAGATCAATCTACTCTTTGGAGTACTCCATGGCAATAACTTGATCTTGAAAGGCATACCTCAATTGGAGGGTAATCCCTTTGGCAGATCATCCAGAAACAAGTCCACAAACTCTTGAACTATCCAATCAACCATTGTTTGATGAGGCTCTTGGCCCTCCTCAAATTGTTCTTGTGCAATCGGCTTGATCCACACCACGAATACAGACTTATCTTCCTCCAAGGCTTGCTCTATGGCTGCTTTACTAACAAACTTCCCTTCCAGGGACTTATCTCTCTTCCAAGATTGCTCCATGGTTGGCTTCCTAACAAACTTCTCATCTTGGGACTCATCTCCCTTCTTGATTTGCTCTATGGCTACCTTCTCAACAAACTTCCCATCTCTGGACTGACTATCCTTAGGTGTCTTACTTAGAGGTACCAGACAACTAAATTGGAAATTCCTACCTTGGTGTTGTACTTGAATTTGCTGTCAGATCAAATTGAATCTTATGACGTTCAAGCCAAGATAGACCCAAAATGATATCATAGTGTAGGGGTGCCATTACAAACCTCATATACTCCAAATACTCTTTCCTAATATTGAAGGTAACAGGATGCAAGGTGCGGAATGAAGAACCCTTTCTACCATCCGCCTTCATCAAACTACTTCCAAACATTGGCTTGATATGAATACACAATTCCTTTGCCACATGCATAAACATTCAATTCTCAAAACTTCCAGAATCAACCAAAATCCTACAGCCTCTATTAGATATTGTACCTTGCAAGTGAAGCAAACTAGCATAAGTCAAGCCTTCAATCCCATTGGAACTAATCAAGCTCCCAATAGGTGGCTTATAATTTCCTATTGGGATTCCTCTTTTCCCTGCTCATACTGTTCCACAATCTCCATCTGGACAACTTGTCAAGGTCTTCATTCCTAAGTGTGCATTCAGCAATGCGATGTCCAACTTGGCAACAATAAAATCAACCTCCATTTGTTGCAATCTTTCTCTATCTATTGTACCAAGTGGTCTTTGTTGGATAGCACCAATCTCCAGTAGTGCCGGTTCTTCCACTCGTGCATAGTGTACCGGTAGGCCTTGTGTAGGTCAAGGTCAAGACCAAGTTGTTGCAACCAAAGAATCAAAGCGCTCAGCCAATTGCATGGCTTTGTCTATGTTTTGTGGTTCCCGCATGGTCACCTCCAATTTGGTTTGTGACTTCAATCCCCGCACAAATTGATCCAAAACTTCACCTTCTTGTATATTTAGAATCTGCATGACAATGTTCTAAAATTGTATGATGTAGCTCCTTACTGAGCCAACTTGCTTCAACTCCACCAATTTATCTCGTGCGGCTCGGATGGCATTTAGAGTTTGAAACCAACCCAATATTGCATCCTTGAACTTTGCCTTGTAACACCCATTTGTGCATGTGTGTGGTATTGTGATATTTAGCTTGGTATTACAAGTACTTAAGAGATATTATTTTTATAGAAATAAAGGATGGTTCTATATTAGTCATGGCTAGCTAAATTTAGTCATAGCTAAGATGAAGGGGACCTTACTCTAGAGGAAGTAGAAAAGATGAGCACCACTATTTTGGATTTTAGTGTGTTGACTTGCTATTATTTCTAGGTGTTTGGCTTTGAGGAAAGAGTTGAGAACACTTAGGCCCGCAAGCCTTTTTGTTTTGGATTCTTCTTTAGTCCAAGGATAGCCCATGTGAAGGAATCCTTGACTTAGTGGTTGGGTCAAGATAAGACCACATGCTTAGGGAAATATGCCCATGTGAATGGATATTCCTTTCTACTTTTTGACTTGACTTGACTTTTAGTCTAGTAACTTGAGTTACTATGGTAATTAGTAACTTTGGTACGTAACTATTTCACAAGTATATAAATAACGGGTGAGGAAGTACTCATCATCCTTTTATTTGCAACTATCTCTCTCTCATTGAGTTCTCTAGTGAGCAATGTCTTGAGTCTTGGAGTGTTAACCTTGGAGGAGTATGATGGAGTTGGGGTTCCTTGCCTTCTTAGTCCATGGTGCGCTACCATAATAGCCATCAGAGGTTCATCCTGAGTGAGAGACAGGCCGGCTCACAGCCCATGTCAAAATTAGTGCAACAATCTATCATTCAGCTCACTCTACCCAAAATCGCCACTACCCAAGTTTTGCTACACCATCTAATTGGCTAGAGGCCAAGAGAATTTGTTTCCGTTCATCTTGAAGATTGGTGGCTTCAAAGTAACATTTGTAGTCAAACAAAAAATTCTCCCCTGTGCCCAAAAGATCCTTGCCTTCAAACACCTTGGGTTTTGCAAATTGAATTTGATCTTCTCCATCTCAAATTGGCGCTCTCTCTATATGTTCTTGTTGTTGTTGATCTTGTTCATCTAGCAATCGAGTAAGGAGCTCGATTTGGTGTTGCATCGCAAGGACAACGTCTGGTATGGCCGCCATAGCTACTACTCTATCCCACTACTCTCACTATATCTAATTGATTAACACATAGATGTAGCATGTCCACCGTTCTCCATAAGTTACAATCAGAAGTATCAAGGGTTCTTCAGACACGGTGATCATATATAGAAAATCTTGCCCAAAGCACGAGTTGATGAATTTTGTGAAATGATGTTTGGGTAATATCTAGACATAAAAATCCTAATGGTTTGGCAGAAGAGGATTTGGTGGTCCATAAATTCCATCCATCCCATTCTTGCTCTGATACCAATGTAAAAGACCAAGACCGAGGAAAGAAATAGGAGAATGGAAACTCACATTGGGACACTTGAATGAAGGAAAACTCCAAATGCCTAGCATTGGCTTTGGCTTTGGTATTTATAGGTAGCATACAAAGCCCTTGAGAAGCTTCTCAAGAAGCTTCCTTGAGCCCCTTTCTTAGAGTGCAAGCCAAGTTAACCAGGAAGCTTCTCAAGAAACTTCCTTCTAGAGACCGCCTACTTGGCGTGCAAGCTAAACTAGTTAGAAGCTTCTAAAAACTACCTGCTTGGAGCGCAAGTTAACTAGTTAGGAAGCTTCTCAAGAAGCTTCATAGATGCTTCTAGAATATTCTAGGCTAATTTAGCTTATTCCCTTCTTCATTAGCCTTACTAACTAGGTTGCTAAACTCCATATTGTTATACAAACCCTATTATGCACAATCTAGCTGGATGGGAATATTTAGCCAAACAATGACCAAGATCTACTCTAAACTAGCTAGCCTCATGCTAGCAAGCTAGCTCTTCTAGGCCTTTGTAGCTTCTCATAGCCCATAGCCCTATGCCTCAAAGCCTCTAAATGCCCAAATGAGGCATTTCTTCTTGCCACTCTGAACCCTCTCCAAATCTGGCTAAACTCCTCCAAACTTGCAAAACTCCTCCAAATCTGGCCAAAATCTGACATAAACTTCAGCAAAATCCTGACGTAAACTCTTAAGTTGGTTGACCGCCAAATCCTCCACTGAGTCTTCACTCGAGCTAAATTGAAAAAATGGGTTTCTCCAAATCATAAATTCATGAGGGTGGATTCACAACTCCACTTTCAATTTCACTTTCTAAGCCCAACTCGCAACAAATTCATCTTGCTTTCACCTCTTGAGCTTTTGTTACAAAATTACAACCATTGCTCAAAAAATGCTTCTCTTTGCTCAAAATTTGGCCAATGCTTCCGCACACCATCTATCTCATTGCCAAATCTACATCAATTGAACGAGCTTCTACACACTAGGGAAAACTTGAGCTCCGATCAAGCTACCAACAGTAAGTAAGTCTTGCAGATACCAACAACACTCTCAATTCCTACACCCAATTTCCCCCTTACTTTACTTCTCTAATGTAATCATATTGTTTACAACTCTTGAATCAACTGATCTCAGATCAATACTTGATTTGTCATTCTATAAACTGCCAACAACTGAGCATTGATTACAATCAAGCCACACCCCCTCTAGCTAAGAGAATCCAAGTGATGCTTGCCGGCCTCTATCCACCATAGATAGGAACTCAAAGGCTCAACATCAAAGAAGTGAGCTCTCTGGAGCTGCACTTTAAAAGTATACTTGTGGATTCAAGCTAGGTCTAAAACCCTAATAGTCCTGTTGATGGCACACTCGATGGTGCAAATGGTGCACTATGACAATGGGCCCCACCGTGAAGTCAATACCCCAAATACAAAATCAGACTGTCAAAAAGTAGTTTATAGGAAACTACTGAAGTACCTCTAACTACTATCACTGCAAATCCAATGTCCAAGCAATCTAAATGCAACACTACAAATGGCATGACACATCTGCAAGTTGCTTCTTGCCTTTCACATATGTGATTGTCATGTTGAATCATTATCTTTACTTTGTCCACCAAATCTATTGATGAATAAGATCTTTATATGTCTCAAGGTAGACTAGAGGTTTGTGGTCTGTCTCCATTACAAATGCTTCTCACCAAGATAGTGCTTTCAATGCTTGGTTATAAGGACAATGACAAACTCTTCTTGTTTGGTGGTGTGATAGTCGTATTCTATCAATAACAACTTTTGAGAGAAATGTGCAAATGGGTGTCATTTGTCATGCCTCTCTTATTATAGGACTTCTTCTATTGCTACACCTAATGCATTATAGCCAACTTGACTGGCCATTTTGAGTCATAGCATTTCAAGGTTGGTGCATGTAGTAATGTGTCTTTCAATTCCTGAAAGGCTAATTTTGTATGATTCTCCACATCCACTTCTTCCTCTTGCCTAATAGTATTTTAAGACTATGTAACCTTGGAGAGGTCCTTGAAAATTTGAAGATAGAACCTCATCAATCCCAAGAAGCTCTTGAGTTGAGTATGATCTTCTAGAGCACTTTAATTTTTGAATGACCTTTATTTTTATCTATTAACACATGGAAACCTTTTTCACTTACTCTATGCTCCAAGTAGTCTACTTTTGACTTGCCAAGCTTGCACTTCAAGATTTTGGTATAAAAATAATTATGTCATAGAATTTGGAGGACTTCTTGCAAATGTTGCTTGTGTTTTATCATCGTCCTATTGTAGACTAAGATGTTGTCTAAGAAGATGATAATAGATTCATCCAAATATGGATGAAATATGTCATTCATCAAACTCAGCCAGGATTGAAAGAGTGCAGACCCGAAGGAGGAATAGAAGTTATAGGTTGGGATTCTTGCGGGGGCCATATCTCAATGTCCACAAGTCAAAATCAAGTGTGCTATATTTCGTTGGAAGCGTCTTGTTTAGGGCTTTTTGTTGTCATCAAAATCGTAGAGTTTGAAGGTCTGTATAAGAAGTTACAAGTATTTGAAATTTTGGGAGTAGATGTACAGAGTAGTTTAGTGTCTTCGGGTTCGCGTCTTTGGACTTTGGACTTGAGACTTTGGAATTTGGACTTGAGACTTTGGACTTTGGACTTGAGACTTTGGACTTTGGACTTGAGACTTGAGACTTTGGACTTCAAGTTTACACAACTTTGGGTTAGAAGCTTCTTTGCCTCAAGACAAAGATGACTAGATCTGAGATAGTCGGATCTCGGAGTGCAATGAAGGTGACTGCGGGAATCTTGCAAGAGGCATTAGAGAGAGTTAGGATAGAGAAAGAATAGATAGTTAGGATACCTATGACTTCAATTTTAGTTCTGATTGAAGATGGAACAGGAATTGAAAGAGAAGTAGCAATAGTGAATAAACCCAAAGTACAAGATCAGACTGTAATTGTCTTCGGGTCAATTAGATGAGTGATTAGGGGAAAGTGGGCTACAAATTGAAGGTATGGATAGTGTACCCATGCTTTCAATTACAATTCTTAATGAGGATATAATAGAATTACAAAGGAATTGATAGTAGTTAGATCCGATGTTGCAGAACTAGGAATTCAGATGTCTTTGGACTTGTTATTTGACACATTAGAGAAGAGTGGGTCAAGAGATAAAGGAGTAGATGGATTATCTATGAGCTCAATTGTAGATTGCAGTGAAGAGATAGTAGAAATAGTGAAGGAATTGGTAGAATCAGATATACCCAAAGAAGGAGAAGTGATAGGAAGATCATCGGGTTTGAAAGCCGATGATGAGGTAGACATCAGATCGGGGTAGTAACAAATTTGAGATAGGAAGAGGCAGATATGAAGAGGTGCATTGCCATTTTAGATTTGCAAGTTATGAGAGTTGTTGTGGAACGGAATAGTTGTTAGATAACTGCTAAAGGGCTCTGCCTATTCAAAGGAGGCATTTGTAGTATTATGTTTTTTAGTATTCATACTCCTGAAGATAGATAAAGCGAAGTGTTGTTTTTGCAGTGCTCATCGTTTGAGCTTAATTCTGATTGTCAATTTTGTGTTTGTATTTGTGAGTGTTGGGAGAATTTTGAAGTGCAAGTCAGTGTGTCTGTGGATGTTGGATTTTGCAGCTTTGATCTTCATTCTAGGTGTGTGATCCTGAGTGAAGTGCAATCGGAGCAATGCTTTGATAGATCTGAGAGGAATTGTAGTGTTGGTAGTATTCTGCATTTGTGAGTGCAACACGAAGTTGATGTGAAGCAATTTTGATCGAGGAAGTTGTGCCCTCAGTGAAGAGGTGTAACACAATTCTGAGGTGAAGTTGTTTTCATAGTGAAGTGCCGTCTTCGTGAGAATCTGAATCATCACAATCAAGATTTGTTTGGACAAAATTTGCTATGTTGTGATTATGGGTGTTTGTATTCGTGACAAGTTGTCAAGATTGTGAGCTTGTTACTCTCTTCTAGGTGTAGTGTCTACCTAAGAGATTAAAGACGCAACCAAGAAGAATTGAAATTGTTACTTTGCTTTGTATTTGACCAATTCTGAATTGTATCTCAGCGGGAACGAACTTTACTTACTCCAATTCCATGATTCCTATACACAAAAACCCTCAAATGCTACTTCCTACTTCAATAGATAGTTAATATGATCACTCAGGAGGGAGAATGAACTATTGGAACTACCATTGAGACTTAAGATGCTTTCACTTGTTGATAATATTTCTCACCAAAATTGTTGATTACAAAATCCCTAAATATCACTTTTGGTCTAATCATATAATAAATTTCTACTTGAGTGTTGAAAGGGAGAGGATTCGGTATATTCAAATCCATCACAATAGAATGTAAATTGTCAAATCTCACTCTTATCATAGATCACTATAGGTAGAATTTGTAATACTCCAAGGACAAGAGAAGAGAGAAAACACAGATTGCACACTCAACATTCGATGCCCCAAGGGAGCACCTTCTCTTTATTATATAGACAAAGAGGATCTACTCCAAGGAAGCTCCACCATAGGATTAGGGACACAGATAGGTGACATGTCAACAAGCTCCACCCTTGGATTACTTACTTGGATGGGTGACATGTCTGGTCTAGGTCCTATCTGGTTAGTCAAACAAGCTTTGACCGGAGGGAATCTTTTAGGGAATCTTCCTGTAGGAATCTCATAATCACATGAGTAAGGTACCGTTGGAAAGCTCTTGATGAGACAAAGCAGGGGGGAGGGAAGGCCAGCCCTTCCTCTGTTGGGGGGGGGACTTTGCACATTTTCGAGGCCTAATTCATCCGTTTAGGCCTCCAAAATTGCCTTCAAAGATTTTTGGCATATTTTGGTTCCTACTCTATTAGTAGAAGTCCTCTTTTGGTGATACCTCTTTCTGATCTGTTTAGTCCATCATGTGTAACATCCTTCCAGATGTTACCAAACCAATTCTCACCTTTAAATCATATGTCTAGCTATTGGTTCTAAGGTTCTCAAGTCTATTTTGGTTTCTACCCTATTAGTAGAAGTTCTCTTTTGGTGATACTTCTATCTGATCTATTTTGACCATCATGTATAACATCATTCTAGATGTTACCAAACCAAATTTCACATCTAGATCATATGACTAACCCTTGGTATTACAGACCTCCCTCCTTTTAAGACGCAACGTCCTCGTTGTGCAATTGTTGCTCAAATGCTTGCACCAACACCGGTGCATGTGCCAAATTGGCAGCGGGTTCCCAGGTTGCTTCATAGAGGGAGTAACCTTTCCATTGTACTAGATACTCCACCCGTGGATGGCGAGTACCACGCATGCACTTTTGGAGAATCCGCTCCACTTCATATTCCTCTGTGCCATCAATGACTATCAAACAAGGTCAAATGTCCTGTGTGGAAGGACCTTGGCCTGATTGGGGAGCGTATCTGCGGAATAGGGAGACATGGAACAGTGGATGGATCTTCATGTGTGGTGGTAGCTCAAGGTGATAGGCCACAGCGCCAATGCGACGAAGAATCGAGAAAGGCCCAATAAAATGAGGTCTGAGCTTACGAGATCCAACTAATGTGAGGTTGGTTGTCGATAGCCACACTTGATCCCCAACATTATACTCCATGTGCCTACGGTGTGCATCAGCATACTGCTTTTGTCGATTTTGCGCAATCTGTAACTTGTGCTTGGCGCTCTTCACACCATGTTGGATTCTAGAAACAAATGTGTTGACTGCATCAACCTTGGTAGTCACTGGACGGATCTTCATCAAGCTAGAAGGTGTGAAGGGATGCTCACCATACATGAGGAAGAACGGAGTGACCTGGGTGGAGGCATTCACTGAATTGTTGTAAGCAAATTCCACCAACGGTAGTAAGGTGTCCCACCTCTCTTGCTCTTCCAAGGTGAAGCCACGTAACATGTCTTTGATCGTGCGATTGGCCCGCTCTATTTGGCCATCTATTTGTGGGTGGTAAGCTATAGATATGGCCAACTTGGTTTTGGAGAAACCAAAGAGTGTTTGCCAAAACAAACTGGTGAATTGGGTGCCTCTATCGGTGATGAGTACTCGAGACAAGCCATGGTGAGCAAAGACTGCATCTAAGTATATTTGAGCTAGTTGTGGAGCGGTCACTCCTTGGTGGTAGGGCATACATAAATCATTTTGCTGAGCCGGTCCACAAAGACCACAATGGAGTCAAACCCTGAGGTGGTCTTGGGTAATTCACAGACGAGATCCATAATACTCACTTGTTCCCAACGTTGGGTAGGAGTGGGGAGAGGTTGAAGGAGCACTGTAGGAGCTTGATTAGAAGCTTTGTTCTGTTGACAAAGTAGGCAGCTACGCACATAGTCCATCACATTGTTGCTCATCTTGGGCCAATAGTAATGGCGCTTGACTGCCTCCAAGGTCTTGTCCACTCCGACATGAGCTGCAATGGCCAAATCATGACATTCCGCTAAAATAGTGGTGCATGATTCGAGGACATTTGGGATCCACAATTGGCCCTCCCAAAAGGTGAGTCCTTGGGTGCTAGTGACACCTTTGGACGATTGCGCTTCTACAATCTGTGGATCAATTTTTGTAGCAGCTAGGATCTCTTGCCAGAATCTAGGGTTAATCTTAACCTCTACCACCAAGTTGTTGGCCATTGGCATGCAAGTGAATGCATCTACAAGTTGCTTCTTACCTTCCACGTAGGTGATTGTCATGTCAAAGCGTTGTCGCCACTCTGCCCACCAAATTTGGCGACGAGATAGATCCTTTTGCGTCTCAAGGTAGACTAGAGGTTTGTGGTCTGTCTCTACTACAAATGCCTTCTCGCCTAGGTAGTGCTTCCAATGCTTGGTTGCTAGAACAATGGCTAGCTCTTCTCGTTCTATGGTGTGGTAGTTGCGCTCTGCCGGTAACAACTTTTGAGAGAAATATGCAATTGGATGTCATCCGTCATGTCACTCTTGTTGTAGGACTGCTCCTATTGCTACGCGTGATGCATCTGTAGCAAACTTGATTGGATGTTTTGGGTCATACCACTTCAAGATTGGTGCATGTAGCAAGGCGGCCTTCAATTCTTGAAAGGCCAACTCTTGTGCAGTTCCCCATGTCCACTTCTTCCCCTTGCCAAGTAGTGCCGTTAAAGGCTGTGTCACCTTGGAGAAGTCCTTGACAAATCTACGATAGAATCCCGTCAACCCCAAGAAGCTCTTAAGTTGAGTCTGATCTTCTGGGGCACTCTATTTTTTAATGACCTCTATTTTATCTATCAATACTTGAATGCCCTCTACACTTACTCTATGCCCTAAGTAGTCTACTTCAGACTTGCCAAACTCACACTTTGAGATTTTGGCGTACAATTGATTCCGTCTTAGAATCTAGAGGACCTCTCATAGATGTTGTTTGTGTTCTGTCATCGTGCTACTATATACTAAGATACCATCCAAGAAAACGATAACAGACTTATCCAAGTATGGACGAAATATGTCATTCATTAGGCTCATGAAAGTGGCAGGTGCATTGGTGAGGCCAAAAGGCATCACAAGATACTCAAAGTGGCCATACCTGGTTCGAAAGGCAGTTTTGTACACATCCTCCTCTGCAATTCAGATTTGATTGTAACCGCTCCGCAAGTCCAGTTTGGTGAAGTATCTTGCTCCATGGAGTTGATCAAACACGTCATCCATGTGAGGTAAGGGGTATTTGTTCTTCATTGTTTGCTGATTGAGACCCCGATAGTCAATGCACATGCGCAATGTACCATCCTTCTTCTTCACAAACAAGACAAGGGCCCCATATGGTGATACGCTAGGTTGGATGAACCCTTTTTGTAGCATCTCCTCAATTTGAGTCTTACACTCCTCCAACTCATGAGGTGATAGGCAATATGGGGCCTTACAAGGAGGTGTCTTCCCCGAGAGTGTCTCTATTTTGTAATCTACTTGCCTTTTAGGTGGTAATCCTGAGGGTAGATCATCGGGAAAGACATCTTGAAACTCATCCACCATATCCTTCAATTTCTTAGGAATTTGTCCAGCGAGTTGTGCACTTTGGACTTCTCTTATTAGACCCATAAAACATCTATTAGTCTTATAGACAGTTGTCGTCCCTACGACATATAGAGGCAATTTCTGCCTGTGATTTTTCTTTAACCCCAATGATTGACCATTGGTGGGTTCTCACTACTTTCTTCCTCCAATCCACCATTGGATTGTACTGCTCCATCCATGGCATGCCTAAAATTTTATCATAACGGGCTAACTGTATCACTCGCCACTCAATTGCTTCCTGATATTCTCCTACAGAGAGGGTTACCCGTCTAGGTAATGATTCAATCCTCTCTGTTTGCCCATTTGGTAACTCTACTTCTTCACTTCCATCTCTCTCTTGATCCATTCCTAAGCTTATTGCAACAGAGCGAGACAAGAAATTCTCTGTTGCTCCAGGATCTATTAATACTCTCACTTGATTACCTTCTAGGATTCCATTCACAACAATCAATTGTGAGGTTGCCTTTCGGGATCTTTGCACATTATTCTTCTTCCTTCCCTCGCTTCTCTGCTTCCTTATTGAGCCAGTAAGGCCGCGAGGTACATTTACTAGCGATCTTTGTTTTCCAAAGTGGTTTCCACCTCCTCCTCTTCAATGTGCTTCTCCATGTTGTTCAAAGATCGCCTGTACAAAGGCCGAGGGCCGCTAGGGAAACGAGTGCAACAATTGGTAGATATGTGCCCAATACGGCCACAATTGTAACAACGGCGTTGTTCTCCTCGAGTCCCTTCTCCTCGTGGGACTCCATCTCTTCATTCTTCTACCCGTCCCTGCTCCCCTTGAAGCGGCCGTGCTCTTCGATCCCGGAATTGAAGGTTGCCCAATTTGATCAGTACTGGTCCACCCATGTGTGGCATTTTTGCCCGATAATGTGGAGGTGGAACTACTCCTTCACCTCCACCTAATGCTCTTGCTATTCTCTGCGCACAAGCAATAGCTTCAAATACCGTGCGAGGGTTTTGCACCATGACTTCTTGGCGAATCCGCTCTTTCAACCCTCATTTGAAATTGTCAAGAGCCTTTGCTAGACTCATGTCGGTAATTGTGACTTGTAGATCCAGAAATGCCTCCACATACTCTTGTACACTATTCTTCTATCTCAATCCCCATAGTCGGGTTTGAGCCATCTACACAGAATCCACCGATTGGAAATTCTTCAGCAGTCCTTCTTGCATTGCTGTCCATGTGACCTCCCTTCTCTCTGCCAGCATGGATCGTTCCCAAGCATCATACCATGTGAGGGCTTTATCGGTCAAGTACCCACATGCAAACACACCTGCAGCATGCTCTGTGATCTCTGTTGAGAACAATCGAAAATATCAATTCATTCTCGAGATCCCATTTTCCACTACTCCCATCGTACGCTGCCCCTTGTAAGGCTCGATGTTGCAGGTCTTCTTCATCCGGAGTAGCAATGTGGCTTCATCGTTGATAGGGTTTGTAGGCACGGGTGCCTCTCCAAGTACTTCAGTCGCAGGTACTGGGTTTCGAGACGGCTCTTCTTCTTGCATGGCCTGATCGTTCCTGAGGATCTGCACTTGACTTTGTAATGTCTCCATGGTCATCTTAATCTCTCAAAATTCATTCAACATGCCTTGCATTCCTTGCACCAACTCTTGCAATTGCGGATCTATGGTTCTTGCAACACTCAACTGCTAATGTCTACTTCAATACAGAATCAATATGATCACTCTGGAAGGCGCACAAACTGCCGGAACTACCATTGGGACCTCCAACGCTATCACTTGTTGATAATACTCCTCACCAAAATTCCTAACCATAAAATCTCTAAACATCACTTTCTGTCTCACTACATAACGGATTTCTACTTGAGTATTGAAAGGGAGAGGATTCGGAACATTCATATCCATTACATCATAATAGAATGTAGATTGTCAAATCCTACTCTCTGTCGTATATCACCACAGGTAGAATCACCGGGTTTGGTGAGTTCATCACTTTGTCCATGAATTCCGCACCAAAGTGATAAACTAGCGATACCCTCATCTGCTCACGCTGGATGTACATAACCTTGATGTGGAATGGGTTTGAAATGGAAAGCTAGGTGCGGGAAATTGTCCCCCCGGCGCATCCATCCCATCCGCTCTCTAAAGTCCTTCCTAAGTCTCACGATTACTCTATGTTCTCCACCTCACATTACTCAGTTTCAGTAGTTCGTGCTATTCCAAGAGGGGTGATCCACTCTCTTGGACTGGAACACTTGCTCTGATACCATTGTAACACTCCGAGGACAAGAGAAGAGAGAAAACACAGATTGCACACTCAACATTCGATGCCCCAAGGGAGCACCTTCTCTTTATTATATAGACAAAGAGGATCTCCTCCAAGGAAGCTCCACCATAGGATTAGGGACACAGATAGGTGACATGTCAACAAGCTCCACCCTTGGATTACTTACTTGGATGGGTGACATGTCTGGTCTAGGTCCTATCTGGTTAGTCAAACAAGCTTTGACTAGAGGGAATCTTTTAGGGAATCTTCCTGTAGGAATCTCATAATCACGTGAGTAAGGTACCGTTGGAAAGCTCTCGATGAGACAAAGCAGGGGGGAGGGAAGGCCAGCCCTTCCTCTGTTGGGGGGGGGGTGGGAATCTGCACATTTTCGAGGCCTAATTCATCCGTTTAGGCCTCCAAAATTGCCTTCAAAGATTTTTGGCATATTTTGGTTCCTACTCTATTAGTAGAAGTCCTCTTTTGGTGATACCTCTTTCTGATCTGTTTAGTCCATCATGTGTAACATCCTTCCAGATGTTACCAAACCAATTCTCACCTTTAAATCATATGTCTAGCTATTGGTTCTAAGGTTCTCAAGTCTATTTTGATTTCTGCCCTATTAGTAGAAGTACTCTTTTGGTGATACTTCTATTTGATCTATTTTGACCATCATGTATAACATCATTCTAGATGTTACCAAACCGAATTTCACATCTAAATCATATGGCTAACCCTTGGTATTACAGAATCACTGGGTTTGGTGAATTCATCATTACATCCATGCACTCTACTTTAAAATTACAAACAAGATATACTCTCACTTGCTCTCATTGGATATACATACTCTTGATGTGTAATGGATTCAATAATAGAAAGAGGGATGCAAGAAATTGTCCTCCAAGAACCTCCATCCCATCCTCTCTCTGAAACACTTCTAATCTATTAGTTCCACTATGGTTTCTCTCCTCAAAGTTACTTAGTCTCAATAGCCCATGTTCCTCCAAGAGGGGTGATCCAATCTCTTAGATTGAAATACATGCTTTAATACCATTGTAATGTTCCAAGGACAAGAGAACTCCCAAGAGGAAACCCAAAAAAGAAATCCAAAGCTTCACATTCAAAACTCTAATGCCCCCAAGGAGCACCTTGTCTTTATAATATCCTCTAAAAGGAAGCTATGCCGCTAGATCAGATACATGGATAGGTGACATGTCCATAAGCTTCACCCTTAGATTAGTTGCCTGGATGGGTGACATGTTGGTCCTTGTCCAATCTAGTTGGTCAAACAAGTTTGACCAAAGGGAATCTTCCTATAGGAAGCTCAAAATTGCATGGGTGAGGTACTGGTGGAAAGCTCTCAATGAGATAAATCTTGGAGGCAAAAGTCAAGCCTTTGTACTCAAAAGAGGAGGATTTTTCCAATTTTTGAGGCCTAATTCATCTATTTAGGCCTTCAAAATTGGCTCTAAAGTTTTTAGGCTATTTTTGGCTTCTGCCTATTAGTATAAATGCTCTTTTGGTAATACCTCTATCTGATCTACCATCATATATAACATTCTTCCAAATGTTGCCAAGCCAATTTTCACCTCTAGATAAGATGTCTAGCTATTGGTATTACATTGAGCTCCTTGTCGCTAGCAAAAGATGACAATAAGCAAGAGAAGAATTTGCAGAGGTTGAGATGCAAAATGTAAGACTCTAGCCAAGCAAACTAATAAAGTAGACACAAAGCTAGAGATGTTGATAAAAGGTTTTGTAAATTTCAAGATTAAGATGGTTGGAGTAAAGGACCAAAGGAAACCACCATCATTTGCACAACCAAACATATAGTGTACTTTGTATGGAAAGCAAGATCATGTTGTCATATGTTGCCTTTCTCTCTTTTAGAACACATAGGGTGCCTAGATGTGGAGTTTATGGATTAGAAGTTATGTGTAAATCTGTCATTACTAGTCTAAGCACGCATGTCACCCAACCGTTGTCGTTGGGAAAATGATTCACGGTTATCCTTGGTGCCATTTGGTGAGCTCTGGAGTTTCCTTTTATGGTGCCTAGACTCGAGAGTCTCTTAGTGTTACAAGACACTTGGAGCTTAAATTTGTGACACACCAACTCATGACTTTGTTTATAGTGCTGGAATCTTAGGAATATGTTATTTTTAGTGCTATTTGAGCAAAAGATGCTCTTGGCTTGGAGAGAGCCTTGAAGGAAAGGAAAAAGGAGAAAAAAAGTTTGGGCTTCAAGAGATAAGCCTGAACCGGACAAAGAAGTATTTTTTTGAAGGTTTGAGGTTTCTTGTGGAACCAGACAAAGAAGTATTATTTTTGAAGGTTTGAGGTTTTGCTGTGGAGGTGGACCGAGAGATAGATTTTTTTGAAAGAATATGGGTTGGTCTGGTCTATGATAGGGACAGTGAAGAGGGAAGGAATTTTTGGGGGTTTGCTTGTGCTTTGGTCTGTGACAAGAGGACAAAGGGAAAGAGTTAGGGTTTTAAGAGATTTGCCCTGGACAAGAAGGACTGTGAAGAGAGGCGAGAAAATTTGATGGTCAGCCAGGTCTGTGGTAGGAGGACAGAGGAAAAGAGTAAGGTTTGGGAGTTTTGCCATGGACAAGAGGGACTGTGAAAAGAGGAGAGAAAATTTGATGGTTGGCTTGGTCTGTGACAGGAGGACAAAGGGAAAGAGTAAGGGTTTTGAGAGATTTGCCCTGGACAAGAGGGACTGTGTAGAGAGGAAAGAGGATTTGATGGTTGGCTTGGTCTATGACAAGGACAGTGAAGAGAGAGGGATTGGGGTTTTGCCTTGAACTGGACTGGAGGAAGTGAGGGGAGAGGAATTTGTTTTTCAGGATTAGGTATTGGACTGTGAAGTAGAGGGAATAAGTTAGGGCTTTAGGAGTTTTGCCCAGGACAAGAGTGACCAATGAAGAGAGAAATTTTTGAAGGTTTGCTGGAGCCTTGGTTTGTGACATGGAGAGTCAAGAGCTGAGTGTATTTTTGAAGGTTTGCTTGGGCCTTGATCTGTGATAGAGGACAGAAGGAACAAGATGGGCTTTGAGAGATTGCCCTGGACAGCAGTACATTGAGTAGGAATTTTTTTGAAGGATTTTGCTTTGCCTTGGTCTGTGATATGAAGAGTGAAGAGCTGAGGGTACTTTCAAAGGTTTGCTTGGGCCTTGGTCTGTGATAGAGGATAGAAGGAACGAGATGGGCTTTGGGAGATTGGCCTAGACAGCAAGACATTGAGTAGGAAAATTTTTGAAGGATTTTGCTTTGCCTTGGTGTGTGACATGAAGAGTGAAGAGTTGAGGGTATTTTTGAAGGTTTGCTTGGGCCTTGGTCTATGACAGAGGACAGGGGGAAGGAGATGGGCTTCAAGAGATTGGCCTTGACAGTAGGACATTGAGTAGGAAAATTTTTGAAGGATTTTGCTTTGCCTTGGTGTGTGACATGAAGAGTGAAGAACTGTGTGTATTTTCAAAGGTTTGCTTGGGCCTTGGTTTGTGACAGTGGACAGAGGGAAGGAGATGGGCTTTGAGATATTGGCTTGGACAGCAGGACATTGAGTAGGAAATTTTTTGAAGGATTTGCTTTTGCCTTGATTTGTGACAAGAGGATAGAAGGAAAGAGTAAGGGCTTTGAGAGATTTGCCCTAGATAGGAGGACTGTGAAGAGAGGAGAGAAAATTTGGGGGTTGGTCTGGTCTGTGAGAGGGACAGTGAAGAGAGGAGAGATATTTAAGGGTTTTGCTTAGGCCTTGGTATGTGATAGGAGGACAAAGGGAGAGAGAAGTAAGGGCTTTGAGAGAGTTGCTTTGGACAAGAGGACACTAAAGAAACAGAAGGAATTTTTTAGGGTTTTGGCCTAGACATGAGGAAGAACAGAATAGGAATTTTTTGAATTTTTTGTGCCTTGGTGTGTGACAAGGACAGTGAAGAGAGGAGTGATTTTGGGGGGTTTTTTTTTTGGAGCTGTAACAGGTGACAAGAGGTTTTTTGAGTTAGGGTTGCTCTGGCTGGACAGGAGCAAGAGTGAAGGATTTGAGTTTGCTCTGCTGAGGAGGTGGCAAGAGGGGAAGGAAAATTTGAGAGAAATTTGCTAGCTGAGCATGGCAAGAGAGGTAGGGTTTGATGAGAAGGTTTTGAGAGAATGCTCTATTCGAAATTACAGACCAGTGAGGGAATTGGAAATGCATCATAGGAGTTGGCTGATGAGTAGACAATAAAGAGGGTTGATAAGGACAGACCAGTAAAAAAATTGGAAATGCATCATAGGAGTTGGCTGATGAGTAACTTGTTAAGAGGGTTTTCGTAAGAGCAGGGAGAATTTTGAGAGTTCTTCTGTTCAGTCTTGGTGAAGTGATAGTGAGAAGAAGGAGAAATTCAAATTAGGTTTTGGCTTAGTCCTGGATAGAGGCTAGAGAGAGTTTGGGAGTTTGGGGCTTTACCTTGCACTAGACAGGAGCAGGAAGGAGAGCAGGGAGAATTTTGAGAGTTCTTCTGTTCAGCCTTGGTGAAGTGACAATGAGAAGAGGGAGAAATTCAAATTAGGTTTTGGCTTGGTCCTACACAAAGGCTGGAGAACGAGTTCAAGAGGTGGAGCTTGGCCTTGGATAGGAGATGAAATTTCAAGTATACGCTAAGTGAAGTTCCTATGAAGATTTTCCAAAGGTGAAGTGTAGGAGTAGAGGAGTGCAATTTTGAATGTAGAAGAGAAATGTTGTGAGTGTTGATAGAAGTAAGGTTCCTTTGACAGTTTTCTAGAAGAACAGTTGGAGACGGAGAGATTGAATTTTGAATGAAGAGAGGACTATTGTGAGTGTTGATAGAAATGTGAAACATTCTATGAGGGTTTTCCAAAAGAGCATCTGGGGAAAAACAAGTGAATTTTCAAATGTAGAGAGGACTACTATGAGTATTGGCAGAAGTAAAGTTCCTTTGAAGATTTCCCAAAAGTGCAACTGGACAGAGGAGTGAAGTTTTGCATGGAGAAAGGAATTCTTGTGGTTTGGTTTCAATTGCTGAATGCTTGGAGAGGAGTGAAGGAGAATCTTGAGTTGCATCAACTGGTAGAGGTCCTCTCATAATTGCATGAAGTCTACCAGGAGAAATTTCAAAGTGGAACAGTTCTTTCTGAAGCAGGGAAGGAGAAGGGTGTTAGAGTTGGCAGTCTTGGCTAATTGGCACAAACCTGAACCATAGAACAGAATCATGGGAGACTAAAGGAGATTGAGTGGTGAGTCACCTTGAATGCTGCCGAACAAAGTGTATGCAAAGCGCCCTGGCTAATTTGACATTCAGTTGAGACCTTAGAACAGACATTGTCTAGATCAGAACTGTTTCGCTTGACCAGGACTTGTGAGTTCGTGATTGGAATTCCCATGAAGGATAAATTTGGAAGCAAATGTGTGTTATGAATTATGATTAAAGTCAAGGGAAACTCCATTCTAGGAGCCCTTAGTCCAGTCTACCTGAATGGTGTAATACAACAGTCTGGGTGTCGGGTTCATGTCTGGTTAGAACATTCATTGTTTCTGTAGAGACCACCTTAACTAGTTTCCCGAACCTAAACCTCAGAACCATAGCCTGAGCTTGACAAGGGAATAGATCATGATACCAACATAGGTAAGGACCTTAAAGCCATACAGCCGTGACAAGCCGGTGCTGAGAAGCTAAGAACAAACACGGAACCTTTGGAAATATTTGACCTCATTGGAAGTTACAACAACAAGTTCATACACAGATAAATTCCCAACAATCCAGGAGTAGGGAAGGAATGTCAGTCTACGGGAAGAATCCAAAAGAAAGACAATAAGGACAAACTGAGCACAATCAGCCATGTACCCGGTGCACTCTCAAGACTGAACATTCCCCGTGACACCGTCAAGACTCTCCACTCTTGCTTTTGGTAATCTTGCTATTAGGTAGGGTAGTAACATGCAACCTAACTTGTCATCATAACATGCACTCCTAGTCTACTAATCATCACTTCTAGTATTAATAAGGAGAAATTCACAACACTTATAGAAGGAAAGAACCTAAATGCAACACATGCACAAACAAACATGCAAGCATATAGAGGATCCAATCACAAGAATTCAACAACAACTCTTCATGTTTTTTGTCAAAAATGAGCTTCAGAGCCTTCTTGCTCTATTTTCAAGCTCATTTCAACCTATAATCCAAGCTTCCTTCAATATGCACTTCAGGTTTCAACCAATTTCTAATCCAAGTGGGGAATTTTATATCTTTTTGGTGGGGAAAGCTCTATGCAACTCATATGGACATAACTTTTCGTTTGTGACTTGGATCTGCATATTCTTGAAACCTCTATATAAAGATGTAAGACCTAACCACCAAAATTAATGGCAATTTTCATAAAGTTATTTGAACCACAACTTCAAGAGTGACCAAAATTCCAAATCTGGTCAACATCTAATCTCCAACACCTCACTTCCCATAGCCCCAACTTCAATTGACCATATCTGATTTGAGATGGATCAAAACCTAAAATTTCTTTCACTCACTACTACATGCACTTTGTCTTCTCTCCAAATCCATTGACAAGTCATAAAATTGTATCACAAAGCTCTCCAAGTTGGCTATTATTGTGCTCTTGGGTATGAATTCTACCCCTTGATTTAAATGATCATATCTCCCTTGTAAATGATCATATCTCCCTTGGAAAGTTCTTAGAAGCCTTTCACCAAGAAGTTTCCTATGTACTTCAAGAATATTATACCCATAAGCTTTCTCAATGCTTTTAGCACATTCTTAAGCTAGTTCTACTTCTTTTTGCAATATTTAGCTTAGACCACAAACTCATTAGCTTTTAGTCACTCATTTGCTAGCTCTATATTATTACACTAACCCTCTCACTATATGCACCACCAAACTCTTACTCTTGGCTTCACTCTTTGGATCCTCTTTAGGCCTTCCTACCAGGCTTATTGTTTCCTTGCATGTACACCAAGATCCCTATGCTCCTTTGCCAACTAGTGGGCTCCATGTTTTCCATACTCCTACATGCCATCTAAATAGATGATAAGGAGAGAGATGTATCTACTTAGACCTTACTAGCTCTCTGCACTCATTGGACTTTGCTTCTTCTTGCTCATGGAGGTGCATCCAAACACCACAAGACCATCTCTATGATTCATTGGAATTTGTAAGGAGATTAGCCTAATTTACAAGAAGAGTACACCATCTCAACCCAAGTAGCCACTATATAGATGATTTAGTCCTCACAAGCTCACATCCCACCTTTAGAGCATCATCATCATTTTTGGCATTCCTTGATGTTAGGCCAAGTAGTGGAGTATTGATGAGCAATCTAAGCACTATCATCCTTTTCCATTCGCACTTTATCAACCTTGTAGGATCTCCATCCATCAACCACATATAACCTTCCTTCTTTTGTCCATGACTACCACCTAATGAGGAGCTATAGCTTATGGAGTCCTTCTTGCCCATGCTTTACTCTACTCTCCACATTTCTTAGCAAGTGGTCCTTAAAGACTAGTTTTGGAGCATTTACAAGTTATCTCTTACCCAATATGCCATATTGAAGCTTCCCTCCTCTCTTTGCTTTCTACTTGCATATTACCTTGGGTTTGGTGCCCTAGGTGGTACTCATTTACTAATTCTCTCACTTCATCTTGTCTCCTTGCTCTATCAAAGGAGATATCATCAAGTGTGCACTCCATAACCATAATGGATGTTTTCTTGCATTTAGACTCATGCACCATTTGTCTACATCTTCACTACTTCTTTTCATCTTCCTTGTTCCCTCATCAATATGCAATAGCCACACCAAGTAATTATGAGATGCTTATTGTGTCCATTAGAGCTTCCTTGCACCCAATTGAATGGTCGTCCAAGTGGATTTCTCAAATGCTTTTAACACTATTTCTCATCCTACTTTGATTTGAGCTCTTTGTTTGGCAAGGGATCATATCCTCTCTTTGATTTTTTTTGTGCATCTTCCTATGGTATTGAGACATCATTGTTATGCATATGCCATATTATCATAGGAAATTTTACTCAATTAGCATCTACAAAGGGTAAATGCCAAAGAGATCCTTTGGGAGGGCCATTATTTGTCATAGTTCATTACAAAGCTTTCCATGAGGTAATTGCCTTTCTTACATGTCCTTTTCCATCCCAATTAGGTGATACCCGTATCTTGGGCTCCTTGGAGGATGTAGTCCATGAAATGCAAGCATTCACACTTAGTCTTTAGACCTTGGGTTTATGAGTTCAAAATCACAAATACAAGGTCTTGAGCACACATACAATCATCATCTTCTTTGATTTCTCATTAGGATTCCAGTTTTGAGTATGAGGTTTGAGGGCATTGGACTCTCATCCAAAGATGAGGATTTTTGTAGCTCATTTATCTCAAATTCTTTGATTCAAGGTATTGCTCATGGTCATCCACTTCCACAATTGGGGAACACATAGGTGTCTACTCCCTACTTTTGAGATGTTATATCTTGAGAGCTTCCTATTTGGCATATATACATATCCTTCCATAGACATATTGCTACTGCATCTATGGTCCTTTGATAGTACCATTCTCTATATACCTTCTCCACACTCTTAGGACCTTGTATGCTCCTAAAATTTTCAATGATTGGAGGCAATTGCATATATCTCTTCTTATAGCCATGGGAGGATCTTGTATGTCATGCCATTTGTAGTTCCGCATCTAGCTGCTCGGACACTGGAGTTCCAGTGATAGTAGTTAGAGTTATTCTAGTAGTTTCTCAGGGACTACTTTCCAACAATCTGATTTGGTGTTCAGAGTACTACTTCACGGTGGGGCCCACCGTCACTTTGCACCGTTCACACCGTCGAGTGTACCGTCAGCAGGACCGTTAGGGTTTGAGTGCTAGCTCGAGTCTAGGGGGTAATTTTTTGAAGTGAGCTCCAAAGAGCTCACTTCTCTGATGTTGAGCCTTCGAGTTCTTGGCTATGGTGGACAGAGGCCGGTGAGCGTCACCTAGATTCTCTATGCTTGAGTAGGTGTGGCTTGACTGTAATCAGTGCCCAATTGTTGGCAGTTTATAGAGTGACAGATCAAGTATTGATCTGAGTTGAGTTGAGTTGAGAGTGTTAAGCAATCTGATTACATCAAAGAAGTGAAGTCAGGGGGAAATCGGGTGCAGGAACGTTGAGTGTTGGTGGTATCTCCAAGCTTGGTGGATCGTGGTAGCTCGATTCAAGTTCTGTGTTTCCCTAGTGTGCAGAAGCTCATTCAAGTGCTTCAGATTTGGCAGTTAGGTGGACGGTGTGCGGAAGCGTTGGCCAAATTTGAGCAAAGAAGGAGCAATTTTTGAGTAGTGTTGTGATTTTGAGCTCAGGAGGTGAAGGCAAGACCAATTTGCTGCGAGTTGGGCTCAAAAAGTGAAATTGAAGGTGGAGTTGGGAAGCTCTTCTCATGAAATTGTGATTTGAAAAAACCTGTTTTGTCAATTTGGCTCAAGTGGAAAGTTAGCGGGGGATTTGGCGGACAGCTATCTCTAGGGTTTACGTCAGATTTTATGTCAGATTTGAAAGAGTTTTTGCTGTTTGGCCAGATTTGGAGGAGTTTCGCTGTTTGGCCATAATTGGAGGAGTTTTGCTAGTTTGGAGGACTTTCGCAGATTTGGAGAAGTTTCGCCAATTTTGGAGGAGGTTTCAAAGTCAGATTTGGAAGAGTTTTTGCTGTTTGGCCAGATTTGGAGGAGTTTCGCTGTTTGGCCAGATTTGGAGGAGTTTCGCTGTTTGGCCATAATTGGAGGAGTTTTGCTAGTTTGGAGGACTTTCGCAGATTTGGAGAAGTTTTGCCAATTTTGGAGGAGGTTTCGAAGTGGCAACAAGAAAGGCCTCATTTGGCATTTAGAGGCTTCAAGGCATAGGGCTATGAGAGGCTATGAAGGCCTAGAAGGGCCAGCAAGCCAGCTTGCTAGCGTGAGGCTAGCTAGTTTAGAGTAGATCTTGGTCATTGGTTGGCAAAATCTGCCTTTCTTGCTAGATTGTGTGCAATAGGGTTTGACCCCTAAATCTCTTGTTCCTAGACTGGTGCCCTAGCCAACTGGTCCACCTCACTTGTTGTCCTAGTGAATGCGCCACTATTATCTATACACATGTAGCTTTGGCTAGAAGAGGCAGTTTGATCCCATTCTTGGTGGTCCTGGTAGCTTAGGACTTAGATACGAACTGCTCTTATGTCAAATGCCAAATGGTGGCAGAGTCAGTCCCGTGTTGTGTTATGAGATGGAGGGTTTTTGTTTAGATTTCTTGTGATTGGATCCCCTCCATTCTTTGCTTCTTGTTTGTGCACCATGTTTGTGTGAGGTGCCCTGACTTTTGAGCGTTGGTGCTCTAGTGTGCTCTCGGTGGTGAGGCTGGAGTGATGACCAGTCAGACTACTGTGGTGCACACATTTTTTGTTTTTTTCAAAATAAAGGAGAAGAAGTGTATAGAGAAGTCGGATTGCGCCTATATGGCCGAAGAAGGCAAAGAAAATTGTCTTCGGGATGAAACCCGAAGTAAAGTGACTTTGGGTCATAAGGCAAAGTACTCGGAAATGCCGTGTCAGCATACAATATGAAGTAAATTGTCTTTGGATCGAGGGGAGCTCAACTCGAGGCAAAGACAGTCTAACAACCTTTCATCGGGGCGAGAAATTCAAGAAGGGGCCGTTTCAAAACTGGCGGCTCATACGCGCGAAGGTTGATTGACAGTGATAGGTGCATGTCGGAGGTGTGATTTCTCGATAGAAACTCGAAGTGACGGAAGACGAAGAAGTGCAACTCTATAAAAATTGAAACTGCAATGACGAAATGTCGAGCAATTTTCCTTCGCCGTTGAGGAGCTGTCTTGCAGGTGATCGAGGAGAGGGAAATAGAGTTGGACTCGTGTTAGTGCGCAAGGGAGAAGTCGCGAGAGAGAAATCGAGAGATAGTAAGAAAGCAGAAGAGATGGGAGGAGGGAAGAAGAAATCCAAATTTGCAATGAGAAATCATGCAATTTGGAGATTAGATATAGTAGCGAGGATCAAAGTCTTGAGCCGACTTCGGATCACTTTTCTGGCATGAAACTGGAATGTAAGTTTTCCAAGATTCATGAGAGAAATCATCGAGAGTAAATGTCTCGATGGTCCCAAGGAAGAAGGGAAGAGAGGAAATCCGGCTCGCTGGACAGAGTCGGATTGGAGACTCGTACTCGGGAGGGAGGCGGGTTCGGAGCAGAGAGCCACGTTCTTGGGGAAAGGAGAGATAGCCCAAGAAACGCAGGAGGTGAGAGATGCCTTCTCGTCAAAGAGGACAAAGAATGGGTACAAAGTTGAGAGCTACAAAGACCCTATGAGGAGAGGAATTGTGAGTGCACTAATGGCCATCCTGAAGCCGGAGAGAACTACCTATGTGATGAAACACCAAGCGGTGTTCTTTCACAAGTTATTTGCAGGAGAACCGATCAATTGGGCAAGGTGCTTTCACGGGAGAACAAGGCAGATGGTGTGGAATCTATGGGATAAGTCGCCTCCACACTACATTGTACCATTTGTAGCACATTTTTACTTTGGGTTAAATTTTCTCAATTTGGCGGAGCGCAATAGAATGGTGTCTCATTTCCATCCTGACTTGAGAAGAGAAGTCGACGCAGAGGAGCAGCAATACATTCTCCAAATCCGGAGCACGGACAATTACTACACAAAGACAGGAAAGAACGTGGAGGTCGTTGTAAGTACCCCGACGAAGAAGAGAACTCGGCAAGCAGAAGCCAAAGAAAACAAGAAACCTCGGAAGATGTAGAAAAATAACCCGAGGCGAGGAATGGTGGTGATTGAGTCAGAAGATGAAGACTCAGAAGGCGAAGCCGCGCTCAAGACAGAGGACTTGGAACGTGAGGAGGAACATGAGCTGACACTGCAGAGTGGAGATACTAGCAGTGATAGTGAAGAGGGTGGAGAAATGACCTCAGCACTAGCGGCTGAAGAATACGAAGAAGAAATGCAAGCCGAAGTAGAAACCGAAGACAATGCGGCGCTGGAAGACAAAGTACCAATGCTTGAGGAGAAGAAGATCTAAGTACAGCAAGGAGTTTGCTCAAGACGTAAGGCGAAGTGTGAAGCGGGGCCGAGTAGAGTGGAGGAAGAGGTAGAAGAAAGCTCGGGCAGTGAGGTGTCAATCCCGATACGAAGACTCTAGAGAAGAAGGCGAGTATCGGGAGAACACGAGGAAAGAAGAGAGACCACTCCGCGGGAGGAAGAAGTTGCCAGTAATGGAGTAGATTACTTGCAGACGGTAGTATACCCGTTGTTGGTGAAGTTGGAGAAGAAGAAGAAGGAGATGCTGTCTACTTGTCCAGAGGTAAAGACTATTTTGCAGGTCTTATCAAGATTAGAAGAAGAAAACTCGGAGTTGAAGAAGAGTATAACCCGAGGTGAGGAAGAGAGAGAAGTACTGCGAGCGGAAGCAGTAGAGAGAAGTCAGGTAATCAAAGACCTGAAGAGAGAAGTGAGTTATCGAGAAGATCTTGCGAGGAAGAGTGACATCGCAAGAGAGAGATAGGTAGCGGAGCACGAAATCTTGAAGCAGCAGTTTGTTGATTCAAGAGTAGAGCTTATCCATGCTATGGTGAGGGTAGCATCGAAGGATCAAGAGCTCAATCAAGTGATGGAGAGTATGGAGGAGAAGAAGCAACTCTGGCAACGAGAGTTGGCTACGAGATATAGAGAAGAAGAGAGATTATGAGAATTACTTCGTAATCAGAAAAAGAAGGTTGAACAGAAGGAGAAAGAGAAGGAAGCGGTGAAGGCCGAATTCGAAGAAGAATTGGCGATGTATCGAGAGGAATGGCTTGCAGATCGGGAACAAGAACGTAAGGCAAGATTGGTGCCATTGAAGGAAATAGTCCTCAGAGTGAACGCAATGTTAAGTACAGAAGCCAGCGTTCGGATTGAAGAAACAAGACTGCACGGGTTGAAGTTGTTGGTGCAGGAGACGAGGCAAAGACAAGCGAAAGATACAGATTTGAATGCCTTGTTGATTAGTCTCAGAACTTGTGTAGACAGGAAGATCTTAGAAGTAGAAGACAATATTGCGATTAGATTAGACTTAGTGAGAATAAAGTTAGAAAAGCTTCGGCAGGATGTTAAGGCAAAACCTGAAGTAGATAACATAGGAATCCAAATGTCTTCGGAGTTGCCCTCAAAGACATTAGGGAAGAGTGGGTCAAAGGATGAAGAGTTAGATAGATTACCCACTAGTGCAATTTCAGATCAGGAAAGAGAATTGCTAGATCTGGTAGAAGATGTAGGAGATCTAAAACCCGAGGAAAATGTAGTAGGAAGTAAGATTACTTCGGGTTTGGGTTTGAAAGGTGAGGAAGAAGTAGACATCGGATCGGATTAGTAACCGATTTGAGATTTGAAGGGGCAAATATGAAGAGGTGCATTGTCATTTCGGATCTGCAGGTTAGAAAAGTTGTTGTAGAAACGGTATAGTTGTTAGAACTGTCGATTGCTTCACTATTTAAGAGTGGCATTCGCATGAAATTGTTGTTCAGTGCTCATTATTTCTGAGAATAGATAAAGCGAAGTGCTATGAAGCAGTGCTTGTTGCTTGAGCTTGATTCCGAGTATCAATTTCACAATTGTGTTAGTGAGTGTTTGGAGAAATTCAAAGTGCAAGTCAAAGTGTTTGTTGGATGTTGGATTCCACAGCCTTGATCTTCATTCTGTGTGTTTAATCCTGAGTGAAGTGCAATCGAAGCAATGCCTTGACAGATCTAAGAAGAATTGTAGTGTTGGTAGTATTCTGCATTTGTGAGTGCAGTACGAAGTTGATGTGAAGCAATTTTGATCGAGGAAGTTGTGCCTTCAGTGGAGGGGTGGAACACAATTCTGAGGCAAAGTCATTTTGCAGTGAAGTGCCGTTTTTGGGAGAGCCTGAATCATCACAATCAAGATTGTTTGGAAAGATTTGATGGAGTTGTGATTATGGACTGTTAATTTGTGACAAGACTGCAAGTCAGTGCTTGTTACTCTCTTCTAGGTGTGGTTTCTACCTGAGAGATTAAAGACGTAACCAAGAAGAACTGAAATTGTTACTTTGCTTTGTATTTGACCAATTCTGACTCGTATCTTTGCGGGAACGAACTTTACTTACCCGATAACCGCAAAAGTGATATTTGCCGGGTTGTCACAACTACCTTTGTTTCTCTCCGGTGAGGCAGGAAGTGATGACCTGCAGACCGTGAGAGTGCGTGTTATGATGGTAGGTTACAGGTTGCCTTTCCCCTAGTGTAGTTATCTCGGTTAGAGTTACATTAGTGGGTGGTGTCTAGTTGGTGTTGGCACGTGGTGGTGTTTGCACTTGGTGGAAGACTTGCGGTTGCGACTTGCGGTTGCAATTGGTGGTTCGGGTTTGCTGTTGCAGTTACGTGGTCACGACGGAGTTCTTTGGAGATTCCAGAGGAGTTAGCCTTGTAGTACGCAGTGGGTTTACTCGGAGTGGTGCTCGGTATTAGCCTGTATCTCAGGTCCCAGTGAGGGAAGAGATTGACTCTAAGTTGGAGTTTGACACAGGAGCTGATTTAGTTGAGAGTGCACTTGGTGTGTCCGCACTGTTGTTGTGGGACATGGACGAGATTTATGGGGCTCCAAAGGCCATAGGCATTACTCTGGTACAATGGGTACCATTGAGTTAGATGACTTTATCTAGGAGTTTGATAGTTGGTGTGATCTGCAGTAGATGCGGAACCCGACTTTGTTCATACCCTTCATGGCATGGAAGGGGTTGTTTCAGCATCTGGAGGGTCCGCTGATGGATGACTACCATAAGTTCAGGAGAGCTCATTTGGAGGAGATTGAGTTATGGAGACAGTATTGGTCTCCACACTATGTCTCCATCACTTCAGGCTTGGTGGCCAAGAGTAGATTGGCTGTACCCACGAGTTCTAGCTCAAGTAGTGTTGGTGGAGCTAGTGGAGGTGCACTAGCTGGAGATAGTGCTACTACAAGTGGAGGTACCGCTGCAGGAGGTGGTGTGGTACCAGGGTTTAACCCCATGGTTGAGTTCTTCCTATGTTTGAGGCAGAACTACCAGGGAGTGCGGACTGACAAGTTGAAGAGCTTGCAGGAGTTCCAGCGGAAGGCTGGAGAGAGCCTACGCGAGGCATACACTCGCATGAGGCGGCTGATCAGTTTCACTCAGGGAGTTACTGAGGCCCAAGTAGTCCAGTTTTGGTATGGGATACTGGACGTAGAGTCCAGTATCTAGTATTGCAACGTAGAGTTTGTGATGCTACGTTGTTGCAGGCTACTTTGCCCACTTTGGCAGTAGTCTTTGGTTTGGCTAAGCGTATTGAGCTCAACATGGTGGAGGAGAGAGTGGTGACATCTGGATTTGGTAGGGAGACCTCATCCACAGCTATGACTTCTTCTAGAGTGCAACAGAGTGCACCACGCCCAGTTGGTTTTTGAGGACAGGGTGGACAGCCCAGATCCTATGGAGCGAGTGGAGGGCCTAGTGGAGTTAGACCCTTACCCTCATTTTTAAGTCAGCAAGAGCCAATGAGTGGTGGTGTTGCTTGTTGTACTTGTGGTGGACCTCACCATAGGAGAGAGTGTACTCAAGGCAGCGGACCTGATACCTCGGGTGCATCAGAGCCAGCACAGAGGCAGTGTGAGCACTGCCACAGATTTGGTCACACTAGTGACCGGTGTTTTGACCTACACCCGGAGTTACGAAGTGGTAGGGCTGCTATGGCAGGTAGTAGAGGAGCTCCAGTTCATGGAGGACGTGGTGGTAGAGGTGGTAGTATAGGATCTACACCTAGCAGGGGTGCAATACCCGCCCTTACTTCTGACACAGCTATGGCTACTCGGATTGAGCAGTTGGAGCAGAGATTGGCTAGTATGGCTATTGCTCAGAGGAGATCAGATTTGGGTGCTGAGGCTTCCACCTCATATGCTGGTGATAGAGATGCTTTGGACTTCATGTGCGGAGCAGCACAGGTGGATGCATCTACAGTAATGACTAGGAGTGCAGTACGTGCTCCAGAGCCTAGAGGAGCATCAGTGGAGTTGGACCCATAGAGAGGAGAGGTTGGGAGACAGGTCAGACTTCCCCAGTCTTTCATGCTATTTGAGGCATTGCAGACGACATCCATGGTTCCTAGACATCCCAGTGTAGGTGTGGTAGGTGGTGATGAAGTACCTAACGAAGTACCTGCTAAATAGCCACCTGCTACTACACAGACTGAGTCTAGCATGATGTTGGGGGCGGCTCAATTGATTATGCAGCATCCTTTGTTTTCAGCCAGTGATATGTTTACATTGGGAGTTGACCCAGCCCCAGTATTCCGGTTGGCTGCCACGTTGTGTGAGAGTAGGGATGGTGCAGTTCCTACTACTAGAGCAGAGGTGGTTGGTAGTAGAGCTGACTTGGTTGAGGAGCATGGGATCCGTTCAGCGACCAGTGGTTTATGGCAGGTAGCAACGGCTAGACTGGAGGAGTTGCCAGCTAGACCGGCCTTTGAGAGAGCGCGGTTTACACCTGGTGTTGTCCTATTGGATAAGCAGAGGGGGATTTTTCATTTGGTGGGACCTTCAGGGAAGGTCTATACACCACAAAGAGTCATGTTAGACTTTGGTGCGTAGCCCCTTATGTTGGGGAAGGCTGCAGTTGTCGGTCTGGAGTTACGGAAGACCGATGTGGAGAGGTGTCTATTTCAGATCCAGACATCTCTAGGTGGTGGTTCGACACAATACATCACACGTGGGGAGCTTGTTGTCCAGGTTCAGCCTGGTTCAGCTCTCACCACCTGGTTCAGCCTGGTGGTGAGAGCTCAGGCTATTGCGACAATAGCTGAGTCATATGATGTGCTAGTTGGGGGAGCAGTGTTATACCCTATGGGTTTCAGCATTGACTATTGGGAGGAGACAACCTCTTATAGACCTGGTTGGCAGTCTGGTGAGGGACGGGTATGTCGCCTACCAGTACGCTTCAGTAGTGGTAGTCTTGGCTCACTACAGTCCAGGACCATGGCAACATCAGTTTTAGCTTTCAGTGGTGCAATTACTTGGCCTGGTGACTTGTTGGAGGGGAACGCCCATGCAGAGGATACTCTTGTACCAGAGGAGATCACTCGGCTTTGGAGTACAAGTGGGATTGTTCCATCCACCTTGGATGTTCCATTGTGGAGTTCAGAGGAGGCATTGCAGCAGCATGCAGATCAGTTGGTGCAGCAGGCTTGGAGTGGAGCCTTCATACCATCAGGGGATGAGTGTGAGGATGAGCCTCCAGAGGCGATTGCTTTGACACCTTTGGATACCACACTCATTGCTTGGCAGTATCTTATAGAGGGGATATGTCTATTGGAGTTGTTTGGTGGGATCAGCACCGGACTAGTTGCGGTGTTACAGGCGGGTATACGAGTACAAAGGTACTTGTATGTAGAGAGAGATGAGATTGCTAGGCAAGTCTCTCTACATCATGTGGCACACTTGGCCTATCGGTATCCGGAGTTATTACCGATGTCAGCAGTCAGAGGTAACCAGAAGGCCTTACCAGGAGACTGGGGGCGCATGACCTAGAGAGACATGGGCCTATTCACTTGGTGATTTCTGGATGGCCATGTTAGGAACATACACATGCAGGCCGCGGTTTGGGTCTTCAGGATCCTTGTTCTGGTGTGTTTTGGGAGATGTTACGGATACTATGACATCTCTAGGTTCATCAGTCTGTTTCTCCAGCTTACCTTTTGGAGAATGTTCCATTGATGGGTGATTCTCGCACTAGAGTGGTGGCGAGTACACATCAGGTCCATTAATGGATGGGACTTGCTGTATTGTTAGATGTAGCCTAAGTGGGATCACGGGCTTATCATCTTCATCTTTGGTGGACAAACCTCTTACCCAGAGAGGTTCTACAACATAATTATGATGGGATTCAACAACTAGACCATATTCTTGTTGATGATATCTTGGATGCTGGACGTCAGTCTCAGACAGTGGTAGTGGCTGATAGGTCACCTATGGCAATGGTGAACCTAGTTGGACAGCCTAGAGCTGCATTTCCCACACTCATGAGTTTCCCAGGCTCTCATGCTTTTTGAGAGAGAGGACCTGGACTTGTTTGGGACTCACAATTACAGCAGTTGGTGGAGCCCAATGCTGATGGGAGAGAGCGGGCAATGGGTTTTTGCACCGATATTACTGCTGTTCCAGCAGTGTCAGAGGCATCTAGGCGTCAGGTGTTAGGTCAGGCTATGGACCTGAACTATTTGACCTGGATTGTGAGCCTTGGCTTGGCAGAGCAGCATAGGATGCGCTTGATATGCATCACCACTTGGACACTTGTGAGCCCTGTGCCTATCAAGACGATTCAGGCACATGCTGGGGCCGATGGACCGAGTGGATAGGGTATTCTTGGGACACATCCAGTAGCTACTAGGGAGAGTGGTCTACTTGGAGTCCATCCAGGTGGGCGTGGGCTACTTGGATTACACCCTTGGTCCACATGGGATGCAACTAGAGGACGTGTGGAGCTTGCAGCCAGAGTGGAGGGAGTTTTCCACATAGAGGTTGGGACCTCTAGTGGTCGGGAGCATGACACTATTGCTCCCAAGGGCCCAATGTAGCAACTAGTCAGTACGTCTTCCACTCCTACTACACTTATAGAGGATACTTGGGAGCCAGATCTTGGACCCAAGCTTATTGGAGAGGAAAGACGGAGGGTTTGGAGGTTCTTGAGGAGTCACACGAGTTGCTTTGCCTTTAATATGAAGGATTTTGGTGCTCTAAAGGGACTTGGTATACAGATTGAGCTGACTAGCGACACACTAGTTTTCCGACGTCCTTATCGATATAGTGAGATAGAGAGGACATTGATTCAGAGCGGGAGAAGCAACCTTTTTGAGGCTGGTTTGGTAGAGATTTCACATGGAGAGTATGCATCAGTGACAATGATGCTAGCCAAGAAGGATATGCATGGCAACTATACAGATAGGCGGATGTGTGGAGATTACCGTCCTATCAACCGACAGACCAGGGCTGATCGGTATGCCATGCCTATACTGGAGGAGATTTTTGATGTGATTGGGCATGCAAAGGTCTTCAGTAGTTTGGATCTTCGAGCGGGATATCATCAGTTGCCGATCAAGGAGGAGGATAAGTCCAAGACAACATTTTGGGCTATTGATCCTCACGGCAAGGATGTGTTATATTAGTAGAGGTTCTTACCATTTGGGTTGAAGAACGCTCCCACTGAGTTCCAGAGGGTCATGGATAGGATCCTAGCTGGATTGGATTTTGCTCGGTGCTATATTGATGACATTTTGGTTTATAGCACTACTGTGGAGGAGCATGAGAGACAATTGTTGGAGGTGTTTGAGAGGTTGAGATCTCATGGACTCAAATTACATCCTAGGAAGTGTAGGTTCTTCCACGAGCAGGTTGAGTATTTGGATCACACTATCTACCCCGGAAGACTTGGTGTTAGCAGACCAAGGTGGAGGCTATTGCACGTATTCCTTGGCCTACAGATGTGAGCAGAGTGCGAGCATTCCTTGGGTTGGCAAACTTCTATCGCCGCTATGTTAGAGGATTTAGTGCCATTGCCAAGGCCTTGACAAAGCTGACCAAGCTTACACAGGAGTGGTGTTGGGGAGATGAGCAGGAGAGAGCTTTTGTAGAGCTCAAGGAGAGGTTGACATCTGCTCCTATTTTGAGGAGACCGATCAGGGGACGACCATTTCAGGTTCATACTGATTGGAGTATGTTGGGGCTTGGAGCAGTGCTCACCCAACATGATGATGAGGAGAAGGAGTTTGTGGTGGCCTATGCTAGTCGCTCCAACAATTCAGCGGAGGCAAAGTATAGTTCATATAAGGGAGAGTGCTTGGCAGCAGTTTGGGCAGTAGTATATTTCCGATGTTACCTATTTGGTAACCCCTTCACTCTCATCACTGATCATCAGCCGCTGAAGTGGTTGATGGAGTCTGACAAGCTTTCAGGGAAGCTTGCACGATGGGCTCTGATTTTACAGGAGTATGATTTAACGGTTGTTCACAGACCTGGAGTGATGAACCGTGATGCAGATGGGTTGAGTAGAAACCCATGTCCCAGCCAGCAAGATCAGACTGGAGCACGTTGGCATGGTGAGACAGATGAGGAGAGGGTACCAGGTAGGCATGCATCGGCCTTTTTGTGTATATTTGCAGAGACTTTAGTGGTATCTCTCTCAGCGCATACAAGAGGAGTTATTGAGGTCACAGATCCAGAGAGTGAAGATATTGTTACAGTTCAGCGAGACATTCATGATGATGTCTAAGTGATGGACTATCTTTGCACTGGTGTTGTGGATGGCACAGTTGGGGCCAAGGAGAGAGACCATGTTCTTCAGCGAGCCAAACGGTTCAGATTGGAGGGTAGACACCTTTTGCGTGTATGGGAGGATGGTAGAGTGCAAGTAGTACCACTTCTAGCACAGAGACCACAATTGGTCCGTCATGCTCATGAGGAGCTAGGACATTTTGGAGTAAAGCGTACATATAGCTTACTTCAGAGTCATTATTGGTGGTGCGATATGCAGACCGAGGTACAGCAGTTTGTTGCCAGATGTATGGTTTGTGACCGAGTTAGAGCATCATTCAATGCTCCTACGCCACAGTTACACCCATTACCAATCATGGGATTGGGTTACCGTTGGAGTTTGGACTTCGCCGGACCTTTACCACTGACTGTGAGACATCATCGGTATGTTTTGGTGATGGTGGAGCACTTCTCCAAGTGGATTGAGTTGGTGGTACTTCCTGACAAGTCTAGTGAAGGGACAGCTTACTCGTTCCTGGATCGAGTTCTCAGTCATTTTGGTGCACCAGCTGAGGTTTTGACTGATCAAGGTACAGAGTTCTTGGGGGAGTTTCAGGTCTTGTGTGACAAGGCTTTGATTGATCATCGTACGACATCCTCAGATCACCCTGAGGCAGATGGCTTAGCAGAGAGAGTAGTTTAGACAGTGAAGAGAGGATTGCGAAAGTATGGTTTGCAGAGAGGCCACTTGGGAGATTGGGATCTGCAGTTACCTTGGTTGGCCATGGGCTATCGGTTCAGCCGGCAAGCCTCCTTAGAATCCTTCTCTCCATACTTTCTACTCTATGGACGAGATCCAGATTTACCTGCAGCCATTCGTCAAGATGCTACTGTAGTTTTGGACTTGGATGACCCCGATGTATGGATGAGTGCATGTTCTCAGCGGGTAGAGATCTTTTGGAGAGTAATGCCGATGGCTTTTGAGAACTTGGCGATTGCTCAGCATAGAGATACTTTATGCTATGCTACCATTTGAGGAGGAGGTTATAGACCCTTGATCCGTCAATTTCATCCAGGTGACTATGTATATCTACAGCAGACAACACCGACGACACTTGATGTTTCTATAGGCCGCACTATCTTGAGAGTGCGCAAGGTTTTGCCATATGGAGTCCTTGTGTTAGAAGGACGGGATGGTGTTGTTTGGAAGGATCATGTGCGCAATTGTGCGCCATGTCACCTCCCAAACATTGATGGTACTATGGACCCAAGCTTGGCACTTGTACGTGCAGGCTTGAGGTGTATGTTATGCGGCTCTTCAGGTGGAGTTGCTACTATGTTAGTGTGTGATAGCTGTTTGAGAGGATGGCATATGGCATGTATGACTCCTCCCCTCACGGTGGTTCCTTAGGGACAATGGTTATGTCCTAGATGTACTTGACCTATAGCTAGTTCATTCTTTATATGGTATAGATTGCAGATAGGCGACTAACGATGGGGCTCCATAGCACCCAGCCTCTTGATCTTTGCCCATTAGAGGGTATACCATATACTTAGAGTAGATGGCTATCTGGAGTTAGAGGGACCTAACCGCCAGCTAGGGGGGCGATTGTGGCACTTTAGAGTCTATGTATGACTTATGTGTGAGTTGTGCTTCTATAGTGTATGATGTTGACAGCAATGTATGTTGTGTAGCAATGTATATACGCACGACAGCTGTCACACCATTTGTAGTTCCGCATCTAGCTGCTCGGACACTAGAGTTCCAGTGATAGTAGTTAGAGTTATTGTAGTAGTTTCTCAGGGACTACTTTCGGATAGTCTGATTTGGTGTTTGGGGTATTGACTTCACGGTGGGGCCCACCGTCACTTTGCACCGTTCGCACCATCGAGTGTGCCATCAGCGGGACCGTTAGGGTTTCAGTGCTAGCTCGAGTCCAGGGGGTATAGTTTTGAAGTGAGCTCCAGAGAGCTCACTTCTCTGATGTTGAGCCTTTGAGTTCCTGGCTATGGTGGACAGAGGCCGGCGAGTGTCACCTGGATTCTCTATGCTTGAGTGGGTGTGGCTTGACTGTAATCAGTGCCCAGTTGTTGGTAGTTTATAGAGTGACAGATCAAGTACTGATCTGAGTTGAGTTGAGTTGAGAGTGTTAAGCAATCTGATTATTGTGGCACTTTAGAGTCTATGTTTGACTTATGTGTGAGTTGTGCTTCTATAGTGTATGATGTTGACAGCGATGTATGTTGTGTAACGATGTATATATGCACAACATGTATCACATTAAAATGGGCTATTGCGCCAGAAGCTTACTTAGGAGCACGGGGACTAGTGGCTCCTCTTTTAGCAGATAGATTCTTACATAAAGGTCATCTATTGTGATTTCCATACTATCATGATAGTAGACTCAAGCATTCATGCTTTACAAACATCTATTTGATTGGCTTGTGATTTATTGCTAGACTTGCAGTTACAACACTCCCCTTCTTTGCAGACTTTGTATTTCTAGACTCTAGGAAGATTCAAGTAGATCTTAGTGAGCACATGCACACTTACTAGCATCCTCACTAGCATGCCTTTACTTGATAGAGCTAGAATCCTTTCTTGCGGTTGGAAAGGCACCAAATCTTAACTTCATGCTCCTCCTTGATTAGGGACTTCTAGTTCACATCAAAAGAGTTCACCATGGCCATTTAGCTTTGGCTAGGTCTACCACATCCAACACTCTTATGCTTATTGGACCAATGTATGTGAAATTCTACATTTGATGTTGTGGGTATCCATATCTTACAATGCGTTGTAAGAAGAGAGTTTACTAGAGTCCATGATGCCATTAGAGATGTGATGGTCTAAATTGTATGATCTACTCACAGGTTCAGATTGAGTAATGGATTTACCTACCAAGCCAAACTTACCAGATAGTATGGACAAATATAGCCACTTCAAGGATGACCAATGTATGTTGCATGATGTGGTGGTAAATTCACTTTGCCATGGTTCACTTAAGAGCTCTCTTATCTACTACATTTGCCATGCCAAGTTGTGTATTTCCCTCTTGAGAAAACAATACAAGGCCTTGTAGATCAGATTAGGTAGGCCTTTGATCACTTGACTACTAAGCTACATCTTGTAGGCTTGAGATTCAAGGTGTCAAAGTGCAAAGAATGGTCCCCTTCAAGTATCCCTCTCCACCTTGAGCTTCTATAGGGGTGTGTCTGTGAGTCGGCTTGTCTCTTACTCAGGATGAACCTCTGATGGCTATTATGGTAGCGCACCATGGACTAAGAAGGCAAGGAACCCCAACTCCATCATACTCCTCCAAGGCTATCACTCCAAGACTCAAGACATTGCTTACTAGAGAACTCAATGAGAGAGAGATAGTTGCAAATGAAAGGATGATGAGTACCTCCTCACCCCTTGTTTATATACTTGCGAAATAGTTACATACCAAAGTTACTAATTACCAGAGTAACTCAAGTTACTAGACTAAAAGTCAAGTCAAGTCAAAAAGTAGAAAGGAATATCCATTCACATGGGCATATTCCCCTAAGCATGTGGTCTTATCTTGACACAACCACTAAGTCAATGATTCCTTCACATGGGCTATCCTTGGACTGTAACACCCATTTGTGCATGTGTGTGGTATTGTGATATTTAGCTTGGTATTACAAGTACTTAAGAGATATTATTTATATAGAGATAAAGGATGGTTCTATATTAGTCATGGTTAGCTAAAGTTAGTCATAGCTAAGATAGATGGGACCTTACTTTAGAGGAAGTAGAAAAGATGAGCACCACTATTTTGGATTTTAGTGTGTTGACTTGGTATTATTCCTAGGTGTTTGGCTTTGGGGAAAGAGTTGAGAACTCTTGGGCCCGCAAGCCTTTTTGTTTTGGATTCTTCTTTAGTCCAAGGATAGCCCATGTGAAGGAATCCTTGCTTTAGTGGTTGGGTCAAGATAAGGGGAATATGCCCATGTGAATGGATATTCCTTTCTACTTTTTGACTTTACTTGACTTTTAGTCTAGTAACTTGAGTTACTACGGTAATTAGTAACTTTGGTACGTAACTATTTCACAAGTATATAAACAAGGGGTGAGGAGGTACTCATCATTCTTTCATTTGCAACTATCTCTCTCTCATTGAGTTCTCTAGTGAGCAATGTCTTGAGTCTTGGAGTGTTAGCCTTGGAGGAGTATGATGGAGTTGGGGTTCCTTGCCTTCTTAGTCCATGGTGCGCTACCATAATAGCCATCAGAGGTTCATCCTGAGTGAGAGACAGGCCGGCACACATTTTTGGTTCCGTTGCCGGGACCTCTCTAGAAGGCAAGATAATGTTCCGCGTCCAATTCTACATTAGACAGAAGGAGGCTATGAGAGCTCACTTGGAGAGAACATTAGGAGAGGAGAGGGCTGAACTTATGTCAGAGAACCAAGATCCATTTGTATACCCTGTAGTTCATTATGATGTCTTTGAGGTGATTTTGTACATCTTGTCCACATGAGAGGAATTGGAGAGATTGTGTGAGGTGGATTGCAGATTTTGGGGATTAAGGTGATTTTGGGCAAAATCTCAAGTTTGAGATCTGGACTTGAGATTTGTACACATGATAGATTGGGTTATCTTTTAGTTAGCACACTTGAAACTATTGAGAGAGCTTCTATACACACTGGGCTAGAATTTTTGAAAGTTGATAGGGTAAAGTGCTCCCGCAACTGCATGCTCTCTGGAAAATTGTACATAGTCTGCCATTTCTTTAATTTTCAATGAATTTTCCTGAAAATTTCCAAGAAAATTCAGTGCATTGTATCCTACCTTTTGCCACAAACATTAGAGAGAGATCATTTTTGCGCAGGGCGTTATGAGTTTTTGAAGTGAGGGGGGTGGTTTTCAGACCAAATCTGAAATATGGGTGCTGAATAGAAAGGTGTCTAGGCCAAATGGCTCGATGAAAAGATCTGAAATTTTGCAGGGAGGGATGCCCTGGAGTTATGATCAAGTGTGGAAAATTTCAGAGGACTGTGACATATTGGTTGGGAGATTTGAGTGACATTGTGAGGAAGGGTCAATTCTACAGAGTGGAGATCTCATGCATGAGAAGTTTGAGATCAACAAAAAGCATGTTTGAGTGTTTAGATTCATCTTGGGGAACATGGAGTGTCATCAAGAGTGGGAATTGAGATTATGCAAGGTTCCCCAAGGGTTTGAGGTGATTGTAGGGGTGGATTTGAGGAAAAGAGAGTTTACAATAGAATTTGAAGAGAGTGTTGAGAGGATCCAAAAACCTACACCACTTGGAGGAAAGAGTGAGTCTAAGTGCTTTCTATGTGGAGAGAAGGGACATAAGGCAAGTTCATGTCCATTGACCTTTGAGAGGAAGAGATTGAGGGAAAGGAGAGGTTTACTTGACTTGGGTTTGCATGTTGGACCTTCTTCACCAAGATTGGGAGGGAGAAGATCTAAGACCAAGGAGTTGTGTGAGGTTTGTGGAGTTGAAGGACTTCCAAAAGGACATGAGTGTAGTGCAGTAAAAGCACTTTTGGAAACTTTGGTGAAGGATCTTGGAGAGAGTCTTAGTACAGCTACAGAAATACTACCACTTTCATCAGCTAGTTCTCAAGATTAGTGATGGAGATAATCTTTCAACTTATGGATAAACTATCCATGAGAGTTAGATTAATATGCACTCTAGGATTTGATGTTGCTATAGAAATCTTGGAGCAACCTGAAACTTTTGTGTTCCCTAGAGTGGATTATTCTCAGATGGTGTGAGTCATGTATATACTCTATTAGTAATAGAGTGAGAGAAAAGAAAAGAGATAAAAAAAAATTGAGAGAAAAGAAAGATAGTGAGGGGTTAAGATGGGGAAACTTCCGGTTTTCTTTGGCAAGGATGGAGAAGATGTGGAGGCCTTTGTGAGAGACTTCAAGAGAGCTTGCATAGGAAACAATGAGAGGAGGAAGAATGAGTGGGCCTCATTATTACCAGATTTCTTTGAGGATGCAGCACTTACATGGTATGAGTCAGAATACCAAAAGAGAGAGAGGAGAGAGGGGGAAGAGGAGTCTTGGGAGACTTTGACTTCAGCACTCATTGAGAACTTTCTTCCTGATGAGACTTATGAGAGATTGATGAGTGAGGTTACATTTCTCAAGCAAGGAGATGGAGAGAAAGTGAGGGTCTATGTGGAAAGAGTGGAAAAGTTGGAGTCCAGATTTCGCATAGTGTTGAGGAAGGGTGGGGATCATGTGGAGACTACAATGATTGGCATAGGGGCCATGCTCACCAAGAATTTTGTGGGAGGATTGAGACCACAAATTAGAAGCAAGGTGAGATATGAGAAACCTTCTTCCAAGGTTGAAGCTATCAAGATCGCAATTCGTATGGAGGAGAGTTTGGAAGGGGATGAGAGTGATTTGGTGGTGAAGGAGGTTGTGCATCCTCCTCAAGGCTACAAGTATGGTGGAACTTCTGATACTTTGGTGACAAGGGTTGCACCACAAGTAGTAGTTGCTCCAGTTCTTGCACCTCCACCAAAAGATCCACTCCAAACCATCACAAAACAACTTGCGGATCTCAAGATCAATGTGGTGCAACTATGGGAGAAGAGAGAGGTGGATCAGAATGTAGGGAGAGGGCCTAGGAGTTATGGAAACTATCCATATAGAGGAGGCCAACCAGCCAACAATTTCAATGATAGAAATTGTTTTGGTTGTGGAGGAAGAGGCCATATCCAAAGGAATTGGCCAAATTCCACTTACCATGGAGGAAGGGGTTATAAGGGAGCCAATAGAGGGAAAGAGGGAGGTAGTGAAACCCAAGTGGCTCCTAATCCCAACAAAGGTAAGGGGATAGCATCCATAGATGTGGTTGAGAGCAAGTATGAGAAGGGAGAGTGCTCAAACTCCAAGGGTCTTAATTTGGAGCTTTTGGCACAAGAGAAGAAGAGAGCTCGTTTTGCAGAGGATGTTCACTCTTCTCAACGATTTACTTCAAGCAAGGATACTCCTATGTCAACTAGGAGCACTCGCACCTCAACACCATCAACAACAAAGACTCCAAGGAAGAAGTTGGGGATGGAGGACTTCTTGATCTCAAAGCAACAATGGAACTACAATGTGTTGGAGGATGTTGGTAGTCACAAGGCTAACATCACAGTGGGCCAATTAATTGCTTTGAACCCTACCTTGAGAAAGGAGCTTAGAGGTGGTTTGAGTTCTACAAGGAGCAAGAAGAAGAAGAAGGCAAAAGTTCCAATATCAATGGGGGTGGTGGATGCCAAGCCAGCACCATGGGAAGCTTGTGAATATGCCTCCAAGATTGATGTGAGAGTGAATGGTCACAACATCGAGGATGCATTGGTTGATGGAGGATCGGCAGTGAATGCCATGTCAGAAAAGTTGATGAAGAAGTTGGGTATGATACCCTCAAGACCTTCAACATTTGTGGTGAGCATGGCAAACAAGCAACAAGTTAGACCAGTAGGGGTGATGGATAAGGTGGTAGTTTCAGTTATGGGAGTTCAAAATCTCATGACTTTCCAAGTCTCAAAGGATTCAAGCTATGACTTACTTCTTGGGAGGCCATGGTTGAGAGCAGCACGCACAACTGATCGATGGCACAAAGGGTACTTGAGGATTGGGCCATCAAACCATAGAGTCATTGTTCCTGTGACTAACACCACCAACACTTCACATTCAGATACACCATCTTCTGATTATTGGGAATCAGATTCTGAAGAAGGAGCTTCAGGTGTGGACACAAGCATGGAAGAGGAGACTTCCACGGAGGAGGATGAATCTGAATCTGATTCAGATGTGTATCCTTTGTGTGCTATGGATTTTGCACCTAAGCCAGAGGTTTTGAAGGACCCAGATAAATCACCATTGACACTTGAGGAGGTAGAGAAAATGTTATCTACCCTCAAGTATGGCCCAAATGTTACCAAGGAGGAGAAGGTGAGATTTGAGTAGATTTTCCGCAAGTTCATCCATGTGTTTGCTTTTAGTTACAAGGATTTGAAGGAAGTCACCTTGGAGGAGCACAAGATAGAGGTGGAGTCACATGCAAGACCAATCCGCCAAAAGCAACGTCGCATTAGCCCACCAATATCTTTGGTTGTGAAGGAGGAGATTGATAAGCTCAAGGAGGCTGGATTTATCTTTGAGGTAGAGAATTCAGAATGGGTGTCTCCAATTGTCATTGTGAAGAAAAAGAATAACAAGCTTCGGGTATGTGTGGATTACAAGAAACTCAATGTTGTTACCAAGAAGGACTACTACCCATTGCCATTCATTGATGAGATCTTGGAGGAGGTTGCAGGTCATGAGAGGTACAGTTTTGGAGATGGTTATAGTGGATATAACCAAATCAAGATTGCACCAGAGCATCAACAACTCACCACATTCACCACACCTTGGGGAACTTACGCTTTCAAGGTCATGCCTTTTGGGCTTTGCAATGCTCCAGCCACATTCCAACGGTTCATGAACAAGGTATTTGAACCTTTCATTGGGAAATTTGTGAGAGATTTCATTGATGACTTTTGTGTCTATGGGAGCAAGGAGGAGCACTTTGAGCACCTAATCAAAGTCTTGCAACGCTTGGATGAGGCAAATGCATCACTCAACCCAGAGAAGTGCAATTTTGGATGTGAAGAAGGTCTACTTTTGGGGCACATCATCTCCAAGGATGGAATAGCAGTTGATCCTGAGAAGGTGAGGAAAATCTCAGACCTTCCATTCCCTTCAAGCTTGACAAAGTTACGCCAATTCTTGGGGATGGTTGGGTACTATAGGAGGTTCATCTTCTCATTTTCCAACAAGGCTTATGCATTGACCATCTACATGAAGAAGGGTGTAGATTACATGGTGATTTTGGAAGACAAGGAGGCTCTCAAAGCTTTTGAGGAGCTCAAGCAATCCCTTGTTGTAGCTCCAATTCTTGCTAAACCTGATTGGAGTAAACCTTTCAACCTCTACACTGATGCTTCTAATGTAGCTATAGGATGCACTCTTAGTCAATTAGACCAAGATGGGCATGATCATCCAATAGCTTATGCTAGTAGGCAGATGGTTTCAGCAGAGAAGAACTACTCTGTCACAGAGAGAGAAGGGATGGCAGTGATCTTTGGTCTCAAGAAGTTTAGACACTACTTGATTGGAGGGAAAGCCACCATTGTCACGGATCACAAGGCTTTGAAGTACATCTTCAACAAGCCTAATGTTGAAGGGAGACTAGCAAGGTGGATGATACTCTTGTCTGAGTATGACTACACCATTGAAGATAGGCCAGGAAAGAAACATGCAAATGCTGATTTATTATCTAGAGCCTATGATCATGATGGAGATGAGCCAGTGGATGATTCCTTCCCGGATGAGGAGCTCATGACAATCTCAGTCACTCAAGAGGTTCCAATGGAGTACAAGGAGATTGTGGATTTTGTGACAAAAGGTAACTATCCAGAAGGGATGCATGCTAGGGAGAGGAAGGCCCTTGCAGCAAGATCTAGACCTTACACAATGGTGGAGGATATTCTTTTTCACCAAGGAGCAGATGGTCTACTTTGAAGAGCAGTGGGTAAGGAAGAGTCTATCCTACTCATAAAGGAGTTTCATGAAGGTTTAGTATGTGGAGGACACTTTGCAGGAAAGGTGACAGCTTTCAAGATTCTAGATGCAGGTTACCATTGGAGAGGGATTTTCAAGGATTGTCTTGATTATTGCAAAACTTGTCATGTTTGTCAAGCTTTTGCTAGAAAGTCTACATCCACTCCACCACTTAGATCAATTCCATTGCTAGGACCTTTTGAGAAGTGGGGAATTGATTTTGTAGGTCCTCTCAATAGAACCCCAAGGAACAATCGGTACATTGTGGTAGTTACTGATTACCTTACCAAGTGGGTTGAGGCTAGACCATTGAGGGACAAGAATGAAGATGAAGTGGGTAGATTTCTTTATGAACGCATTATCATTAGGTTTGGATGCCCTTTGGAGTTGGTTTTTGATAGAGGAGGAGAGTTTACAGGAAGCATTACTACAGCCATGCTACGACATTTCTCTATCACACATAGAGTAACTACATCCTATAAGCCAAATTCCAATGGCTTGGCAGAGAGAACCAATCAGACCTTGTGCATGATGTTGGCCAAAGATGCAGAAATGGAGGGGGCTAAACATCATTAGAACAAGAGGATTCATGCAGTTTTGTGGGAGTATAGAACAACCATGAAAACTTCCATTGGATATTCTCCATTTCAATTGGTGTATGGTATTGAGTCTACCTTACCTATTCACTTTGATCTTCCTACCTTCCAAAGCATTCATAGGAGATTGAAGAAAGCACAAGGAGGTGATGCAGAGAAGTCAAGGAAGGATCAACTCATGGAGTTGGAAGAGGCAAGAGCAGTTGCTATGGTTCGAGTGGAGCAAGCCCAAAGGAAACAAAAGGAGAGCTATGATAAGAGGCAAGACAAGAAGAAGGTGGAGCCTTTCAAAGAAGGTGATTGGATAATGTTGTTTGATTCCATTTGATTCAAGAGAGTGCAAAAGAAGTTTTTGCCTAAGTACTTTGGACCTTTCATAGTGGAGAAGCTATGGGGCAATTACACCTATGATCTCAAGGAGTTGGGAGGAAGATACTTTGATAGGATTAACCATGATAAGTTGAAGATGTACCATAGAAGGTAGAGAGACCTTCACTTTGAGGACAAAGTGAAAACTTAGTCCGGGGGTAAATGTAACACCCATTTGTGCATGTGTGTGGTATTGTGATATTTAGCTTGGTATTACAAGTACTTAAGAGATATTATTTATATAGAGATAAAGGATGGTTCTATATTAGTCATGGTTAGCTAAAGTTAGTCATAGCTAAGATAGATGGGACCTTACTTTAGAGGAAGTAGAAAAGATGAGCACCACTATTTTGGATTTTAGTGTGTTGACTTGGTATTATTCCTAGGTGTTTGGCTTTGGGGAAGGAGTTGAGAACTCTTGGGCCCGCAAGCCTTTTTGTTTTGGATTCTTCTTTAGTCCAAGGATAGCCCATGTGAAGGAATCCTTGCTTTAGTGGTTGGGTCAAGATAAGGGGAATATGCCCATGTGAATGGATATTCCTTTCTACTTTTTGACTTTACTTGACTTTTAGTCTAGTAACTTGAGTTACTACGGTAATTAGTAACTTTGGTACGTAACTTGAGTTACTACGGTAATTAGTAACTTTGGTACGTAACTATTTCACAAGTATATAAACAAGGGGTGAGGAGGTACTCATCATCCTTTCATTTGTAACTATCTCTCTCTCATTGAGTTCTCTAGTGAGCAATGTCTTGAGTCTTGGAGTGTTAGCCTTGGAGGAGTATGATGGAGTTGGGGTTCCTTGCCTTCTTAGTCCATGGTGCGCTACCATAATAGCCATCAGAGGTTCATCCTGAGTGAGAGACAGGCCGGCTCACAAGACGAAAAAAGAATCCAAAACAAAAAGGCTTGCGGGCCCAAGAGTTCTCAACTCTTTCCCCAAAGCCAAACACCTAGGAATAATACCAAGTCAACACACTAAAATCCAAAATAGTGGTGCTCATCTTTTCTACTTCCTCTAAAGTAAGGTCCCATCTATCTTAGCTATGACTAACTTTAGCTAACCATGACTAATATAGAACCATCCTTTATCTCTATATAAATAATATCTCTTAAGTACTTGTAATACCAAGCTAAATATCACAATACCACACACATGCACAAATGGGTGTTACATTTACCCCCGGACTAAGTTTCACTTTGTCCTCAAAGTGAAGGTCTCTCTACCTTCTATGGTACATCTTCAACTTATCATGGTTAATCCTATCAAAGTGTCTTCCTCCCAACTCCTTGAGATCATAGGTGTAATTTCCCAACACCTTCTCCACTATGAAAGGTCCAAAGTACTTAGGCAAAAACTTCTTTTGCACTCTCTTGAATCGAATGGAATCAAACAACATTACCCAATCACCTTCTTTGAAAGTCTCCACCTTCTTCTTGCCTTGCCTCTTGTCATAGCTCTCCTTTTGTTTCCTTTGGGCTTGCTCCACTCAAACCATAGTAACTGCTCTTGCCTCTTCCAACTCCATGAGTTGATCCTTCCTTGACTTCTCTGCATCACCTCCTTGTGCTTTCTTCAATCTCCTATGAATGCTTTGGAAGGTAGGAAGATCAAAGTGAATAGGTAAGGTAGACTCAATACCATACACCAATTGAAATGGAGAGTATCCAGTGGAAGTTTTCATGGTTGTTCTATACTCCCACAAAACTGCATGAATCCTCTTGTTCCAATGATGTTTAGCCCCCTCTATTTCTGCATCTTTGGCCAACACCATGCACAAGGTCTGATTGGTTCTCTCTGCCAAGCCATTGGAATTTGGCTTATAGGATGTAGTTACTCTATGTGTGATAGAGAAATGTCGTAGCATGGTTGTAGTAATGCTTCCTGTAAACTCTCCTCCTCTATCAAAAACCAACTCCAAAGGGCATCCAAACCTAGTGATAATGCGTTCATAAAGAAATCTACCCACTTCATCTTCATTCTTGTCCCTCAATGGTCTAGCTTCAACCCACTTGGTAAGGTAATCAGTAACTACCACAATGTACCGATTGTTCCTTGGGGTTCTATTGAGAGGACCTACAAAATCAATTCCCCACTTCTCAAAAGGTCCTAGCAATGGAATTGATCTAAGTGGTGGAGTGGATGTAGACTTTCTAGCAAAAGCTTGACAAACATGACAAGTTTTGCAATAATCAAGACAATCCTTGAAAATCCCTCTCCAATGGTAACCTGCATCTAGAATCTTGAAAGCAGTCACCTTTCCTGCAAAGTGTCCTCCACATACTAAACCTTCATGAAACTCCTTTATGAGTAGGATAGACTCTTCCTTACCCACTGCTCTTCAAAGTAGACCATCTGCTCCTTGGTGAAAAAGAATATCCTCCACCATTGTGTAAGGTCTAGATCTTGCTGCAAGGGCCTTCCTCTCCCTAGCATGCATCCCTTCTAGATAGTTACCTTTTGTCACAAAATCCACAATCTCCTTGTACTCCATTGGAACCTCTTGAGTGACTGAGATTGTCATGAGCTCCTCATCCGAGAAGGAATCATCCACTGGCTATCTCCATCATGATCATATGCTCTAGATAATAAATCAACATTTGCATGTTTCTTTCCTGGCCTATCTTCAATGGTGTAGTCATACTCAGACAAGAGTATCATCCACCTTGCTAGTCTCCCTTCAACATTAGGCTTGTTGAAGATGTACTTCAAAGCCTTGTGATCCGTGACAATGGTGGCTTTCCCTCCAATCAAGTAGTGTCTAAACTTCTTGATACCAAAGATCACTGCCAACCCTTCTCTCTCCGTGACAAAGTAGTTCTTCTCTGCTGAAACTATCTGCCTACTAGCATAAGTTATTGGATGATCATGCTCATCCTGGTCTAATTGACTAAGAGTGCATCCTATAGCTACATTAGAAGCATCAGTGTAGAGGATGAAAGGCTTACTCCAATCAGGTTTAGCAAGAATTGGAGCTACAACAAGGGATTGCTTGAGCTCCTCAAAAGCTTTGAGAGCCTCTTTGTCCTCCAAAATCACCATGTAATCTACACCCTTCTTCATGTAGATGGTCAATGCATAAGCCTTGTTGGAAAATGAGAAGATGAACCTCCTATAGTACCCAACCATCCCCAAGAATTGGCGTAACTTTGTCAAGCTGGAAGGTCTGAGATTTTCTTCACCTTCTCAGGATCAACTGCTATTCCATCCTTGGAGATGATGTGCCCCAAAAGTAGACCTTCTTCACATCCAAAAATGCACTTCTCTGGGTTGAGTGATGCATTTGCCTCATCCAAGCGTTGCAAGACTTTGATTAGGTGCTCAAAGTGCTCCTCCTTGCTCCCATAGACACAAAAGTCATCAATGAAATCTCTCACAAATTTCCCAATGAAAGGTTCAAATACCTTGTTCATGAACCGTTGGAATGTGGCTGGAGCATTGCAAAGCCCAAAAGGCATGACCTTGAAAGCGTAAGTTCCCCAAGGTGTGGTGAATGTGGTGAGTTGTTGATGCTCTGGTGCAATCTTGATTTGGTTATATCCACTATAACCATCTCCAAAACTGTACCTCTCATGACCTGCAACCTCCTCCAAGATCTCATCAATGAATGGCAATGGGTAGTAGTTCTTCTTGGTAACAGCATTGAGCTTCTTGTAATCCACACATACCCGAAGCTTGCCATTCTTTTTCTTCACAATGACAATTGGAGACACCCATTCTGAATTCTCCACCTCAAAGATAAATCTAGCCTCCTTGAGCTTATCAATCTCCTTCACAACCAAAGATATTGGTGGGCTGATGCGACGTTGCTTTTGGTGGACTGGTCTTGCATGTGACTCCACCTCTATCTTGTGCTCCTCCAAGGTGACTTCCTTCAAATCCTTGTAACTAAAAGCAAACACATGGATGAACTTGCGGAAAATCTCCTCAAATCTCACCTTCTCCTCCTTGGTAACATTTGGGCCATACTTGAGGGTAGATAACCTTTTCTCTACCTCCTCAAGTGTCAATGGTGATTTGTTTGGGTCCTTCAAAACCTCTGGCTTAGGTGCAAAATCCATAGCACACAAGGGATACACATCTGAATCAGATTCAGATTCATCCTCCTCCATGGAAGTCTCCTCTTCCATGCTTGTGTCCACACCTGAAGCTCCTTCTTCAGAATCTGATTCCCAATAATCAGAAGATGGGGTATCTGAATGTGAAGTGTTGGTGGTGTTAGTCACAGGAACAGTGACTCTATGGTTTGATGGCCCAATCCTCAAGTACCCTTTGTGCCATCGATCAGTTGTGCGTGCTGCTCTCAACCATGGCCTCCCAAGAAGTAAGTTATAGCTTGAATCCTTCAAGACTTGGAAATTTATGAGATTTTGAACTCCCATAACTGAAACTACCACCTTATCCATCACCCCTACTGGTCGAACTTGTTGCTTGTTTGCCATGCTCACCACAAATGTTGAAGGTCTTGAGGGTATCATACCCAACTTCTTCATCAACCTTTCTGACATGGCATTCACTGCTGATCCTCCATCAACCAATGCATCCTTGATGTTGTGACCATTCACTCTCACATCAATCTTGGAGGTATATTCACAAGCCTTCCATGGTGCTGGCTTGGCATCCACCACCCCCATTGATACTGGAACTTTTGCCTTCTTCTTCTTCTTGCTCCTTGTAAAACTCAAACCACCTCTAAGCTCCTTTCTCAAGGTAGGGTTCAAAGCAATTAATTGGCCCACTATGATGTTAGCCTTGTGACTACCAACATCCTCCAACACATTGTAGTTCCATTGTTGCTTTGAGATCAAGAAGTCCTCCATCCCCAACTTCTTCCTTGGAGTCTTTGTTGTTGATGGTGTTGAGGTGCGAGTGCTCCTAGTAGACATAGGAGTATCCTTGCTTGAAGTAAATCCTTGAGAAGAGTGAACATCCTCTGCAAAACGAGCTCTCTTCTTCTCTTGTGCCAAAAGCTCCAAATTAAGACCCTTGGAGTTTGAGCACTCTCCCTTCTCATACTTGCTCTCAACCACATCTATGGATGCTATCCCCTTACCTTTGTTGGGATTAGGAGCCACTTGGGTTTCACTACCTCCCTCTTTCCCTCTATTGGCTCCTTCATAACCCCTTCCTCCATGGTATGTGGAATTTGGGCAATTCCTTTGGATATGGCCTCTTCCTCCACAACCAAAACAATTTCTATCATTGAAATTGTTGGCTGGTTGGCCTCCTCTATATGGATAGTTTCCATAACTCCTAGGCCCTCTCCCTACATTCTGATCCACCCCTCTCTTCTCCCATAGTTGCACCACGTTGATCTTGAGATCCGCAAGTTGTTCTGTGATGGTTTGGAGTGGATCTTTTGGTGGAGGTGCAAGAACTGGAGCAACTACTACTTGTGGTGCAACCCTTGACACCAAAGTATCAGAAGTTCCACCATGCTTGTAGCCTTGAGGAGGATGCACAACCTCCTTCACCACCAAATCACTCTCATCCCCTTCCAAACTCTCCTCCATACGAATTACGATCTTGATAGCTTCAACCTTGGAAGAAGGTTTCTCATATCTCACCTTGCTTCTAATTTGTGGTCTCAATCCTCCCACAAAATTCTTGGTTAGCATGGCCCCTATGCCAATCATTGTAGTCTCCACATCATCCTATCACTATGCGAAATCTGGACTCCAACTTTTCCACTCTTTCCATATAGACTCTCACTTTCTCTCCATCTCCTTGCTTGAGAAATGTAACCTCACTCATCAATCTCTCATAAGTCTCATCAAGAAGAAATTTCTCAATGAGTGCTGAAGTCAAAGTCTCCCAAGACTCCTCTTCCCCCTCTCTCCTCTCTCTCTTTTGGTATTCTGACTCATACCATGTAAGTGCTGCATCCTCAAAGAAATCTGGTAATAATGAGGCCCACTCATTCTTCCTCCTCTCATTGTTTCTTATGCAAAATCTCTTGAAGTCTCTCACAAAGGCCTCCACATCTTCTCCATCCTTGCCAAAGAAAACCGGAAGTTTCTCCATCTTAACCCCTCATTATCTTTCTTTTCTCTCAAAATTTTTTCTTTTCTTTTCTCTCACTCTATTACTAATAAAGTATATACATGACTAACACCATCTGAGAATAATCCACTCTAGGGAACACAAAAGTTTCAGGTTGCTCCAAGATTTCTATAGCAACATCAAATCCTAGAGTGCATATTAATCTAACTCTCGTGGATAGTTTATCTATAAGTTGAAAGATTATCTCCATCACTAATCTTGAGAACTAGCTGATGAAGGTGGTAATATTTCTGTAGCTATACTAAGACTCTCTCCAAGATCCTTCACCAAAGTCTCCAAAAGTGATTTTACTCCACTACACTCATGTCCTTTTGGAAGTCCTTCAACTCCACAAACCTCACACAACTCCTTGGTCTTAGATCTTCTCCCTCCCAATCTTGGTGAAGAAGGTCCAACATGCAAACCCAAGTCAAGTAAGCCTCTCCTTTCCCTCAATCTCTTGCTCTCAAAAGTCAATGGACATGAACTTGCCTTATGTCCCTTCTCTCCACATAGAAAGCACTTAGACTCACTCTTTCCTCCAAGTGGTGTAGGTTTTTGGATCCTCTCAACACTCTCTTCAAATTCTATTGTCAAATCTCTTTTCCTCGAATCCACCCCTACAATCACCTCAAACCCTTGAGGAACCTTGCATAATCTCAATTTCCACTCTTGATGACCCTCCATGTTCCCAAGATGAATCTAAACACTCAAACATGCTTTTTGTTGATCTCAAACTCCTCATGCATGAGATCTCCACTCTGCAGAATTGACCCTTCCTCACAATATCACTCAAATCTCCCAACCAGTATGTCACAGTTCTCTGAAATTTTGCACACTTGATCACAACTCCATGATATTTCTCCTTGAAAAATTTCAGATCTTTTAATCGAGCCATTTGGCTTGGACACCTTTCTATTCAGCACACAAATTTCAGATTTGGTCTGAAAACCACCCCCCTCACTTCAAAAACTCATTTCTCCTTGCACAAGAACGATCTCTCTCTAATTATTCTGACAGCAGGTAAGATACAATGCACTGAATTTTCTTGGAAATTTTCATGACAATTCACTGAAAATTGAAGAAATGGCAAACTCTGTACAATTTTCCAGAGAGCATGCAGTTGGGGGAGCACTTTACCCTATCAACTTTCAAAAATTCTAGCCCAGTGCGCATAGAAGCTCTCACAATAATTTCAAATGTACTAACTGAAAGATAACCCAAGCTATCATGTGTAGAAATCTCAAGTCCAGATCTCAAACTTGAGATTTTGCCCAAAATCACCTTAATCCCCAAAATCTGCAATCCACCTCACACAATCTCTCCAATTCCTCTCATGTGTATAAGATGTAAAAAATCACCTCAAAGACATCATAATGAACTACAGGGTATACAAATGGATCTTGGTTCTCTAACATAAGTTCAGCCCTCTCCTCTCCTAATGTTCTCTCCAAGTGAGCTCTCATAGCCTCCTTCTGCCTAATGTAGAATTGGACGCGGAACATTATCTTGCCTTCTAGAGAGGTCCCGGCAACGGAACCAAAAATGTGAACCCGCCTGTCTCTCACTCAAGATGAACCTCTGATGGCTATTATGGTAGCGCACCATGGACTAAGAAGGCAAGGAACCCCAACTCCATCATACTCCTCCAAGGCTAACACTCCAAGACTCAAGACATTGCTTACTAGAGAACTCAATGAGAGAGAGATAGTTGCAAATGAAAGGATGATGAGGACCTCCTCATCCCTTGTTTATATACTTGGGAAATAGTTACATACCAAAGTTACTAATTACCAGAGTAACTCAAGTTACTAGACTAAAAGTCAAGTCAAGTCAAAAAGTAGAAAGGAATATCCATTCACATGGGCATATTCCCCTAAGCATGTGGTCTTATCTTGACCCAACCACTAAGTCAAGGATTCCTTCACATGGGCTATCCTTGGACTAAAGAAGAATCCAAAACAAAAAGGCTTGCGGGCCCAAGAGTTCTCAACTCTTTCCTCAAAGCCAAACACCTAGGAATAATACCAAGTCAACACACTAAAATCCAAAATAGTGGTGCTCATCTTTTCTACTTCCTCTAAAGTAAGGTCACATCTATCTTAGCTATGACTAACTTTAGCTAACCATGACTAATATAGAACCATCCTTTATCTCTATATAAATAATATCTCTTAAGTACTTGTAATACCAAGCTAAATATCACAATACCACACACATGCACAAATGGGTGTTACATGTCACATTCACATCGATAGATGAACTAGTGTCATGCCATTTGCACTGGCGCATCTAAATCACTAAGATGTTGAGTAGTAGTGTTGGTAGTCAATACCAGAAGTTACTCGTAGAATACTTGGTGATGGTCAGATTTCATGTTCTTCTTGCCTATGGTGGACAAAGGCCGGTGAGCAAAACCTAGAGTCTCTTAACTATAACTAGTGCACAATTTTTGGCAGATTATTGAGTGATAGATCAAGTACTGATTTGATTGAGTGTGATTCAAGTTGAGAACAAGGCTTTGAGCATAGGGCTGTGGGCTATGAGATTCTACAAAGGCCTAGAAGGGCAAGCAAGCCAACGTACTGGCGTGAGGCTAGCTAGTTTAGAGTAGTTTTTGGTCATTATTTGGCAAAATCTGCTCACCTTGCTAGATTGTACGGAATAGGGTTTGAACCCTAGATATTTGGTTCCTGGATTGGTGCACTAGCCAATCGGTCCATCCTCACTTGTTGTTTAATGATTGTTCCATTGATATCTATACACATGTAGCTTTGGCTAGGAGAGACAATTTGATCCCATTCTTGGTGGTCTTGGTAGTTTAGGAAATAGATAACTCCTATTATATCAAATGCCAAATGGTGGTAGAGTAAGTTTAATGTTGATTCATGAGGAGGGTTTTCATTTAGATTTTTGTGATTGGAACCCCCTCTATTCTCTATTTCATGTTTGTGCACCAAGTTTGTGTGAGGTGTCTTTGATTCCATAATGCTAGAGTGTTGGTGCTCTAATGTGCCCTTGATAGTGAGGTTGGAGTGATGACCAATCAAACTACTTGTGTTTATCTCTCATGAGGCAAGAAGTAATGACCTACAGACTGTGAGAGTGCATGTTGTGATGGCAAGTTATAGGTCACCTTTTCCCCTAATATAGTTGTCATAGTTAGAGCTACATTAGTGGGTGGTGTTTGGTTGGTGTTGGCACTTAGTGGTGTTGGCACTTGGTGGTGATTCTTGGTGGGGTACTTGTGGTGGTAACAATTGCGGTTTGAGTTACTTTGTCATGATAGAGTTCTTTTGGGGATTCTAAAGGAGATAACATTGTAGTACACAATGGGTTAACTCAAAGTGGTGCTCAATATCAACTTGTATCTTAGGTCTTAGTGAGGGAGGAGATTGACTCTGAGTTGGAGTTTGAAATAGGAGTTGATTCAATTGAGAGTGCACTTGGTTTGTCTACACCATTGTTGCGGGACATGGACAAGATTTATGGGGCCTCCAAAAGCCCCAAGCATTATTGTGGTATAGTTGGTACCATTAAGTTGGATGACTTCATCCAAGAGTTTGATAGTTGATGTGATCTACAATAGATGCAAAACTTGCCTTTGTTCACATGCAAGGTCTACCAATGGATAATTGTTTCAGCACTTGCAAGGTCTACCAATGGATAATTGTGGTGCCCACATTTTTTGTTTTTTTTTCTGTTTATTAGTATTTGGGAGAAGAAGTAAACAAAGAAAGCTGAATTACGAAAGAAGGAATGGACGGAAGTGACTTCAGAGGAAATCCAAAGAAGTCAAGATCGGATCCGATGATGGAGGTACTTAGGAGAAGGGTACAAAGAAAGAAGTCCAAAGAGCATCATCTTAGGATTGGGAAGCAAAGGCCAATACGAAGACCGTCTAACAACCTTGGTACGTGGCAAGAAAGTACACTTCAAGAAATGGTGGAGACAAAAGAAGCATGTCTCGATAGTGATAAGACAACAACACTCAGAAGAAGTGGAAGTCAATTTTGAAATCGACTGAAGAATGACTGCAATTCGGGGTAATATAAAAGTGCAATTGTGTAGGGACAAGTTGAATATGGCAAGTAGATTTCCAATCCCTTTGAGTAGTCATCTTGCAATAATGCGTGTCAAGAAGCCAATTGAGAGTGAAATTTTTTCAAATCTAGAAGGGGTTAGAGTGTCTTGTCCAGGAGAAGGAATAGTTTTCTAGTGCTAAAGAACAAGAGACAGATCATGGCAAAGAAGGTCACAAATGCTCTGGCAATGCACAGTTTCACAATTTGCAGGTTAGATGTCGTAGCAAGGATCGAAGTCTTGAACAGACTTTCTATTACCTTTTTAGCATGGAACTAGAATTTCAGTTTCCCAAGAGTCATGGTAGAGATAACTGCCAGTAATTGTGAGGACGGCCCAGAAGTCGAGGGGAAGAGAGGATATTCGGCTCGATGGACTATGTCATATTGGAGGTTAGTGTTGGGGAAGGAAGCAGGAGAACCAATGGGGATCACTTTCTATTAGAAGTGTGATGCTCCAGAGGAGACGGCGGAGATTCAAAATTCGTTCTTTGCTCCGCGTACAACAAATGGTTACAAGGTGGAGTCCTATCGGGACCCAATTCAACAAAGTATCATGGAGACAATAATGGCCATGTTCAAACAAGAACAAAAAACTTACGTGAACATGCAGCATGCGGTCTTTTTCCACCAAATTTTTGCAGGAGAGAAGGTGAACTGGGTGAAGTTTTTTCACTAGCAAACTAGGCAGATGGTGGTCAATTGGAGGACAGGTTCACCTCCACATTATTTTGCACCATTTGCAGCACACTTCTACTTTGGGTTGAACTTGCTGACAACAGAGGAGAGGCATTGCGTGGTGTTGCATTTCCATCCTAATTTGAGACGGGAGGCGGATGAAGAAGAGCAACAATATATGGCACACTTGTGAGCCAGTGATGATCACTTCTTGAGGACGGGATAGTGGAAGATGGAAGAAGACACAAGTCCAAAGAAGAAGAAGCGTAGTAAACCCAAAGACACAAAGTCACCTCTAGCACAACAAAAGATTCAAAGACTAGTTTTGTAGAGTAAGAAAAGTGGAGAGAAGCACCATTGGAAACCAAGTCTAAAGGGGAGACAGAGTCTTGAGGAGAGGACTCAGAAGAAGACAAACTCACTTTACAAAGTAAGGAATCTAGAAGTGAGAGTGAGCGGGAACACAAGGTTCAGCAATTGGTTGGAGTGGGTGAAGCTTGTCATGCAATGATTGACAGTGTATGAGAAAAGAAGAATCATTATGTAGCCTTGGTTGTGGAAGAGAAGGGGGCTGAAAGACGGAAGGAGTATCCTACGGGGCCGAGTTCAGTAGGTAAGGAAGAAGGAAGCTCGGAAGCAATGCCTCTAAAAATACAAAGATCGTGACTTTGGCAGAAGGAGCCAAAGGAAGAAGCAAAGTACAAAGACGGGGCCAAAGACAAAGAGAACTTTGGCAAAATATAGTATCTATCGAAGGTTGTCACTCCATTGTTGGAATTGTTGAAGGAGCACCAAAAGGTAATTCCCCAAGATTGTATGAAGGTGACAAATGAGTTGTAGGTGGTAAAGTATCTGCTGGTTGAAGTGAAGGGTTTGCAGGAGCACATAGTCTGAAGAGAAAAGGAATTTGAAGAACTTCAGGTGGATGCAGTCTTGAAGAAGAAGACCTTTGAGAAGTTGCAAGAGAGTGTTGAGTCAAGAGGTAAGGAATTGCAAAAGCAAGCCAAAGAACTGAAAGAGCAGGCAATGTTGCTGACCAATATGAAAGAGGAGGTCAATGATATGCGCATCAAGAGTATTCATGTGAAGGCGATGGCCGCAATAATGGAGCAGGAGTTGGAAAGCTTGAGGAAGAGCTTGAGGAAGGATCAAGCATGGTTGAGAGAGTTAGCAGTTAGGCATCAAGAAGAAGAAAGATTGTGCGAGCTGGTACAAAGTGCTGAGTTACAAAGTTCACAGTATGCGGAGGAGAAGAAGATGCTCGCTGTTGAGTACAAAGATGAGTTGAAAATGTACCGTGAAGTGTTGAAGGCAGGGCGATCTTGAGGTTATGAGTCAGAATCAAAAGGAGAAGTTGCAAGAAAGTTGCGGGTAATCTTGAGCATAGAGGCTGAAGGGAGATTGGAAGAAGCACGTCTACATGAGTTAAAAATGGCTTGTGTAGGAAACTCAAAAGAGAAAAGCCAAGGGTGTGGATATGAACATTTTGTTGATCCGATTAAGGGAGCGAGTAGATTGGATGATGTTAGAAGTAGGAGACAATGTCAGTCTCTGATTAGATTTAGGCAAGTTAGAGTTAGAGCAAATCAGGAGTAGTGTGATAGAGGAGAGTAAGTCCAATGTTGCAGAAGTAGGAATTCAGGTGTCATCAGACTTGTTATTTGACACATTAGAGAAGAGTGGGTCAGAGGATAAGGAAGTAGATTACCCATGAACTCAATTGTAGATTGTAGAGAAGAGATAGTAGAAATAGTAAAGGATTTGGTAGAATCAGATATACCCAAAGAAGGAGAAGTAATAGGAAGATCATCGAGTTTGAAAGCCGATGAGGAGGTAGACATCGGATCGGGGTAGAAATAGATTTGAGATTTGAAGAGGCAGATATGAAGGAGTGCATTGTCAATTTGGATCTGCAAGTTAGAAGAGTTGTTGTAGAATGGTATTTTTATTAGAATTGTCGTTTGCTTCATTATTTAAAGGTAGCATTTGCAGTATTATGTTGTTAAGTATTCATATTTCTGAAGATAGATAAAGTGAAGTGCTATTTTCAGTGCTTGTTGCTTGAGCTTGATTCCAAGTATCAATTCTATGTCTGTGTTTGTGAGTGTTGGGAGAATTTTGTCTGTGGATGTTAGATTCCGTAGCTTTGATCTTCATTTTGTGTGTGTGATCCTAAGTGAAGTGCAATCAGAACAATGCCTTGATAGATCTGAGAGGAATTGTAGTGTTGGTAGTAATTTGCATTTGTGAGTGCAGTGCAAAGTTGATGTGAAGCAATTTTGATCAAGGAAGCTGTGCCTTCAATGGAGGGGTAGAACACAATTGTGAGGCAAAGTTGTTTTCACAATGAAGTGCCATCTTTGGGAGAATCTAAATCATCACAATCAAGATTTGTTTGGACAGAATTTGCTATGTTGTGATTATGTGTGTGTATTCGTGATAAGTTGTCAAGATCATGAGCTTGTTACTCTCTTCTGGGTGTGGTTTCTACCAGAGAGATTAAAGACGCAACCAAGAAGAACTGAAATTGTTACTTTGCTTTGTATTTGACCAATTCTGAATCATATCTCTACGTGAACAAACTTTACTTACCCAATTACCGCAAAAGTGATATTTTCCGGGTTGTCACAATAACTATCATGAGTTCATGAGAGTATACTTGGAGGAGATTGAGCTAGAAATATGAATTGGTATTGGAGATAGAGTTTTGAGATAGTATTGGTCTCAAAACTTCATCTCTATCAGTTCACGCTTTGTTTCTAGAGGTAGATCAGCAATACCCACAAGTTCTAGCTTTAGTAGTGTTGATGGATCTCTTGGACATGGTGCTACTACGAGTGGAATTACTACTACAAGGGTGGTGTAGTTCTTCTAGTGTTTGAGGTAGATCTACCAAAGAGTGTGGACAAACAAGCTAAGGAACTTGCATGAGTTCCAATAGAAGGCTAGAGAGAGTCTACTTGAGTTGCATGAGATAGCTTATCAATTTTACTCAAGGAATTATTGAGGCCTAGGTAGTTCAATTTTGGTATGGGATTTTGGATAGGGAGTTAAAATGTAATTTATGTGATGTTATGTTGTTATAGGCTACTTAACCTACTTTGGCAATAGTCTTTGGTTTGGCTGAGTGTATTGAGCTCAACATGGTGGAGGAGAGAGTGATGACATCTAGATCTGCTAGGGAAACCTCACCTATAGTTGTTGCTTCTTCTAGTGTGCACCACATCATGTTGGCTTCTGAGGACATGGTGGATAGCCCAGATCCTATGAAGCAAGTGGAGGGCCTAGTGTAGCTAGACCCTTACCTTCATTTTTGGGTCAATAGTAGCTAGTGAGTGGTAGTGTTGCTTGTTGAACTTGTGGTGGACCTCACCACAAGAGAGAGTGCACTTAGGGCAGCAGACCTGATACCTCTAGTGCATCTCAGCCAGCACAAAGACAATGTGATCGTTGTCATAGATTTAGTCACACTAACGACCAACCCTTTGACCTACATCTAGAGTTACGGAGTGGGAGAGGAGCTCTAGGTCATGGAGGACAAGGTGGTAGAGGTGGTGGTAGAGGATCCACACTTGGTAGGGATGCAGTACCTACCCTTACTTCTAATCCAACCATGGCTACTTGGATTGAGCAAAGATTGGCTAGCATGGCCATAACTTAGAGGAGATCAGATTTAGGTGCTAAGGCTTTTACCTCATATGTTGGTGATAGAGATGTCTTGGACTTCATGTATGGATCAATACAAGTGGATGTATTTTTCATAGTGACTAGGGGTGCAGTACGTGCTCTAGAGCCTTAGTGGAGTTGGACCCATAAAGAGGAGAGGTTGGGAGACATGTCAGACTTCCCCAGTCTATTACACTCTCTCAGGCACTACAAACCATATCCATGGCTCCTAGACATCCTAATGCAAGTTTGGTAGGTGGTAATGGAGTGCATGATAGACTACCTGCTAATCAACCACCTACTACTTCCCAAATTGAGTCTAGCTCAATGTTGGGGGTGGCTCACTTGATTATGCCCTTCCCTTTATTCTCAATTGGTGAAATGTTTACATTGGGAGTTGACCCAACCCCAATGTTTTGGTTGGCTACCATCTTTGTGACAATAGGGATGATGTGGTTCTTGCTTCTAGAGCAAAGGTGGTTGATAGTGAAGCTGACTTGGTTAGGGAGCAAGGGATCTACTTAACAACCAGTGATTTATGGCAGGCAACAATTGTTAGATTGGAGGAGTTACAAACTAGACTGACCTTTGAGTTAGTACAGTTCACACACGGGGTTGTCTTGTTGGATAACCAAAGGGGGATTTTTTCTTTGGTGGGACCTTTAGGGCGGATCTATACATCACAAAGGATCTTACTAGACTTTGGTGCGTAGCTCCTTATGTTGGAGAAGGTTGTAGTTTTTGGTCTGAAATTATGAAAGACCAATATGAAGAGGTGTTCATTTCAGATCTAGACACCTCTCAAGGTAGTTCTACACTATACATCCCTTGTAGAGAGCTCACTATCCAGATTAAGCCCAATCATTTGACTTATAGCTCTATGGTGAGAGCTTGTAACAATATGGAATTTAGCAACGAAGTTAGTCGGGATTACAAAGTAGCACATAAGACAAATTAGCCTAGAATATTCCAGAAGTATCTAGGAAGCTTCTTGCAAAGCTTCTCGGTTAGCTTAGCTTGACTTCAAGTAAGTAGCTTCTAGAAGGAAGCTTCTAGAAACTTCCAACTAGCTTAGCTTGCACGCCAAGTAGGCGGCTTCTAGAAGGAAGCTTCTTGAGAAGCTTCCTAGTTAACTAAACTTGCACTCTAAGAAAGCGGCTTGAGGAAGCTTCTTGAGAAGCTTCTCAAAGGCCTTGTTTGCTACCTATAAATACCAAGGCCAAAGCTCATGCTAGGCATTTGGAGTTTTCCCTCATTCAAGTGTCCCAATGTGAGTTTCCATTCTCCTATTTCTCTCCTCGGATTTGGTCTTTTATATTGGTATCAGAGCAAGAATGGGATGGATGGATGGAATTTATGGATCACCAAATCCACTTCCACCAAACCATTGGGATTTTTGCATCCAAATACTACCAAAGCATCATTCACACAATTCATCACCTTGCACTTTGGAGAAGATTTTTTGCATATGATTACCATATCCGAGGAACCCTTGGTGCTTCCGGTTGTAACTTATGGAGAACGGTGGACATGTTGTTTCTATGTGTTAATAAATTAGATAGATTGGGAGTGGTGTGATAGAGGAGCAACCATGGCGGCAATACTTGATGTTATCCTTTCTATGCAACAACAAATCAAGCACCTTACTCGATTGTTGGATGAACAAGATCTTTGAGGACAAGAGCAGGTGGAGAGAGTACCAATTTGAGAAGGAGAAGATCTGATCAAATTCCCTAAACCCAAGGTATTTGAAGGCAAGAATCTCCCGGGTGGAGTGGAGAATTTTGTGTTTGATTTGAACATTATTTTGAAGCTACCAATCTACAAGACGAGAAAAAATAGATTCTCTTGGCTTCTAGCCAATTGGATGGACTAGCAAAGCTATGGTGGAGATTCCAAGTGGAGCAAGCCAAACAACAAATGGTTGCACCAATTTTGTTATGGGCAGAATTCAAGAGCACAATAATTAGTTGGTTCCAAGCTATAAATGCAACACAAGCTGCATGGGATAAGTTTGCAAAGTTGAAACAGATTGGCTCTGTAAGAAGTTACATCACGCAGTTCCAAAACACCATCATGCCAATTCCAGATGTATTGGAAGGTGAAGCTCTGGATTGATTCGTGAGGGGCTTGAAGGCGAGAACCAAAGTAGAGGTAACCATGCGAGAGCCACAACACTTGGAGGAAGCCATGCGGTTGGCCGAGTGTTTTGATTCCTTGGTGGCAACAACTTGGTCTCTACTTCGACCTCCACAAAGCCTACCAATACACTACACACAAGTGGAGGAGCCAACACCAATGGAGATTGATGCAATTTAATGAAGACCACTTGGCACGGCAGATAGGGAGAAATTGCCACAAAATGGTGGTTGTTTTTATTGTTGCCAGTTGGGGCATCGCATTGCTGAATGTCCACTCAAGAATGGACGACCTTGACAAGTTGCCCAAGTGGAGGTTGTGGAGTGGAATGATTAGGGAAACAAGGAATCACAATAGGAAATTTGGAGCCACCTACTGGGAGCTTGATTAGTTCCAATGGGATTGAAGGCTCGACCTATGCAAGTTTGCTTCACTTGCAAGGTATGATATCTCATCGGGGTTGTAGGATTTTGGTTGATTCGGGAAGTTCAGAGAATTGCATGTCTATGCAAGTAGCAAAGGAATTGGGTATTCCTATCAAGCCAGTGATTAGAAGTAGTTTGATGATGGCAGATGGTAGAAAGGGTCCTACAACCCGCACCTCGCATCCTATTACCTTCAAGATTGGGAAGGAGTATTTGGAGTGTATGAGGTTTGTAGTGGCACCTCTACACTATGATATCATTCTAGGTCTACCTTGGCTTGAACATCATAAGGTTCAATTAAATTGGACCCGACGCCAAATTCAAGTACAACTAAAAGGTAGGAATTTCTGATTAGGTTGTTTGGCACCTCTAAGTAAGACACCTAAGAATAGTCAATCCCAAGATGGGAAGGTTGTCGAGAAGGTAGCCATAGAGCAAACCTTGAAGGAAGTGGAGTCCCAAGATGGGAAGTTTGCCAAGAAGGCAACCATGGAGCAAGCTTGGAAGAGAGATGAACTCCTAGAAGGGAAGTTTGTTAGTAAAGCAGCCATAGAGCAAGCTTTGAAGGAGGATAAGTCTGTATTTGCGGTGTGAATCAAGCCGATTGCACAAGACCAATCTATGGAGGACTGAGAGCCTCATCAAGCAATGGTTGATTGGATAGTTAAGGAGTTTGCGGATGTGTTTCTGGATGATCTGCCAAAGGGATTACCCTTTGATTGAGGTATGCCCTTCAAGATCGAGTTATTGCCAGGGAGTACTCCAATGAATAGACCGATCTATCAGCTCTCACCAAAGGAGTTGGAGGGGTTGCAAACAACACTTACAGAGTTGTTGGAGAAGGACTTCATGCAACATAGTACCTCTCCTTGGGGAGCACCAGTACTATTTGTTCCAAAGAAGGATGGAGGACTTCGTTTCTATATTGATTATCGTGGGCTCAATAAGAAAACCATGAAGAATGCATATCCCTTACCTCGGATCGATGACTTGCTTGATCAATTAAGTGGAGCACGCTACTTTTCCAAGTTGGATCTTTGTAGCGGCTATTGGCAAATTCCTATTGAGAGAGAGGATGTGCAAAAGATTGCCTTTTGTACAAGGTATGGGCATTTTGAGTGGGAAGTTCTACCTTTTGGTCTCACTAATGCTCCTGTAGTCTCCATAGATCAGATGCATTGGTTGTTGGATGGACTATTGGATCAGTTCGTGGTGATGTTCTTGGATGATATCTTCATTTATAGTAAGACAGAGGTAGAACACATGAATCATGTGCGAGAAGTCCTAAGACAACTCCGACAATGGAAATTTTACTACAAGAAGTCAAAGTGTGCCTTTTGGCAAAAGAAGGTTACCTTCTTGGGTCATAAGATCTCATCAAAGGGGATCAAGATAGAAGAAGAGAAGATCAAGGCTATTACTGATTGGCCTACCCCAAAGGATGCTATAGAAGTACGGGCATTCAATGGATTGGCTAGTTTTTACCGACGGTTCATCCATTATTATGCTCATGTGGCTGCACCATTGACTGACCTCTTGGGAAAGAACTCGAGCTTCCAATGGACCACCAAGCATGAAGAAGCATTCCAAAAGTTAAAGCATATGGTGTCTTCAAGACCCATTCTTCAACCATATGATCCTCAACTACCCTGTGTAGTTGATTTTGATGCTTCTAACTTTGCAATTGGAGTCGTGCTGCAACAAGAATTCCCAAATGGACTCCATCCCATTACCTTTGTGTCTCGCCGACTCAATACGGCTGAACAAAACTACTCTGCTTGAGATCAAGAACAACTTGCAATGGTATTTGCCACCAAGGTATGGAGGCATTACCTCTTGGGGAAACAAGTGATCATGAGAACTGATCACAAACCATTGTTGCAGACCTTACACTTGGAACACATGAAGAGTTGACATCATCGATGGGAGGAACAACTCCAATTGTATGACATTGAACTTGAGTACAAACCTGGTCAGTTCCATGTCATTCCTGATGCTTTATCACAATGACCTGATTTGAAGTCTCTTCCTCTCATCACAGCGGCAATTTCAATGGTGTTAGTTGACTCCAAGGTCCAAAACGAGTTTCAGTCAACTCTACACCAAGATCCCTTCTTCCAAATGGTATAGGGTCACCTTACGGCATGCGATAAGGAGTACAACATCTTCTCCATCAAGGAGGGCCTTTTATTCTATGAGGACCAGATCTATGTTCCAAATAAAGGTGATCTTTGACTTATGCGCCTTCAAGAAGCCCATGATTTACACATTGCGGGTCACATGGATGTGGACAAGATCTTGAGTACCCTCCAATGTCAATGGTGGTGGCCCAACATGACACAAGATGTTTGAGAATTTGTTCGATCGTGTGAGAGCTGCCAACGTAACAAGGCCAACAACCAAAAGCCAAGTGGACTCCTTCAACCACTTGCTGTTCCATCCGCTCACTGGGAGCATGTGAGCTTGGATCTCATCAAATCCTTGCCAAAGACAAAATAAGGACACACCGCAATCGTGGTGTTTGTGGATACGCTTAGTAAGCAAATCCACTTGGCACCAACCTGTGATACTGTGGATGCTCCAACCTTAGTGCAAATCTACTTCAACAATGTCTTCAAGCATCATGGGATACCACATGTACTCATCTCTGACCTCGATTTATTGGGAAGTTTTGGTAAGCACTCTTCCAAATACTCGGCACCAAGCTTGCTTTGTCCACGGCCTATCATCCTCAAACTGATGGACAAACCAAACATGAAAATTGTACATTGGAGGATATGTTGCGTGCCTTTGTTAATGTCCACCATACCAATTGGGAGAAATGTCTTGCAGCTGCATAATTTTCCTACAACAATTCCAAACAGGCAAGCACCAGATTTTCTCCTTTCTTTCTCAATTTTGGCCAAGATCAACTTGTTCCTTATTCTCTTCTTGCTCCACCTACATCTCAGGTTCCACATACTTCCACATTCTTGACCACTATATCCCAATCTCTCCAACAAGCCAAGTCTCACCTCCTTGTTGCTCAGAATCACCAAAAAACAATATGCAGACCACCATCGTTGTGATCTCACCTTTGAAGTTGGTGATAAAGTCATGATATCCTCTAGTAACCTCCCTCTCCTACTTGATACCCAAGTTTGTAAACTTGCACTTAATTGGATAGGACCCTTTGATATCACCCTTTGATATCAAATTGTCTCTCTTGTTGCTTATTGACTTGCCTTGCCTTGTCACATGCGTATCCATCCTGTCTTTCATGTTTCCAAGTTGAAACCCTTTGTTCCAAACCCCTCTTCATTTTCCTCTTGAGTCCAACCTCCCCTTCTTCCTGTCCCTATCAATGATCATGAGGAGTACAAAGTTGATCGTATCCTTGCGCGTCGCCATATTCAACGAGGCCGTCGCCAACATACGGAGTACAAGGTCCTTTGGAAAGAGTATCCCCTTCATGATGCCACATGGGAACCTCTTTCTCACCTCCAGAATGCACAAACGGCCATCTAGGAATTTGAAGCTTCATTGGCGACGAGGATGTCACCAACTAGCGACAAGGTAATATGTAACAATATGGAGTTTAGCAACAAAGTTAGTCGGGATTACGAAGAAGCACATAAGACAACTTAGCCTAGAATATTCCAGAAGTATCTAGGAGGCTTCTTGGAAAGCTTCCCGGCTAGCTTAGCTTGCACCTCAAGTAAGTAGCTTCTAAAAGGAAGCTTCTAGAAACTTCCAACTAGCTTAGCTTGCATGCCAAGTAGGCGGCTTCTAGAAGGAAGCTTCTTGAGAAGCTTCCTAGTTAACTTGGCTTGCACACTAAGAAAGCGGCTTGAGGAAGCTTCTTGATAAGCTTCTCAAGGGCCTTGTATGCTACCTATAAATACCAAGGCCAAAGCTCATGCTAGGCATTTGGAGTTTTCCCTCATTCAAGTTTTCCAATGTGAGTTTCCATTCTCCTATTTCTCTCCTCGGATTTGGTCTTTTACAGAGCTCATGCCATTGCAATAATAGTTGAATCAAATGATGTGTTAGATATTGACCACTGGGAGGAGACAACATCCTATAGACCAGGTTGGCATTCAGGTGAGGGATGGGTATGTCACCTACCAATATGCTTTAGTAGTAGTAGTCTTGGCTCACTACAGTTTGGGACCATGGTGGCATCAATTTCAGCCTTCAATGGTTTTGTTACTTGGCTTGGTGACTTATTAGAAGGGAACGCCCATGTAGAGGATACTTTAATACTAGAGAAGATCACTCAGATTTATAGTATGAGTGAGATTGTTCCATCCACCTTGGATGTTCCATTATGGAGTTCAGAGAAAGCACTACAACAACATGTGGATCAATTGGTGCAACAAGCTTGGAGTGGGGCCTTTGTACCACCAAGAGACCAATGTGAAGATGAGTCTTTGGAATTGATTACCTTAAACCCTTTGGACACCACACTCATTTCTTGGCAATAACCAATAGAGGAAGTATGTCTATTGGAGTTTTTTGGTAGGATTAGCACTAGACTAGCTAGGTATATGAGTACAAAGGTATTTGTATGTGTAGATAGATGAGACTACTAGGCAAGTCTCTCTACATCAAGTGGCACACTTAGCCTATCAATATCATGAGTTATCACCAATGTCAGCAGTCGTGGGTTACCAAAAGATCCTACCAATAGACATTTCCTTGTTAGTAGCACATGATATGGAGAGATGGTCCCATTTATTTGGTGATTTTTGGATGGCCATGTTAGGGACATGCACATATTGGCCAAGGTTTGGGTCTTTAGGATCTTTGTTTTGGTGTGTTTTGGAAGATGTGACAAATACTATGACATCTTAAGGTTCAGTAGTCCATATCTCTAGCTTATATTTTGGGGAACATCCCTTTGATGAGTGATTCTTGCACCCGGGTGGTGGCAAGTACACATCAGGTCCATTCTTGGATGGGACCTGCCGTGTTGTTGGATGTAGCCAAAGTGGGATCACGATCTCATTGTCTTTATCTTTAGTGGATAAACCTCTTATCCAAAGAGATTCTACAACATGCTTATGATGGGATTTAATGACTAGACCATCTTACAATTGATGAAATCTTGGATATTGGGCATCAGTCTCAAATGGTGGTAGTGGCTTATAAGTCACCTATGGCAATGGTGAACCTAGTTGGACAGCCCAAAGCCGCTTTACCTACAGTTATGAGTTTCCCAAGCTCTCATGCTTTTCAAGAGGGAGGTCCTACACTTGTTTGGGACTTACAATTGTAGTTGGTGGAGCCCAACGCCGATGAGAGGGAGCGGGTGATGTGTTTTCACATTGGTATTATTGTTGTTTCAATAGTGTCAAAGGCATCTAGGTATCAAGTGTTAGGTCAGACTATGAACATGAACTGTTTGATCTAGATATGAGCCTTGGCTTGGCAAAGCAACATAGGATATGTTTGATAAGCATCCCCACTTGGACACTTGTGAGCTCTATGCCTATCAAGATGATTTAGACATATGTTTGGGGTGATGGACCAAGTGGGTAGGGTATTCTTGGGACACAGCCAATGGCTATTAGTGAGAGTGGTCTACTTGGGGTCCATCCAAGTGAGCATGGTCTACTTGGGTCACACCCTTGGTCTACTTGGGATGTAGCTAGAGGACATATGGACCTTGCAGCCAAATCAGAGGGATCTTTCTACATTGAGGTTGGGACCTCTAGTGGTTGGAGGCATCACACTATTGCACCCAAGGGCATATTGCAGCAGCCAATCAAAACGTCTTCCATTCCTACTTTATTTACAAAGGATACTTGGGAGCCAGATCTTGGACCCAAGTTTATAGGTGGAGAAAGACAAAGAGTTTGGAGGTTCTTAAGGAGCTACACAAGTTGTTTTGCCTCCAATATGAAGGATTTAGGTGCTTTGAAAGGACATGGTATTTGGATTGAGTTGATTAGTGATACACTAGTTTATTGGTATCTTTATCAATATAGTGACATTAAGAGAGCATTGATTTAGAACCAAAGTAGAGACCTTTTTGAGGTTGGTTTGGTGGAGATTTCACATGGAGAGTATGCATCAACTACAGTGATGCCAACCAAGAAGGATATGTATGCCAACTACACAAGTAGGTAGATGTGTGGAGATTACCAGCTTATCAATCAACATGTTAAGGCTGATGGGTATCCTATGCCTACACCAAAGGAGATCTTTGATGCAATTTGGCATGCAAAGGTCTTTGGTAATTTGGATCTTTCAGTAGGATATCATCAGTTGTTGATCATGGAGAAAGATAAGTCCAAGATAGCATTTTGGGCTATTGATCCTCATGGTAAGGATGTATTGTATTAGTGAAGGCTCTTACCATTTTGATTCAAGAATGCTCTTGTTGAGTACTAGAGGATCATGGATAGGATACTAGCAAGATTGGATTTTTCTTGGTGCTATATTGATGAATTTTTTGTCTATAGCACTATTATGGAGGAGCATGAAAGACATTTTTTGGAGGTGTTTGAGAGGTTGAGATCCCAAAGACTCTCAATCTACATCTTGGGAACTGTAGATTCTTCCACAAGCAAGTTGAGTATTTGGGTTACACTATCTACCCTAGAAGACTTAGCATTTACCAAACCAAGGTGGAGGCTATTGCATATATTCCTTGGCCTACAAATGTAAGCAAAGTGCACGCATTCCTTGGGTTTGCAAACTTCTATCACTGATATGTTAGAGGATTTAGCACCATTGCCAAGGCCTTGATAAAGCAGACCAAGCTTACACAAGAGTGGTGTTAGGAAGATGAGTATGAGAGAGCTTTTCTAGAGCTCAAGAAGAGGTTGACATCTGCCTCTATTCTTTGGAGACCAATCAAAGGATGACCATTTTAGGTTCACACTGATTGGAGTATGTTGGGGCTCGGAGCAATGCTCACCTAATATGATGATGAGGGGAAGGAGTTTTTGGTGGCCTTTGCTACTCGCTCCAACAATTTAGTAGAGGCAAAGTACAATTCATATTTGGGATAATGCTTAGTAGCACTATAGGCAATAACACATTTTCAATGTTACCTATTTGACAATCCCTTTACTCTCATTATTGATTATCAACCACGGAAGTGGTTGATGGAGTCCAGCAAGCTTTCAAGAAAGCTTGGATGATGGGCTCTGATTTTACAAGAGTATGATTTCATGGTTACTTATACACCTAGAGTGGCAAACTGTGATGCATATGGGTTGAGTACAAATCTATGTCCCAACCAATAGGATCAAACAAGAGCATGTTAGCATGGTGAGACAAATGAGGAGATGGTGCCAATTGGCATGCATTTACCTTTTCTGCATATTTTTTGAGGCTTTGGTGGTATCTCTCTCAACATATATAGATGTTATTGAGATCATAAATCAAAGAGTGGAGATAGTGGTACAGCTTAGTGAGACATTCATGATGATATCTTAGTGAAAGATGATCTTTTCACTAGTGTTGTGGGTAGCACAATTGGTGCCAGGAGAGAGACCATGTTCTTCAACAAGCCAGATGGTTCATGTTGGATAGCAAATACCTTCTTTGTGTATGGGAGGATGGTAGAGTGTGAGTAGTACCACATCCGTCTCAAAGACCATAGTTGTTCTGTCATGCTCATGAGGAGCTAGGACATTTTGGAGTAAAGCATACATATAGCTTACTCCAAAGTCATTATTGGTGGCGCGGTATGTAGACCAATATACAATAGTTTGTTGCTAGATGTGTGGTTTGCAACCAAGTTAGAGTATCATTTAATGCTCCTACGCAATAATTACACCCATTACCTATCATGAGGTTGGGTTACGGTTGGAGTTTGGAATTTGTTGGACCTTTACCATTGATTGTGAGACACCATCCATATATTTTGGTTATGATGGAGCACTTCTCCAAGTGGATTGAGTTAGTGGCACTTCTTGACAAATCTAGTGAAGGGATGGCTGACTCATTCTTAGATTGGTCTCGATCTTTGCCCATCATAGGGTATACCATATACTTGGAATAGATAGCTATCTAGAGTTAGAGGGGAGTTAGAGGGAGCTAGACACCAACTAGGAGGGCAATTGTGGCACTTTAGAGTTCATGTATGACTTATGTGTGAGTTTTGCTTCTATAGTGTATGATGTTGATAAAGATGTATGTTGTGTAGCAATGTTTATACGCATGATAGTTGTCACGCCATTTGTAACATTGCACCTAGATTTCTCGAACGTTGGAGTACTAGTGTTGGTAGTTAAAGGTATTTTTGTAGTTACTTATAGACTACTTATTGATGGTTAGATTTTATGTTTGGGGCATTGACTACATAGTGGGGCCCACCATCACTTGTACCATTTACACCATCAAGTTTGCCATCAGCAAGACCGTTAAGGTTGGAGATCTAGGTCAAAATCAAAGGTATACCCTTGAAGTGCAGCCCTAGAGAGCTTGATGTTGAGCTTTTGAGTTCTTGGCTATGGTGGATAGAGGCCGGTGAGTGTCATCTAGAGCCTCTTAGCTAAGTGGATATGGCTTGACTTTAATCAGTGCCTAGTTGTTGGCAGATTGTTGAGTGACAAATCAAGTATTGATCGGATTGAGTGTGATTTGAGTTGAGAACAAACTGATTATTGTGGCACTTTAGAGTTCATGCATTACTTATGTGTGAGTTGTGCTTCTATAGTGCATGATGTTGATAGCGATGTACATATGCATAACACTAGTGATATCATTGGACCAATGGCATTTGAGTCCGTGATGGAGGATTTGGCACATAGATAGAAATCTCTACCGATCTTGTGTGGTTGGGTTGGCCTATTATTTATGGAGGAGATGAGACCTATAGCATTTTTGGGTAGTTGAGCTATCTTGGCACTCCTACTTTCCTCCTATTTTGTGGTTGTTGATAGGCCAATTTTGGAGATATATGTTACTAAGGTGGAGGAGGGGTCCTTTTCTCTCCGGGTGTTTTGCAACATATGAGAGATGGATGGTCTATTCCTATGATTATGGAGGACCATCCATCCTTTGCTTCACTATCAGATTGGACCAGGTGTTTGTAGTCTTCCTTGATGAAGCAACAATGTCAACATACAATACATTCTCTCCTAGTTGACTCATCTATTCCTTGGGCCACTAAAGCACATCTTTGCTCTTGCTTTGACAAAGGTGCAGGCTCTTGGATCCTAGCTTGGCTGTGCAATAGGGCATTCCAACTTGCACCAACCACTTTCTCTACAACAATGAGGTTTTGCCTAGGTTTGGTCCACCATCTACATCTTCATTACTCACTTGTGAGTGTAGAACCAAAAGTGTGGTTCTACACTAGATGCAACAATAGTCCATATGACTCGGTGTCCTTTTAGAGGACAAAGGACAACTATCCATGATGCCATTAGGGATATCGTGTTTGTTATGGCACAAGAGAGTAGATAACATGCTAGGAGGGAGCATTTGTATGCTTTGCAAACAATATGTGTAAGAGTAGACTTATACTTGGTATGAGATGATCAAGTGACAATGGCGGATCTTGTGGTTATAGATCCTATGTGTGATGCAGTTTTGGAAGGGGTGATTACTCATCCTCTTGGATGGGTGGTGAGTGGAGCAGCAACACGCAATGTCTTCAAGTATATGGGTATGCAGCAAGGTCACCTCTTTGTACCTCTAGCCTTCGAGTTATATGGAGTGATGGACACAATGTTTGACACATTTGTTGGGGAGTGTGTGAGGTTATCATATTAGACGTCACGAGGTACCACTCTCACTCTCATTCTTTGTAGCCTACGTTAGATAGCATGTGTCCATTGCTCTACAAAGAGGATTGGCTGGTGTAATCCATAGGAGAGAGATCACATTAGATTATGTTTCTTTGAATGCTCCAATAGTTCCTAGACCTTACAACTTGCATAGCTTGGATATCTTAGGTGTGGTAGTGCAGATTTCTCATATAGATACTATTGGGGCCTAGCCCCATTTTACCTCTTTTGTCTCTCCCTTGTATGGCTTGTTGGGGCTTCCCATCCTTCATGTGTTCTATGTGGTCACCTTTTTCTTGTTTTAGGTTCCTATTTTGCTCTTTGTACGTATCCCGAGTGTAGGTTACTCTACATAGTGCGTTGACCTTTGCCTGATGGGTATAGGCCTTTGTTTCTCTATGTCTATTTGTCCATTTTCATGCAGTTTTGGACTCTTCTCTTTTATGTCTTTGCACTTTTTGGTATGTCTATATTTCTTTTTTCCTTTTCCTTCAAGATATATTATTGGGCATGTATATACCCTGTATAAGGCTTGAGGGAATCTTCCTATCCTTCTTGTTACCCTAGGCGGTTGCAGTTATTGTCTTGGTGGAAATTTATCATAGACATATTTATATGTATGTATATGGTTACTTAAAAGATAAGATAAAGTAAGTTTATATTTAAATTAAAAAAATTTATATCCAGATACTGGGTTCCTAGGCCTTAAGTAGTACTGGTATAATAAAAGTTCTAAATGTATATTAATAAATATAGAAAGAAGGGACTTAGCTCTATTTTACCTCATACTTTATCCTTGTACTGTTTGATGATGGGGCCTTCCTCTTTTTCTTGTTATATTGCGGAAGGGCTTTTCACATTAATACGAATAAGAAATATCGATAAAATTTGAACTAGTGTCTGTACTGATTTCTCTCTTGCTAATAGGACTTACAGGGCTCGGCGAGATTTTTGTGGAACCGAAAGATTGCTTTGAAAACACGAGTAAGGAGAAAACAGAAGGAAAAGACGACCACATGAAGGATGGGAAGACCCCCATGAAGCCGTACAAGGGAGAGACAAGGAAAGCTGATAATCAATCCAAGCTTTTGTGCTGAAAAGTAGGAGTTGCTCTAGCTGCTTATTGGGGCTTAGCCCCATGTTACCTTTTTTGTCTCTCCCTTGTACGGCTTGATGGGGTCTTCCCATCCTTCATTTTTCCTACGCGGTCGCCTTTTTTCCATTCGGGCCTGCTTAGTTTAAATTGGTGTTTCAAAGAGTGCCGTTGCATCTTAGCCACATTTTATCTCTTATGTTTTATCCGTGTACGGCTGGATGGGTCTTCACATCCTTCTTCTTATGTTACGCGGTCGCTTTCTCTTACAAAGAACCTCAAACTCGTAGGACCTTGCAGAGCCTACGCACTATAATAATCCTCCGCACTTCGCAGCAAAGTTCAATATAGCACGATTTTCGTCAACCCGATACAAAATCTGTTAGGAGCCTTGGACAGGGGGATATATAGATACCTCGAAGGAAAACAAAACGGGACTACAAGGCATCACGGACTGCAAAAAGGGATCGAGCACACGAGGCCCAATGAAGGAAAAGGTTGTCTTTCGTGTAAAGAGGAAGCTAGCGAGGGAGCTTTATTTATAATAAAATAAAACGTTGTTTATAGAGTAATTCATACTCCTACACTAGTTAATCTCTTGGTCAATAGCATCCGGGATCCACGGTCGGGACAAGAGTATTCCCTGGAGACAGAGCAATTGCCAATGTCCACGTAGGTGGTGCTACCTATGTAGATGCGTCCCGCCAATCACCGTACCGAAACTAGTTACATACTGTGCTTAGAGGTTCACGGACGTAAAGTGAGTTACGCAGATATTTGTCCCATGTTCGGCATTTCCCTTTACGGTACTGCAAGCTCGCAAAAGGACTGAACTGTACCCCTTTGAAATGTTGGTGTGACCTTTCAATCATATCAATCATAGTAACCATAGCAATCCCAGTGGCCACGTTTTCATCCATAACAGATACCATTTTTAAATTAAACTCTATCCACCGCAAGATTAGACCGTGGGATATCATAATATTATTTGAAACCCATAACACTACGACTCGTGCTAACTCTTGTGAATTAAATGCTCGGGTGATATTGTTAAGAAAATATTCTTTTTGTTTCTAACGGTCATGTTCCGCCTCGTTTGCTTGAAACGAAGTTTCAATGTTATGAGTTCATGATTGACATCTTTTGATAAATTTGATTGTATGTTAAAAGATTTAGACAAGAACCTCATCTATTAATCTATTTCGTTCGTTGAGTATAATCGCAATAATCCTACATAAACTGAGTTCTCACTTTATGATGCTCATTTTACATCTAATATGTTCTCCATGCGATAGTTTTACTACGTTCTCATTTTGTACCGATTTGTGAATCATGAAGAACAAATTATGACACAAGAACTAGTATCACTCTCCACCCTGCAAACTATAAGAGACACCTACCACGGAATCCATCGGATCCCACAACTGCAGTTAACTCTTATTCCGAGTTACCGGCTACCACATAACCAACTGGAAGCACGTGTACTGTTCTGCCTTTCTGTGTACTTCACAGCATGTGAAGTCGAAGTCCCAAATTCCGTTTAATATATATTTCAGAATTGCCGATCTATGTCGTGGCATAGACTAAGGTTGAGATTAGATGGCATTTGTATACTTTGACATGTCTATTACACTCTGCGTTCGGACAACTTATCATGCAGCGCTTAGCATATTGCATTCAAATTTATTGCAGATAAGTATCCAATTCTTCATCATATGCTATATTAGTCTTCATTTTCTAAATAAATAAATTGTGACATAACCAAATTCTTGTGGCAATGCTATGTGCGCATCTCTTTGGCAGTAGAAAAAATATATCTGCAATTTTATTCTATTCATGCAAAACCAAAAAGATTATTGCAGGTTGCCAGCATTTTTTTTACATCTCGTTCTATGTATGTGAACACTGACTGTGTAAAATTTCACAGTCTCCGAGAATTAGATTGACTTTGGGAACTTGGTATGTCTATTTAAGTCGACTTAAGTTAACTGTTAACTCCACTTTATTCAGGGCTTTCTCGATTCCAAAAGATTGAAAAGTCTCCGTAGTTATGATAAAAATTCCAGTGGCTCCAGGGAGTTGTACTTATGGAGAGAGTAGTGGCAGAGGAGGTAACTTTCAGAGTCAGGTGGCGAAACGAGATTCCTTGTGCAGATTCCGCAACTAAGTACGTATAAAGTGTGCGTAGGTAACCCTAGGCAGTGGTCGCGGGCTGGTGTCGTGACTCATGAGAGGAGGGAAAGGAAAGGCAAGATTCAGTACAGTCGAACAAGCAACGAGGGAAGGGTGAGAGTAGAAAGCCACGGCGGGCGGTGAGGCTCGACAGGGCATTGTTCGGGTGGGGGTAGGGAGACAGAGAAAGGAAGAGCAGGAAAGAAACCATGGAGCGCCTCGTTAATTTGCGTATGCTCGTGCTGTTTAGCCTGGGGGTAGTGGTGATTTCTGGGGCAGCAGGGAGATTGGAGCCCGAAGTGAACAGTGAATTGGAGTTGCTGGAGTTTAGACCGATTCTTCAGCAGTCGATTGTCGATTTGGTGAATCGTGACCACCGCTCGACATGGCAGGCCGGGTACAATGCTCGATTGGAGAAGGTCACTGTGAAGGACTTCAAGCGATTGTGCGGGACGATTATGACGCCCGTCTCGGATGCGGACTCCGATTTCCCTGTGATTTTGAGCGGTCAAAGGCCGGGGGTCGAGGACCTTCCGCAGAGCTTCGATGCGCGGAAAAAGTGGCCTCATTGTAAGTCCATCGGGCAGATTCTGGATCAAGGTCATTGCGGGTCGTGCTGGGCCTTTGGAGCCGTTGAATCGTTGTCTGACCGGTTCTGTATTCATGGCTTTGAGAATGTTACGCTTTCGGAGAATGATCTGCTTTCGTGTTGTGGGTTCGAGTGCGGTTACGGTTGTGAAGGAGGATATCCTTACAGAGCATGGCAGTACTTCAAGAGGACTGGTGTTGTTTCCGCTACCTGCGATCCATATTTTGACAACATTGGCTGCGGTCATCCCGGCTGCGAGCCGGTGTGGGAGACCCCTGTTTGTAACAAGGCCTGCGTGAACAGTGATGACCTGTGGTCAGAAAGCAAGCACTTTGCCACCAGCGCGTACTATCTACCTTCGGATCCCGAGTTGCTCAAGTTGGAGCTCTACACTAACGGACCAATCGAAGTTTCCTTCAATGTGTATGAGGATTTTGCGCACTACAAGTCAGGTATTTACCAACACTTGTATGGAGACTACATGGGAGGCCATGCGGTCAAGCTCGTTGGCTGGGGAAGCGAGGACGGTGTTGACTACTGGACAATAGCCAACTCGTGGAACACAGGGTGGGGAGAAGACGGGTACTTTCGCATAATCCGGGGTATTAACGATTGTGGCATAGAGACTTCTGCTGTTGCCGGTATCCCCTTCACTAGAGGAGGGAGCTCTAGCGTGGCGAGGATGTAAATTTGCAGCGCCAGTACGCCAGGAGGTTGTCGAAAGCAAGCTCAAAGCTCAGGAAGACGAAAACTCGGTGTAGTGTCCAATCTTTATCTCACAACCTTGTATAGCGAAGTGCTCACTGAACTGTTTGTAGCGTGAGCTGGGAATCCTTCACCGGGCAACGGCTGTTGCTTGTAATTACGTGTAATCGTAGGTAGGAATTTGTGCTTCTTTGAAGCTTCTTAGCTTCTTGCACCTCTCAATTCAACGACGGTTCCAAAGTGCATCAAAGTTCTCGATGTAAATAATTGTATTTGTGTCTAAAGAATGGAAGCTGAAGTTTTTTCTAAGGCGATGGGGTATGAAGTGTTCGATCGATTTGCGAAGATCTATGTAATTGATGGGATATGTTTTGAGTCAAAATTTTATTACTGCAGACCTGGGAGTTTCGACATCAACTCTGTTTCTGTCTTCACTTGTTGTTTTTTAATAACATTTCCAGGTTAATGAATAAATGCGTCAACATGGTTTTATGTGAATCTGGAACACCTGTAGCTGAAACTTTAGTGAAACGACAAATGGGCATTTAACGACTTCGAAAAACCCGATGTGGATTGAGTAAGTTGTCGAAAACCAGTTTTTTAACCTTTAGACATTCTGCACTGGATGACTTATGTAACTTCGAAACCGTACTTGAGAGATTACTATCGCCAGAGCACGAAAGTAAGAGTCCACATTGGCCAGAAACAGAGTACTTCCACTCAACTTCAACTCTGCTGTGGTTCGGTTTACCCGAAAGGATAGGTGGTATAGGCAACTTCTCTGGCTGATGCAGCGCAGGCGAACCAGACGGAATTCAATTATCACGCATGCAAACGATATACCAAAGCCTGTAACAACGCCGACATTCCGGTGAACCCCCATAAAATAGAAGAATTAACTACCCCGCGAGGAGGCCTGGATTTGAAATATTTCTAGCATGAAATGTACGACAAATCTGTGCTCCTGAGTACCGTCTGCACGGCAATTGGCTTTGCATCAATTGCATCAATGCCCCTTGTAAAGCAACATCCCCGCTATCCTTCGGGATCAATGCAGTCGGTTTGCTAACACGGACAACTTGAGATGAATGAAACCTTGGTCACGTCGATTGTGACTTCAGAGAGGGATCCCTATATCAATTATGTACAGAGTGGAAAGCTTGGAGATATGTTGTACCAACGCCAAATTGAGCAGGTGAGTGTTTTCAGAGGATAGGTAGCAGACTAGTGAAAGCGAGTGTCAGCAATGATCAGTTCACAATCTCATCCACTCAAGCCTGAGGTCAATTTCATCTTCTTCTGTTTTCCCTCTCACTGGAGACATTCAGGGACCTCAATTATTCAGTTACTCGAGTACGAAACAAGCTACGCACAGGAAGAGCAGTCTTCACTTCCAGATAATTCTATATCATTTCCCACAAAGTTACTCGCAACAATGGTATCTTAATCTGGACCTCGGGATGGATATGTCGTTACGGTTATACTCCAGGTAGACAAGGTACCTCCTTCAATGAGGACATGAAACAACGGCATGTTTCGTATTACTCGCGCTTAAATCTGTGATCATTAGGTATGGTATTCTCACATGCATATATTGTTCTTTTAGCAAGACTGGTTTACTAACACTGAACCTTAATAAGTAGAAAGCCCGCATTGATCCATGAATGCAATTCCTGGTGATTGAAACCAACCCACCTGTTCCCGAAACACTGCACTTGCCCGAGTTTGATTTGCTCCACCTCGCCTTTATAATCTCCAATGTAGTCTGAAGCGTTGAAATTTACACCTCATCGAGTTCCTACCAGATATGCCTTTTGACAAAGGATGATAACATCTGCAAATTGGATGTTCCGCCCTAGAAAGGATTATGACACCTTCAATTCATTATGCCTGTCCATCGACAAGACTTCGATGCTCACCGTGTGAGCTAGTTGCTGTTGTTAATGCTACTACCACGTAGTATCAACTAGAGAAACTGAATTAGAGTTGTGCCTATACCCAACACTGTAAAAGATCTATTGTTTATAGTCAGATCTGTTGGTAACCTTACTTTTGAAATTTGAGCAGTCAGAGCAGTCCAGTAGTCATATTTGGGAATCAGGGACAATCAGGGACATATCAGGGATCGGTTTGCGTTCGGTTTCGCTACAGTGGAGAGTCAAGAGTCTTCTCCGTTCGAGTAGTGCATCAATCCATATCTCCAGGCTGGTCGGTTGATTCTCCACAACCGCCGTTCTCTCCGAATAAGAATAAGCATTGGTGTGTAGATTATCGGTTTAAAACCAAGATTTCATGCAGAAATCTTGTGGGAACATTCACTGAGCGTGAGGCTTAGTTGCCAACTTGACTGAAGTCGACTTGATTAGAAATATGATCCAATTTGGATCAAGAATCATGCACAAAAGGAGATCATCGAATTGTCTAGCTAGTATAGCCACTATCGATCTGCGCGCCTTTATTTCACCGGTAGGCCACTAATCTTCACTGGAAAATCTAGCCGCTTGTTTCGATGATGGCGCAATGTCTTCTCCAGCAATATGGATCAACCGTTTCAATATTGCCCATTTTGATTATCGCCTCTTCGAACTCCTCCAGGAAAGATTGAGGATCGTGCACTGCCTTCAGTGCGTATTCGATACCTAAAGGATCGCTCAAAACTGTTACGTCCGACTCCAGGAGTCCTTTGTCGGTCAAAAGATCCAAGTAGTAAATAGAGTGCCACGAAAGTGCCATTCGTGGCATCAAGTCCCACGAAGTCGAACATTCCTGGGGGCATGTCGATTTCGGAAACTCAGCGAATGAAGGGTCGATTGACGGGTCTGTGATGTTTCTACCTTCGAAGTTATACAAGCGTTCGAAAAACGATCCACAGTGAACTTGTCCGACCGAGTGTCCACCTGCACGTAGACACATATAATATTGAGGTCCAACGTCCTTCGCAGTCCATACGTAAGGGTGAACCAATCTTTGGCTATAGTTGACAGTAAGAACTTCACTGTCAATAAACTTTTAATGGTGAATTTGAGTCATCGCGATAATTTGGGAGACACAGACTTGAAATCAACGTGAAACAATGTAGAGCAGCACTGCTAGTCACTTCATGTAGTGTAGCTGAAAGACATTTTACAAAGTTAAAGCCCGCTGTATCTGAAAGGATAACCATGTCCCTGGCATCGAGACCAACTTTGGCAAAGTTAGCAACGAGCATTGCAAAATCGTCTCTGCGATCAGGCAAGCTAGAATTGGTCTCCTCTGCGATTGATACAGCCCCGTCTATGCGGCCCAAAAGGACTGGCCAACTCAGGCCACCAACCTGTAAGATTCACAAAAGTTTTTGGATAACAAGCTGATTAAGCCACACACTTAATTTTTCTACATCATCTCAACAGTTGAAGTGACTCAAATACGTGCTCTAATCAGATGGATAAAATGTCGATTTATCCTTACGATTTCTGTATGAGAAATATCTACATCCATGGACCGCTTGTCTACATCAAAAGTTGCAATGGCGCTCCTCGAATCCTCATCTGGAGGACAGAAAGCCAATGGAAGATGGAAGCATTAAGTTTAGGGTTGAATGATCAAGCATAGTACATATATAGTCCGTGACCGTACCTTGGCTGTAGCATCCCGTGCAACCAACGCCAAAATATCAGAACACGACGCAACACCTGAGCATTCACACTCGAGATCCATTTTGATCTCATCAATCTGCTCGAATCCTCTGAGCGAGCCTTTGTTTCTCAATGCATCTTTTTCAGTCACATTTGATTAGGTCGAGTTGATGAGCACGGATCCATCACAACCCTGTGCACTTGACATAAGTTAGAATGTGGAACAATAATTTTCGCTCACAAGATTGGCCCTCAATTCGCGAGATCAACCTAGGCCGACTATGGGACTCCACAGGCACGGCGAAGATTTTCTCAGATACAACTAAAAGCTCAAGTCATGACAAGATTCCAAGCACCAGATGCGGGGTAAGTTCACAGAGTATCCATTCAAATTACAAAGTGAGCTTACCCGGACAAAGCAGTCGTGAAAGTGTAGACACATGAGAGCTGCGGCCAATCCCCCGTCTGCCTCAACAAAAGCATCGCTTCTTCTTTGACTAAAGAGTCTGCTTGTGGACAAGTATTTCTAAGAAATCTGTTGATTGTGCTGTATTTGCAACTACTGGTGCTACAACCAGTACAAGAATAACAGAGATCAATCGCTGCCATTGTAGGAGATTTCGTGTTAGACTATTGAAAGCCATTGTGTGGAAGCGCTGGGATATGAAATCTACTGCTTCAGCCTTCGAATCGTCACCAATTCTTGACGTCTGAATTTGGTCAGTCCACTTGAGAACTACAAAGCCAGCGAAAGGCAGTCTGATCACGAGCAATGATCAGAACCACCTTCCTGCACGATCCAAACATCATTCGCTTTAATCATATATCTATAAATACAAAATTGTCCTTAAGGTAGTATGAAGCACACAGAAGATCAATCATGCCTAAATTCCAACGAAGAAAACCCAGCTTAGTAACTTTCTGATACTTGGTCTTACACTTGCTGATAGTAATCAACAGAAACAAAGCTTACGTGCAAAGGCCGAGAGTGAGATCTAGGAGGAGCTTGTCCAACTGCGAGGAATGATTCAAGAAATCTCCATTTATACTTTGCAGTAGTATGTTCTTCTTTCATGTTACTACAGTTCTCTATCGGACATCTAGCTGGTGATTGCGATGTCAATGTGTAAAATATGATGAGACTTGACTATCCTGGTTTCACGTGCTCATTATCGAGACACCCTTTAAACTGGGAAACTGGCAATTAGAGGCTTAAAACGTGAAAGAAAGAGTACAGCCTCACACCCCCAGGATAACGATCAGCTATCCGATCATAGGTTAAACAGTACAGAAGGAATGAAATAATTGTAAAAGACACGTTCTACTTTGTTTCTCCATGGTTGAGTTAATTGATGGTTTTTGAATTGCAGCCAAAGAAATTTCCAGCGAGAAGAATTTAATATCATCAGGTGTTACAGCAGAACACCAACCCAGGTATCAGGAATCAGACAGCAACCCAATCAAGAATCAATAGCCCGGGTCTTTAGTGACAGAGTATCAATTCCAGTCTCTGGCAATCACACAGTGGAGACAAGTGCATTTGTGAAGTAAGAAACCTCAATCATCGAGAGAGATCTTCACCTTCATAACATCAAACTTTGGATCTTCTCAGTTTGACCCCAAAGTATCCTTGACTCCTTTGCTCTGACTCTGGGACATGAGCTTCTAGATTTTGATTCAGTGGCAAGCAACACGTAGCGAATTAGTATATTTTAGCCCCAGGCTGGTGTCTGGTGAGTGCATAGAGCCAAATGAAGTCAAACGAAGTGAACTCCCAGATTGAAAGATGTATCTTCATACAACCAGGAAAACAGAATTGATGATCTATTACTCTAAGAATTGATGATTGGGGTCCGTTTACTGACGTTGTGCTCCATGGTACTGTTGAAGGAGCCCCTGAAGACTCTTGGAGCTCTACGATGACAATAAAATCATGTTTTCAGATTCTTACGACTACCACTTTTACTTCAGTTACAATGGCTTACTCTCACAGTTTTTTGAACATTAATGGAAATTACCATTAACTAATAACCAGAAACTTAACCGTTCTTACTGGATTAAACTATGCCCCTTGGTCTTTCTTGAAATGTCTTCCAGATGCCCTGAATCTAAGTGAATTATCATATATTATCGGACGCGGAGCATGCTCTGAGTTCAATATGAACAGTCCAATTGGGCTGAGAAACATGATCACAGAAACGAAATGCCTGCTCAAATTTCCTGCTATATTCTCCATCCTATAATCAGCTCCGCCAGCATGTTATGTGTGTACTTGAACAACAGGAGAATTGGGGTTTTGTAGAAGACTATGAGAAACATCTAATCTGCGTGAGCCAATTTGCCCTACCGCATCTAAGGCAAATTTCTCATAGATTCCTCATATCGATTCTATTGGGGAATAGCCCCATTTTACCTCTTTTGCCTCTCCCTACGGGCTTGATGGGGTCTTCCCATCCTTCATGTGTTTTATGTGGTCGTCTTTTTCTACTTGAGCCAATTAAAACCTTCAAAGTGCCTGTAAGCTACCATGGCGACATAGAAGGTTGATCTTGCGAGCTGCGCGCCGATATAGTGAGCGGAACTATAGCTCCGCATTCTAAGTTGTGAAATTGATCATTTGCACAGGGTTGTGATGGATCCGTGCTTATCAACTCAACTGAATCCAATGTGGCTGAAAAGGATGCGTTGAAAAACAAAGGCTCACTCGGAGGATTCGAGCAGAATGGTGAGATCAAAAAGGACCTCGAGTGCCCAGGTGTTGTGTATTGTGCTGATATGTTGGCGCTGGTCGCACGAGATGCTACAGCCAAGGTATGGTCACGGATTATGTGTATACCATGCTTTATCATACAAGACTCCTAAATGCTTGCATCTTCCACTGGCTTTTGTCCACCGAATGAGGATAGAAGTGGACCATCGCCACTTACCAATTCCTACTGTAAAGATGCGGTCCATGGATCTAGATATTTCTCATACAGAGATCATGAGGATGAATACTTATTTATCCACCTGATTAGCACACGTATTTGAGCACTTCAACGGTTGAGATGATGTAGAAAAATTACGTGTGTTGCTTAATCAGCTTGTCATCCAAAAACGTTTGTGAATCTTACAGGTTGGTGGCCTGAGCTGGCCAGTCCTTTTGGGCCGCATAGACGGGGCTGTACCAATTGCAGAGGAGACCAATTCTAGCTTGCCTGATCGAAGAGACGATTTTGCTACGGTCGTCGCTAACTTTGCCAAAGTTGGTCTCGATGCCAGAGACATGGTTGTTCTTTCAGGTAATTTTTGGAAGGTAACATTGTCCCTGAGCAAAGCAAAATAATTAACTCCGAAACCCAATACAAAGGACCTGCACACACAGAGCCACGGGCCTTCCACATTTTTTTTCTCCTCCTGGGTATTTCTTTTCTCTCAACTGTTTGTAGGAAATACAACTTACCTTAGTGAGCCTGAGTCTTAGGTCATGTATATAGTTACGGAAGTGTTCCTTCATCAGTACTTCGGTCCTATATTCATCAGTCTCTTAGGACTGATTATTTACAAAATCACATCAGTCACTAAGGACTGATTATTGACAGGGCCACAAGTCACGCTGTGTTTATTCCTCAGTCATTCTACACAGCAGTTCACTGGGATAATTTATTCCTCAATAGGTAACTCATTCAAATTGTGGTGAAGGTCTTCAGATGTGTAACAGCGCATGAATTATGGTCAGCGGGCTGCATCTGTTATGTACGAGATCCACGTTGCCTGAACTAGCATTGCTTTCACATTGGAGACAGCTGTCTAGATTGCATTGTAGTTAACGATATGTGCTTGCCATTCTACTGTAGTTGACTTTGATTTCATGAGCTCCAAATTCGGTTTAGAGTATGAGGATGCCGGATGTGGAGGCCAGTGCGTGTATGGCTGCTGAACTGTGAATTGCATTCGTACCTGCAGGTGGTCACTCTATTGGACAAGTTCGTTATGGATCTTTCTTCGAGCGCCTGTATAGTTTTGAGGGTAAAAACATTACAGACCCCATGGATCAACCCTTCCTTCGCTGAGTTTGTTAAATCGAAATGCCCTGAAGAGAAGCCTTTTGACTTCATGGGAGTCGATGCCACAAACTGCACCTTCGATTTAACTTACTACTTAGACCTTCTGACCAACAAGGGACTACTTGAATCGGACGTAACGCTTTTGAGCGATCCTTTGGGTGTTGAGTATGCAATTAAGGCTGTTCACGATCCCCAAACTTTTCTAGAGGAATTTGGAGATGCGATGATCAAAATGGGCAATATCGAAACGGTTGATCCATACGGTTGGAGAAGACACTGCGCCATCATCGAATGAAGATGAAGTTACATTGGCGCACTCTCGACTGACTATCTCCTTGGCCTTGGCAGGCTTTAGTTCTTACGTTTTTATGCAATGTCATGATCTAAGTTAGATCAGAGGCCTGATTAGTTCCACCTCAATAAAATTTTGGGTCCAAGTCAACCGCTATCGGCTTCTGAGAATCTGCTCACATGATATGAAATTGTGGATGTCATTTTCTCGCTAAAGTACCTAATGTACCCCACACAATCTATCAATATCTGCGTATTCATCAAAGAAGATGAAACAGATTCCCCAGCTACAGCTCCTGCTAAGACTACATACCAGAAAGCAGGCACGGGTAAATAAGCGGATGTACTTCATTTTGTCGAGCAAGTCCCTTCTTTTCATTTGGATGGGGCATACTATCACGAGACATTAATTTTTTTAAATCCACATATAGAGTGTGTGGTGATGATCAATACCAGAGATATTTGTAACTCAAATTATGTGTGAAAATGTTGCCTGTTGAGGGAATGTGGAAGTCATAAAATCCAGTTCAGAATTCCCTATTGTAAAGCTCATGGACGAGTTGCAAACTCGAGACAGCCACCATTCATCAGGAAGTAAAATAAATATACGGAAAGTTTAAGGTATTCTTGTATAGCGTAACTAGAACTCCCATTGTCGAGGAAGTTGTTCAGTGCAGAGGGGAGACTGTCTCCACTCTGCACTGAGCAACCTCCTTGCCCCGTCTGGGCTCTTATCCTTGAACTGTTTGATTCCTATTGCCCGTGAACTTTCTTGCTTTCACTTGATTTTCTTTGAATTTTAGAAAGCAAGAAAATAGCTTCGGCAAGTAATTTATGTAGCTGTGTGGAAGATTGTCTTTGTCATCAGGGACTGAAATGCTAAATAACTGAGGTCAGAGAAGACATAGGAGCTTCGACATCAACTGAATACCTCGTCTCGGAGCCGTTAATTTCAGCTCACCGTCTGAAGTTACTAAGAAGATACGGTTACAAGTCCCTAATTTGCATATCAATGCCTGTAGCAAGAATATACGATTGGCCAAAATTTCAACCGTTGGAGGTAAGTTATTTCTGCTACTGCATAGTTGGTCCAACCACCATTGGTATAACAAGTTCTGATGTGTGGAGTTCATGTTTGAAGTGCGCGAATTTCAGCTATGTCACTTCTAGGTGCAAATGTCCATATGACAGTCAACTACAGTTTAGGGTGGCCAGATCTGTTAACTACAAATTCGTGACTTGAAAATAGCCAATAGTTATACATGTTCCAAACCATTGTCTCTAACAACAAAGCTCATCGCGAATTTGTAGTTGGTTGACTAGCTAAATAACTACAGTGCGCCATATCTAGATGAGTCAGTTCTGGAGATGATTTCCTCGAAAGTGCTTGTGCATGTGCCAAACACTGTCTCATTCCATCCACATTATCAGGATAGACACTAATTCAAAGAATCCATGTGAGAAGTGCCTACGGGAGCAACATTGATATGCACTATGAGTTGTCCTCCAGCAAATTAACGTATAGGTCACCATCTAAAGCATGAACACCGTCGCTGACAATATTTTCCGCAATAAATCAAAGTAATGTCGTATTCCATATCTTTTGATTCTGTCGCTTGCTTTCACTGCATCCTGGACATGACATGTACACGATAGATTTCTCTCATGTAAACTTAGTCTACTAACAGCAGTGCTTTACAAAATGACCTCCTTCAAATGCTGAGTTTAAGGATGCCAGCCATTAGAACCCAGACAGGGCAGTGGTGATTTAACATGCACGTACTAGACCTCCGAGACTTGTTCGAGCTAGACCCCGGATGACTTGTTCGAGCACATTTTATGTTTAAAATGAAACTTGTGTTGAAGACCCGTCACACTGGACTGGAAAAAGTTGGCAGGTACTGTGTCGGATGGGCGCGTGCAGAGACTATAGTTGGACTTGTGCCCGTGTCATCAGGTTCAATCACCTCCATTACACAAACTGCGCTGGACTTTTGGAGCTAATTCGCACTTGTTATCTTTTCCGCCATATTGCAATTGTTAGCTTTTCCGCCATATGCAATATATGTAGATTTCAAAGCATAATGGAGAGCATGGATGAGAAACATGTATTTACTGCAATACCCACAGTAACTGGAATGAATCCTCGAGAAATGCGCAACTCATCCTTAGTCAAAGATCACAATGGACTCCTGAGAAGACTTATTACATTTAACCCTCATAATCAGGTAAGTTGTCTGAAGGTGGACCGTGGATAGCTCCACTGTTCGCATTATACAGAACTGTAGCCGCATGATCATAGCCCTTGCAACGGAAGGCAACCTAGAATTTCGAAGTGTAAATAGACACTCAGATGATTAATTCAACAAGGTTCGCAGGCTCCTCTTAGATCTCATAATCATTCTCGACCTTTGCTCGTAAGCTTCGATCGAACCTATTTGATGTGAAAGGTTCCTACACGTAGTTGTTCTTGTACTAGTTAGAACGTTGTTAATGGCTTTTTGCTTCATTTCACAAAACACTTCACATCATACTGCTTATAGATTCATTACATCGAATGCCAGTGCCCAGGTGTTGTTTCATGTGCTGACATTTTGGCGTTGGTTGCACGGGACGCCACAGCCAAGGTAGTCACGGATCATCCACTTATGGTCAAGGGACCATCCATCTATCCTTCTTTCCTGAATCCGGATTTGTCTGTGCTCAGATGCTTAACAGCGCTGGAGGCCCGTTTTGGTCCAATTTAGCCTTAGTACGCTGATCAACGTGTTCAAGACAAAACGTAGGACATATGATTTCGATGACGATTTGCCCTGATTAAAAGAATATTATTCATGATTTAGGCCATTAAAATGAATAACCTACGGTACAGAGATGAATTCAAAGACTGATTGAGTAAACTAATAATCTACAAGGAGTTATTGGTGACTATTATTACAGGTTGGTGGCCTCGGCTGGCCAGGTCTACTTGTGGCGCATAGATGGAGCTGATTCAATTGCAGAGGAGACCAATTCTAGCTTGCCTGATCGCAGAGATGATTTTGCAACGCTCGTCCCTAACTTCGCCAAAGTTGGTCTCGATGCCAGAGACATGGTCATTCTGTCAGGTACCGCGGCCTTTCATCTATGCTTCAGCAAGTGTCTGCCAGGGCTGCCCTGCATAGTGTTGCTGATTAAGCTAGATAATGGTTTGAAATTTTCGTTCACAAAAGATATCGAAATTAAATTTCACCCCTAAGCTCCACAATGAAATTCTAACATTCAATCTTTATGAACTGTTTGGTGGGACTCACGTACTCTATGAAATTCGAACTATTTGAACGTGACGATCTAACTTAATATTTTCTACTTGCAGGCGGACATTCGATTGGACAGGTTCATTGTGGATCCTTTTTTAACGTACAATTTCGAAGGTAAAAACATCACAGACTCGTCATTCGACCCTTCATTCGCTGAATTTCTGAAGTCGAAATGCCCCCAGGAGAAACCATTCGATTTCATGGCACTCGATGCCACAAACGGCACCTTCGATTCCACTTACTACTTGGACCATCTGACCAACAAAGGACTTCTCGAGTCGGACGTCACACTTTGAGCGATCCTTTGGGTGTTGAATATGCATTAAAGGCAGTGCACGATCCCCAATCCTTTCTGGAGGAGTTTGGAGAGGCAATAATCAAAATGGGCAACATCAATACGGTTGACCCATATGGCTGGAGAAGACATTGCGCAATCATCGAAACAAGAAACTGAAATTTCGAATGAAGAACATTGGAGCATCGGTGAATTGAAATAAGTACGCGCAGACACTAGATGCTGTATATAGAAGATTCAATGGTCCATTTTGTGCATGATTCTGCAAAGTTTTGAACTGTATTGGATCTTAGCTAGAATTCGGCTGATATCTGCCAAATTGGCGATAAGTCTCCGCTGTCAGTGATTGTTATCACATGTTTCTTATATCCGATTACTCAGTTTATTTGTCTGCTGGTAGCAGTTCTTGTCAAGTGTTCTATGCTAGCTGGTCCCTCTTTTCAGCTAAAACCTTCATAGAGAGTGCAGGAACCCGTTCCCATACGCGCTGACGATCACTCAATGTACAAGACTAGTGATGGGTATCCCAAGCTAGCGGCTAGTGTACGATGGAGAGTTAATTTTTAGTTAGAGTTAATTCTTTAATCACCGTTTCTCTTCTCAGTGGTCACCACTTTGAAACTATGGAGAAGAGTGACTCAACTTGTGTATCTTTTTCTATTCTTATATATATTCGAGCTTGATGAATATGCTTGATGGGGTCTTCCCGTCCTTCGTTTTTCCTACGCGGTCGCCTTTCTCTCTTCTTATATATATTCGAGCAAATTTTGTATCCCGCAAGTCATTCTTTTGTGAATTTTGGTATCTCCGTATAGTAATATGTATATATAAGAGCTAAACAAGAGATTGTGAGAACCTTTTAAATTCCAATTGGTCTCGATTATTAAGTGATTTGACTTTATCTTTTGTAAATTTTGATACCTCCGCTCTTATTTTTCACATCATAATGGTACGTTGTGAGAGCCTTTGAATTCAAATGGATGAGAAGATCTCTATTTTGATTAGGTGATCTGATTTCATCGATTTGTACTATAGATACTAAACTCTATATGCATATGTTTGGTGGTATTACAGGTGAGGCTTTGACAAAGAATAAATATTTTGTATGGAAATATAGAATGAGCGCTTTCTTGAAAAGCAAAGAATTGTATTGATCTTCTGATAGGCGTGCTTCTTCAGATCTTGATGTATGTGACTGGAATAAACAAGCCAATCAAGTGATGCACGATATTTCTTTGTGTGTTTCACGATCATTGTTTGGTTATATGAAAGTTTTGATACTCCTAAGGAGATTTGGGATGCATTAGCAAATGTTTTTCTCACATAGACAAAGGCAAGAATGCTTTGATTTAATTGCTTCAATTGAAATAGTAATTAATGGAGTTTAAAAAAGACAACTTAAGCATAAGTGATTATGTTTATCATATTTGTGGTCTGGTTGAGCAACTGAATAGCATGGGGTTCAGGTTGAGGTTGAAGATGATGATTTAATTCTTCATACTATTCAAATGTCTATCAAAGGAGTATAAACCTTTTGAGACATTTCAAGCAGTTAGAGATACTTATCCTCTAGTTGACTAGCTAATCCCGATGCTAATCTTTGAAGAGATGAGGCTGCAAGGTGATGGCAATGGTCTTATCCCTCAAGATCATGTTCTGTTTGCTGGGAGAGGTCAAGAAAGAGCCAGAGGACAGAGGGCACTGAAGTTCACTTTGTGGAGGCGTGGTTGGTAGGTCAATCCTCATAAAAATAGTATGCAACACAAGCACAGTTGACAGATTCTGGACTTCCTATGAATAAAATTCTCATTATGAGAAGACTTGTTTTAAGAAGCAAGTTGATATTCAAACATGTGAACTCCCTCACCAGAACTATATGGAGAAGGTTCCAACTTTGAAGATCATCTATTAACGATGATTCATACAGTTGCATCTATGACCAACAGTGAACAAGAGTGGTAATCTCTTCTAGGTGCTTCAACTATATGACCCATCAAACCAGTATTTTTAGTTTTCCCTAAACCACTTTTTGAATATTATCTATGAATAAGGGTGATGATATTCAACATATTACTACTCAGATGGGCATCCTTTCTCATCTCCATCAGGCAATTTTAGTGGTTTAGAAGAAGTCCTTCACTTACTTATAATCACCAAGAACCTAGTTTCTGTTGGCCAGAATATTGAGAAGGATTAAAGGTTTTATTCAACCAAGATGGTGTGTTTTTTGACAAGTATAGAAAATGTGCTATCCACAAAGGATACAAATTTGGATCAAAAATAGGGAAGATGTTTACTACATCAAGATCCACACTGCTACAAACCAGAATGCTATGTTTATTCATGGCTAGACTGCCCTTTAAATCTTGAGATGTAGCAGAAAAGAGTGGGACACATGAACCTACTAAGATTAAAGGAACTACCTACCTCTACCTCAGAGATCTATTTCCAATATTGACAATATTGAGATGTTCCAATATTGAGGTATTCCAATATTGAGGTGTTCTAATAGTTTTTGATCCTTTATCTATAGGAGTTTGTGAGTCTTGTCAATTTAGTAAGCAAGCTAGACAGCTTTTTTTTATGTGGTATAAGTGCCTTCCTCCCCGATATGGACTGTGTCAGAAAAGAGTCAAACAAGTTCTAAATAAATTTTCTCATCTATTGATGAAATTTCAAGATATAAATAGGTCTATCTTTTGAAAGCAAAATCAGATGTACTTTCAATTTTACAAATATTCAAGCAGCTTGTGGAGAAGCAATAGGGTTACAATAGCCCTCATATATGTTCTGACGGAGGAGGAGAGTTTATTCAAACCAGTTTGATGCTTTTCTACATTAGCAAGATATCAAGTATGAAGTTACTTGCAACTACACGCTTCAATAAAATGAGGTTGTCGAGTGGAAGATCATACATATTGCAAAAGTTGCTAGAGTCATGCTCAACGTATAGGTGTTATAATTGTGATTTTATTATTTTTATTATCTATAGAGATGTCATAATTGAAGAGTTAAAATCTTGGTTTTTAGGCTCCAACAAGTTGCATACCTGATTTACCATTACTGTACAAGCTACTTCCTTGATTGGTCCAAACTAGCATTTTGGTTTCACATGCTAGTACTTTAACTGCAATTGGTGTTTCAATTGAGCAATTTCAGTTTCATATGCTAGTACTTCAAGTGCAATTGGTGTTTCAATTGAGCAATTTAGGTTTCACATGCTAGTACTTCAAGTGCAATTGATGTTTCAATTGAGCACTCTCTATTTTATTTGAGCCATTTATAAATCCCTGGTTACAACATGCGGGTTGAGAAGCCTTTGTTTCAAGTTTCTCAATTGGTAGGACATGTATTCCCTACTTTATCCATATCCAGTAATATTTCTACTCTTTTGCTGAAACAAATGATCAGTCAACAATAGTTCATGAATTCCAAGTAATTTAGATGACGCTAGAAGTAATACTTCTCAACCTATACCTATGTCTTAGCAAAGGACAAATAGAAAGGTTAAATATCCATTGAGATATTTTCAAGTTGATGTGTTTTTAGCCCAACACCATGGTGTTGGGCTATCCAAGAATGAGGACAAAATTCTCTAGAGGAAGCAATACATCATGCAGATTGGGGTGCAAACCCTGGAACTTGAAGTTGTAGCACTACATCAACAACAAACATATGGGAGCTGGTGGACTTACCTCCCGGTAAGAGCACAATTCATTGCAAGTGGATATTGAAAGCCAAGAAAATTTTAAACCAAATTTTTTTATATAGATCATATTAATAGTATTAAAAATTTTAATAATCATGTAAAATTAAATATATAGAAATTAATAATAATTTTATCAGAAAGAAAGTATTGGCCGGAGAAATAAATCTACAATAAATTCATACATATCAACACGTTAAGAATTTCCCCAAAGATTTACCACCAAAAGATAAAGTTAAATATTTAATATCTTATCTAAAAGTCAAATTGATTGTTATTTTGTGAGAAAATGATGGTGAAGTATCACGAACTAATACTACTGTCGGGTGCGCGGAAGAGTTAATCATTAATCAAAGATTACTTTTTGTTCGCCATTTCTCATGAGACATCATTTTAAAAGTATAGTGAAGAGTGACTCGACATATTTGTGTAGCATTTTCTCTTCGAACATATATTCGAGCACGACATGTGTCCCGCCTTCCACGAGCGTCAATGTCCACGTAGGCGGATTGTGGTTCATGTACGCCTCCGTGGACCGAAATATAGCTACTTCCACGAGCGCGACTTGACACCAAAAAGCGTAAATGATTACGGTCGATGGTATTGCAGTCTGGACCTAGGATGACACAACTTCTTCTTTCAATCTTTCAAAATCTCCATGCAAACTTAGTAGATGTGTTCACTCGTATGCTACCATTGTTTGGCTACCATTTGGGTTGAAGTAGCTACTACGAGTGAGGTTAGCAGTTCTGCCGGCCTGTTTATCAAAATCAAGTTGGTGGTACACTGTAGTGGACGTCAGGTTGGCAGTCGATGTACATATCTTAGCAGCTGGTGGAAACCTTCGCCCACGTGCTTTATAGGTAGAGAGCTGTATTAGTAAAGCAAGTACACTTGCTCATTACGTTTCCTAGTGCACATAAACTTGTACCTCTATTTGCACTTTTTCTTTCCCAAGGTGATCCCATCGTTCGTAGTCTTTCAAGAACTACACTTTTCGAGGAACTAGAGGTCCGATCCGGTCAAGTTCTGCCTCTTTAAGCAAACCTGGTCTTACAAGATGGAACTCATACTGCCAATTGATAGGGCCCATCCAAAACAATATCCATTTTAAATTTCAAACAGTCTTTGTACACCAACTGCTGTCGCCAAAATTGTGGCCGAGTGCACAAAATACGTATTGCCATCTGTACCTACTGTATGTGTGTGGCTTCGTTCACCGCTGAATATAGAAGACTAAGGAACGTTTAATCTAATAAGCTTTTCTATCAGCTCACTGTTAGGCTTGTACCGCCCGTTTCGTCCTTACCAAGATTTCTTTCTCAACCACCTGACCTTCCTACATGTTCTTGAGCGTGATGCAGTTCGGTCGCTGTATTCAGCAGCTGTGATTCAGAAGTGGAATAATCCCAACTAGCCGTGGAAGAGTTGTAGGTCAAAGAGGTAAAACCAGCGTTGTCACGCCCACCACACACGCCGACGTCGGGGATCGTATAAATCTATTTGCCAATGGATACCAAGAAATCCAAACATTTACTCTAGAACTTGAAACCTCCACTGCTCGATGATCTCTGTTTCTGTAGTGATCTGTACTTGGACATCTCAAGATCACCAATACGTACTGAGGTCTTGACTTTGAACTCCAGATCTAGAAATGCTAGAACTTGCCACCGGGAGGTCGAGTGTTTGAAGAACAATTTAGCCCACTCATCGCACTGTTTTGCTTGCTGAGCTTTCCTTCTGCTACAGACCTCTGTCCAGATTTTCTTCCACAAATTTGTTGCTGAGAAATTCTCCCCCGAGACAATCTTGCAACTTATGCATCAGATTGGATTGGTGAAGGTGGATCTTGCCCTTGCAAGTTTCAGCCCCTCTGTAACTCGCGTTCACTACGTAACTGCTTATTTCCGATAAATGTGCAAAATCTGCCCCGGGTCGTCTATACACGTCTATTTTCGGATACTTTTAGTGAAGTATTTGAGGATAATCCAGAACAAAACTCGGTAGCCAACGAAGAAAATAATCATGACGACAACGTTGAGCCACTGGTGCACTTTTCCTGCTGAAAATGATGACAGAACATTGTTGGAATCCATGTCATCGTACCAAATACCCTCTATCCTCCCAAATTCGTTATCCAACAACGACTCGAAGGGATATTTGAACAGTGACAGGTAATGTAGCCAGATCCAGTACTTGGGGATGTTGTGTCTGCACAGAATATACACTTTTGCGTCAGATGATGGAAGAAAATTTTCTTTTGAGTGAGCAACATCAATAGCGTTTAATAATCTTGACAAAGCAACACATGTTCTGTGCAAGGAGGTTAATGTACCTTTCAACGAAGAATCCAGAGAAGAGGAAGAAATAGGCGATACAGGCAGAGCACAGGGAATTTCCAACAGTGAAATTGGGCACCAAACCGCTAACAAAGGACACGAAGGAATTGGCGACGATGAGGATCAGAAATATCACGAAAGTGAAGAAGAAGAACGCTCCAGGTTCTTCCACCATTCCCACCAGAAAGTAGCTAATCCCGGAGAAAACGACAGCTAGAATGGCCAAGAAAGGTATGATGACTATGGCGCCAGAGATGACATAAGTGCTTTCTCGATATCCCCCCCGGGAGGTTTCTCTTATAAAAATTTGACGCTCCTCGAGGAAGACACCCATTGCTTCCACAGATGTAAAGACCAGAAGAGCTAAAGTGAAGGAGATAAAAGAAGTTCGTTGCCTAACTCCTTTTTCGCTTATATCTGCCCGGAGGAAAAGCGTACCCATTGTGAGAGCAACGCACACCTGCTCGTGATTAGATACAGACACAGGAAAATGTCGAGGTTAGAATTGAGGCAAACTTCACCATTCCGACCACGAGTAGTGTGTAGTGCTCACGAAGCACTACACAGTAATATGTCGATAGATAAAAGTATGATGCTGTATATCTGGAAACTGGAGTTATAAGTTTGCAAAAAGCAGCACCAATTACGCTAAGTCGTACCATCAGTGCAATGCGAGAATAGAACAACTCTGGTGTGCGCATGATGTTTCTGAAGTTTCGGGAGGACAGCACGTAAATCTCTGAGAGAAATGATGTTGCATATTCGGGTGCTCCGTCGGATGGGAAGGTCGCATCTTCAGGCTTACGAATATCTTGTTCTATCTCCTCTGCTGTTTTATTAACCAGCTGTAACACATCATCACAGCCGAATTAGGGTCACCGCAATAATCGTTATCTTGATTATATGTGTCGAATCATGTGTTCGACTCAACTGGGATCCGTAATTGGAAAGAAGACAGACAACCTTTTTCCTGTTGAAAGGCACTTCGTACTTACTTGAAGATTGATAAGTGGCTCCAGTCCGTCAGGTGAACTTTGATATTCCTCTATCGTGTCCAGTGCATATTCGATCACATTTACCTAATAAGACACAGAAGTTCAGGATACTTAGTTGGCAAAATGCGTATGTCAGTTTTACCGTCAGGGTCAGTTGAGCACAAGCCTTCATTTTGATCAAGAAATCTGGACTAAAGAGCATGGCATGTGCTTATTGCAACTTACGGATTCTGGCATGGAGCGACCTAAAGTCTCAAAGTGCTGTTTAATTCCTGCATGAAAACCATGAAATATGACATTTCCACGGCCAAGTACAAGCACCCTGTTGATTGTTTCCAGAATACGGTAGCTCGGCTGATGAATTGTGAGAACTACCGTCCGCCTTCCTGATTTAGCCATCTTTTGCAGGTTTTGCATGACATTCAACGCAGAAGTACTATCAAGACCTGACGTTGGCTCATCAAGAAATAGTACTGGTGGATCGTGGATTAAGTCAGCTCCTATAGAAACTCGCCTTCTCTCTCCACCTGAAACTCCTCGAATCTGTAGCACATACACCACAGTAAATCTCGGACGATCAGTTTGTTATCCATGACGATAGTTCGTTTCTACTACCATTCTGAACGTAGGAGAGATCGATGCTCCTCGCAATCATGTGGAAACTTCCGTATGATTTAGGACTCTGGGTTCTATTTCGCCATGTTGCAACAAGTGCTTCTTCATCTTTACAACAATGGAAGGCCAGCCAAGTATATTATCTCCTGGATCATGTCTAGTAGGCATCACACGCACGGGAACTCTCCCGCAAAATGGATGCCTGCGCTTCTAGGCATTTGATTTTTGATTCAGAGAAATAACGGTCAACGATTAAGTTTTGCAGTCCTGAGGACGAGGAGGTTCAGCTTCCTGCATATCTGAATGATAGAGCAATTTCATTCTCTAGCAAAATGTTTAAGAAACAGAGAAGTGGACGATAAGTGTTCACTCGACAACACAATCGCCTGGGTTGTCCATCTCATCACAAACCTTGTCATTTCCGACGCGAGTGTCTGCACAATTCTTCAGTCCGAGCTGGCTAATCATGTTCTCCACGCGGGTTTTCTTCTCAGAAAGGGCCATGTCACCTGGAAGCCTGAGCAGCGCACTGTATAGAAGAGTTTCTCGAACGGACAGCATGGGGAAGAGTGCATCGTCCTGCATAACATACCCTGAAATGCGTTTGAACGATTCATCGATCGTTTCTCCGTTTGCATACACGGCGCCATCTATGCTTTTCAGAGAAATTCGCCCCGCAAGTGCGTCTAGAAAAGTTGTCTTTCCTGATCCAGACGGTCCAACGACAGCCAGAATTTGCCCGTGAAAAGCCTCTGCAGAGATGTTGTTCAACAGGGTTTTCCGAATTGTTCCGTCGACCTTGGTTGTGACATTCACCTGCATTGAGTATGAACCGCCATGCAATCATCCACCAATTACGGACATGCAGCTACTAAACGATGATAGCGTATATTATCCACAAAGTCCAGAACATTATGCATCTTGATAACTCGGAAAAGCGCGTTGGCCATGGAAAATTCCTAACAACAGGGGCCACAATCAATGTCGAGCTGCATGGCGTCAGATAGTACCAAATCAGTTCAGTGGCAAGTAACAGAGACTCGTGATTTCCAGGTTATTAAGAGGATTAGAGTACTACAGCTACTTACCTTGTAGGACAAATTCCTTACGAACAGATCGTAGTATGGTATACCATCGAGATCCATACCATTGGCGATCATGTCCAGTGCTGATACCGAGTTTTGGCTGCCAAACTTTCCTAAGATCTGGCTTGATTTGCGCGAGTGACCGAATGACCTCCTCAAAGAAAATGTATTGATGCTGCGAGAATGTCTCAGTTGAGACAAATCCAACTCGCCGGGATCGCCAGTCTCTACCATTCTAGAGCTGAAGCTAAGGCCACTTCGGCTACTTCGGCTGCTTCGTCCGACACGCTTGTCGTAGAAAAGAATTGCACCATTAATGGAAGAGTTGCTCCGTTCGAGACCCGGATCCAGCACAGGTATTTGTGGATCTTCCATTTTGAATTTCCAAGCTCAGCGGCTCGTCTATCCTTGCTGAACTTTCGGAGAAGTACCCAGCTGTGCCAAACCTGAATTCGGTTCTGAAGCTCCACCGGTATACCCTCAGGGTCTCGCCAGGAAAATATATGAGTTGGAGTTGGAAAAGAACAATGAACTCAAAGTCGGAGTGTCTGAAGATGCAGCCGAGGGCAGACGTACCGAGCGTGCAAAATATTGAGAACAAAATTAGCTCTCATGGACATGAAACTTGCTTTGAATACCTCGATTTTGTAGCGAATAATCTCCACTACAACTTTGCGCATACATGGCAGTTGCAGAATTCCAAATTCCTGATGAAGTGGTCGATAAAGCTCTCTATGTAGGTGAGTCAACTTTGAAATCCACTCAACCTCGAGATGAATATGAGAAATCAGCTTGATTAGCTCGATAGAATTCCCCACCAGAACATGCAGAATTGCTATGCTATGTGAAGATAATTCTATTATCTTTATTCAGATCAGATCTATGACGTGTTCCATAAATAGGAATCTCTCGATACAAGGGTTGAGAGATGTTGTCTTTTAAAGTTGGAAAAACACTTTCTGAGGGTGCTTTGGCGAGTTGAAGAAACAAACCCATGTCCGAACAGAAAGAAGGTTCTTGACTCGAAAGGTGCTTGATCATTCCAGAGTAAATTTTAAGGCAGAATGGTCAGCATCTTGACTTTCGAAGTCGAGATAAAACTTCTTTCAGCTTATTCTTAATTAGCTGATAGCTGGTGTTCTATGCGAGATAAAGAGAGATGCTTCGGCCGGCATCAATAGAAACAAAATTCAATAGAAATATAACTAGTTTTGATTGCTAAATTCAAGGTCCCACGCTGAGGTCAAGATAGGTCAAATATTCAACTTGTAGTTTTTTCTGTAAAGAACAATGAGCGATGTCAGCTGGATTACCGTATGCTTAGTACCATCAAATAAGTATCTCCAAGTACTTATGTCTAGAAGTATCATCTACTTTACAGTCGGCATTGCGTTCATCGAATTTCTAACTTTTATACAACTTTGGCATGAGCCATCCTCTACAACAGAAAAATTCAGCTTTGAAATATGTGCCCGTTACTACTTGCTAAATAACACGCTTGGAAGATTATTCCAAAGTTTGTTCAGATCTTACAAGATACGTAGCCCAAGTTCAGATAGAAAGATGGTTGTATTACCTGCCCGTTGTAGTCCGAGCCGATATAATTGATTTCAAGGATAGTCACCGCACCTTGCATAATGTGGTGTAAGCAAACCCTATACGGGCACAGTCCTTAGACAACGAGTGCGAGCGGATCTAGTCACTTTCAAGGATGGTCACTACACCTTGTATAATGTGGTGTTGGCGAACACATGGGCAGAGTCCTTGACAAGGGCAAGCATTCAGGCGTGAGCATCAAAGACCGTCACATCTAGGAGTAAGAACCACTACACACCTTGGCTATCCTAGGATACCTTTGTTCTTTGGACTGATTAAATTTTTGGGTGTTTACATCACCATTTTGACAATCTCCTTAGGGATGCAGCATGCAGTTCTTTGCTAAGGAGAGTGGCACTGGCTGCCTCTCCCGCCCATACTCACGTCTTATTACCAAGAGCAGGTATCATTCAGCGAGTATCATTCACTTTGCAGAGCGCTCAAGCATTGGATCTTCGTCCACAAGAGGCTACAGTGGGTACATCGAATATGACTAGAGTACTTCCTCCCCACTTACCAAACATACCATTGGAGTACCTTTAGCACACAGATCAGGAATAAACCTTCTCTCCTCTGTTACTTTGGTGCTTGTTGTTGGGATGCTTTTTCATGAGGGTCCCTCAGGACACTACTTGTTTGTGTCTTTGGGCTAGGTCTTTGGGGACTTTTGTGCTTTGTGCTCTTCTCTCTTGTTGCACTTGTTTGTGCCTTGTACTCTTATCTCTTTTCTTACGGGATATATATTTTCTTACGGGATATATATTGTGAAAAAACGTTCATGCTTTGCAATCAGATTGTCGAGCATACACATTAAGTAAACCTATAGTGCGTAATATGAGCATGGGCAATAATACTGAGGTTCCATTGAGACAGAAAATGGCCCAATAATCCGTGCGTCCTTATGGCAAATATTCCTGCTCATCTTCACATGTTCAATAACATCGCTTTCTATGTACACGCATCATTCAATCAGAGACCATTTCTCTGCAGAAAATTCGTCTACAGGTCGAAATCTTTTAAGCATTCTCTCTTTTCAGTTTGACGTTGAACCCATTTTCTTTCTTCATACGAACACCTGAAAGTCCAACTTATCGAGGTGGACTACAGGCCGAAAGAGACGACAAGAAGACGAAGAAAGCCAAATAACGTTCACACACGAAGGCAGACTAAAGATCGGAATTTTAGTTGACTTTATATGTGGAGATTAATCAATTTATTTCTCTTGTATTTTCAAATTAATACTTTGATATCTTGTATTGAATTATATTTAAATTGATGGGGAGAAAGACGTGGATCAGTGTCTGGAATTTATAGACTGGACCCTATATACTCTTTCCAACCAAGCATAACACTGCTTGATAATGAAAACTAGGTCCGGCCAGGGCATAAGGGGCTAAACCTTCCTTCGCTTTTAAATTACTGACACATGCTTGATAAGCTGCAAAGGCTTTATAACCGATGCCTCACCCTATCAGCTAGAGGGTTACATTTGCCCTGCGATAGCTAGACACTTTCAGAATCTGAATCAGAATCCCTTCCGCCTGGACATTCCTTTGTGCTCAAAAGAAAGCAACGTCTAATATGACAGGAAGATCAAAATAAGATGCTGTACTCCAAAAAGTCTTACTAGCTCGTCTCTTGAGTTTGTTTGTCACAGCTCAGGCATCAACCAAATTCTCTATCAGAATTTGTTTAGTACTTTCTGCATAAAACGAGGCAAGCTTCTAGAAGCTCATGTTACCCACAAATAATTGTCTGTCTCACTACAAACCTCCTATCTCCCACCTCATGGGACGCGTAGCCCAGATTTCTGAAGATCAATTCCCTTGTATTGTCGTTGGTTGCAGTCCCCCTAAGCAGGACCTAACGCAAACCTCCCGGTGCAGTTCCAGAAGCAATCCACAACGAATACACCGGAATCTGGATCACGAAAAGACTGCTTACGCTAACGTCACGTTTCTGCGACTTCAGTCGCGAGTGCAGCACCCCGTTAGGTGAATCGAGCATCGTCACTTTACCTACTTGACAAATATAGCGTTAGTTGAAGTGCCTCTATACTAGTGTTGGTTTCGAGCTCTTAGTATGAAAATCAGATACAGTTGAACGGCCTTTAGAAGGCTGGTAACCTTGCAGCGGTGCCAAGAAGTGACCCTGTAATTGCCACGGCAGCACTTCAACTAGTGTTCGTTGAACTGCCTCCATTATATGGAACACTTCAACTGGCGGTGGGTTGGGCTTAGGATGGTTCGAGATTCGTCCTATAGCGGGTTGCGGCTAGGTTTGTGACCACAGATGCATATCCTTTTGGAGATCCATATCCTTCAAAAAGGAAATGCGGAGTGCTTTTGTTCTGCTTGGAACGTTCCGGTTCAATCACACAATCATGTAACACTAGAATTGAAATGCTTCACAGATCGACAAAGCTTATAAGTTATTTTATCACATAATTGTTAACACTTCTTGTTCCAATTCACTTACGATTTCAGGTCAGGTCTTTGGAACAAAAACTTTTCAGAGAGAGAGTTGTCAAAAAGGTTTGACAACGTTCGACAGCACCTATATCTGAAGTTTGATTCATTCAATTGCTTAGGTGAGGCATGTGCTGGGCATGAATGGTGGTTGTGGGAGGAGAAGAACGCATCGACGTTTTGCATCACTCGCCTAGTATTGTTCCTAAAATTGCTGCTTTCCGGAACCAGTTTATATAGAGGCGGCATAGTAGCACCAATTGAAGGTGTATGAGAGTAGGCCTCCGAGAACAAAGTTTACGTTTGCTATGTTTCTTTTGAGTTTAATAGCAGAAGATATTTTTTCCCAGAAAGGAAAACCTGAGACTTCTGAGTAACTCAAATATATACTTTCGAAGGATAAACTTAATGTAATTTCGTCTTAAGTTGCTGCTGTAGCTAAGCTCAACGCAAATATACCTTTGATCGTTCCTCACATGGGTCTGGTGGTATTTTGCTTTCTCGTTGCGGAGAGAAGAATAAGAGAAAAGAAAATTGTCATTCTTGTTATTATAGTAATAATTGTATTCCAGTCAGTCTATATATAAAGTAATGAAATAAAGAATCCGTGGTAAACAACCAGGTTCCACATTCAAGACTGACTTTGAGTCTGACAGCAACCCAAAAAAGATAGTCATAATTATCAAATAGAAATAAGCATGCATAAATCTGCATACAAGGGATTAATATGATCTTAATAAAATATAACCTCGAGAGAGAAGCTCGAATTGGTATGGTTAGCAACTGTACGAAATGTTATAGAAATCCTGGGAATGAGTGTGGAAAATTGGAATTAACCCTTACATGTTCTGTGTCAGCGAAGTCTCTCAACACTATAAAACACAATAAGGGAAAAAACACTCACAACTTTGTCACTATCGGGTAAAATTTGTCGAGATAACTGGATATCACGAAATTTCATGGAAATCCCGAGAATGAGTGCAAAAATAGAATAAACCTTCATAGTATAAGTCTTTTTTACACTACAAACCGCAATAAGGAAAACACATTCACAACTTTGTCAATGTCTTGTGAAATTTGACGGGATAACTGGATACCAAAAATTCTATGAAAGTCCTAGAAACGAGTGTCGGGAAACTATAGTTAACCTTTACATGTTGTATGTCAGCATAAGTCTTTCAACACTACAAAACAAAGGAAAATAACAACTTACGAAATTTGTCGAGATAACTGGATACAATGACTTTGTCACTGCCTTGTGAAACTGTCGAGATAACTGGATTCAATGCCAATATCTCCCATCCTGACTTCTGTCTTTTTGCTTATAACTAAAACAGGGAGAATTTTGCATTTAGTTTACGTGTTCTGTATAAGGCTCTATGTATTTAGTACGCAAAGACTCGGATGTTATCTAAACCTTGTCAATGACTGCCCGCTCCGATATCGCCTGGTGATAAATTAATTTGTCCCCCCTTCTTAGTATGTCCATTTCGGTTGTCTACCAAGAATAGAGAGGCGGCCGCATAGGAAAAACGAAGGATGGGAAGACCCCATCAAGCCGAACAAAGGAGAGATAAAAAGGTAACATGGAGCTAAGCCCCAATAGAGTCTATATGAGAAATATGCTTAACCATATCTAAGATATCCGAGCTATGCAAGTCATATGGTCTACACACAATTGGAATATCGAAAAAATATCATCTAATGTGATTGTTCTCTTATGAATTGCACCGGCCCGGTACTCTTTAATTATGGATTGCATCTGCCACGATACTCTTCAAAGCATTGGACACATGCTGTCTATCACAGTGACGAAGTCTTTTCATCACACTGCATACTTTTGACATTTCCCTTTGAAATGTTTAGCCTTGAGTTAGTGCATGTACAGGACATGATACTGTTATATCCCCTTGTGTGCTACGTGGACGTGGCGCATATTGACAATAAGGAAAAATTTATGTGACTAGAGTTTCTCGTTCTCTGACGACTTCATGCAGAGTTGTCAAGAAAGGAACTCGCCCCACGTTCCAGGCTTGTTCAGTAGCGATGCACAGCAAACTGTTGTTCAGGGCTCTGAGTACAGTGTAAAGTGAATAGAACAATGGAGCGGCTACTGAGAATACGTCAACCGGAAATGACAACCCGTGGTGATACTGACACCAAAGAAAGTGTGGTTGGAAAGCTAATGAATCTGAGTGTCAAACTAGCGGTGGTTGCATCTGAACTGATATTCGTGAGGAGTTTTCGCTCGTTAGCAGGAAAAAACAGAAGAGGTTATTTCACCACTTATTATCATTTCTGTATAAATTTTATCATCAAGATTCAAGTTCTTCTAGGAAGTGGAAAATTGGAGGTCCATGGTATTGAGTGATACTCAATACCGTGGAAGCAAAGAGATAAATGGATGCAAGTCGCTGACAGGACTTGCAGAGATGATTATCGTGTGCAGATGATACGTAGAAATCTGGTGAGGTTTTGGTTCTCTCTCGTATACAGCAATACTGTTGTCTCCATTCAGTTCACTGAATATGAGTTAGCACGCCAGAGTATGCGCTAAGTAAGCGCGTAGAGAGACCTTGAAGATTTAAAGTCCTCTCGACTTGGATCGCGGAGTGCAACACCCACCCGTCGGCGGTTTGTAGAACCACCAGAAAGGAAACTGCTTGCTTCCTCTTGCGGTCTGGTTGGTGGAACGTTTCCCAACAGCTGGCCAGATGTGCATCCAACAAGCCTTGCTTGTCAGGCTTTCCACGTAACCGAGAAATTCTTGGCGAATGCTACCCTTGTGTTGCCGACATTTGTACCTCCAGGTAGTTATAATATTCAGGAGCCCTTGGTCTTATGGTCAAATTCTTATGCATGCACTCTATTCTCTTGCACTCTATTCTTGTCAGTGTTGACCGATATCAAAGTCAAATTATTCTTCAACTTCAAAAACGTAGGATTCATAGTGGAGCAAAGTTGACCATTGTGTAAATTCTGACAAACGAGATAAGTTCGACCATCTAAACGTGATTGTCGACATAGACTATCCTTTCTCGTAAATGTCGAATTCCGAATTAGAGTACGAACAAACGTGACATCGTTTCATATTCTAAAATGTCAAATTCCAGACTAGATCATGAAGGAATATGAACATCAAGGTATAAAATGCCTCTAGAACAGTTCATGACTCTATAACGCGTTTAAAAGAAGATCTTGAAGTGAGATGGAGTGAAACTCTCTATTTCAAGCGGGGTTCTTGGTGTTCTTCTACAACGCCGCATTATGTTTTAGTGTTTTTATTATGTTTTTGGTGTTTGGGCAAGCATCTTCCTGCATGAAGACAAAGGCTTAGAGGAAAGCCCTGTGAAGCTAACGGGCACGCAATCTGGTTTGCCGGCTAAACAGAACCATGGAACTTTCCACGCGATCTACAAATAGTACATTTATACATCAGTACTGCAAATATGTCAAGTCAACTGGTCAGAATGCGATTCACTAGACAATCGAAGAGAAAACGTGTAGCTGTGGTTCATTACTTTCCTTTACATTACTTTCATAAATGTCTAAAGAGAAATGTCGTATTCAGAATTTGTTTCCCTGTTTCCAGGTCAGCTTGAGGAAACCTCAAGTTGATCTGGAACTTCGTTCAACTGTACATGCTAAAGGGGACTAATTCAGTTTCTACCCATCCCCACTTTACGTTAGCCTCACCCTGGCAACCTTTCCGGTTCCCTAGAAAAGAATCATCACAAAACTAGCTCTGACACGTTCTGTCTGGTGAACTTCTGTTTAAAACGATGGTTTTTCTGTATATGGCATAGTTTACTGAAGATATCTCCAGTTTTTGCGCTCAATATCATTTCATTTCAGTTCATAAATTCGAACTCAAAACCTTGCTTTGGAAAGAAATAAATATTTTTAGGTTTCTTTCATATTGAACATCTTGCTTGCAATGCAATTAGATATGAGTGATCTCAAGAATGAATACTTTCAATAAGGTTTATCTCGTCTACGTTATGATTGTTATGGAGCAGAACATTGCGTCTTCTCTTAGATCATTCCCTTCACAAACAAAGACCGGAAGTAGCCTACTAATGTCCGATGGTAAGAGCGAACTGTCAAGACTCGAGGAACCTTGTTGTCTAGTCGAGGGCCCAAGTGACCAATTAATTAACATGGAAAGATGGAAAAGAGAGCAATGGGAAACATAAAAAGAGCCAGGAGAGATACCTCACAGGTGTGACCGGCTCAAGATGTTGCAATTTCTGCAAAAAATGGAGAAATCCCTGCTAGACAACAACATGCTAGACAACAACATGCTAGGTTTTATTGTTTTTACTACAAAAGAGAAGCAATGTCGCGAATCTTAAATCATCACTTGACCTACTCCACTTTATGGCAGATTAGAATGTAGTCAATCACAAATCCCGTTCTATCCAGAAGCATGCATTTGACGTTCACACTTGGCATAGCATGTAGATACAGAATACTGACCGCTTTTTCTGCATGTAGATGTTGGCACGTCCCTATGATGTAATATCGACCTTAATCATAAAAGTATGGTTTGCATGACGGTTTGACTACAATGTGTGTTTATGATACTCGATCGCGATAGTGATACACCGGATGGAGCAAATAGGAAGACAAAATAGTCAAACCCTTTGAAATGGGGTATTGAACGCTCATGTTGAGAACTCTTTTTCTCGCTTAACTTATAATCCTTGTTCATGATTACATTGTGAATTTCATGTTGAGAATCTAAAAATTTATATTCCAAACTTGCTTGCTTGCACCTATATTGGAGTCAACCTATATTGCACCTATATTGGCCTCCAAACTTGCATCGATTTCTCTCTCGGCGACAGTAATAGAACATGTCTTTAGTTTCTTCTATAGTTGCTCTATGCCTTCTTCCAAATGACTTTTCTCAATATAAATCTCTCTACACGTAGAAAGATATCCTAGAAAGCGGAAATTTATATTTTAGCATGTTCCATACAAAAGCAAGTTATGGTTATGAAAGGATGAGTCAACTTCTCAAGACACTGTAAATATTAGGAATTTAGTTATATCTAACTTTTTACACGAGAAGACACCATATTGAGAATCATAATTTTGCTATAGAATTCCTTAGAGGTCAAACTGAAGCAACCCCTATGCAAATTTTAACTTGCATGAGAACGTTTTGACTTGTACTGAGCCTGAACTTGTAGGATCTTAACTATTTGCTTTAGATTCTTGCAAGGTAACACTTCATGATAAGCTTCAATTTCTGATTGAATGTATGACAGTAGATTTTGTAACCTAGTGTTGACCAAAATGTGATATATCGGTAAGTAATAGGTTTTTCTTTTAAGAATAAGGAAGAAGTATCACTATCTTGTAGTTTTTTGATTACGATGTATTCAACCTCTTAGGTATGAATCACTCCCAAAAAGTGGGTAGAATCAGCCCCTATGGTGCACTATGGCCAATGGAAAACTAAAATAATTATTTTCACTACAAAGTAAGTCTAACTAACTCTTGAATGTGATAGCTCATTCAAATCCAAATGAGCTATCACATTCAAGAGTTAGTTAGACTTACTTTGTAACCCCAAAGACTTTGACTCTTAAGGTGCATACTACCTTACCCAAAAGGCATAGCTCCCGAGGGATCTTTGCATTGTTCTATTATCATTGCTTTTCAATCTTAGGTACTCTCAACACTACAACTCATCCTTGATCCATCAAGGCATTGCCTTGCTCATTCAAAACCTTCAAAAGTCACACCTTCTGATCAAGTACAAATTTTCCTTGCTACACTCTAGCACTTATGTTCCTCCTGCAAAGCTCCACATCACTACTCGACAAAGACATTTATTGGTACTCAAGATTAAGCAAATAGTGACAACAAACTTAGAATTCTTTTGCTGAACTTTGATTAAGAAAGAATGAACTCAATTTACATCAGGCTTAATCCTCAAATACTTACTCCTGCTCAACCCCAAAGAGATCTAATGATGGAAGTACTCTGAAGACCTCTTGCCTAGATCCACATTAAACATTATGATTCTAGTACTAACTTATCCTAATCATAGTTAGGTTAATTAGTCACCTTACACATGTAAACGAAGGTATTGAGTCTTCCCCAAAGACAATTTGAGATTCTAACCTTTGGTCCTATAACTCCAAAGATTACATATACAAAGGCAAAGGCCCTTCAATTACAAAGATGTACAACTACAAAGGTCTTTGGATTGCTTCTACACAAAGATCCTACAACTAAGAAGAATTTCTTTTTGTGAAGTGTCTTTGGCCCTAAGCTTTATTGCAAAGACCTTTTCCTTTAAGGAGTTTAATTAAGGCATCTATCATCTCCTTGTAGTAAGCTATTTGAAAGTGTCACATGTCTTGGTAAATTTATTATTTGAGTGCTTCCAAAGTTGAACTGCTTATTAATGCAGTTGCTCATCTTAGTACTTCTTCTCCTCTAACTTTTGGACTTGTATTTTCAGCTCATGTAATTTGTCTTGGTTAACTATCCTTGAGCTATTTTCTCCGAGAATTCCACCACTTGGTCTTAAAGTTCTTCTATTTTCTTGAGGATCATGGCCTTCCTTCCTTCTAAATTGGTGAAAAAAGCCTCCACCTCTTCCTTGACCTCTTCTAGTATTTGGGATTGATCAATAGCACTCTAGTCCTTCTCCTTCTTTAGCTTGTTAGCCATCCCTTCAAGTTGAACAGCCACTTCACTCTTGTATTTGATGAACTGCACATCAAGGATCACCAATTGAATCTTGGTCTTCTTCATTTCAAATATTCACTTCCTTCTTCATCTTTGGCTTTCATCTCCTCTTTGTACCCCTAAAGCTTACCTTTGCTCTTGAGTCAAAGTGCTCTCAATTCACCTTACAACTTACGAATTTCCTCTTCATGTGCACTACAATCAATTGCAAGTGATGTATTTTGTTGCTTAACTTCATAGTTTTTGTGCATAAGAGTGTTCATAACTTTGTTGCCTCTTCCTTATACAGGTTCCTTATCTTCTCTAACTCCTCCTTCCATCTACCTTCCTTTCTCTTCCAAGTGTAGGCTACCTTATGAAGCCTTTGGATTAGGATGTGTAATCCACCCCATCAAGATTGATTTCTTACTATTTTGACAAAAGAAGCTTGTAGAGCCGCTCTCATCAAGTGGATCATGAAAATGCCCTTCTTGATGATTCATACCTTGGTTTCTTGGGATGCTTCTCCTCCTTTTTTGACTTACATTGCATCTGGAGGTCTTTGCAATCTTCCTCTATTCAACTCTTTCTTTTACTTCTTGAGTGGGTCCTTCACCTTCTTATCTCTTGTCACTCTTGTCACTCAAAATTTCTTAATCCTCTTGCATCAACATGAAGCCACTTTTCCCCAATCAAGAAGCCAATTTCCTCCAAGAGCTTTGATGCAATATCTCTCTTTGGTCTTTGGCCCAATTCTCTTAGTCTTTGTTCTACTCTAGGTTTGGAGCAAATTGGACATCTTTGTACTACTTCCTTCCTTTCTATCTTGATGCCAATCCTTGCAATGTAAAGGATACTTCCTCTTCTTCTTCTCACTATATGTTTTTGACTTTCTCTTCCAAGTACACATCAATCACCTATGGGTTCTTTTTTAGCCTCTTTATTATTCCTTGTGATCTTGCAAGTGCACACCTCTTCTTTTCTACTAATTTCCACTTCATCTACCTTCACAAATTTCCTTGTTCTCTTATACTCCTCATCTACAAGTTGATTTTTCTATATAAGAGCCTTACCTTTGGGCTATGAAGTGAAGTAACTCATCAACCCCATGTTGAAGTGGATGGCAAAGGGTGCAAAATAGGTTGCTTTTCAATCTTACTTCAATTCTTTGAGCAAGCTCTTGGTTTGCACACAGAACATATCTGCCCAATTCATTGGTTCTCCTTGGTACATGTATTTGAAGAAGATAGCTTAGCTATTGTTAAGATAGATCATTCTCTTTAACTTGAATAGTTTCATAACTACCTCCACTATTGCCCTTTGGGCAAGGTCCTTTTAACTTCCCACTCTCCACCCGTAGTTAGTTCTTTGATCTTTGAAGGAGGCAATGATTGTCTCCTTTAATGCATTGTCTGGTTTGGTCTATTGGATGTTAATATTCATTGCCCTAGGCTTCAAATTGTCAAGTCCAAGAGAGTTCCTCCAATTCTCCTCCATCCATGCAAATAGGTTTCCTCAAAGGTCTCATGACTCCCTCTTCTCCCAATGTCTGATCTCTTGGATGATAAAGGCATCACTAAATTCCCAATTCCAGCACAAGAAAGTGAGGTGCTTATTCTATATCACCTCAATTTTTCAATACACTGCTCACTTGCTGAGAGCAACGGCTCAAAGGATGACATTAGGGATCTTCCTCCATTGCTTTGATGTGTATTTCATGTTTCTTAACAAAGATGGTTTAAGCATGAAGGAAAAGGTCAAACAACTACCAAGGTGGTAAAGAACTACAAGGCTTGCTAAGACTTGAAATCTTTGAGCTCACTTGGACTTGAGGTTGAAATTGATCAGCAAAAAGGGAATTGATCAATGTGCACTTGGTGTAATAGCCAGATTTTTCAGTCATCATTCTTCAGTGACCAAATAGGCAATGAGTCATCCCTCTCTGCTTGTGCAAGCCCCTTCCTAAATGCAAATGGTCTTTGGCAGCAGTTCTTTTCCAAATGGTGACTCATTTGAGTTGGTGTACAATCTTCAGTCCAAAGGTCCTTTGTACTTGTGTTCTTGCCCTCTACCACCCTTCTGACTTCTCTCCTTTGGGATTCTTCCTTCAAAGGGTGTTTGGGTCTGCACTTGTTCTCTTCGTACCTTTGCATTGACAGACATAACTTTGAAGGAAATTTCAACTAAGAAGTATTTTTGTTCCTAAACGAGAAATTATTTTCCCCTAACTTTACGAACAAAAGTGAAATTGATAAAACAAAAAATTTTGCAACAATGTGAACACCAGAATAGACTTTGTATATAAAAATATGCGGATGTTTCAACCAAAGGTTCATATTTATGTTTCGGAAACTGTAGCAACTTTTGATTTTTGCTTATATGATATCTAAATTAAAGTGTAAGCAATATGAAGAAGTTTTCATTCCAAATTTGCATGCTAATTTTATGATGGGTATCTCCTACCAAGACAAAACCCTACTGTGATCTTTCTAAATACCCATTTGAACAAGGAGTATCAAGTAACCAAAAGGGTAGAGTTTTTTTAGTATCCTTTAGTTGAAGATACAACACTAGAGATAGTTTCCTATAGAAAAGATCCTTAGGTGATAGTGCTTTCTATCAATCTTAATGTTTCATAAATCAAAATACTCTAACTTGTAAAGTATGAATGAAGATCAATGCACCGACTACATGAATCAAACTTTCGCGATTTAATCGTATCTTCCCGCTTCCAACAGCGATTCTTTTGCAGGCTGATTATGGCGCTCGTATTAAAGCTCTACTTTATCGACGGTGATAGACCCCGGACTGGCTCGTGGGGCTCGCTACCCCAGTTCCCTGTACCAGCCAACTTCGCTATGCTGGACAATTTTTATTAAAAGCAATACCCTAAGCAATTTTGGATTGATCCATACTATCTATCATAATTGCCTAAGTACTTCTCGCTGTTCCAATAACACTTGTTATAGTACTATGGCAACTTTATACTCTTTCAATCTATTTCTTTTGATACTATCAAAGTTCAGACAATATATTATGGATTTAATATTAATAGGCAATCTTATCCCTATAATGAATGTTATATTGTAGATAACAGATATACTACAATGGCAGACATGACTAAAGATACAGTACCAAAGTAAAGTTCCATTTCGTAGTATAATGAAATCTATATTGAAAGACAAGTCTAGGGCAAATCTGGTGAAGTCTAGGCTAAAGAAAATTTCAAAATAATTTGTAAATTTTTGTAATACATAATTTTTATGGGAATTTATCAATCTTATTAGCAATAAAATCCCTATCCTATTTAGCTTTTAATTTAGAATAATCTTCGTAGACTACAAAACTATCTTACTTATCTTTCCTTTACAAAAGAAGTTTGGCCAATTTCACAAAACTGTTTGGAGCATATAGATTCTTTTATGTCATAGTAGTCACATCTACAATTATGTCATAGTAGTCATTAAATTATTATTTAACAATTAACTGAAGATGTAGACTTTTGCATTTTAAGTCTCTTCAAGAATATAATTCAAATAATAAATCTAACCGTTCTCACAAAACTAGCCCACAAGTGAGTTTACTTATCCAAATTATTGTACATTGTGGTATAGTCATTCCCAAGGATGTAATTTGAGCTATATATCTTATTATTTTTTACTAAAAAATCTTTTTAAAAGGCCTTCCTTTACATTGGCAAGCCACAAGCTAAATCAAGTATCTCTCCTATAATCAGTGGCTAGAAGCTCAAAATTCTATTTCACAAAAACATTTATTAATTTATTTAGATACTAGAGATGTACTTCCCAAAATCTTATGTTGCTTTAGAAAATAATAGATAGATAATCAATCATCCCTGCAACAAGAAGCACATTTTAGTTTTCGTATTTCAAGAAGCAAAATATATTCAGATATCATGGTTTTGCTACATATGAGTCTCTCACTAACTCAATAGATACTTGGTTTAATAAAAATTTTGTCGTATTTGGAGTATGATTTGGTCTATGATATAATAATGATAGAAGATAAGATAAAATAGTTATTTCCTTACCATCATCTTCTTTAAACTTACTTGATTAAAATCTAGATTTTCCTCCTACTTCTAGAAGGTCTTTCATGCTAGCAATATTAATTTGAAAAGCAATCATCTTAGATAAGGCTAAATTTAAGAAATGTTTACCTTCTTAGTTTAATTTGTGAATCTAAATAAACAACCAAAGATTAAAGATCCATATCCTTGATATTATCCTCAACTTCTTTAACTAAGGTAGAATCATTTGTGATCTTCTATTGGTTAAATGGATTACTTGTGACAACCTACTATCAATTTATAATAGTAAAAATGGTAAGAATAGGTTTTTCCGTTGAGGATATGAATAAAAAATGACTAGAAATGAATTGAAGTGTCAACAATGTCACAATTTTTATTTATTTCTTAATTAATCTGTTAGGCAAGAACTACTTCTAGAAGAGTGTAGTGTCACTCCTTGTGGCATAATACAGAAAAGGGAAACAAAAATCACTTCTATGACAAATATAATCCAAGTTACTACTAATGGTGATGGTTCATTTTGCCTCAAAGTAGGTAAATATTGCATACTTTGGTGAACTTTTGATTGAACTGTTCCTTTAACCAAAGTGCAAGTTGATCCATTTGATCCTCTTGGTAAACTTGCACCTCCAATCTTTGGACTTGCAGCCTCAATTCATGGACCTTTGCTTTTAGTGCTCTCCCCTTTGCTTCCTTGTTCAGCATGTCCACAAATTGATCTTGCACTTCCTCCATTCTTTGAGCAACCTTTTGCTTCAACTACTCCAAGTGCTGACCTTTTACTTGCAACTCCTCATGTAGTGCCTCTTGTACTCGGGTTTGTTCAACTTCCTTCTACTTCTCTTCCTACAACTCCTTTGCTTGAGTTGATAGTTGCATGGCAAACTCCTTGCAATATTTGGGCATGTGGGTTTCCAAGGTCATGATTTTGACCTTGGCATCACTCATTCATGCAAAGATTCTTCACCTCTTCATCTTTAGCACATAGTTGGTATTCATATCCCCATCCCATCTCCTTCTTCTCCATTTGTAGCTTTCCTAGTTCTAGTTGCTCTTGCTCCAATTCTTTCTCTTGCTTTTTTGGTGGACACAAACAAGGCATTTTGCCTCCTTATCTCAAACAACTCATGTATCAAGGATTTTATCTTCTTTGTCTCCTCCTTGTACTGGTCTTGGGCCTTGGCCAAGTCCTACTTCATTTATCTTCCCTTGCTTTCTTGGTGTAAATTTCCTTGTGCATGATCTGCACCAAGGCAATGTAATCCACAAGCTCCAAGCACTCCTTCTTGTACTAAGTGTGACAACCAAATATTGACATACTAATAGTATAAATGGTAAGAATAGATTTATCTCTCAAGGATACTTGGTGGAGATGACTAAAATTGAAAAGAAAGTATCACAATATCACAATTTGTTTATTATTATATATGTAACCTCTTGGGAAAGAGCCAACTCCAAAAGAGGGTAGTTGCACCCACAAGGTGCACTATAAAAGGGGAAATAAAAATCACTCTCACAAAAGATCAAATCCAAATAAGCTCCTAAAGGTGATGTTCACTTCATGCCAAATGCCTCTTCTCCCTAAAGAGCTCATTCACCCCATATGCCAATACCACCCTTAAAAATTGTTCAATCACAAAGGTCATGCCACTCTGATGATGTTGCTCAACTATGTACTACCCTTCCTAGAAGGTGGAATCCTAACAAGATTGTGAAATTGCTTATCTACTTGGCTTTCTTAGTCAATAGTACTTCCAATGCTCTAATATTACCAAAATCCTTCCTTGCATTATCATACTACATATTGCCTTGACATAGTGCAAATCAAATATTCTTACTACAAAATTCCTCACGTCTACTTTGCCAAGCATACAATAAAAAATGCAAGGTTTAAGCAACTCAATGCTAAGGATTTTGGAGGTCGTAACACTCAAAATTTGATTATGGAAAAGCAAAGACACTCACAAAAACACATTGGCTTGCAACCCATATATATATAGTTTCCTATTCTTGATAAAAATCATCTGTTAGTAATCTTCTAATTACACCTACATCACTCATTACTAATCCAACCTTAACTTATCCTAATGTGTAATTAGGAGCTGCCTATGTGTCCACAGCTAGCTTAGCTACTTAGTTTGTCATTTACCATGATCCAAAGATCCTTGGCTACAAATTGTCCTAAGTCTAAAATTTAGGGTTTAGGTCTTTCAAGATAAAGACATTCTCTGATGCCAAAAGTAGTCTTAAGCTGAAGGTTTTCTCTACACTTAAAAAGTTTCTATTTTTTACCTGTAAGTTAGAGTACACTTTTTTTTTAAAACTATTGCAAGGAACTACCTTCACCCCCATAAATTCTAATGAAAAAATCCATCCTAACTCTATATTCAATGATTAGTTCATCTTGGTATTCAATGATCGCAATATCTTGGTAGAATCTCCAAATTTCCTTGAGGTGTGGTTGTGAAGCTTGGCAGACAATTGCTCCAATTGCTTGTCCCATGTATACCTTGATCTCCAAAGCATGTACTTGTGATTCCAATTCTCCAAGGCGGTTTCCATTGCCTCCTCTTCTATTCCAACCAACTAACCCTTATGTTTTTTCCATCTTCAACAAGATCTTGGTCTTCTCTAGGTTTAGCTACATCCAGATTTCCATCTCCAATGAAACCTCTTCTTGAATGGCTGCACAATCTTGAGCTTGTTTTTCCTCCTTCTCTTTCATCATCTCATTGAGCTTCTTGATGTGGACTTTAGCCAATGGTGCTCTTCATGATGTCACACCTCCACAAGGACTAGGGCCACCTCTCCTCATAGACTATGGATTTCTTCCTTGCAAGCCTTCAATTGCTCTTCAAAATGTCTTTGGGAGCTTTCTTCTCCTTCATGATGAGTCTTCTCTTTGTCTTGCTACTTCCCTTTGTCTTCTCACATCTTTGTATTTAGGGCTTCTCCTTCTTCCTTGAGTTTGGCCACTCCATGTGCAAGTCATTGCTAAATTTCCTTGCTCCTACCTATAGAGCACAAAATGTGTGAGTTCTTTTCACACCTTTTTCCTTTCGTTAAGAATTCCCTATGCACTCTAATGGAGGTGTCTAATAAATGTAACATAGTCAATAATATGCTTGTGGCATACCTTGTACATGGGAAGAAGTGGCTCTATCAATTTGAGTGTTGGTCCCACTATGTGGATCATTAGTTTGGAAAGAGACACATGATAGCTGGCAAAGACTTCTTCTTGCTTGGATTCGCTTTTTCTTTGGTCCTAAAAGATACTAAAGGTCTGGTCTGGTCTTGGCTTTCTCAATCTCAACAAAGAGAGTGGGTCCTTCCTTCTCTTGCACTACTCCTTCCTTCCTTGGGTCTTTGGCTTGGGACATTTGTTTGTCCTAGTTTTGGCCCTCTATTTGAAGTCCAACTTTGGCTTGACACAAACCTTTGTCCTTGAGTACCTCTTTGGCCCGGAGCATTTCTTCTGCCCTAAGTACTCCTTCTTCTTGAAGTACTACCTCTGTGCTGGAATATTTTTTCTCATGCCCACCCCTAGGATTTGTCCTATTTTCTCCTTGATGCTTAAAGGTCCAACTTCTCTATCATATTTTCTTGGGATAGGCATTCTCTTGTTTTCTTGAAGATCTTTCTTCAACTTTGGAAGCATCTTGGTTGGGGTAGGTTTTACTTCTCCATGTTGGTCTTCTTCTTCCTCCTTCTTGGATGAGATGACCATTAGGGTGAACAATTGCTTGTTGTCTGTAATTGTTGCCTTTGATTGTTGTCCAACTTTATCTTTGTCCTCTGGATGGTCAACTACTTGACCTTCTTTGCTCTCTCCTTGGCCTCCATTTTTGGCCTAGAAGGTGTGGTTAGTCTCTTCATCTCCTTCATTGGGGAGTCTTTGGCCATCTCCAAATGCCACTTCTTCTCAATACCTAAGGTGCTGTAGGCTTCTTCTACTAGGACAAACTTTCCAATGCATGCAAATTCTTCATCTACTAGTGCATATTTTTGCTGCATTTATCCTTCTCCCATAGATCCTTGAAATGTCTCTATGGGAAGTAGTGTTCCATGTACTTTTTGTTCTTTACTAGGGTCAAAGGTCTATCCCCAAGTAAAAATGAATGAAAAAAAGAGATACAAGAGATACCAATCCTTCCTTGTTCATGTCTCTTGTGAGTTCTTGCACTCACTACCAAAACATAACTATCCAGTTTACAAGCCTTCCTTTGTATGAGTACTCAAAGAATATGGCTTTATTGTTGTTCAAGTAATTTTTTCATTTAGATTTGGCAAGGACTCTTTGGGCACAACCCTTGTATCCAGGCATTGACCAATCATTGTTGGTCTTGTCTTTCTTGAACACCACCTTGAACCTTGTTTCCATGCTTGCATCCAAGCAGGTTCAAGTAGTGTCTAAAGTCATGAAGTTTGGGGGAGAATTCTTTGGCCCCAACACTCTTGCCAACCCTCTTCTACACAAGAAACAAGATTTCCCCTCAAATTTTCCATCCTTGCATCCCTAATATATTTAATTTCATGCAACATTGCATGATCATCCAATTCCCAATTCTGTAGTAAGAATTCCACCATCTTGTAGTGGAGGAACTCCACACTACAATAGAGTGACCATTTGGTCAATCTTGGTGATTTTGATGATGAACCTAGACACTCTCTTGTGATGCTTAGGTCCTTGGGGCACTACAACCGTTTTCTTTCCTCCTCATTTCTCTCAAAATCCCTTCTTGAAGGGACTCACTCTCTTCTTGGAATCATATGTCTCATAACTTCTTGCCAAGGTGGGGAGAATTCCATCTTTACTATGAATGACACTTGTCTAATTTGGCAAAAGTGAAAAGTGCCAAGCCCAACTTGAGTATTTAAGTTGATAGCTCAACCATTACAAATGTTTAGTAGGTGCACTTGATCTGAGATGTCGTATCCCACACATGTGAATGTTGCAATATGATTGAATAGTCATCAATTGTAGTTCTTGATCTTATAACGTCATATTAAGTCTTGAGATCCTCTTAAACTAATTGAATTTCAGACCAATTGTGTTCCATGTCAAATGGTTTTTTGGCCACAGGTTGTCCAAGGCCAAGGGTCTTCTTTTAGGGTGAAGGTTCCCTTACCAAGGTTTGTTCAGCCAAGAGCCTTCTTCATTGAAGCTTCTTGGTGTAGGCTTTCCTCCCTACTCAATGACTATTGACCTTCATACATTGCACATCTCCTAAGTCATCTTTGTCACGATATTTGTGGTGTCAAAGCTAGATTGCTTGGACATTGGAGTAGTAGTATTGGTAGTCAAGGTATTTTGGTAGTTATTCATGAACTACTTGTTGGCGGTTTGATTTCATGTTTATGGACTGATTTTATGGTAGGACCCACCATCACTTGCACCATTTGTACCGTCGGGTGTGGCATCAGCAAGACCATTAGGGTTGGAGATCTAGGTCAAAATCAGAGGTATACCTTTGAAATGTAGCCCCAGAAAGCTCACTTCTTTGATGTTGAGCCTTTGAGTTCCTAACTATGGTGGACAAAAAGCCAATGAGCGTCACTTGGAGTCTCTTAGCTAGAGTAAGTGTGGCTTGACTATAATTAGTGCCCAATTGTTGGTAGATTGTTGATTGAATGATCAAGTACTGATCTGATTTGAGTTGATGAAGAACTGATTACATCATAAAAGTGAGAGTCATTGGCAAATTGGGTATAAGAACTGAGGGTGTTGTTGGTGTCTCCAAGCTTGGTTGACTGTTGGTACCTTGATTGCAGTTCAGATTTTCTAAGAGTGATTGTGTGCGGACATGCTGGCCAAATTTTGATGAGAATGAAGTCAATTTCAAACAATAGTGTCTGATTTGAACTCCGGAGGTGAAGGCAAGGCCAATTTGGTGTGAGTTGAGCTCAAAATGCAAAATTGAAGGTGGAGTTGGGCATCTCCACAAATTAGAGATTTGGAGATTTGGAGCTCCCCATCCTTCCAATTTGACTCAAGCGGAGATTTAGCAAAGAATTTGATGTTCAACCAATTATGTTATATTTATGTCAAATTTGGTGGAAGATATACTTTAGATTTATGTTAAATTTTGGTTAGAGGAAGTTTGATCTCATTCTTATTGATTTTTAGTAGCTTAGGAAGTACATAGATACTCTTATTATGTCAAATGCTAAATGGTGACAAAGTCAATCCAATGTTGATTTATGAGATGGAGGGTTTCATTTAGCCTTCATGTAATTGGATCTCCTCTGTTCCCTACTTCTTTTTTGTGCACCATGTTTGTGTGAGATTCCTTAACTTTACAACATTGGTGCTTTGGTGTGCTCCCGATAGTAAGGCTAGAGTGATGACCAGTCGGACTACTTGTGTTTCTCTCCAATGAGGCAAGAAGTGATGACCTACAAACCGTGAAAATGCATGTTGTGATGGCAAGTTACAGGTTGCCCTTTCCCCTAGTGTAGTTGTTGTAGTGTTAGAGTTCCATTAATGGATGGTGTTTAGTTGGTGGTGGCACTTGGTGGTGGTCCTTGGTGGGGTACTTGCGGTGGTTATGGTTATGGTTTGAGTTACTTTTTCATGATGGAGTTCTTTGGGGACTCTCAAGGAAATAGCACTACAATACATAGTGAGTTTACTCAGAGTGATGCTTGGTATAAGCTTGTATCTCAAATTCCAATGAAGGAGGAGATTGACTCTAGGTTGGAATTTGATACAAAGGCTGATTCAATTAAGAGTGCACATAGTGTGTCCATATTGTTGTTGTGGGACATGGACAAGACTTATGGGGCCTCCAAAGGCCTTAGGTGCTACTTTAGTACAATGTGTACCATTGAGTTGGATGATTTCATCCAGAAGTTTGGTAGTTGGTGTGATCTATAGTAGATGCAAACTCTTCCATGCCTTCATGGCATAGAAGAGGTTGTTTCAACACTTGAAAGTTCCATCAATTGAAAACTACCATGAGTTTAGGAGAGCTCACTTGGAGGAGATTGAGCTATGGAGACAATATTGGTCTGTTAACTACATCTCCATCACTTCAAGCTCAGTTTCTAGGGGTAGATTGGTAGTACCTACAAGTTCTAGCTCTAGTAGTGTTAGTGGATCTACTAGAGATGGTGCTACTATGAGTAGAGGTACCACTTCATGAGGTAGTGTAGTATCAAGGTTTAATCCCATGGTGGAGTTTTTCTAGTATTTGAGGTAGAACCAACAAGGAGTGCGGATTGACAAGTTGAGAAGCTTGCAAGAGTTTCAATGGAAGGTTGGAGAGAGCTTATGCAAGGCATACACTCGCATGAGATGGCTGATCAGTTTTACTCAAGGAGTTATTGAGGCCCAAGTAATGTAATTTTGGTATGGGATCCTAGACAAGGAATTGTGTTGTAGATTATGTGATGCTACATTATTGCAAGCTACTTCACCTACCTAAGTTGAGCGCATTGAGCTCAATATGGTGGAGGAGAGAATGTGATATCTAGATTTGGTAGAGAGACCCCATCCATAGTTGTTACTTCTTTTAGAGTATAGTAGAGTGCCCCATGCCATGTTGACCTCCAAAAGTAGAGTGGATAGCCTAGATCCTATGGAGCTAGTGGAGTGTTTAGTATAGCTAGACCATTACTTTCATTTTTAGGTCAGCAGTAGCCCATGAGTGGTGGTGTTGCTTGTTGGACTTGTGGTGGATCTTACCACAAGAGAGATTTCACTCAAGGTAGAAAATATGATACCTGTCGTACATCACAGCCAGCATAGAGAGAGTATAACCATTGCTATAGATTTGGTCACACTAGTAACCAATGCTTTGACTTTCACCTATAGTTATGGAGTGGTAGTGCTACTAGTAGAGGAGTTATAGATCATGGAGGACAAGGTGGTAGAGTGTAATACCAAGAGCTAACCATATGATCTACATGTGAAATTTGGTTTGGTAACATCTGAATGATATTATACATGATCGTCAAAATAGATCAAATAGAAGTATCACCAAAAGGGTACTTTTACTAATAGGCAAAAATCAAATGACTTGAAAACCTTAGAATCAATAGCTAGACATATGATTTAAAGGTGAGAATTGGTTTGGTAACATCTAGAAGGATGTTACATATGATGGACTCAATAGATCAAAAAGAGTTATCACCAAAAAGGGACTTCTACTAATAGAGTAGGAACCAAAATATGTCTGAAATCTTTGAAGGCAATTTTGGAGGCCTAAATGGATGAATTAGGCCTCAAAAATATGCACAATCCCCCCTCTCAATAGAGAAAAGACTGGCCTTCCCTCCTCCCTTGCTTTGTCTTATCAAGAGCTTTCCAACAGTACCTCACCCATATGATTTTGAGTTTCCTACAAGAAGATTCCCTAAAAGATTCCCTCTGGTCAAAGCTTATTTGACCAACCAGATAGGACCAAGACCGACATGTCACCCATCCAAGTAAGTAATCCAAGGGTGGAGCTTGTTGACATATCACCTATTAGTGTGCCTAATCCTAGGGTGGAGCTTCCTTGGAGGAGATCCTCTTTGTCTATATAATAAAGAGAAGGTGCTCTTTTGGGGCATCGGAGGTTTGAGTGTGAAGTTGTGTGTTTCTCATGGTGTGTTTCTTCTCATATCTCATATCCTCAGAGGATTACATAGAGGTGGTGGTAGAGGATCCACACCTGGCAGGAGTGCAATACCTGCCCTTACTTTTGATACAACCATGGCTATTCAAATTGAGCAATTGGAATAGAGATTGGCTAGCATGGCCATCGCTCAAAGGAGATTAGATTTGGGTGCTAAGGCTTCTACCTCTTATGCTAGTGAAAGAGACATCTTGGTCTTCATGTATGGATCAGCATAAGTAGATGCATCTGCCATAGCGACTAGGAGAGCAATACATGCATCTGAGCCTAAAGAAGCATCAATGGATTTGGATCCACAAAGAGAAGAGGCTTGTAGACATGTTAGACTTCCCCAGTCTTTAACAGTCTTTGAGGTGTGAGTCAGCTTGTCTCTCACTCAAGGCTATTATGGTAACGCACCATGGACTAAGAAGGCAAGAAACCCCAACTCCAACATACTCCTTTCAAGCTAACATTCCAAGACTCAAGACATTGCTCACTAAAGAACTCAATGAGAGAGAGATAGTTGCAAATGAAAGGATGATGAGTACTTCCTCACCCCTTGTTCATATACTTTTGAAATAGTTATACATCAAAGTTACTAATTACTAAGCTAAAAGTCAAATAAAGTCAAAAAAATAAAGTAATATCCATACTCATGGGAATATTCTCCTAAGCATGTGGTCTTATCTTGACCCAACCACTAAGCCAAGGATTCCTTCACATGGGCTATCCTTGAACTATAGGAGAATCCAAACCAAAAAGGCTTGCGGGCCCAAGAGTTCTCAACTCTTTCCTCAAAGCCAAAACACCTAGGAATAATACAAATCATTATAGTAGAATCCAAAATAGTGGTGCTTGTCTTTTCCACTTCCTCTAAAGTAAGATCCCCTCTATCTTAGCTATGACTAACTTTAGCTAATCATGGCTAATGTAAAACCATCCTTTATCTCTCCTATATGAATAATATCTCTTAAGTATTCGTTATACCAAGCTAAATATCACAATAACACACACATGCACATATGGGTGCTACATTTACCCAGGACTAAGTTTTCACTTTGTACTCAAAGTGAAGGTCTCTCTACCTTCTATGATATATCTTCAACTTATCATGGTTAATCCTATCAAAGTACCTTCCTCCAAACTCCTTGAGATCATAAGTGTAATTGCCCCACACCTTCTCCACTATGAAAGATCCAAAGTAGTTAGGCCAAAACTTCTTTTGCACTCTCTTTACTCAAATGGAATCAAACAAAATTAACCAATCACCTTCTTTGAAAGGCTCCACCTTTTACTTTCCTTGCCTCTTGTCATAGCTCTCCTTTTGTTTTGTTTGGGCTTGCTCCACTTGAACCCTAACAACTACTCTTGCCTTTTCCAATTCCATGATTTGATCCTTCCTTGACTTCTCTGCATCACCTCCTTGTGTTTTCTTCAATCTCTTATGAATGCTTTGGAAGGTAGGCAGATCAAAGTGAATAGGTAAGGTAGACTCAATATCATATACCAATTGAAATGGAGAATATTTGGTGAAAGTCTTCATAGTTGTCCTATACTCCCACAAAACTACATGAATCCTCTTGTCCTAATGATGTTTAGCCCTCCCCATTTTTGCATCTTTGGCCAACATCATGCACAAGGTCTGATTGGTTCTCTCTGCCAGGCCATTGGAATTTGGCTTACTAGATGTAGTTTCTCTATGTGTGATGGAGAAATATTGTAGCATGGTTGTAGTAATGCTTCATGTAAACTCTCCTCCTCTATCAGAAACTAACTCCAAAGGGCATCCAAACCTAGTGATAATGCATTCATAAAGAAATCTACCCACTTCATCTTCATTCTTGTCCCTCAATCTTCTAGTCTCAACCACTTGGTAAGATAATTAGTGACTACCACAATGTACCAATTGTTCCTTAGGGTTCTATTAAGAGGACCTACAAAATCAATTCTCCACTTCTCAAAAAGTTCTAGCAATGGAATTGATCTAAGTGGTGAAGTGGAAGTAGACTTTCTAGCAAAAGCTTGACAAACATAATAAGTTTTGCAATAATCAAGACAATCCTTGAAAATTCACCTCCAATGGTAACCTTCATCTAGAATCTTGAAAGCATTCACCTTTCTTGCCAAGTGTCTTCCACACACTAAACCTTCATGAGACTCCTTTATGAGTAGGATAGACTCTTCCTTACCCATTGCTCTTTGAAGTAGACCATCTGCTCCTTGGTGAAAAAGAATATCCCCCACCATTGTGTAAGGTCTAGATCTTGTTGCAAGGGCCTTCCTCTCTCCAGCATGCATCCCTTTTGGATAGTTACCTCTTGTCACAAAATCCACAATCTCCTTGTACTCCATTGGAACCTCTTGAGTGATTGAGATTGTCATGAGCTCCTCATCTGAGAAGAGATCATCCATTGGCTCATCTCCATCATGATCATAGGCCCTAGATAGCAAATCAGCATTTGCATATTTCTTTGTTGGCCTATCCTCAATGGTGTAATCATACTCAGACAAGAGTATCATCCACCTTGCTAGCCTTCCTTTCACATTAGGTTTTTTGAAGATGTCCTTCAAAGCCTTGTGATCCGTGAAAATTATGGCTTTCCCTCAAATCAAGTAGTGTCTAAACTTCTTAAGACCAAAGATCATTGCCAACCCTTTTCTCTCTATGATAGAGTAATTCTTTTCTACCGAAACCATCTGCACACTAGCATAATTTATTGGATGATCATGCACATCTTGGTCTAATTGAGTTAGAGTGCATCCTATAACTACATGAGAACCATTAGTGTAGAGAATGAAAGGCTTACTCCAATAAGATTTAGCAAGAATTGGAGCTACAATAGGGAATTGCTTGAGCTCCTCAAAAGCTTTGAGAGCCTCCTTGTCCTCCAAAATCACCATGTAATTTACACCCTTCTTCATGTAGATGGTCAAAGCATATGCCTTGTTGGAAAATGAGAAGATGAACCTTCTATACTACCCAACCATCCCCAAGAATTTGTGAAACTTTGTCAAGCTTGAAGGGAATGGAGGGTATGAGATTTTCCTCACCTTCTTAGGATCAATTTCTATTCCATCCTTAAGAGATGATATGCCCCAAAAGTAGATCTTCTTCACATCCAAAAATGCACTTCTTTGGGTTGAGTGATGCATTTGATTCATCCAAGCATTGCAAGATCTTGATTAGGTGCTCAAAGTGCTCCTCCTTGCTCTCATAGACACAAAAGTCATTGATGAAGTCTCTCACAATTTCCCAATGAAAGGTTCAAATACCTTGTTCATGAATCATTGGAATGTGAGTGGATCATTGCAAAGCCCAAAAGGCATGACCTTGAATGCGTAAGTTCCCCAAGGTGTGGTGAATATGGTGAGTTGTTGATGCTTTGGTGCAATCTTGATTTGGTTATACCAACTTTAATTATCTCCAAAACTATACCTCTCATGACCTACAACCTCCTCCAAGATCTCATTAATGGATGGCAACGGGTAGTAGTCCTTCTTGGTAACAATGTTGAGCTTCTTGTAATCCATACATACCCAAAGATTATCATTCTTTTTCTTCACAATCACAATTGGAGACACCCATTCTGAATTTTCCACCTCAAAGATAAATCATGCTTCCTTGAGCTTGTCAATCTCCTCTTCCACAACCAAAGCTATTGGTGGGCTAATGTGATGTTGCGTTTGGTAGACTGGTCTTGCTTGTGACGCCACCTCAATCTTGTGCTCCTCAAAGGTGACTTCCTTCAGATCCTTGTAACTAAAAGTAAACACAAAAATGAACTTGAGGAAAATCTCTTCAAATCTCATCTTCTCCTCCTTGGTAACATTTGGACCATACTTGAGGGTAGATACCTCTTCTCTATCTCCTCAAGTATCAATGGTGATTTATGTAGGTCCTTCAAAACCTCTAGCTTAGGTGCAAAATACATATGATACAAGGGATACACATCTAAATCAGATTTAGATTCATCTTCCTGTATGGAATTCTCCTCCTCCATGCTTGTATCCACCCCTAAATTCCTTCTTCTCAATCTGATTCCCAATAACCAGAAGATGGTGTATCTGAATGTGAAGTGTTGGTGATGTTAGTTATTAGAACTATGACTTAATCCTCAAGTACTCAATCCTCAAGTATCCTTTGTGCCATCAATCAGCTGTGCGTGTTTCTCTCAACCATGGCCTCCCAAGAAGCAAATCATAGCTTGAATTCTTCAAGACTTGGAAAGTCATGAGATTTTGAACTCCCATAACTGAAACTACCACCTTATCCATCATCCCTACTTGTTGAACTTGTTGCTTGTTTTCCATGTTCACCACAAATGTTGAAGGTCTTGAAGGTATCATGCACAACTTCTTCATCAACCTTTCTAACATGGTATTCATTGTTGGTCCTCCATCAACCAATGCATCCTTGATGTTATGACCTATAACACCTATTTGTGCATGTATATAGTATTGTGATATTTAGTTTAGTATTACTAGTACTTGAGAGATATTATTTATATAGAGATAAAGGAGGGTATCCACATTATTCATGATTAACTAAAGTTAGTCATAGCTAAGATAGAGGGGATCTTACTTAAGAGGAAGTGGAAAAGATGAGCACCACTATTTTGGATTCTAGTATGTTGACTTGGTACTATTCTTAGGTGTTTGGTTTTGAGGAAAGAGTTGAGAACTCTTGGGCCCGCAAGCCTTTTTGTTTTGGATTCTTCTATAGTCCAAGGATAGCCCATACAAAGGAATACTTGACTTAGTGGTTGGGTCAAGATAAGATCACATGCTTAGTGTAATATGCCTATGTGGATGGATATTCCTTTATACTTTTTGACTTTACTTGACTTTTAGCCTAGTAACTTGAGTTACTCCAATAATTAGTAACTTTGGTGCATAACTATTTCACAAGTATATAAACTAGGGGTGAGGAGATACTCATCATCCTTTCCTTTGTAACTATCTCTCTCTCATTGAGTTCTCTAGTGAGAAATATCTTGAGCCTTGGAGGAGTATGATTGAGTTGGGGTTCCTTGCCTTCTTAGTCCATGGTGCGCTACCATAATAACCATTAGAGGTTCATCTTGAGTGAGAGACAGGCTAGCTCATAGACCATTCACTCTCACATCAATCTTGGAGGCATATTCACAAGCCTCTTATGGTGTTGGCTTAGCATCCACCACCCCTATTGATATTGGAGCTTTTGCCTTCTTCTTCCTCTTGCTCCTTGTAGAAATCAAACCACCTCTAAGCTCCTTTCTCCAAGTAAGATTCAAAGAAATCAATTTCCCCTCTATGATGTAAGCCTTGTGATTACCAACATCTTCCAAGACATTGTAGTTCCATTGTTGCTTTGAGATCAAGAAGTCCTTCATTCCCAACTTCTTCCTTGGAGTCTTTGTTGTTGATGGTGTTGAAGTGCTTGTGCAAGTGCTCCTAGTATGTATAGGAGAATCTTGGCTAGGGAAAAGTCCTTGAGAAGAGTACACATCCTTTGTAAAGTGAGCTCTCTTCTTCTCTTGTGCCAAAAGATCCAAATTAAGACCCTTGGACTTTGAGCACTCTACCTTCTCATACTTGCTCTCAATCACATCTATAGATGTTATCCCATAACCTTTGTTTGGATTAGGAGCCACTTGGGTTTCACTACCTCCCTCTTTCTCTATTGGCTCCCTCATAACCCCTTCCTCCATGGTAAGTAGAATTTGGGCAATTCTTTTAGATATGGCCTCTTCCTTCACAACCAAAACAATATCTCTCATTGAAATTATTGGTTGGTTGGCCTCCTCTGTATGGATAACTTCCAGAACCCCTAAGCCCTCTCCCCACATTCTGATCCAACTCTCTCTTCTCCCCTAGTTGCACTATATTGATCTTGAGATCTGCAAGTTGTTCAATGATGGTTTGAAGTGGATCCTTTGGTAGGGGTGCAAGAAATAGAGCAACTACTACTTGTGGTGCAATCCTTGTCACCAAAGTATAAGAAGTGCCATCATACTTGTAACCTTGAGGAGGATGCACAACCTCTTTCACCACCAAATCACTCTCATCCCCTTCCAAACTCCCCTCCATATGAATTATGATCTTGATAGCTTCAACCTCTTTCCTTGCTTCTAATTTTTGGTCTCAATCCTCCCATAAAGTTCTTGGTGAACATGGACCCTATGCCAATCATAGTAGTCTCCACATCATCTCCACACTTTCTCAACACTATGCAAAATTTGGACTCTAACTTTTCCACTCTTTCCACATAGACTCTCACTTTATCTCCATCTCCTTGCTTGAGAAAGATAACCTCACTCATCAATTTCTCATAACTCTCATCTGGAAGAAAGTTCTCAATGAGTTTTGAAGTCAAACTCTCCCAAGACTCTTCAGGCCCATCTCTCTCTCTCTTTTGGTATTTTGACTCATACTATGTAAGTGTTGCATCCTCAAAGAAGTCTGGTAATAATGAGGCCCACTCATTCTTCCTCCTCTCATTGTTTCCTATGCAAGTTCCCTTGAAATTTCTCACAAAGCCCTCCACATCTTCTCCATCCGTGCCAAAGAAAACCGGAATTTTCTCTATCTTAACCCCTCTTTATCTTTCTTTTATCTCCATTTTTCTTTTTCTCTTGTCTTTTCTCTCACTATAACTAATAGAGTATGTACATGATTAACACCATTTGAGACTAATCCACCCTAGGGAACACAAAAGGTTCAGGTTGCTCCAAGATTTCTATAGCAACATCAAATCCTAGAGTGCATATTAGTTGACTCTTGAGGATAGTTTATCCATAAGTTGAAAGATTATCTCCATCATTAATCTTGAAAACTAGCTGATGAATATGGTAGTATTTTTGTAGTTGTACTAACAATGTCTCCAAGATCCTTTTAATCCACTACATTCATGTCCTTTTGGAAGTCCTTCCACTCCACAAACCTCACACAACTCCTTGGTCTTCTAAATCTTCTCCCTCCTAATCTTAGTGAAGAAGGTCTAACATGCAAACCCAAGTCAAGTAAACCTCTCCTTTCCCTCAATCTCTTGCTCTCAAAGGTCAATAGACATGAACTTGCCTTATGTCCCTACTCTCCACATAAAAAGCACTTTGATTCACTCTTTCCTCCAAGTGGTATAGGTTTTTGATCCTCTCAACACTCCCTTCAAATTCTAGTGTAAACTTTTTTTTCCTCAAATCCACCCCTACAACCACCTCTTATGCTTGGAGAACCTTTCATAGCCTCAATTTCCACTCTTGGTGACACTCCATGTTCCCAAGATGAGTCTAAACACTCAAACATGCTTTTTGTTGCTCTCACACTCTCATGCATGAGATCTCAATTTTGCAGAATTGACCCTTCCTCACAATGTCACTCCAATTTCTTAACATGTATATTAAAGTCCTTTGAAATTTTTCTCACTTGATTGCAACCCTAGGGTGTCCTTCCGTGCAAAATTTTGCATCTTTTCATCATGCCATTTGGTCTAGGCACCTTTCTATTCAGCACACATATTTCATATTTAGTCTAAAAACCACACCACTCACTTTAGAAACTCATAACTCTCTGCAAAAAAATGATATCTCTCTAATTTCTATGCCAAAAGGTAGGATACAATGCACTGAATTGTCTTGAAAAATTTCAAAATAATCCACTAAAAATTGAAGACATGGCAGACTCTGTACAATTTTCCAAGGAGCATGCAGTTGTGGGAGCAATTTACCCTATTAAATTCCAAGAATTCTAGCTCAATGTGCATAATAGCTCTCACAATAATTTTAAGTGTGCTAACTAGAAGATATCTCAAGCTATCATATATAGAAATTTCAAGTCCAGATCTCAAACTTGAGATTTTGCCCAAAATCACCGTAAATCCCCAAAATCTACAATCCACATGACACAATCTCTCCAAATCCTGTCATGTATACAAGATATACAAAATCACCTCAAAAATATCATAATGAACTACAAGGTATACAAATAGATCTTGGTTCTCTAACATAAGTTCAGCCCTCTCCTCTCCTAATGTTCTCTCCAAGTGAGCTCTCATAGCCTCCTTTTGCTTAATGTAGAATTGAACATGGAACATTATCTTGCTTTCTATAGAGATCCTGGTTATGGAACCAAAAATATGAGTTTTTGTGTCTCTTAATCAAGATGAACCTATAATGGCTATTATTATAGCACACCATGGACTAAGAAGGCAAGGAACCCCAATTCCATCATACTCCTCCAAGGCTAACACTCCAAGACTCAAGACATTGTTCACTAAAGAACTCAATGAGAGAGAGATAGTTGCAAATGAAAGGATGATGAGTACTTCCTCACCTCTTGTTTATATACTTGTTGAATAGTTACAAACCAAAGTTACTTATTACTAGATTAACTCAAATTATTAAGCTAAAAGTCAAATAAAGTCAAAATGCTAAAGGAATATCCATACTCATGGGAATATTCTCCTAAATATGTGGTCTTATCTTGACCCAACCACTAAGTCAAGGATTTCTTGACATGGGCTATCCTTGGACTATAGAAGAATCCAAACCAGAAAGGCTTGTGGGCCCAAGAGTTCTCAACTCTTTCCTCAAAACCAAACACCTAGAAATAATATCAAGTCAACATATTAGAATCCAAAATAGTGATGCTAGTCTTTTTCACTTCTTCTAAAGTAAGGTCCCCTCTATCTTAGCTATGAATAACTTTAGCTAATCATTACTTATGTAAAACCATCCTTTATCTCTCCTATATGAATAATATCTCTTAAGTATTTACCAAGCTAAATATCACAATACCACACATATGCACATATGGGTGTTACAAAGACACTATAAATGACATCCATGGCTCATAGATATCCTAGTGCAGGTGTGATAGGTAGTGATGGAGTGCATGATAAACTACCTACTAGTCAACCACCTATTACTACATAGATTGTATCTAGCTCAATGTTGGGGGCGGTACAATTGATTATACACTTTCCTTTATTCTCAACCAATGATATGTTTACATTGGGAGTTGATCCTACTCTAGTGTTTTGATTGGATGCCACACTTTGTGAGAGTAGGGATGATGTGGTTTTTACATTTAAGGCAAAGGTGGTTGATAGTGGAGTTCATTTAGGTGAGGAGCATGGGATTTGCTTAGTGACCAATGGGTTATGGCAGGCAGTAGCAACTATTGGACGAGTTACCAACTAGACATGCCTTTGAGCAAGGGCGGTTCACACATAGAGTTGTCCTATTGGATAACCAAAGGGGGATTTCCCATTTGGTGGGACCTTCAAGGAAGGTCTATACACCATAAGGGGTCTTTGTTAGACTTTAGTGTGCAACTTCTTATGTTGGAGAAGGCTATAGTTGCAGATCTGGAGCTACAAAAAACTGATGTGAAGAGGTGTCTATTTTAGATCCAAATATCTCTATAAGTGGTTCTACACAATACATCTAATGTGGAGAGCTTGTTCTAGATTCAACATGGTCATCCAATTGATAGCCCTATGGTGAGAGCTAAGCTATTGTGACAATAGTAGAGTCATATGATGTGCTAGTTGGTGGAGCATATTATACTCCATTGGTTTTAATATTGACTATTGTGAAGAGACAACCTCCTATAGACCAAGTTGGCAATCAAGTGAGGGATGAGTATATTGCCTACCAATATATTTTAGAAGTGGGAATCTTGGCTCACTATAGTCAAGGACTATGGCATTAGTTTTAGCCACATAGCGACTTGCTAGATGCATGCAATTGACAACTTATCTTAGGCGAGAATGATCTGAATGCTGGTCAGGAATTTCAAGTGCGCAGCGATGCAGGTCCTTGCGAAGACTGCACAACTAAGGTCGGCACGTAGTAAGCCTCATTTGAGGGCTCCAAAATTTACATCCAGCGTGGACGGATTGGAGTTTTTAGGGGACCGGCCGTAAGCCTCTAGGCTGGAGCATCACGTTTGCTACGTTGGGACTTTAGTGGTTTTGTTACTTGCCTTGATGAATTATTGGAGGGGAAGGCCCATGCAAAGGATACTTCAAAATAAGAGGATATCATTGAAATTTGAAGTACAAGTGGGATCATTCTACCCACCTTGGATGTTCCATTGTGGAGTTTAAAGGAGGCATTACATCAACATGTAGATCAATTGGTGCAATAGGCTTGGAGTGGAGCCTTTGTACCACTAGGAGACCAATGTGAGGATGAGCCTCCAGAGTCTATTCCACTATCACCTTTGGATACCACACTCATTGCTTAATAGTATGTAGTAAAGGGAGTATGTCTATTGGAGTTGCTTGGTAGGATTAGCAATAGACTAGTTGTGGTATTACAAGCAAGTATCCAAATACACAAGTACTTGTATGCAAAGAGAGATGAGACTGTTAGGCAAGTCTCTCTACATCATGTGGCACACTTGGCCTATTGGTATATTGAGTTATTACCGATGTCAACAATCAAGGGTTACCAAAAGACCCTATCAGTAGACATTTCCTTGTTGGGGCTATAGGATTTGGAGAGACATAGTCCCATTCATTTGGTGATTTTTGGATTGCCATGTTAGAGGCATACACATGTTGGCCAAGGTCAAGGTCTCTAGGATCCCCATTCTAGTGTGTTTTGGGAGATGTTATATATATATTATAACATCTCTCAAATGAGGAGATGGTGCTAGGTTGGCTTGCACCTACCTTGCTTTGTATATTTTTTGAGGCTTTGGTGGTATCCCTCTCATTCTATAAAAGAGGAGATTTGAGGTCATAGATCAAGAGGATGGAGATATTGGTAGTTTAGCAAGAAATTCATGAGGATGTCTTAATGATGGATTATCTTCACACTGGTGTTGTGGGTAGCACAATTGGTACCAAGGAGAGAGATTGTGTTCTTCAACAAGCTAGGCACTTTAGATTAGAGTGCAGACACCTTCTTTGTGTATGGGAGGATGGTAGAGTGCAAGTAGTACCATTTCCATCTTAGAGACCATAGTTGGTCCATCATGCTCATGAGGAGCTAGGACATTTTGGAGTGAAGCATCCATATAGCTTACTCTAGAGTCATTATTGGTAGCATGGTATGCAGACCAATGTACAACAATTTGTTGCTAGATGTGTGGTTTGTGACCAAGTTAGAGCATCATTCAATGCTATATGTCACAATTACACCTATTACCTTTCATAGGATTGGATTACAGTTGGAGTTTGGACTTTACTAGACCTTTACCATTGACTGTGAGACATCATCAATATGTTTTGGTTATGGTGAAGTAGTTCTCCAAGTGGATTGAGTTGGTGGCACTTCTTGACAAGTTTAGTGAAGGGACAACTTAGACATTCTAGGATTGGGTTCTTAGTCACTTTGGTGCACTAGTTGAGGTTTTGACTGATCGGGGCATAAAGTTCTTGGGGGAGTTTCAGATCTTGTGTGACAAGGCTTGAATTGATCATTATACTATCTCTTGAGATCACCCTAAGGCAAATAGCTTAGCAAAGAGAGTAGTTCAGACAATGAAGAGGTGATTGCAGAAGTATGGCTTGCAAAGAGACCACCTGGGAGATTGGGATCTCCAATTACCTTGGTTGCCCATGGGCTACCAGTTCAGCCGGAAAGCCTCCTTAGCCTCCTTCTCTCCTTACTTTCTACTCTATGGATGACATCCACGCTTACCAACAACCATTTATCAAGATGTTATTGTAGTTTTGGACTTGGATGATCCAGATGTATGGGTGAGTGGATGCTCTCAACGGGCAAAGATCTTTTGGAGAGTGATGCTGATGGGCTTTAAAAACTTGGCAATTGCTCAACATAGGGATACCTTATGCTATGCTACTATTCAAGGAGGAGGTTATAGACCTTGATCCATTGATTTCATCTGGGTGACTATGTGTTTCTATGGCAGACAACATTGATGACACTTGATGTTACTATAGGCCGCACTATCTGAGAGTGCATGAGATTTTGCCTTCTGAGTCCTTGTGTTGGAAGGTGATGGTGTTGTTTGGAAGGATCATGTATGCAATTGTGCACCATGCTACCTCCCAAACATTGATGGTACTATAGACCCAAGCTTGGCACTTGTACGTGTAGGCTTCGAGTGTATGTTATGTGGCTCTTTTGGTAGAGTTGCTACTATGTTAGTGTGTGATGTCTATTTGAGAGGATGTCATATGGTTTGTTTGACTCCTCCTCTCATGCTGGTTCCTCAAGGATAGTGGTTATGTCCTAGATGTATTTAACCTATAGCTAGTTCATCCTTTATATGGTATAGATTGCAAACATGCAACAAACAATGGGGCTCAATAGCACCCAATCTCTTGATCTTTGCACACCATAGGGTATACCATATACTTGGAGTAGATAGCTATCTAGAGTTAGAAGGACTTAATTGCTAGCTAGGGAGTAATTGTGGCACTTTTGGGTTCATGTATGACTTATGTGTGAGTTGTGCTTCTATGGTGTATGATATTGATAGCAATGTATGTTGTGTAGCAATGTATATATGCACAACAATTGTCATGTCATTTGTGATGTCAAAGCTAAATTGCTTGGACACTAGAGTAGTAGTGTTGGTAGTCAAAGGTATTTTGGTAGTTACTCATAGACTACTTATTGGCAGTTTGATTTCATGTTTAGAGTACTTATCACATGGTGGGACCCACTATCACTTGCATCGTTCACACTATTGGGTATGCCATCAGTGGGACCATTAGGGTTGGAGATTTGGGTTGAAATCCGAGGTATACCTTTGAAGTGCAGCTCTAGAGAGCTCATTTCTCTAATGTTGAGCCTTCAAGTTCTTGGCTATGGTGGACAGAAAGCCAATAAGCATCACTTGGAATCTCTTAGCTAGAGTGGATGTGGCTTGACTATAACCAATGCCTAGTTGTTGGTAGATTTTTGAGTGAATGATCAAGTATTAATCTGATTTGGGTTGATTTGAGTTGATAAAGAATTGATTATTGTGACATTTTAGAGTTCATGTATGACTTATGTGTGAGTTGTGCTTCTATAGTGTATGATGTTGTTGACAAAAATGTATGTTGTGTAGTGATGTATATATGCATGACACCTTTCTCTTGCAGCCAAAGGCAATTGACAATGATCCTTCCTTCTTCTTGGCCAATTGGCTATTTCTTTGAGTTTCTAAGTAAACAAAGGAAAAGGTGTATGTTGGAAAGAGGTGAGGCATCACATTAGAGAAGTAAGAGCTCCATCAACTGCAAAACTACTCCCACCAAATGTATCACAAAATAGGCCTCCTCTTGGACTTGCACTGTGGTTGCTTGACTTGCTTTATCATCTTGCTTTGTTGATATTGTTTGGAGAACCACTTTGGCTTCTAGTGGTTCTTGAACCTCTGCCTCAATTTGTACTTCCTTATCTCCTTCAATTCTTACCTCTTCTTTTGGCCAAATGTCTTTGCAAACTTTGGGCCAAAGTTTCTTGCTCTTCAGATTCTTATGAGTTCATGGGCTCCTTCCTCTAAGCCCCCACTTGTTGATTAGAGGTTTTTTGGCTTGGTAGGAAGTCTTTCTTTGCTTCCCAATTCTTCTTCTTCTTTTGCATGTTGGTCCAGGTTTGTAGCCCATTGAGCATTATTTTATTGCTCTTCTTCCTCTTCTTCAATTGAAAATCCTTGCAAGAATAACACTTCTTTTTCTTCTACGTCTTCGTCTTTATCTTTTGATTCTTCTTTCAAAGTTGCTTCTTCTTCTTCTTTTCAATGATTTGTGGATTTCTTTTGGGTCTCCTTGTTGGTGTGGAGGTTTTTGCTAAAGTAGATTGTTTCTTCTTCTCCTTAGAGGTAGTCACCTTCTTATCTACAAGCACAAACTCTTCAATCTCTACAAATTCCACATCCGCCTCCCAATACTTCTTGATCATGGACTTGCTCTCAAAATGTGAGGCAAAGTATCATGCAAAATAGAAGTGGTTGGGCAACTTCTTCCTATCTTCCTTAGTAAGTTCAACCCCATGTAAAAATGAATCACAAAGGGTGCTATAAGTAAATCCATCATCTTCTTTAAAGTCTTTGTGAAGGTTCTTTGCCTTATAGAAAAACATGTTGGCACAATTCACTAGTTCCACTCATACATGTAATGGAAAAGACCACTTGGCTATTTATTATGTAAGTTGTTTGTTTGTGTTTGAACAGCTTCATAACCGCTTCCATGACTTAGTTTCAGGCCAGATTCTAAACTCCAAACTCCCAACCTTCTAGCTGTTGTTCTTCTAACTTTTCTCCACAAAGGTTGCTTTGACTTTGTCCACTTTTTGAAGCAATTTTAGCATCATGAATGAGATGCTTGATAACTAATGTACTAATATGGACTATGTGGTTTGGTAATTTATTATTCAATTTCTTGGGAAAGATCAGAGCTTGTAATTTTGTTTAGATTAGATTAGATTAGATTTGAACTTATTTTAATATTACTTTATTTGTAAGGACAACCAGAAATTTCTTATGTTAAGGACAACCAGACATTTCTTATGTTAAGGATCTAGTATAAAAAACAAACAAACATGAATACATCAATATTGGTTATAAGGAGGTCAAGGAATAACTACATTTGAGTTTACAACAAAACTCTAGTTTCAGTCTATGGATGCCCTCAGAATACTAGTAGATCTCTAGTCTATGATTCATTTTCCAACCTTGGCCCAAAAGTTGAAGCACTCTAGAGATGACTTGCGGGTGAAATATCAAAAGAACCACAAGCCTTAACATATTATTTAATTGAGATACTATCAAGGCTCAAGGATGGGCTTTGAACCTTTGTTTTGGAGAGGGACATTAATTTTTCATTCTATTCAACTCGGGAAGAAAGGTAGAGCGGCAGAGCATAACAGCTAATGTTGTTCTTAGGTTTTGACAACTAAGATTTACGTATATTTTCAAAAAGAATGTAGCATTTGCAAAAATTTAGTGGCCATGGAGAACTAGGACAGCATGGAAAGATGCAAGAAAATTAACGTAGCTTTTGCAAAAGTGTATTTCAAGTTAGGTGCAACTACATTGACTACATGATTACATATATAAGTGGTAAAACCTTTCTTTTGGTAAATCAGCCAATTTAGAGGTTCTAAAGAACCTGCACCAAAGTCCAAGAAGGAAGAGAAACTAGATGATAATAAAACCGACATAGTAGAATTGTGGAGTTTATATTATTTTATTTTCTACATAGCATACATGCATTAGCATTATGTACACAAAAACCCGATATCATTTTGGTTAAATTTCATAAAAAATTAGATTCTCGTATGTATTTCTAATAACTTGAAGGATATGTTCTTTGTCTAGAACTATAAAGTAATTACTTAAGTATAGTATATATATATATATATATATATTCCCATGCAAATATACTTTTCATTGTCTAGTGATATAGTTATATATATTATATAACTTAGATGAGATATTTTTATTTATCATTGATTGAAAATCGAAATCATCAGAAAAGCACATTTTCCCGGTCACACTACGTAGAGATTTTGAACTGCCGTCAATCTAAAGACCATGACCAAACTAGATGAAATAAGTATGGATTGAGTGATTTTATTGGCTCAAACAGCAAACGATTTAAATTGGTGTCTATATGTGGTGAGTTATCGTTTTTATATAGCACTTTCGAATATGAATTGTCTTATCAAACCGGAGAATGTGCTTCTCTGATGGTTTTGACCAAGATAATCAAAAAAATAATTGGAAGTTAGACGTTTTCTAATATCGGACTGTAGCAATACTAGTGCCACATGCGATACTCACCACGAGGGGAAACGAGAGGTCATGTTTTCCCCACTAGCACACACAAATTCTACGTTGAAAAGAGAAGGAAGTCACCAGCTTAGCAGTCGGTCAACATTGTACGTGGATATTAGATATATAAACTCTCATAGTCAAGTTCATAATGACTTACGTTTTGTTTGCCACTAAGTTGTCTAAACAGTTACGTCGCCTTTGTTACGTCTTAGATATTTTCTGAGATAACCAAGCACCTCCAAACAAATGTTCCATATCCCCTCATAGACTTCTACTCGTTAGCAAGGATAACCGTTGAACAATATATAGGTCGTTGTCCAGCAATATCATGCGTTCTCTATTGGTCGGTGGTATCTTTTCAACTTTACTTCGCATTTTACTTTTCTTAACTTGTGTGCAGAAACTTGCGCATTAGTATCCGGAAGAATCTAAGGAAAGAAGTATTTTCTTCGAATTGGCGTGTCTAACCCTGGGCTGTTGCAAATGTCAACTGCAGTCTTGTTGCATGCTACATAGGATGAATTTATGAGTGAAAATAGCTTGACCACGACGCATGAAATTGGGGCCGAATGCGACTTTTATGATTCTTTTCTGCACGGTCATATGTGAGCCATCGGGACTTGGAAGTTATCTCCAACCAAAGATGTCCTCCATTAGAATGGAATAAGAAAACTGAAACGAGAAGGATAACGAGAGTGTACTGATGTTACTGAAAACAAAATTAATATTATGTGTAATATAAATGTTTGAAATTTGGAAACCATTTGTGTGAGAAATTTTAATTTCAAGTGTCATAACAAATAATTTTTTGTTCTTGAAGGTGGAAATGTTTATAATGTCTGGTGGTTTGAAAAAATATTTTCTTTTGAGTTTTAATACATTTAATATTTTGCAGCTCCTACCACTTATTGAATCACAGTCCTCTATATATAACGAGTACATGAAATTTCTTATCATGAACAAACAAGAAATATGTGGATATGAATTGTTTCTGGAAGAAATTGTATTCCAGGCTTCTACTCTCTTGTCATAAATTATTCGTTCTTGTTACCAAGAAAACAGATTCCAAAATTCCTATGGCTTTCTCACTTCTATCACCAATCGGTTGAGCTTAGCTCCATTCATAGGTCTACACGTCCTTTTTCCAGTCATGTAATACGTAAGTCTTCTTAAAGACTCAAAAATAGACTTATAATAAAACTGTATGTAATCAATTTTGTGTCTTCATATATGCCTTTTAGCCCTACTTTGTTAAGACTACATAAGGTAACTTCACATGAGCAAGGTATAATAGAGCACGAAACACGAAGTTTCAAGCTTTTAATAAGAATTCTGTTCTACTATGGAATTTCGATTTCAAGTTTGATTTGTAGTGTATGTCTATAGAATATAAGATAATTTAAGTGCATAAATGACTTACATCAACTCATCAAGAAATTTTTTTCTTGTGTAAAAATGGATATTAGAATTTTTGAAGATCAATTTATTTATTTTATATTTTATTCTATCTATTATATGCATTTATAAGGAACTAATTTACCTTAGTAGATAGGTTACATTGATCATAACGATGATAGTTAGAGACATGCACATGCTCCATATGTACATAATTTATCATTAATCCTGATCCTTATTAGCGTCTTGATTATTTATGGATATATCTAAGCCTGGTAACAAATCAAAGTAGTTCATGCTATTATATTATTATCATTGAAGAAAATTGAACCAAGTCTTAAAACTGATAAACAAGGGTTTTCTTTTTCTCTTGGCAAAGAGATGGTACATTATTTAGAAGATCGAGGAGTTATCCCACTTAAGCATTTTATTGTTGTCTTTTAACAAGAATCATGCTTCAAAGCATTTCAATAAAAGTAAGAAAGTTACAATTCCTTAAATTTCAAGAGATATAGAAACAAACACTAGTCCAAGTGTAATAAAACATACACATATTGTATTCATGGCAAATAGATTTGAAACCCTATTCAAATCAATATGTCTAAAGATGAAAAAAGCATGTTTACATATTATATATATATATATATATATATATATATATATATATATATATGCATAATTCCTATTTCTATCATAAAAGAAGATTAATTTTCTATTTTTCATTTTAATACACCATGTTCAACACTCTTCAATTGAACTCCAATTAAGATAATTGAAAATCAAACATCTGATCTATTTAACGATAGATAATCTTCTCAAAATGTACATAGTGGACCTTTGCATATGAAAAACATCTTCAAAGACTACAATAATTTGAAGGTATCTCTCGTACAACATTGTGATAGAGTCTTTAACCTTTCTTTTCAACTTCTATATGTACTTGCTAACAGCCATCTAATGTTAAAATTACAACAAAAGACAACCCTGTAATTCTTTAAGAAACGTTGCTTTAAATTTAAAATCTTTTATGAAAAACTACCACAATATATGGCTCGCTACTAAGCATGATTCAATGCAGAATTAGCTTTTAACATGGAACCTTTATCACTATGTTTAACGTACGTATTACCATTTGGTCATATGTTATTCCCTCCAAAGACAAGTAGTGGTAGAAGCATATGTTATATGGTGAAAGCATAGGATATGTGGTTATACGGTCAAACGTTCAAACGGTGGTTATACGGTCGAACGGTTTTAGTTTTGTTATTTTTGCTGATCTTTGACTCAAATAATCAAATAAATATTTAAATATTTGAAATCTCTCCCTATAGTCTTGCCCCCTTCAGCCAAAGAAAGTAAAAAAAGAACTCCATTGATCATCAAAATGGATTGAGTATGCTTATTTGTATCATTATTTACCATAATAGATGATAACTAAATTTTGGAAAATGTTCCCTTTTTAACGCTACCAATCCTAAATTTTCTATATTATAGATGAACTCAATTGCCACGATCTCAACAAACTAGACCAAACATAAAATTTTCATGTTGTTTGTTTAATATGTTGCCCATGTAAACCTACAATTTCAAATCCCGACTTACTTAAAAGGTCTGATATGGATCTCAAATGTTATTTTTTGAGTCATAAAGATACTAAACCCAAAATATTACATTTGAAAAAAAAAATAATATAAGATTAAGGTTTACTTGTGGGTATGCGGGAATGGTTGGTGATAAAATAAAGTTTCCTTGTTATAGATTCACATGCCAAATATAAAACACATATCTCATATTTGATCCACATTAGATGAGAAAATAAAATTATATATATATATATATATATATATATAGTTTAGCTTATTAATTTCATGTTTCATTTCAAAGATAAATTCTACAAGATAGAATTTGATACTTTTAGTAAATGACTTTTTCACCTTAAAGATAAAAAGTATTTGGTGAAAATTTGAATACAATTTCCTATTTGATGTGTAAATCAAGGGTCAAAACTTTTGACACTGTAGTGATAGCTGCAATCTGCTTTGTTAGGCAGGAGCAAGTGAGCACATTCACTCTTTGTTTGCCATGTACTATGTATTGTAATACCCTTTGATGCATGTTTGCTCTATAGGGATATTAAGTTTGGTATTCCAAGTAGTGGAGAAATATTGTCTATATGGACTTTAGCTAAGCTTCTACATTAGTCATGATTAGCTAGAGTTAATCCTAGCTAAGATAAATGTGACCCTATTCTAGAGGAAGGGAAAAGAGTGAGCATCACTATATTATCTTCCAAGCATTGACTTGATATTACTTTTAGTTATTTGACTTTGAGGAAAGAATTGAGAACTCTTAGGCTCACAAGCCTTGTTGGTGCAAATTTCTCTATAATCCAAGGATAGCCCATGTGAAGGAATCCTTGACTTAGTTGGTAGGTGAGGATAAGACCACCTATCCATGAGATTATTCTCATGTGCCTGGATATTCATTTAGATTTGTTGACTTTATTTGATTTTTAGCCTAGTAACTTGAGTTACTCCAATAATTAGTAACTTTGGTGTGTAAATTTTTCATAAGTATATAAGCTAGGGGTGAGCAGGAACTCATCATCCTTTCATTTAAAATTATCTTTTTTTCATTATGTTCTCTAGTGAGAAATGTATTGAGTCTTGGATGAGTTCTAGCCTTGGAGGAGTGTGATGGAGTTGGGGTTCCTTGCTTTCTTAGTCCATGGTGCGTTACCTTAATAGAAATCAAAGGTTCATCTCGAGTGAGAGACAGGCCAGCTCACACTACAAAGTTCATGAGTGGTTGGAGGAAGTGATCCATGCACTTTTCTTGTGAGGTACTATAAAGAATATTGGGTAAATTTGAAGGAGAAAGCCGTTTTTTTGTATATGAGGGAGTTAAGACATCAATTTATAGGTCCAAACTTAGAAATGAAGTATCCACTATTGATGAATCAACATGGCAATAGTTCCTAGCCAGGATATTACTTTGGAATTGGCTACGATCCTACTTAACTACAACATAATTATCCACTCACCCCTATAAACATGAATATTTCTTACATCATGCACATTGTGTATTATGTGAAATTTTGAGGATTATAGATGCAAGGTCTTGTTGCTAAGACATAATCATATTCATTAAACTTGTGTATGTGCAATGGCAATTAAATGTGGTGTCAGTCAAGAATCTTTTTTGAAATCCTTCATATTGGAAGGCTTTTGTAGTACATTCTAAACACCCAATCATACTCCTTGGTTTGATAACTAGACAACCTAGATATGTTTTGTGTTACATTTATAACAAATACATAGTGAAAAAAGGAAAAATGTGACTATGTACCATGTAGAATACATGAAAGATGGGAAGACTCCATCAAGCCATACAAGGGAGAGACAAAAGAGATAAAATGGAGCTAGGCCCCAATAGCATTGATATGAGAAATCTGCCTTATTGCACCTAAGATATCCAAGCTATGCAAGTAGTAAGGTCCACAAACTTTTGGGGCACCCAAAGAAGCATCACCTAGTATTATTTCTCTCTTATAGGTTGCACCAACCAATGCTCTTTGTAGATCAATAGACACATGTTGTCTAAAGTATGCTACAAAGTATGAGAGTGAGAGTGGTACTCCTTGACGTCTAATATGATAAGCTCTCATGCACTCCTTGACAAATGTGCTTGACACACTCCTTGCCAAATGTGTTGAACACCATGTTAGTCACTCCATATAGCTCCAACAATAAAGGAACAAAGAGGTGACCTCATTGCATACCCCTATACTTGGGGACCTTGGGTATTGCTGCTATTCTTCCCGCCCATCCAAGAGGATGAATAATCAATCCCTCCAAAACTAAATCATGCATAAGGTTTGTAACCACAACATCCACTACTATCACTTGATTATCTTAGACCAAGTAGAAGCCCCCTCTAATACGTGCCATTTGCAAAGAATACAAACTCTTCCTCCAAGCAAGGTATCCATTTTCTTGTACCATAGCAAACACTATATCCTTGATGGCATCATGGATAGCTATCCTTTTTCCTCCAAAAGGACATTGTGTTATATGGATCATTTTTGCATCTAGTGTAGAACCACACTCACAAATGAGTTACAAAGATGCAGACAGGTGGACCAAACCTAGGCAAAACCTCATCACCATAGAGAAGGTGGCTTGTGCAAGTCAGAATGCCCTAATCTATAGTCAAGCTGGGATCCAAGACCCTCCATCCTTGCTAGAGCAAGAGCTAAGATGTGCTCTAGTGGCCCAAGGAATGGATGAGTCAACTAAGAGAGAATGTAGCATATGTTGACAATGGCTCCCTCAAGGAAGACTGCAAACCTCTAGTCCAATCTGATGGTAGTGAATCAAAGGATGGAAGGTCTTCCCATGAAAATACCATCTCTCATCTACTACAATAATACCTAGAGAGATCCCTCCTCCACCTTGGTCACATATGTCTCCAAAATTGGCCTATCAACAACCACAAAATAGGAAGAAAGTAGGGATGGCACAACAGCCCAACTACTTAAAAATGCTATAGGTGCCATCTTCTCCATATATAATAGGCTCCTCCATACAAGATTGGTAGAGATGTCTATTTATGTGCCATATCCCTTGTCATACAATCAAATGTCCCTAGTCCAATGATATCACCGAAGACTCCAATAATCCTCCTATCAAAAATTCTCAAACATGATAGGAAAGTCAAGGAAGGGAGAACCCTATGGAGAAGGTAAGTCTATCAACGGGCATTACTAGATTAGAGTATACCAAATGCCATCTATAAATCTCCTAGGAGAGGAAGGTCATCCACATGGAGAATATGTTCTACAAGGGCAATGTATAAGAAGCATGTGACAAAATCCTTGGATCCTATTGGCATTCCAAGGATAAATAGTCCATCTATAGATGTCGTACACCCCTCTAGAAGCTCAAGGTGGGAAGGCCACTTGAAGAGGACCTGTAACACCCATTTGTGCATATGTGTGGTATTGTGATATTTAGCTTAGTATTACAAGTACTTGAGAGATATTATTTATATAGAGATAAAGGATGGTTCTACATTAGTCATGATTACCTAAATTTAGTTATAGCTAAGATAGAGGGGAAATTACTTTAGAGGAAATGGAAAAGATGAGCACCAACATTTTGGATTCTAGTGTGTTGACTTGGTATTATTCCTAGGTGTTTGGCTTTGTGGAAAGAGTTGAGAACTCTTGGGCCCGCAAGCCTTTTTGTTTTGGATTCTTCTATAGTCCAAGAATAGCCCATGTGAAGGAATCCTTAACTTAGTGGTTGGGTCAAGATCAGATCACATGCTAATGGAATATGCCTATGTGAATGGATATTCCTTTATACTTTTTGACTTTACGTGACTTTTAGTCTAGTAACTTGAGTTACTACGGTAATTAGTAACTTTGGTGTGTAACTATTTCACAAGTATATAAACAAGGGGTGAGTAGGTACTCATCATCCTTTCATTTGCAACTATTTTTCTCTCATTGAATTCTCTAGTGAACAATGTCTTGAGTCTTGGAGTGTTAGCCTTGGAGGAGTATGATGGAGTAAGGGTTCCTTGCTTTCTTAGTCCATGGTGCGCTACCATAATAGCCATCAGAGGTTCATCTTGAGTGAGAGACAGGCCGGCTCACATTTTTGGTTCCATTGCCGGGACCTCTCTAGAAGGCAAGATAATTTTCCGCGTTCAATTCTATGTTAGGCATAAGAAGGCTATGAGAGTCACTTGGAGAGAACATTAGGAGAGGAGAGAAGTAAACTTATGTTAGAGAACTAAGATCCATTTTTTTACCTTGTAGTTCATTATGATGTCTTTGAGGTGATTCTATATTTCTTGTATACATGAGAGGATTTGGAGGGATTGTGTGTGATGGATTGCAGATTTTGGGGATTAAGGTGATTTTGGGCAAAATCTCAAGTTTGAGATCTGGACTTAAAATTTCTATACATAATAGCTTGGGTTATCTTTTATTTATCACACTTGGAATTATTATGATAGCTATTAGGCACATTGGGCCATAATATTTGAAAGTTGATAGGGTAAACTGCTCCCGTAACTGCATGCTCTCTAGAAAATTGTATAGAGTTTACCATTTCTTCAATTATTAGTAAATTATTGTAAAAATTTCCAAGAAAATTCAGTATGTTGTATCCTACTTTTTGACACACAACTTAGATGAAGATCATTCTTGAGCAGGTAGTTATGAGTTTTTGAAGTGAAGGGGGTGGTTTTTGGACCAAATCTGAAATATGTGTGTTGAATAGAAAAGTGTCTAGGCCAAATGGCTTAATGAAAAGATCTGAAATTTTGCAGAGAGGGACGTCTTGGAGTTGATATTAAGTGGAAAAAAATTGAGAGGACTTTCACATACCAGTTGAGAGATTTGAGTGAAATTGTGAGGAAGGATTAATTATGCAGAATTGAGATCTCATGCATGAGGAGTTTGAGAACAACAAAAAGCATGTTTGAGTGTTTAGATTCATCTTGGAAACATGGAGGGTCATCAAGAGAGAAAATTGAGACAATGAAAGGTTCCTCAAGGTTTGAGGTGATTGTAGGGGTGGATTTGAGGAAAAGAGAGTTTACAATAGAATTTGAAGAGAGTGTTGAGAGGATCCAAAAACCTACACCACTTGGAGGAAAGAGTGAGTCTAAGTGCTTTCTATGTGGAGAGAAGGGACATAAGGCAATTTCATGTCCATTGACCTTTGAGAGCAAGAGATTCAGGGAAAGGAGAGGTCCCTAAACCTTTGGGTTTGCATGTTGGACCTTCTTCACCAAGATTGGGAGGGAGAAGATTTAAGACCAAGGAGTTGTGTGAGGTTTGTGGAGTGGAAGGACTTCCAAAAGGACATGAGTATAGTGGAGTAAAAGCACTTTTGGAGACTTTGATGAAGGATCTTGGAGAGAGTCTTAGTACAGCAACAGAAATACTACCACCTTCATCAGCTAGTTCTCAAGTTAGTGATGGAGATAATCTTTCAACTTATGGATAAACTATCCATGGGAGTTAGATTAATATGCACTCTAGGATTTGATGTTGCTATAGAAATCTTGGAGCAACCTAAAAATTTTGTGTTCCCTAGAGTGGATTATTCTCAGATGGTGTTAGTCATGTATATACTCTATTAGTTATAGAGTGAGAGAAAAGAAAAAGGAAAGGAAAAAAAATTGAGAGAAAAGAAAGATAGTGAGGGGTTAAGATGGGGAAACTTATGGTTTTCTTTGGCAAGGATGGAGAAGATGGGGAGGCCTTTTTGAGAGACTTCAAGAGAGCTTGCATAGGAAACAATGAGAGGAGGAAGAATAAGTGAGCCTCATTATTACCAGATTTCTTTGAGGATGCAACACTTACATGGTATGAGTCAAAATACCAAAAGAGAGAGAGGAGAGATAGGAAAGAAGAGTCCTGGAAGAGTTTGACTTCAGCACTCATTGAAAGCTTTCTTCCAAATGAGAGTTTTGAGAGATTAATGAGTGAGGTTAATTTTCTCAAACAAGGAGATGGAGAGAAAGTGAAAGTCTATATGGAAAGAGTGGAAAAGTTAGAGTCTTGATTTTTCATAGTGTTGAGGAAGGGTGGGGATGATGTGGAGACTACTATGATTAGGATAGAGGCCATGCTCACCAAGAATTTTGTGGGAGGGTTGAGACCACAAATAAGAAGCAAGGTGAGATATGAGAAACCTTCTTCCAAGGTTGAAGCTATCAAGATTACAATTCGTATGGAGGAGAGTTTGGAAGGGGATGAGAGTGATTTGGTGGTGAAGAAGGTTGTGAGTCCTCCTCAAGGCTAAAATTATGGTGGAACTTTTAATACTTTGGTGGCAAAGGTTGCATCACAAGTAGTATTTGCTCTAGTTCTTGCACCTCTACCAAAGGATCCACTTCAAACCATCACAAAACAACTTGTAGATCTCAAGATCAATGTGGTGCAATTATGGGAGAAGAGGGAGGTGGATCAGAATGTAGGGAGAGTGCCTAGGAGTTATGGAAACTATCCGTATAGAGGAGGCCAACCAACCAACAATTTCAATGATAGAAATTGTTTTGGTTGTGGAGGAAGAGGCCATATCCAAAGGAATTGCCCAAATTCCACTTACCATGGAAGAAGGGGTTATGAGGGAGCCAATAGAGGGAAAGAGGGAGGTAGTGAAACCCAAGTGGCTCCTAATCCAAACAAAGGCAAGGGGATAGCATCCATAGATGTGGTTGAGAGCAAGTATGAGAAGGGAGAGTGCTTAAATTCGAAGGGTTTTAATTTGGAGCTTTTGGCACAAGAGAAGAAGAGAGCTCGTTTTGCAGAGGATGTTCACTCTTCTCAAGGATTAACTCCAAGCAAGGATACTCCTATGTTTACTAGGAGCACTCGCACATTAATAACAAAGACTCCAAGGAAGAAGTCGTGGATAGAGGATTTCTTGATCTCAAAGCAACAATGGAACTACAATGTGTTGGAAGATGTTGGTAGTCACAAGGCTAACATCATAGTGGGCCAATTGATTGCTTTGAACCCTACCTTGAGAAAGGAGCTAAGAGGTGGTTTGAGTTCTACAAGAAGCAAGAGGAAGAAGAAGGCAAATGCTCCAATATCAATGGGGGTGGTGGATACCAAGCCGGCACTATGGGAGGCTTGTGAATATGCCTCCAAGATTGATGTGAGAGTGAATGGTCCTAACATCAAGGATGCACTTGTTGATGGAGGATCAGTAGTGAATGCCATGTCAAAAAGGTTGATGAAGAAATTGGGTATGATACCCTCAAGACCTTTAACATTTGTGGTGAGCATGGTAAACAAGCAACAAGTTTGACTAGTAGGGGTGATGGATAAAGTGGTAGTTTCAGTTATGGGAGTTCAAAATCTCATGACTTTCCAAGTCTTGAAGGATTCAAGCTATGACTTACTTCTTGGGAGGCCATGGTTGAGAGCAGCACACCCAACTAATAGATGGCACAAAGGGTACTTGAGGATCGGGCCATCAAACCATAGAGTCACAATTCTTGTGACTAACACCACCAACACTTCACATTCAGACACACCATCTTGTGATTATTGGGAATCAGATTTTGAAGAAGGAGCTTCAGGTGTGGACACAAGCATGGGAGAGGAGACTTCCATGGAGGAAGATGAATCTGAATCTGATTCAGATGTGTATCCCTTGTGTGCTATGGATTTTGCACCTAAACCAAAGGTTTTGGAGGACCCAGATAAATCACCATTGATACTTGAGGAGGTAGAGAGAAGGTTAGCTACCCTTAATTATGGTCCAAATGTTACCAAGGAGGAGAAGGTAAGATTTGAGGAAATTTTCTGCAAGTTCATCCATATGTTTGCTTTCAGTTACAAGGATTTGAAGGAAGTCACCTTGGAGGAGCACAAGATAGAGGTTGAGTCACATGCAAGACCAATCCGCCAAAAGCAACATTGCATTAGCCCACCAATATCTTTGGTAGTGAAGGAGGAGATTGATAAACTCAAGGAGGCTGGATTTATCTTTGAGGTGGAGAATTCAAAATGGGTGTCTCCAATTGTCATTGTGAAGAAAAAGAATGGCAAGCTTTGGGTGTGTGGATTACAAGAAGCTCAATGCTACAACCTATTACCATCCATTGATGAGATCTTGGAGGAAGTTGCAGGTCATGAGATGGACAATTTTGGAGATGGTTATAGTGGATATAACCAAATCAAGATTGCACAAGAGCATCAACAACTCACCACATTCACCACACCTTGGAGAACTTATATTTTCAAAGTCATGCCTTTTGGGCTTTGCAATACTCCAGCCACATTCCAACGATTCATGAAAAAGGTATTTGAACCTTTCATTGGGAAATTTTTGAGAGACTTCATTGATGACTTTTGTGTCTATGGGAGCAAGGAGGAGCACTTTGAGCATCTAATCAAGGTCTTGCAATGCTTGGATGAGGCAAATGCATCACTCAACCCAGAGAAATGCATTTTTGGATGTGAAGAAGGTCTACTTTTGGGGCATATCATCTCCAAGGATGGAATAGCAGTTGATCTTGAGAAGGTGAGGAACATCTCAAACCTTCCATTCCCTTCAAGCTTGACAAAGTTATGCCAATTCTTGGAGATGGTTGGATACTATAGGAGGTTCATCTTCTCATTTTCCAACAAGGCTTATGTATTAACCATCTACATGAAGAAGGGTGTAGATTACATGGTGATTTTGGGGGACAAGGAGGCTCTCAAAGCTTTTGAGGAGCTCAAGCAATCCAATTCTTGCTAAACTTGATTAGAGTAAGCCTTTCATCCTCTACACTGATGCTTCTAATGTAGCTATAGGATGCACTCTTAGTCAATCAGACCAAGATGGGCATGCTCATTCAATAGCTTATCCTAGTAGGCAGATGGTTTCAGCAGAAAAGAACTACTCTGTCATGGAGAGAGAAGGGCTGGCAATGATCTTTGGTCTCAAGAAGTTTAGACACTACTTGATTGGAGGGAAAGCCACCATTGTCATGGATCACAAGGCTTTGAAGTAAATCTTCAACAAGCCTAAAGGAGACTAGCAAGATGGATGATACTCTTGTCTGAGTATGACTATAACATTGACGATAGGCCAAGTAAGAAACATGCAAATGCTGATTTATTATCTAGAGCCTATGATCATGATGGAGATGAGCCAATGGATGATTCCTTCCCAGATGAGGAGCTCATGACAATCTCAGTCACTCAAGAGGTTCCAATGAAGTACAAGGAGATTGTGGATTTTGTGACAAGAGGTAACTATCCAGAAGAGATGTATGCTAGGGAGAGGAAGGCCCTTGCAGCAAGATCTAGACCTTACACAATGGTGGAGGATATTCTTTTTCACCAAGGAGCAGATGGTCTACTTCAAAGAGCACTGGGTAAGGAAGAGTCTATCCTACTTATAAAGGAGTTTCATGAAGGTTTAGTGTGTGGAGGACACTTTGCAAGAAAGGTGACTGCTTTCAAGATTTTAGATGCAGGTTATCATTGGAGAGGGATTTTCAAGGATTGTCTTGTTATTGCAAAACTAGTCATATTTGTCAAGTTTTTGCTAGAAAGTCTACATCCACTCCACCACTTAGATCAATTCCATTACTAGGACCTTTTGAGAAGTGGGGAATTGATTTTGTAGGTCCATTCAATAGAACCCCAAGGAAAAATTGGTATATTGTGGTTGTTACTGATTATCTTACCATGTGGGTTGAGGCTAGACCATTGAGAGACAAGAATGAAGATAAAGTTGGTAGATTTCTTTATGAACTCATTATCACTAGGTTTGGATGCACTTTGGAGTTGGTTTTTGATAGAGGAGGAGAGTTTACAAGAAGCATTACTACAACCATGCTATGACATTCCTCTATCACACATAGAGTAACTACATCCTATAAGCCAAATTCCAATGGCTTGGCAAAGAGAACCAATCAGACCTTGTGCATGATGTTGGCCAAAGATGCAAAAAATGGAGGGAGCTAAACTTCAGTGGGACAAGAAGATTCATGTAGTTTTGTGGGAGTATAGGACAACCATGAAGACTTCCACCGGGAATTTCCATTTCAATTGGTATATGGTATTGAGTCTACCTTACCTATTCACTTTGATCTTCCTACCTTCCAAAGCATTCATAGGAGATTGAAGAAAGCACAAGGAGATGATGCAAAGAAGTCAAGGAAGCAACAACTCATGGAGTTGGAAGAGGCAAGAGCAATTGCTATGGTTTGAGTGGAGCAAGCCCAAAGGAAACATAAGGAGAGCTATGACACAAGGCAAGACAAGAAGAAGGTGGAGCCTTTCAAAGAAGATGATTGGGTAATATTGTTTGATTCCATTCGATTCAAGAGAGTGCAAAAGAAGTTTTTGCCTAAGTACTTTGGACCTTTCATAGTGGAGAAGGCGTGAGGCAATTACACCTATGATCTCAAGGAGTTGGGAGGAAGACACTTTGATAGGATTAACCATGATAAGTTGAAGATATATCATAGACGGTAGAGAGACCTTCACTTTGAGGACAAAATGAAAACTTAGTTTGGGGGTAAATGTAACACCTATTTGTGGATGTGTGTGGTATTGTGATATTTAGCTTGGTATTACAAGTACTTGAGAGATATTATTTATATAGAGATAAAGGATGGTTCTACATTAGTCAAGATTAGCTAAAGTTAGTAATAGCTAAGATAGAGGGGACCTTACTTTACAAGAAGTGGAAAAGATGAGCACCACTATTTTGGATTCTAGTGTATTGACTTGGTATTATTCCTAGGTGTTTGGCTTTGAGGAAAGAGTTGAGAACTCTTGGGCCTGTAAGCCTTTTTGTTTTGGATTCTTCTATAGTATAGTTTTGGATTCTTCTAAGAATAGCCAATGTGAAGGAATCCTTGACTTAGTGGTTGGGTCAAGATAAGATCACATGCTAGTGGAATATTCCCATGTGAATGGATATTCCTTTGTACTTTTTGACTTTACTTGACTTTTAGTCTAGTAACTTGAGTTACTCCGGTAATTAGTAACTTTGGTGCGTAACTATTGTGACAACCCGGCAAATATCACTTTTGCGGTAATCGGGTAAGTAAAGTTCATTCCCGCATAGATACGAGTCAAAAATGTCCAAATACAAAGCAAAGTAACAATTTAGTTCTTCTTGAGTTCTTCATTAGTCTCTTAGGTAGAAACCACACCCAGAAGAGAGTAACAAGCACTGATTCGCAGTCTTGTCACAAATTAACACTCCATAATCACAACTCCATCAAATCTTTCCAAACAATCTTGATTGTGATGATTCAGGCTCTCTTGAAAACGGCACTTCACTGCAAAACGACTTTGCCTCAGAATTGTGTTCTACCCCTCCACTGAAGGCACAACTTCCTCGATTGAAATTGCTTCACATCAATCTCGCACTGCACTCACAAATGCAAAATACTACCAACACTACAATTCCTCTCAGATCTGTCAAGGCATTGCTTCAATTGCACTTCACTCAGGATCAAACACACAGAATGAAGATCAAGGTTGTGGAATCCAACATCCAACAAGCACTCTGATTTGCACTTTGAATTTCTCCAAACACTCACAAACACAATTGCAAAGTTGATACTCGGAATTAAGCTCAAGTGACGAGCACTGCTTCACAACACTTTGCTTTATCTATTCTCAAAAATAATGAGCACTAAACAACAATTTCCTGTGAATGCCACTCTTAAGTAATGAACAATTGACAGTTCTAACAACTATACCGTTCTACCACAACTGTTCTAACCTGTAGATCCGAAATGACAATGCAACCTTTCATATCTAACCCCTTCAAATCTCAAATTGGTTTCTACTCCGATCCGATGTCTACTTCTTCCTCAGATTTGAAACCCGCACCCGAAGTAATCTTACTTCCTACTACATTTTCCTCGGGTTTCACATCTCCTACTTCCTTGACTAATTCTAACACTTCTCCTTCCTGATATGCAATTACTATCATAATTAAGCCTTCTAAATCTCTATCTCCCAACCCACTCTTCTCTAAAGTGTCAAATGTCAAATCTGAAGACACCTGCACTCCTATCTCTCTTACCTCGGGTCGAACTATTATGAATTCTTTTGCTAATTCTACTATCCTCATCAAGAATTGTAATTGAAAGTATATGTACATTATCTACACCTTCAATTTGTAACCCACTTTCCCCTAATCACTCATGTTACTAACCCGAAGACATTTACTATCTGATCTTGCACTTTGGGTTTATTCACTATTGTTATTTTTCCTTCAATTTCTATCATATCTTCAATCAAAACTTAAATTGAAGTCATGGGTATCCTAACTATCTTCTTTCTATATTCTAACTTCCTCCAATCCCTCTGGCAAAACTCCCCAAGTCACCTTCATTGCACTCCGAGGTCCGACTACCTCCGATTTAGTCATCTTCATCTTGAGGCAAAGTCTTTAGACCCGAAGTCATGTAAACCCGTAGTACGAAGCCCGAAGTCACATTGACCCAAAGACACTTTGACCCGAAGTACATCTACTCCAGAAATTTCAAATGCTTGTAACTTCTTTTACAGACCTCCAAACTTTGCGATTTTGGTGGCAATGGAAAGCCCTGAACGAGACGCTTCCAAAAAAATATAACACGCTTGATTTCAACTTTTGATCATTGAGATATGGCCCCCGCAAGAATCTTGACCTACAACTTCTATTTCTCCTTCGGGTTTGCCCTCCTTGACGTCTGCTCCGAGTTTTTCACTCCTCTGACACGAAGTAAACTTCTTCGGGTCTGATCCAAACCAAACCTTTTGTCCTCTTACATGAAGTCAACTTCCTCGGGTCTGATCAAATCACAAGTTTGCACTCATTTCTTCTCCATTTGCTTTCAATTTGGTTTCAGCAGTGCATTTCTTCTTCAAAACTCGTCCAGAATGAAAAATGTGGGTACCACAACTATTTCACAAGTATATAAACAAGGGGTGAGGAGTTACTCATCATCCTTTAATTTGCAACTATCTCTCTCTCATTGAATTCTCTAGTGAGCAATGTCTTGAGTCTTGGAGTGTTAGCCTTGGAGGAGTATGATGGAGTAGGGGTTCCTTGCTTTCTTAGTCTATGGTGCGCTACCATAATAGCCATCAGAGGTTCATCTTGAGTGAAAGACAGGCCGGCTCACAATACCTCTTGGGTCTGGTACACAGCCTCATCTTCCTCACTTGGTCCCAACATCAGAGGTTCATCCTGAGTGAGAGACAGGCCGGTTGACAAACCATGCTCTGCACCTTGATACACTTTGATACTCTCAAGCCTACAAGATGTAGCTCAAAAGTTAAGTGATCAGAGGGTTGCCAAATTTCATTTATGGGGGCTTGCAATGTGTGTATTGTTTGCCAAAGAGAGAAATACACAACTTGACATGGCCAAAGTAGTAGATAAGAGAGCTTTAAAGTGAGCCATGGTAACCAAAGGTGCCTCAAAAGGATTTCCTTATCATGTACCAATAATTGACTCCAAGATGATGACTCCTTCCTATGACCACCCATGTTAGTAGTAAAGGGAAGCAAGAGAGCCATAAAATGACAGTAAAAAGGAATTAGACTTACTAAGGATCCATTGGCCTCCCTAAACTCTCTAAAGATGGATGCCCAAAAGATGTTATTAAAAGCATTCTCAACATCCACCTGTAGGGCAACCTACTCTTCCAAGAGTGCCATGATGCATAGAGAAAGAGCCTCACAACCTCTAGGCGTAGCTACTCCAAACCAATGTGGACTAAGGAGCTCTTGAGAGTTAGATCAATGTTGAAGGATAATGGTGTGGCTAACCAAGCACAAAAAGATCTCTCCAATAGCAATCGGTCTAATGCCTCTTGTGTCCTTCTCAATCATGAGAAGTTGACTAGCCCCCAACACCTAGCTAACTAACATAGGAATATCTCTCCTTGCTATTGCTATAGCCACTTGAAATAGCTCGGTAAATCCACAAGAAGAATCATCTACCTAAAAGAAATCTCTAAGATGCTTATATACCATCTTTGATAAGGCTCCTCAGAAGAGGCAAGGGGTAGTGCACAATGCTTTTGCAAAAAACTGACCTATCAAGACATAAAAGCTACTCAGGCTGAAAATCTAAGACCTCTTATGGTACTCCTTCTCTTGCCATAGGATGTAATGAGCATAGGGAAGAGATAGTCTCATCAGTGGGACTAGCCATAGATAAAGGGTGTGGTGCTTGTGTTGCTCTACTAAACTCTCCCGCCTAACCTAATGTCCTACTCTATTGTAATCAAGTGGACTCTATGGTATATTGTGGCAGAACTTGTCTCCTAAAATATACAATGCTAACCAACTCCTCTTGTAGGGTAGCACAATCCCTTGCTCAAAATAGATGAAATCTAGAAGCTACCTTTCTATGCCTAGCACATCCTCCTCTAGCATAATGAATATACCATCAAGGGAGTAAGTGGAATAAGAACAATGCTAACTTGTCCAAGGGATCACATGCTATTCAATCAAGTGGTAGGAAAAAAGCCCATCTAGCCTCATCATGGAATGTATAGGGTAGCCTATAGAATAGACATGGATATGGAAAACTATTCTCATAACCCCAAGATACAACACGCCTGAGATGCTACCCACTCCCATGACTCGATAGATATCACTGGAATGGTCAATGAAGGGATAGAAGAAGTGTGCATAATCTTGAGTGTCATTTTTGTTGATGTGATTTCTCACCTCACATGAGTATCCTAAATGGTCCATGTGGTGCCCACATTTTTTGTTTTTTTTGTTTTGTTAGCATTTGGAGAAGAAGTAAGCTAAATTACAAAGGAAAGGATGGACAAAAGTGTCTTTGGAGGGAATCCAAAGAAGTTGACTTTGTGTTGGAGAATGGAAATATTGAGAAGGGAGTACAAAGAGACAAGTCCAAAGATCATTGTCTTTGGATTGGGAAGCAAAGGCCAATACAAGGATAGTCTAACAACATTTCTACATGGCAAGAAAGTACACTTCAAGAAATGGTAGAGGCAAAAGAAGCATGTTTTGATAGTGACAGGACATCAACACGCAAAAGAAGGGGGAGTCAATTTTGAAATTGACTAAAGAATGACTGCAATTAGGGCTAATATAAAATTGTGATTGTGCAATGGAAAGTTGAATATGTCAAGTAGATTTCATATTCCTCTGAGTAGTTCTCATGCAGTAATGCGTGTCAAGAAGCCGATTGAGAGTGAAATTTTCCAAAATCTAGAAGAGGTTAGAGTGTCTTGTCCATGAGAGGGAATAGTCTTCCAGTGCCAAAGAACAAGAGAGCAGATCATGGCAAAGAAGGTCAAGAACATCCTTGTAGTAAGATTCACAATTTGGAGGTTGGATGTCGTAGCAAGGATCAAGGTCTTGAATAGACTTCATCTTACTTTCTTAGCATGGAATTGGAATTTCAGTTTCCCAGGAGTCATGGCAAAGATAATTGCCAGTATTTGTGCGGAAGGTCCTGAAGTTGAAGGGAAATTTGGCTTGATGGACTGAGTCAGATTGGAGGTTAGTGTTGGGGAAGGAAGTAGGAGAACCAACGGGAATCACCTTCTATCGGAAGTGTGATGCTATAGAGGAGACTACGGAAATACGCAATTCATGTTTTGCCCCATGTACAATGAATGGTTACAAGGTGGAGTCCTATCGAGACCCGATTAAATGAAGTATTGTGAGGATGATAATGGCAATGTTCAAACCAGAAAGAATGACATACATGAACATGTAGTAGGCGATCTTTTTCCACCAGATGTTTGCAGGAGTGAAGGTGAATTAGGCAAAGTGTTTTCACCAACAAACAAGGCAAATGGTTGTCAATTGGAGGACAACTTCACCTCCACATTATTTTGCACCATTTGCAGCACATTTCTACTTCGGATTGAATTTGCTTACAATGGAGGAGAGGTGTTGCATGGTGTCACATTTTCATCTTGATTTGAGATAGGAAGCGGATGAAGAAGAACAACAATACATGGCACACCTACAAGCCAGTGATGAGCACTTCTTGAGAATAGGACAATGGGGGATAGTAGAAGTCATAAGCCTGAAGATAAAGAAGTTGAATAAACCCAAAGAAGCAAAGTTGCCTCCAGCACAAAGAAAGACCCAAAGACTTGTTCAGCGGGGTAGGAAGGCAATGAAAGAAGAACCTTCAGAAACCGAGTCTGAAGGGGAGACAGAGTCTAGATGAGGAGACTCAGAAGAAGCCAAACTCACATTACAAAGTGGGGAATCCGGAAATGAGAGTGAAGGTGAAGACAAAGTTCAGCAGTCGTTGAAGCAGAAGAGGATGAAGCTTTTCATGTGATGATTGACAGTATACTGAGAAATGTGACTCACTGTGTAGCCCTGGTCATGGAAGAGAAGGGGGCTGAGCATGAGAAGGAGTACCCCGTGGGGCTGAGTTCAGCAAGTAAGGAAGAAGGAAGCTCAGAAGCAGTATCGCTGAAAATACAAAGATCAAGACTTTGGAAGAAGGAGCCGGCAGAAGAAGCAAAGTACGAAGATGGGGCCAAAGATGAAGAGAACTTTGGAGGAATACAATATTTATTGCATGTTGTAACTCCATTGTTGGGGCTATTAAAAGAGCACCAGAAGGTAATCCCACACAATTGTATGAAGGTGACAAATGAGTTGCAAGTGGTGAAGTATTTGCTGGCTGAAGTAAAGGGCTTGTAGGAGCGTGTAACCCAAAGAGACGAGGAAGTTGAAGAGCTTCGGGTGGATACAGTCTTGAAGATGAAGACTTTTGAGAAGTTGCAAGAGAGTTTTGAGGCAAGAGGGAGAGAAATGTAGAGTCAAGCCAAAGAGTTGAAGGGGCAGACAATGTTGCTGACCAAGATGAAAGAGGAGGTCAGTGATGTGCACATCAAGAGTATTCATGTAAAAGCGATGGCAGCAATGATGGAGCAGGAGTTAGAAAGCTTGAGGAAGAGTGCAGCCGGGAAGGATCAAGCATGGCGAAGAGAGTTGGCGGTCAAACATCAAATAGAAGAAAGATTGAGAGAGTTGGTATGAAGTGCTGAGTTACAAAGTTCTCAATATACGGAGGAGAAGAAGATGTTCATTGTTGAGTACAAATTCGAGTTGAAGATGTACCGAGAAGAGTTAAAGGTAGAGCAATCTTGAGGGTATGGGTCAGAATCAGTAGGAGAAGTTGTGGGAAAATTAAGAGCAATGCCAAGCACGGGGGCTGAAGGAAGATTGGAAGAAGCAAGACTACACAAGTTAAAGTTACTTGTGCAAGAAACTTGGAAGAAGAGAGCTAAAGATGTTGATATGAACACTTTATTAATCCAAGTGAGGGAGCAAGTAGATAGGAAGATATTAGAAGTAGGAGACAATGTCAGTCACAGATTAGATTTAGTGAATTTAGAGTTAGAGAAAATTAGGAGTAGTGTGATAGAGGAGAAAAAGTCCGATGTTGTAGAAGTAGGAATTCAGATATCTTTGGATCTGACATTTGACACTTTAGAAAAGAGTGGGTCAGGAGATAAAGAGATAGAAGTGTTACCCATGACCTCAATTGTAGTTCCTAGTGAAGAAGTTGTAGAAATAGTAAAGGATTTGGTAGTGGTAAATATACCCAAAAAGGAGAAGTAATAGGAAGATCATCTAGTTTGAAAGCCAATGAGGAGATTGACATCAGATCAAAGTAGTAACAGATTGAGATAAGAAGAGGTAGATATGAAGAGGTGCATTGTCATTTTAGATCTGCAGGTTGGAAGAGTTGTTGTAGAATGGTATAATTGTTAGTAACTACCGTTTGCTTCACTATTTAAGAATGGCATTCACAATGAAATGTTGTTCAATATTCATAATTTCTGAAGATAGATAAAGCAAAGTGCTGATTTTAGTGCTCATTGCTTGAGCTTAATTCCAGCGTATCAACTCAGTGTGTGTGTTTGTGAGTGTGTGGAGAATTTCAAAGTGCAAGTCAGTGTGCTTGTTGGATGTTGGATTCTGCAGCCTTGATCTTCATTTTGTGTGTTTGATCCTTAGTGAAGTGCAATCGGAGCAATACCTTGACAAAACTGAGAGGAATTGTAATGTTGGTAGTATTCTACATTTGTGAGTGCAGCGTGAAGTTGATGTGAAGCAATTTTGATCAAAAAATTTGTGCGTTCAGTGGAGAGGTGGAACACAATTTTGAGGCAAAGTCATTTTGTAGTGAAGTGCCATCTTTGGGAGAATCTGAATCATCACAATCAAGATTTGTTTGGACAGAATTTGTTATGTTGTGATTATGTGGATGAATTCATGACAAGTTGTCAAGATTATGAGCTTGTTACTCTCTTTTGGGTGTAGTTGCTACGTGAGAGATTAAAGAGGAACCCAAGAAGAATTATATGTTAATTTTTGACTTTGTATTGGACCAATTCTGACTAGTATCTATGTGGGAACAAACTTACTTGATTACCACAAAAGTGATATTTGATGGGTTGTCACAGTCCAATCATAGTCCTTGTGTATCCTTCCCACATGAGTCTTTATCCTTTGCTAGGTAAAGCATCAATGATACACCAAACATGGTGTATCTTGAGTTGCTTTAGACAACCTCACATGGTGAGGTGTAGCCATGGCAAGCACAAGAATAAAAATGTAAAAATGTGATGCTCTTCTCCATATCTCTAATAACTACAAAATCACAACTTCTCTCATCCCTATTCATATAAATAAATGTTCTCTGTCCAAACCTAAAAATTATAAATTCTCATAATTTTCAATTTTCATCTCAAACTTTAAGTTTAACTTTACTTTATTTTTAATGTTAACATATTAGTTTGATTTTTATTACTTCAAACTTATTACATTAAACATTCCATAATGACCCTCTATTTGAAGAGTTGTACACTTTACTCAAAGTTTGTTCAACAACTAGTTACCAAAGCTCAAGAATGATCAGAAGTGCACTTGTGGACACTTTAAATTCATATGGAAATGATGCAACTCAATGCGAAAACGACTGCTCAATACTCATTGATGATTTTTTTAATGGAAATTTCTACAAATGCACTCCCAAAAAATTTTGAAAAGCTAAAATCCTTTTGGAATAGTTATAGTTAAAAATAAGTCAAGAATCCCTTTGTAATTTCACAAGATTACAGCTTTGAATTGCAAAAATCCTTTTGGGTTGGTTACCATTAAAAATTAGTGAAAAATCTCTTTAGAATTTCATAACTTGTGAAAGGCATTTGTGTGAATTTCCCTTGTTTGAATATCTAATAGTCAGCATCAAAGAACTCTTTTAATCTCAAATAATTCTAAATTTGAGGTGTTAGCAACCTAAGTTCGGAGATGTTCTGAGACATAATTCCCTCGGTGGTTGCATTGACCAAGAGACCATAATGGACTCTTCCTAAAATGGGAGGTCATTAATAATTTCCTATTCACTGCTCCAAATTATTTTGTTTGACCCAACAAATTGAATAGAAAGGCCCAAATAATGTGGGTATTGAAGCTTTGCCTCTTGTTGCAAGTTAGTTGATGCATAGAATGACCAACTTATAGGTTTGCATGCCTTCAACAATATAATGAGACTCTACCTCTAAAATCTTAACAATGTGTCAAAAAATCTGCAGCTATGAAACATACATGTTAGCATGCTAGAGAACAGAATTGACATAACGGATCTTGTGTCTAGAGCTCTTAACATGGATAGAGTATGAGACCAAGGCAACTCGGTAAAGACTACAAAAATATGTTACTATCACCAAGTATTTGACATTTATAGTACATGTTTGCAATTCTGCATTTTACCACCTTGACCAAGTCTTGAATGTATAGCCAAGGACTACACCATGAAAAGAGTGAATACAAGGGGAACAACTCCTTCATTGATTTTTCAAGATCAAATTCATTTGTTTAGGCCTCCAAATTGACTATGAAGTTTTCAAGGTTTTTTTGACCTTTGCTGCATTAGTGGAAGTACTCTTTTGTTGACAATTCTCTATGATCTACTTAGACAATCATATATAACATCCTTAAAGATATTATCAAGCCAATTTCCACCTCTAGATAATATGTCTAGTTAATGGTATTATAAACCTCTCTCCGTTTGAAGATACAAAATTCTCATTGCAAAGTTGTTGCTCAAAAGATTCCACTAACATTGGTGCATTGGTCAAGTTAAAAATGGGCTCCCGTGTTGCTTCATACAATGGGTACTCCAATGTATGAGATATTCCATACCCTGATGGTGGGTACCATGGATGCATTTCTAAAGAAGGCATTCAACTTTGCATCCCTCCATGTCAGACAAGATCAAGCTTCTTTTATGGAAGGAAAGTGAGGCGGATGGGATGCATATCTAGGTAGTAATGAAACATGGAACATTGGAAGGGTCTGTATGTGTGGCGGTAGCTTGAAGTGATAAGCCATTGTGCTGATTTTATGGATGATGTGAAAAGGGTCAATAAAATGAGGTTTGAGCTTACAAGGGCCAACTAACATGAGGTTGGTTGCAGAAAACCACACTTGACCTTCAATGTTGAACTCCATGTGCTTACAGTGTGCATCTACATATTGTTTCTAACAATTTTAGGCTATTTGGAACTTGTGCTTGGCATTCTCCACACTCTATTGGCTTCTAAAAACAAAAGTGTTGAAAACATTGACTTTTGTAGCCATTGGGCAGATATTTACCAAGCTCAAAGTTGTGAAAAGGTCTTCTCTATACATGAGAAAAAATGGTGTGACTTGTATAGATGTATTCATTGCATTGTTATATGTTAATCCCACCACTTGAAGTAAGGTGTTCTACATTTCTTGCTCCTCTAAGGTGAGCTCCAAAGCATGTTCTCAATAGTGTGATTGGCCTACTCTATTTCTCTATTGGTTTGTACATGGCATGCCATGGACATGACAAAGTTTTGTTTTGAAGACACCAAAGAGTGTTCTACAAAACAAGCTAGTGAATTGATTGCCCTAATCAATGATGAGCACTCAAGACAAGCCATGGTAAGAAAAGACAACCACTAAGTAAAATTGAGCTAATTGTAAAGTGGTCATCTCCTTGGTTGTAGGACACACATGAATCATTTTGTTGAGTTGGTCTACAAAGACTATAGTGGAGTCAAAATGTGAGGTGGTCCTAGGCAATTCACAAAGCAGATCTATGTTTACCTACTCCCAATGTTGTGTAGTGGTAGGGAGAGGTTGAAGGAGTCCTATGGGAGCCTAATTAGAGGTTTTATTTTTTTGAGATTTAGGCAACTTCAAACATACCCCATCACATTGTTGTTCATCTCGGGGCTAATAGTAATGGTATTTGATTGCATCAAAGATCTTATCCACTCCAACATGGCCAACAATAGCAAAATCATGACATTCCGCTAGGATGGTGGTTCATAGGTCTAGCGCATCCAAGATCCATAACTTGCAATCAAAAAAGGTGAGTATTTGGATACTAGTTACACCTTTGGATGATTGAGCTCCTATAATTTGTGGCTTGGGCTTTGCAGCAATAAGAACTTTGGCCAAAAATATGAGTTTAGCTTGACTTTGACAACCAAATTTTTCACCATAGGTATTTGGGTGAATGCATTTGCAAGTTGCTTCTTTCCTTCTACATATATGATTGTCATGTTGAATTGTTGTCTCCATTCTCCCCAACAAATTTGTTGATAGGAGGTCTTCTTGTGTTTGAAGGTAGACTAGTGGTTTGTGATCTATCTCGCCAAGATAGTACTTCCAATGCTTGGTTCAAGGACAATAGCTAACTCTTCTCATTTAGGGTTGTGATAGTTGCACTTTGCTAGTAACAATTTTTGAGAGAATATGCAATTGAGTGCCATACATCACTCCATTCTTATTGTAGGATTGCTCTTATTGCAATACCTGATGCATCTATAGCCAGTTTGATTGGATGTGTTGGGTCATATCATTTCAAGATTGGTGCATGTAGAAATGCATCTTTCAATTCTTGAAATGCAAATTCCTATGTGATTCTCACATCCACTTCTTTCTCTTGCCAAGCAGTGCTGTTAGGGATTATGTGACCTTGGAAAAATTCTAGACAAATTGATGATAGAATCCAATCAATTCCAAGAAACTCTTGAGTTTAGTCTAATCTTCTAGAGCACCCCATTTTTTATTGATATCTATTTTATTTATTAAAACTTGGATACCTTCTACACTTACCGTATGCCCCACATAATCTACTCCAAACTTGGCAAACTTGCACTTTGAGACTTTGGCATACAATTGGTCCTATCACAAAATCTAGATGACTTCTCATAGATGTTGTTTGTGCTCCTTCATTATCCTATTGTAGACTAAGATGTCATCAAGAAAAATGATAATAAACTTATCCAAGTATGGACAAAATATGCCATTCATCAAACTGATGAAAGTGGTTGGTGTGGTGGGGAGACCAAATGGAATCATTAGGTAATTTTCATGCGTATATACATTGCTACACAACATACATCATTGTCAACATCACACATTGTAGAAGCACAACTCACACATAAGTCATACATGGACTCTAAAGTACCACAATAATCAGTTTGTTTACACAACTCAAATCACACTCAATCAGATTAGTATTTAATCTATCACTCAATGATCTACCAGCAATTGGATACTGATTACAATCAAGCCACACTCACCCATGCTAACAAAATCAAGGTAACACTCACTAGCCTCTATCCACCATAGCCAGGAACTTGAAGGCTCAACATCAGAGAAGTGAGCTCTTTGGAACTACACTTTGAAAGTATCCTCCTTGGACTTGAGCTAGGTCTCAAACCCTAACTGTCCCACAAATGGCACACCCAATGGTCTAGATAGTGAAAGTGACAATGGGCCTCACCATGTAGTTAGTACCTTGAACACAAAATCTGTCCATCAATAGTAGTTTATGAGTAGCTACCAAAATACTCAAGACTACCATCACTACTACTCCAAAGTCCGTGCAATTTGGGTATGATATTACAAATGGCATGACAAATATTGTGCATATATACATTGCTACACAACATACATCATTGTCAACATCATACACTATAGAAGCACAACTCATGCATAAGTCATACATGGACTCCAAAGTTTCACAATTGCCCCCTAGTTTGCAATTAGGTCCTTCTCATTCCAAATAGCCATCTACTCTAGGTATATGGTATACCTTATGGTGGGAAAAAGATCAGGAGGCCAGGTGCTATCAAGCCCCATTGTTAGTTGCATGCTTGGAATCTATACCATATAAAGGATGAACTAGCTATAGGTCAAGTACATCTAGGATATAACTATTGTCCTTGAAGAACCACCATGAGGGGAGGAGTCATACATGCCATATGCCATCCTCTCAAACATCTATCACACACTAATATAGTAGCAGCTCTACTAGAAGAACTGCATAACATACACCCGAAGCATACTTGTACAAGTGCCAAGCTTGGGTCCATAGTACCATCAATGTTTGGGAGGTGGCATAGTGCACAATTGCACACATGATCCTTCCAAATAACACCATCACATCCTTCCAACACAAGGAATCCAGATGGTAAAATCTCATGCACTCTCAAGATAGTGTGGCCAGTGGAAACATCAAGTGTTATCGGTGTTGTCTACTATAGATATACATAGTCAATTGGATAAAATTGATGGATCAAGGGTCTATAACCTCCTCAAATGGTAGCATAGCATAAGGTATCCCTATGCTAAGCAATTTCCAAGTTCTCAAAGGCCATCAACATCACTCTCCAAAAGATCTTTGCCTATTGAGAACATGCGCTCATCCATACATCCAAATCATCCAAGTCCAAAACTAAACTAACATCTTGACAAATGGGTATAGGAAAATTTGGATCTTGTCCATAGAGTAGAGAGTAAGGAGAGATGAATGCTAAGAAGGCTTGCCGGTTGAACCTATAGCCCATGGCCAACCAAAGTAATTGGAGATCCCAATCTCCCAAGTGGCCTCTGTGCAAACCATACTTCCGTAGTCCTCTCTTTATTATCTGAACTACTCTCTCTGCTAAGCCACCTACCTTAGGGTCATCTCAAGAGGTAATACAATGATCAATCAAAACCTTATCACACAAGACTTGAAACTCCTTCAAGAACTCTATACCTTGATCAGTCAAAACCTCAACTAGTGCACAAAAATGACAAAGAACCCGATCCAAGAACAACTAAGCTATCCCTTCACTAGACTTGTTAGGAAGTGCCACCAACTCAATCCACTTGGAGAAGTCCAACAATGTCCAAACTCCAGCAGTAACCTAATCCCATGATAGGTAATGGGTGTAATTGTGACATAGGAATATTAAATGATGCTCTTACTTGGTCACAAAGCACACATATGGCAACAAACTGCTATACATTGGTTTGCATACCATGCCAACAATAATGATTCTAGAGTAAGCTACATGTCCGCTTCACTCCAAAATGTCCTAGCTCCTCATGAGCATGACAAACAAACTGTGGTCTTTGAGGTGGAAGTGGTACTACTCTCACTCTACCATCCTCCCATACACAAAGAAGGTGTTTGCCCTCCAATCTGAACCTCATGGCTCACTAAAGAACATGGTTTCTCTAAGTCCATGAGATCTTGACCTCTCAAACACCTCCAACAATTGTCTCTCATGCTCCTCTACAGTAGTGCTATAGACCAAAATGTCATCAATATGACATTGAGCAAAATCCAATCTAGATAGGATCCTATCCATGACCCTTTGGAACTCAACAGGAGTGTTCTTTAACCCAAGTGGTTAAACCTTCACTGATATAACACATCCTTACCATGAGGATCAATAGCTCAAAATGTTGTCTTGGACTTATCCTCCTCTATAATTGGCAATTGATGATATCATGCTTGAAGATCTAAAGTACTAAAGACCTTTGCATGTCCAATTGCATCAAAGATCTCCTCTTGTGTAGACATGGTATACCAATCAACCCTAGTCTATCAGTTGATAGGATGGTAATCTCCACACATCCACTTATCTGTGTAGTTGCCATGCATATCCTTCTTGGCTGGCATCATTGTAGCTGATGCATACTGTCCATGTGAAATCTTCACCAAACTAGCCTCAAAGAGGTCACTACTTTGGCTCTAAATCAATGTTTGCTCCATGTTACTAGATCTATAGGGACGCCAAAAACTAGGGTATCACTAGTCAGCTCAATCCGTATACCACGTCCTTTTAGAGCACCCAAATCCTTCATACTGAAGGTTGAACAACTTGTGTAGCTCCTCAAGAACCTCCAAACCCTTCGTCTTTCCTCTCCTATAAGCTTAGCTCTAAGATGTAGCTCCCAAGTATCCTCTATAACTATCATAGGAGTGGAGGACATGCTTATTGGCTTCTAGACTAGGCCCTTAGGAGCAATAGTGTCATGCCCCTAGCCACTAGAAGTCCCAACCTTAGTGTCAAAAACTCCTTTTGATTTGGCTACAAGCTCCATACGTCCTCTAGTTGCATCCCAAGTACACCAAGGATGTGATCCAAGTAGACTATGCTCACTTGGATGGACTCCAAGTAGATCACTCTCACTAGTAGCTACTGCATGTGTCACAAGAATACCTTATCCACTTAGTCCATTGTTCCCAACATGTGCTTGAATCATCTCAATAGGCATAGAGCTCACAAGTGTCTAAGTGGCGATGCTTAACAAGTGCATCCTACACTACTCTACCAAGCCAATGCTCACAATCCAGGTCAAACAGTTTAGATCCATAACTTAACCTAACACATGATGCCTAGATGCCTTTGACACTACTGGAACAGTGATAATACCGGTGCAAAAATACATCACCCGCTCTCTCTCATTGGCATTGGACTCCACCAACTACTGTAATTGTGAGTCCCAAACATATCCATGACCTCCCTCTTGAAAAGCATTGGAACTTGGGAACTCATAAGTGTGGGAGAAGCGGCTTGAGGCTGTCCAACTAGGTTCACCACTATGGTACCCACATTTTTTGGTTTTATCATATTGTGAAGAAGAAGTGTACAATTGAAGTAAGATTGAACCCAAATAGCAATGAAAGAAGGAGAATTGTGTCTTTGGGTCAAACCCAAAGTAGCTTACTTCATGTAGGAAAAGAAGAACTTGGATCGGACTTGTTAGGTGAGAAACCCAAAGAAATGAAACTTCACCTCGGGGTGATCAACTAGATGCAAAGACAAAGTAACAATTTTCTTTTGAGTTTGCCAGTCAAGAACGTATAAGCAAGAAAATGGTTAAGTTGTGAGAAAGATAGAATTGACAATGATAGGAGGAATGCATGCAAAATGAGTGATTATCAAGTGAAGAGTGACTAAGGAATAACCACACAACAAAGAACTATAAGATTGAGATTTTGTTGAGGGACTTTCAAAATGTCATGCAAGTATCCTATGCCCCTAAGTAGTTGTCCTAAAGGAGTGCTGGTTACTCCCTTTTGGGTGTGGTTTTTACTTGAGAGATTAAAGACACAATCAAGAAGAATAGTTTGCTACATTTTACTTCATATTTGACCATTTTGGAATCATATCTCTATGGAACAAACTTTACTTATTGATTACTGCAAAAGTGATACTTGCAAAGTTCTCAAATGATTTTTGGCTCTATCTTTACATCAGGTTGGTCACCCTAAGGCAAAGAGCAAAGTGCAAAAATCATGTGACAACCCGCAAGTATCTCTTTTATCGTAATTAGTAAGTAAAGTTTGTTCCCATAGAGATACAATTCCAAAATGGTTAAATACAAAGTAAAATAGAACAAACCATTCTTCTTGATTGCATCTTTAATCTCTTAGGTAGAAACCACACCTAGAAGAGAGTAACAAGTAATCCTTTGGGAAAACTACTTAGTGGCATAGGGAACTTGCGTGACATTTTGAAAGTCCCTTGATGAAGTCTCAATTTTATAGTTCTTTGTTGCATGGTCTGTAACACCCATTTGTGCATGTGTGTGGTATTGTGATATTTAGCTTGGTATTACAAGTACTTAAGAGATATTATTTATATAGAGATAAAGGATGGTTCTATTTTAGTCATGGTTAGCTAAAGTTAGTCATAGCTAAGATAGAGTGGACCTTACTTTAGAGGAAGTAGAAAAGATGAGCACCACTTTTTTGGATTTTAGTGTGTTGACTTGGTATTATTCCTAGGTGTTTGGCTTGAGGAAAGAGTTGAGAACTCTTGGGCCCGCAAGCCTTTTGTTTTGGATTCTTCTTTAGTCCAAGGATAGCCCATGTGAATGAATCCTTGACTTAGTGGTTGGGTCAAGATAAGACCACATGCTTAGGGGAATATGCCTATGTGAATGGATATTCCTCTCTACTTTTTGACTTTACTTGACTATTAGTCTAGTAACTTGAGTTACTACGGTAATTAGTAACTTTGGTACATAACTATCTCACAAGTATATAAACAAGAGGTGAGGAGGTACTCAACATGCTTTCATTTGCAACTATCTCTCTCTCATTGAGTTCTCTAGTGAGCAATGTCTTGAGTCTTGGAGTGTTAGCCTTGGAGGAGTATGATGGAGTTGGGGTTCCTTGCCTTCTTAGTCCATGGTGGGCTACCATAATAGCCATCAGAGGTTCATCCTGAACAAGAGACATGCCGGCTCACATTTTTGGTTCCATTGCCGGGACCTCTCTAGAAGGCAAGATAATGTTCCGCGTTCAATTCTACATTAGGCAGAAGGAGGCTATGAGAGCTCACTTGGAGAGAACATTAGGAGAGGAGAGGGCTAAACTTATGTTAGAGAACCAAGATCCATTTGTATACCATATAGTTCATTATGATGTCTTTGAGGTGATTTTGTACATCTTGTACACATGAGAGGAATTGGAGAGATTGTGTGAGGTGGATTGCAAATTTTGGGGATTAAGGTGATTTTGGGTAAAATCTCAAGTTTGAGATCTGGACTTGAAATTTCTACACATAATAGCTTGGGTTATTTTTCAATTAGCACACTTAAAATTATTGTGAGAGCTAATATGCACACTGGGCTAAAAGTTTTGAAAGTTGATAGTGTAAACTGCTTCCGCAACTGCATGCTCTCTGGAAAATTTTACAGAGTCTGTCATTTCTTCAATTTTCAGTGAATTGTCCTGAAAATTTCCAAGAAAATTAAGTGAATTGTATCCTACCTGCTGCCACAAAAATTAGAGAGAGATCATTCTTGCACAAGGAGTTATGAGTTTTTGAAGTGAGAGGGTGGTTTTCAGACCAAATCTGAAATATGTGTGCTGAATAGAAAGATGTCTAGGCCAAATGGCTTAATGAAAAGATCTGAAATGCTGCAGGAAGGGACGTCCTAGAGTTGTGATCAAGTGTGAAAATTTTTAAAGGATTGTGACATACTGGTTGGGAGATTTAAGTGGTATTGTGAGGAAGGGTCAATTCTGCAGAGTGGAGATCTCATGCATGAGGAGTTTGAGATCAACAAAAAACATGTTTGAGTGTTTAGATTCATCTTGGGAACATGGAGGGTCATCAAGAGTGGAAATTGAGATTATGCAAGGTTCCTCAAGGGTTTGAGGTGATTTTAGGGGTGGATTTGAGGAAAAGAGAGTTTACAATAGAATTTGAAGAGAGTGTTGAGAGGATCCAAAAACCTACACCACTTGGAGGAGAGAGTGAGTCTATGTGCTTTTTGTGTGGAGAGAAGGGACATAAGGCAAGTTCATGTCCATTGACCTTTGAGAGCAAGAGATTGTGGGAAAGGAGAGGCTTATTTGACTTGGGTTTGCATGTTGGACCTTCTTCACCAAGATTGGGAGGGAGAAGATCTAAGACCAAGGAGTTGTGTGAGGTTTGTGGAGTTGAAGGACTTCCAAAAGGACATGAGTGTAGTGGAGTAAAAGCACTTTTGGAGACTTTGATGAAGGATCTTGGAGAGAGTCTTAGTACAACTACAGAAATATTACCACCTTCATCAACTAGTTCTCAAGATTAGTGATGGAGATAATCTTTCAACTTATGGATAAACTATCCATGAGGGTTCAATTAATATGCACTCTAGGATTTGATATTGCTATAGAAATCTTGGAGTAACCTGAACCTTTTGTGTTCCCTAGGGTGGATTACTCTCAAATTGTGTTAGTCATGTATATACTCTATTAGTTATAGAGTGAGAGAAAATAAAAGAAAAAAAAAGAAAAATTGAGAGAAGAGAAAGATAGTGAGAGGTTAAGATGGGGAACTTCCGGTTTTCTTTGGCAAAAATGGAGAAGATGTGGAGGCCTTTGTGAGAGACTTCAAGAGAGCTTGCATAGGAAACAATGAGAGGAGGAAGAATGAGTGGGCCACATTATTACCAGATTTCTTTGAGGATGTAGCACTTACATGGTATGAGTCAGAATACCAAAAGAGAGAAGGGAGAGATGGGGAAGAGGAGACTTGGGAGACTTTGACTTCAGCACTCATTGAGAACTTTCTTCCTGATGAGAGTTTTGAGAGATTGATGAGTGAGGTTACATTTCTCAAGCAAGAAGAAGGAGAGAAAGTGAGAGTCTATGTGGAAAGAGTGGAAAAGTTAGAGTCCATATTTTGCATAGTGTTGAGGAAGGGTGGGGATGATGTGGAGACTACAATGATTGGCATAGGGGCCATGCTCACCAAGAATTTTTTGGGAGGGTTGAGATCACAAATCAGAAGCAAGGTGAGATATGAGAAACCTTCTTCCAAGGTTGAAGCTATCAAGATCGCAATTCGTATGGAGAAGAGTTTGGAAGGGGATGAGAGTGATTTGGTGGTGAAGGAGGTTGTGCATCCTCCTCAAGGCTACAAGTATGATAGAACTTCTGATACTTTGGTGATAAGGGTTGCACCACAAGTAGTAGTTGCTCCAATTTTTGCACTTCCACCAAAGGATCCACTTCAAACCATCAGAGAACAACTTGCGGATCTCAAGATCAATGTGGTGCAACTATGGGAGAAGAGAGAGGTGGATCAGAATGTAGGGAGAGTGCCTAGGAGTTATGGAAACTATCCATATAGAGGAGTTCAACCAGCCAACAATTTCAATGATAGAAATTGTTTTAATTATGGAGGAAGAGGCCACATCCAAAGGAACTGCCCAAATTCCACTTACCATGGAGGAAGGGGTTATGAGGGAACCAATAGAGAGAAAGAGTGTGGTAGTGAAACCCAAGTGGCTCCTAATCCAAACAAAGGTAAGGGGATAGCATCCATAGATGTGGTTGAGAGCAAGTATGAGAAGGGAGAGTGCTCAAACTCCAAGAGTTTTAATTTGGAGCTTTTGGCACAAGAGAAGAAGAGAGCTTGTTTTGCAGAGGATGTTCACTCTTCTCAAGGATTTACTCCAAGCAAGGATACTCCTATGTCTACTAGGAGCACTCGCACCTCAACACCATCAACAACAAAGACTCCAAGGAAGAAGTTGGGGATGGAGGATTTCTTGATTTCAAAGTGTGGTGCCCACATTTTTTGTTTTTTTCAAAATAGAGAAGAAGCAGTGTATAGAGAAGTTGGATTGCACCTGTATGGCCAAAGAAGGCAAGGAAAAGAGTCTTCGGGATGAAACCCAAAGTAAAGTGACTTTGGGTCATAAGGCAAAGTACTCAAAAATGCCTTGTTAGCATACAACCCAAAGTAAGGAGTCTTTGTATTAGGGGGAGCTCAACTTGAGGCAAAGTCAGTCTAACAACCTTTTATCGGGGCGAGAAATTCAAGAAGGGACCGTTCAAAACTGGCGGTCCATACATGCAAAGTACGATTGACAGTGACAGGTGCATGCAAGAGGTGTGATTTCTTGGTAGAAACTCAAATTGAAGAGAGACAAAGAAAGCACAACTCTATAAAAATTGAGCTTGTGATGAAGCAATGTTGAGCAATTTTCCTTTGCCGTTGAGAATTCATCTTGTAGGTGATTGTGGGAAGGGAAATAGAGTTGAAGACGTGCTAGTGTGTAAGGGAGAATTCAAGAGAGTGAAACCGAGAGATAGTGAGAAAGCAGGAGAGATGGGAGGAAGAAAGAAGAACTCCAAATTTGCAGTGAGGAATCATGCAATTTGGAGGTTAGACGTAATCACAAGAATCAAAGTCTTGAGCCAACTTTGGATTACATTCTTGGCATGGAACTGGAATGTTAGTTTTCTAGGTTTCATGACTGAGATCATCGAGAGCAAGTGTCTTGATGGGCCCAAGGAAGAAGAGAAGAGAGGAAATCCAACTTGCTAGACAGAGTCGGATTGGAGATTAGGACTCAAAAAGGAAGCAGGCACGGAGCAGGGTGCCACGTTGTTGGGGAAGGGAGAGATAGCCAAAGAAACCCAAGAACTGAGGGATGCATTCTTGTCAAAGCGGACAAAGAATGGATACAAAGTAGAGAGCTATAAAGATCATGTCAAGAGGGGGATTGTGAGTGCTCTGATGGCAATTCTAAAGCTGGAGAGAACAACCTATGTAGTGAAACACCAAGCGGTGTTCTTTCACAAATTGTTTGCAGGAGAACCAATAAATTGGGAGAGGTGCTTCCATGGAAGGACGTGACAAATGGTGTGGAATTTGCGGGATAAATCACCTCCACATTACATCGTGCCGTTTGCAGCCCATTTCTACTTTGGGTTGAATTTGGTGAACTCGGTGGAGCAAACTTGAATGGTGTAGCATTTCCATCCTGACTTAAGAAGAGAAGTTGATGTAGAGGAGCAGCAGTACATCCTCCAAATCCAAAGCACAAACGAGTACTACAAGAAGACGGGGAAGAATGTGGAGATAGAAGCAAGTACTCCAAAATCAAAGAAGCGAAGTCGGCAGGCCAAAGCCAAAGACAAGACGAAACCTCGGAAGACCAGGAGTGGAAACCCGAGGCAAGGAATGGTGGTGATCGAGTCAGAAGATAAAGACTTGGAAGGTGAAGCCGAGTGCAAGTCCAAAGATTTGGAACTTGAGGAGGAACCCGAGCTAACTCTACGAAGTGGAGATACAAGTAGCAACAACAATGAAGGTGGAGAAATGACATCGGTGCCAGCTGTTGTAGAGGAGGAAGAAGAAGTGCAGGTGGAGATCGAGGCCAAGGACAACATGAAGTTGGAGGATGAGATACCTAAGCCTGAAGAAAAGAAGATCGCCATTCAGAGGGGAGTCCGCTCAAGACGCAAGGCAAAGTGTGAGGTAGGTCTGAGTAAAGTAAAAGAAGAAGTGACTGAAAGCTCGAGAAGCGAGGCATCAATTCCAATACAAAGACTGCAGAGACGAAGGCGAGTATTGGGTGAACACAAAGTAAGAAGGGAGGAAGTAGTAGCGAGCAAAGGAGTAGAGTACCTATGGGAGGTTGTGTGTCCACTGTTGGTGAAATTGGAGCACAGGAAGAAGGAAATGCAATCAACTTGTCCAGAAGTGAAGATTGTGTTGCAGGTCTTAGCGAGATTAGAAGAAAAGAACTCGGAGTTGAAGAAAATCATAACCCAAGGTGAGGAGGAAGGTGAAGTACTACGAGCAAAGGCAGTAGTGAAGACTCAGGTAATTGAAGACTTGAAGAGAGAAGTGAGATATCGAGAGAAGCTTGTTAAGAAGAGTGACATAGCAAGGGAGAGACAAGTAGCAAAATATGAGATTTTGAAGCAACAATTTGCTGATTCAAGAGTAGAACTTATCCATGCTATGGCGAGGGTAGCAGCAAAGGAACAAGAGCTCAATAGAGTCATGGAGAGCGTAGAAGAGAAGAAGCAACTCTGGCAAAGGAAGTTGGTAGCACAATATAGGGAAGAAGAGAGGTTACAAGAGTTACTCCGTAATCAGGAGGAGAAGATTGTACAGAAGGAGAAGGAGAAGGAAACGGTGAAAGCCAAGTTCAAAGCAAAGTTGGCAATGTACAAGGAGGATTGGCTTGCAGATTGAGAGCAAGAAAGAAAAATGCAATTGGAGCCATTGAAGGAGATTGTCCTCAGGATGAATGTGATGTTAAGTATAGAGGCTAGCGTTCGGAGTGAAGAAACGAGGCTGCACGAGTTAAAATTGTTGGTGCAGGAGACGAGGCGAAGACAGGCAAAAGATACAGATTTGAATGCACGATTGATAAGTCTTAGGACTCGTGTAGATAGGAAGATATTGGAGGTAGAAGATAATATCGTGATTAGATTAGACTTAGTAAAGTTAGAGATAGATAAACTTTGGAAGGATGTTAGAGCCAGACCCGAAGTAGATAACATAGGAGTGCAGATGTCTTTGGAGTTACCATCGGAGACATTGGAGAAGAGTGGGTCGAGAGATGAAGGTTTAGAAGGGTTACCCACTAGTGTAATTTCAGATCAAGAAAGAGAACTGTTGGATCTGGTAGAAGAATTAGAAGTTGTGAAACCCGAGGATAGAGTAGTAGGAAGTAAAGTTACTTCGGGTTTGGGTTTGAAATCCAAGGAAGAAGTAGACATCGGATTAGAGTAGTAACAGTTTTGAGATTTGAAGAGGTAGATATGAAGAGGTGCATTGTCATTTTGGATCTGCAGGTTAGAAGAGTTGTTGTAGAACGGTATAGTTGTTAGAACTGTCAATTGCTTCACTACTTAAGAGTGGCATTTGCAGTCTTATGTTGTTTAGTGCTCATAATTCTGAGAATAGATAAAGCAAAGTGCTGTGAAGTAGTGCTCGTCGCTTGAGCTTGATTTCGAGTATTAGCTTTGCAATTGTGTTTGTGAGTGTGTGAAGAAATTTGAAGTGCAAGTCAGTGTGCTTGTTGGATGTTGGATTCCGTAGCCTTGATCTTCATTCTATGTGTTTGATCTTGAGTGAAGTGCAATCGGAGCAATGCCTTGATAGATCTGAGAGGAATTGTAGTGTTGGTAGTATTTTGCATTTGTGAGTGCAGTGCAAGGTTGATGTGAAGCAATTTTGATCGAGGAAGTTGTGCCTTCAATGGACGGGTGGAACACAATTCTGAGGCAAAGTCATTTTGTAGTGAAGTGCCATTTTTGAGAGAGCGTGAATCATCTCAATCAAGATTGTTTGGGAAGATTTGATGGAGTTGTGATTATGGAGTGTTAATCTATGACAAGACTGTGAATTAATGCTTGTTACTCTCTTCTGGGTGTGGTTTCTATCTGAGAGATTAAGATGCAACCAAGAAGAATTGAAAATGTTACTTTGCTTTGTATTTAGACATTTTTGACTCGTATCTCTGCGGGAACAAACTTTACTTACCCGATTACCGCAAAAGTGATATTTGCTGGGTTGTCACACAAAGCAACAATGGAACAACAATATGTTGGAGGATTTTGGTAGTCACAAGGCTAACATCACAGTGGCCAATTGATTGCTTTGAACCCTACCTTGTGTAATACTCCGAGGACAAGAGAAGAGAGAAAACACAGTTTGCACACTCAAACATTCGATGCCCCAAGGGAGCACCTTCTCTTTATTATATAGACAAAGAGGATCTCCTCCAAGGAAGCTCCACCATAGGATTAGGGACACAGATAGGTGACATGTCAGCAAGCTCCACCCTTGGATTACTTACTTGGATGGGTGACCTGTCTGGTCTAGGTCCTATCTGGTTGGTCAAACGAGCTTTGACCGGAGGGAATCTTTTAGGGAATCTTCATGTAGGAATCTCAAAATCACATGAGTAAGGTACCGTTGGAAAGCTCTCGACGAGACAAACCAGGGGGAGGGAAGGCCAGCCTTTCCTTTGTTGGGGGGGGGGGAATCTGCACATTTTTGAGGCCTAATTCATCCGTTTAGGCCTCCAAAATTGCCTTCAAAGATTTCAAGCATATTTCGGTTCCTACTCTATTCGTAGAAGTCCCCTTTTGGTGATACCTCTTTCTGATCTGTTTAGTCCATCATGTGTAACATCCTTCCAGATGTTACTAAACCAATTCTCACCTTTAAATCATATGTCTAGCTATTGGTTCTAAGGTTCTCAAGTTTATTTCGGTTTCTGCTCTATTAGTAGAAGTACTCTTTTGGTGATACTTCTATCTGATCTATTTTGACCATCATGTATAACATCATTCTAGATGTTACCAAACCAAATTTCACATCTAGATCATATGGCTAACCCTTGGTATTACACCTTGAGAAAGGAGCTTAGAGGTGGTTTGAGTTCTACAAGGAGCAAGAGGAAGAAGAAGGCAAAAGTTCCAATATCAATGGGGGTGGTGGATGCCAAGCCAGCACCATGGGAGGCTTGTGAATATGCCTCCAAGATTGATGTGAGAGTGAATGGTCACAACATCAAGGATGCATTGGTTGATGGAGGATCAGCAGTCAATGCCATGTCAGAAAGGTTGATGAAGAAGTTGGGTATGATACCCTCAAGACCTTCAACATTTGTGGTGAGCATGGCAAACAAGCAACAAGTTTGACTAGTAGGGGTGATGGATAAAGTGGTAGTTTCAATCATGGGAGTTCAAAATCTTATGACTTTCCAAGTCTTGAAGGATTCAAGCTATGACTTACTTCTTGGGAGGCCATGGTTGAGAACAGCACGCACAACTGATCAATGGCACAAAGTGTACTTGAGGATTGGCCCATCAAACCATAGAGTCAGAGTTCATGTGACTAACACCACCAACACTTCACATTCAGATACACCATCTTCTGATTATTGGGAATCAGGTTTTGAAGAAGGAGCTTCAGGTGTGGACACAAGCATGGAAGAGGAGATCTGAATCTGAATCTGATTCAGATGTGTATCTTTTGTGTACTATGGATTTTGCACCTAAGCTAGAGGTTTTGAAGGACCCAGATAAATCACCATTGATACTTGAGGAGGTAGAGAGAAGGTTATCTACCCTCAAGTATGGTCCAAATGTTACAAAGGAGGAGAAGGTGAGATTTGAGGAGATTTTCCGCAAGTTCATCCATGTGTTTGCTTTTAGTTATAGGGATTTGAAGGAAGTCACCTTGGAGGAGCACAAGATAGAGGTGGAGTCACATGCAAGACCAATCTGCCAAAAGCAACGTCGCATTAGCCCACCAATATCTTTGGTTATGAAGGAGGAGATTGATAAGCTCAAGGAGGCTGGATTTATCTTTGAGGTAGAGAATTCAGAATGGGTGTCTCTAATTGTCATTGTGAAGAAAAAGAATGGCAAGCTTCGGGTATGTGTGGATTACAAGAAGCTCAATGCTGTTACCAAGAAAGACTACTACCCATTGCCATTCATTGATGAGATCTTGGAGGAGGTTGCAAGTCATGAGAGGTACAATTTTGGAGATGGTTATAGTGGATATAACCAAATCAAGATTGCACTAGAGCATCAACAACTCACCACATTCACCACACCTTGTGGAACTTACGCTTTCAAGGTCATGCCTTTTGGGCTTTGCAATGCTCCAGTCACATTCCACCGGTTCATGAACAAGGTATTTGAGCCTTTCATTGGGAAATTTGTGAGAGACTTCATTGATGACTTTTGTGTCTATGGGAGCAAGGAGGACCACTTTGAGCACCTAATCAAAGTCTTGCAATGCTTGGATGAGGCAAATGCATCACTCAACCTAGAGAAGTGCATTTTTGGATGTGAAGAATGTCTACTTTTGGGGCACATCATCTCCAAGGATGGAATAGCGGTTGATTTTGAGAAGGTGAGGAAAATCTCAGACCTTCCATTCCCTTCAAGCTTGACAAAGTTATGCCAATTCTTGTGGATGGTTGGATACTATAGGAGGTTCATCTTCTCATTTTCCAACAAGGCTTATGCATTGACCATCTACATGAAGAAGGGTGTAGATTACATGGTGATTTTGAAGGACAAGGAGGCTCTCAAAGCTTTTGAGGAGCTCAAGCAATCCCTTGTTGTAGCTCCAATTCTTGCTAAACCTGATTGGAGGAAGCCTTTCATCCTCTACACTTATGCTTCTAATGTAGCTATAGGATACACTCTAAGTCAATTAAACCAAGATGGGCATGATCATCCAATAGCTTATGCTAGTAGGTAGATGGTTTTAGCAGAGAAGAACTACTCTATCATGGAGAGAGAAGGGTTGGCAGTGATCTTTGGTCTCAAGAAGTTTAGACACTACTTGATTGGAGGGAAAGCCACCATTGTCACGGATCACAAGGCTTTGAAGTACATCTTCAACAAGCCTGATGTTGAAGGGAGACTAGCAAGGTGGATGATACTCTTGTCTGAGTATGACTACACCATTGAGGATAGGCCAAGAAAGAAACATGCAAATGCTGATTTGTTATCTAGAGCCTATGATCATGATGGAGATGAGCTAGTGGATGATTCCTTCTTGGATGAGGATCTCATGACAATCTCAATCACTCAAGAGGTTCCAATGGAGTACAAAGAGATTGTGGATTTTGTGACAAGAGGTAACTATCCAAAAGGGATGCATGCTAGGGAGAGGAAGGCCCTTGCAGCAAGATCTAGACCTTACACAATGGTGGAGGATATTCTTTTTCACCAAGGAGCAGATGGTCTACTTCGAAGAGCAGTGGGTAAGGAAGAGTCTATCCTACTCATAAAGGAGTTTCATGAAGGTTTAGTATGTGGAGGACACTTTGCAGGCAAGGTGACTACTTTCAAGATTCTAGATGCATTTGGAGAGGGATTTTCAAGGATTGTCTTGATTATTGCAAAACTTGTCATGTTTGTCAAGCTTTTGCTAGAAAGTCTACATCCACTCCACCACTTAGATCAATACCATTGCTAGGACCTTTTGAGAAGTGGGGAATTGATTTTGTAGGTCCTCTCAATAGAACCCCAAGGAACAATTGGTACATTGTGGTAGTTACTGATTACCTTACCAAGTGGGTTGAGGCTAGACCATTGAGGGACAAGAATGAAGATGAAGTGGGTAGATTTCTTTATGAACGCATTATCACTAGGTTTGGATGCCCTTTGGAGTTGGTTTCTGATAGAGGAGAGTTTACAAGAAGCATTACTACAGCCATGCTACGACATTTCTCTATCACACATAGAGTAACTACATCCTATAAGCCAAATTCCAATGGCTTGGCAGAGAGAACCAATCAGACCTTGTGCATGATGTTGGCCAAAGATGCAAAAATGGAGGGGGCTAAACATCATTAGGACAAGAGGATTCATGCAGTTTTTTGGGAGTATAGGAAAACCATGAAGACTTCCACCGGATATTCTCCGTTTCAATTGGTGTATGGTATTGAGTCTACCTTACCTATTCACTTTGATCTTCCTACCTTCCAAAGCATTCATAGGAGATTGAAGAAAGCACAAGGAGGTGATGCCGAGAAGTCAAGGAAGGATCAAATCATGGAGTTGGAAGAGGCAAGACTTGTTGCTATGGTTCAAGTGGAGCAAGCCCAAAGGAAACAAAAGGAGAGCTATGGCAAGAGGCAAGGCAAGAAGAAGGTGGAGACTTTCAAAGAAGGTGATTGGGTAATATTGTTTGATTCCATTCAATTCAAGAGAGTGCAAAAGAAGTTTTTGCCTAAGTACTTTGGACCTTTCATAATGGAGAAGGTGTGGGGCAATTATACCTATGATCTCAAGGAGTTGGGAGGAAGACACTTTGATAGGATTAACCATGATAAGTTGAAGATATACCATAAAAGGTAGAGAGACCTTCACTTTGAAGACAAAGTGAAAACTTAGTCCGGGAGTAAATGTAATACACACATGTGCATGTGTGTGGTATTGTGATATTTAGCTTGGTATTACAAGTACTTAAGAGATATTATTTATATAGAGATAAAGGATGGTTCTATTTTAGTCATGGTTAGCTAAAGTTAGTCATAGCTCAGATAGAGTGGACCTTACTTTAGAGGAAGTAGAAAAGATGAGCACCACTTTTTTGGATTTTAGTGTGTTGACTTGGTATTATTCCTAGGTGTTTGGCTTTGAGGAAAGAGTTGAGAACTCTTGGGCCCGCAAGCCTTTTTGTTTTGGATTCTTCTTTAGTCCAAGGATAGCCCATGTGAATGAATCCTTGACTTAGTGGTTAGGTCAAGATAAGACCACATGCTTAGGGGAATATGCCTATGTGAATGGATATTCCTCTCTACTTTTTGACTTTACTTGACTTTTAGTCTAGTAACTTGAGTTACTATGGTAATTAGTAACTTTGGTACATAACTATTTCACAAGTATATAAACAAGGGGTGAGGAGGTACTCATCATGCTTTCATTTGCAACTATCTCTCTCTCATTGAGTTCTCTAGTGAGCAATGTCTTGAGTCTTGGAGTGTTAGCCTTGGAGGAGTATGATGGAGTTGGGGTTCCTTGCCTTCTTAGTCCATGGTGCGCTACCATAATAGCCATCAGAGGTTCATCTTGAGTGAGAGACAGGCCGGCTCACAAGTCATTCCTCTGTCACTCTTCACTTAATAATCACACATTCTGCATGTGTTCCTCCTCTCATTGTCAATTTTATCTTGCTCGGAACTTAGCCATTTTCTTGCTTGTACATTCTTGGCTAGCAGACCCAAAGGAAATTTGTTACTATGTCAAGCCTTGGGGTTGATCACCCCAAGGCAAAGTTTCCTTTCTTTGGGTTTCCCACCTGACAAGTACAATCCAAGTTTTTCTTTTCCTAACAAGAAGTAAGCTACTTCACGTTTGATCCAAAAACACAATTTCCCTCATTTTCTGAACATTCAGGTTCAATTTGACTTCAACTATACACTTCAACCAAAAAATGTGGGTACCATATACCAGTTCCCTCAAATGTGAGCATCCCAGCAAACACCAACATTGGCTTCTTTATACAAGTCTAAATCCTTGGTCCAATATTTTTTGACTCTCCACCCATGCACTCGAGTGGCAAAGGGATTGCCCTCTTGGTCTGCAAGTTGAATAAAACCATTTTTGTAAATGTGCATTGCACGGGATGGCACAATCCACCTTAAGTGTAGCTTGCCTAGAAAAAATATTTGATCTTGTCATAGGTCTTGAAACTTGTTGTGTAAGTGCTCCTTCAAATCCCAAAGTCTATGATTGGAATAGACTTGCCAATCAAGATGTGCAATATCTTTCTTTGTGTGTTTCAACATCATTGTTTGGTTACATACAAGGTCTTTGATAGTCCCAAGGAGGTTTGGGATGCATTAGAAAATTCTTTTGATACATCTACCAAGGCAAGAAAGCTCCAATTGAAGCAACAATTAATGGAGGTTAAGAAGGACAACTTAAGTAATTATATTTATCACAATCATGGTTAGGTTGAGCAGTTGGATAGCATTGGAGTTAAGGTTGAGAATGAAGATTTGATTCTTCATACTATTCAAGGTCTACCAAAGGAGTATAAACCTTTTGAGATACCAATAGCCATAAGAGATACTTATCTTCTATTTGACTAGCTAGTCGTAACATTATCTTTGAAGAAATGAGGTTGCAAGGTGGTGGTAATGGTCTTGTTGCTCAAGATCAGGTTCTCTTTGCTGGGTAGCTTGTACAAGAGGCAAAGGATATGGAAGTTCACTTTGTGGAAGTGTTGTTGGTAGAGGTCAATCCTCATACAGACAATATGCAACATAAGGCAAGTGCGCAATGGAGAGATTTTGCAAGTACTATAAATCAAAATCTCATTATGAGAAGACTTGTTTCAAGAAGCAAGGTGATATACAAAGTGGTAAACTCACTCAACAGAACTATATGGAGAATGATTCATAGAACAAGATCATCTATTAATGATGACTTACATGTTTGCATTGAAGAGTATAATGTTTTGAGGATAGGAACGGACCCTAAGAGAAGAAACATAAGAGAAACACAAGGTTCCATTCTTCAATACAATGATGCCCCAAAGGAGCACCTAGTCTTTATTATATAGCAAAGAGGATCCACTCAAAATAAGCTACACCCTTGGATCAAATATATGGATTTGTGACATATCATTGAGCTCCACTCTTAGATTAGCTACATGGATGGGTGATGTCAATCCTTATCCTATTTGGTCAATCAAACAAGTTTAACCAAAGGGAATCTTTGGGAAATCTTCTTGTAGGAAGCTTAGAATAGCATAGATGAGGTACCATTAGAAAATTATTGATGAGACAAACAAGGAGAAAAGGTAGCACTTTTCCTTGAGAAGGAAAGGAATCTTCTATTTTTTGAGGCCTAATTCATCTATTAAGCCTCCAAAATTGGCTCTAAAGTTTTTCAATATATACTTGACCTTTTCTTTGTTGGTGGAAGTATTCTTTTGGTGAGATGTCTATCTGATCTACTTAAACAATCATATATAATATCCTTAAAGATATTACCAAGCCAATTTCCACCTCTAGATAATTTATCTAGCTAATGGTATTACAAACCTCTTTCCTTTTAAGATGCAATGCTCTCATTGCAAATCTTTTGTTCAAAAGATTGCTCTAACACTAGTGCATTGGTCAAGTTAGCTATGGGCTCCCATGTTACCTCATACAATGGGTACCATTTCCAATATAGAAGAAAGTACATATATGGATGCCAAGTACCATGGAAGCATTTTTAAAGAATATGTTTGACTTCCTATTCCTCTATGCCATCAATGAGTGTTGGACATGGTCAAGTTTCTTGTATGGAAGGAAAGTAGTTGAGTAGTCAAGGTGCATATTTTCATAGCAAGGAAACATAGAACACTATATGGATCTTCATGTGTGGCGGTAGTTCAAGGCGATAGGCTACTCTTCCAATAAAATGGGGTCTGAGCTTATGAGGGCCAACTAAACTGAGGTTGATAGCTACGCTTGATTCCCAATGCTAAAATCTATGTGTCTATAATGTACATCTGCATAATTTTTTTTGTTGATTTTGAGCTATTTGCAACCAATGCTTGGCGTTCTTTACACCTTGTTAGACTCTAGAAAAAAATGTGTTGACAACATCAACTTTTGTAACCATTGGGTAGATATTTACTAAGCTTAAAGGTGTGAAAGGTTGCTCTCCATACATGAGGAAGAATAGTGTGATATGTGTAGATGCATTCACTGAATTGTTGTAGAATTCTACTATTTGGAAATTGTTGTAAAATTCCACTAGTGGAAGTAAGGTGTCTTACCTTTCCCACTCCTTAAAGGTAAAGCTCTAAAGTATGTCCTTGATAGTGCAATTTCCCTGCTTTGTTTGTCCATCAGTTTGACGATGGTATTTCGTGGACATGGTAAGTTTGGTTTTAAAGATGTCAAAGAGTGTTCTTCAAAATAGTGAATTGAGTGCTCCATTCAGTGATGAGCTCTCAAGATAGACCATGGTGAGAATAGATTACAACTAAGTACAATTTAGCTAATTGTGGAGTAGTCAAATCCTTGGACGTAGGACACACATGAATTATTTTGTTGAGTTAGTCTACAAAGACTATAATGGAGTCAAAACTTGAGATGATCTTGGGCAATTCACAAACCAGATTCATGTTGGCCTGCTCCTAATGTTTTGTAGGAGTAGGAAGGGGTTGAAGGAATCCTACAAGAGCTTAACTAGAGGTTTTATTTTATTGATAGAGTAGGCAGTCTTGAACATACTCTATCATATTGTTGCTCATCTTGGGCCAATAGTAATAGCATTTGATTGCATCTAAGATCTTGTCCACTCCAACATGACCTACAATGGTAGAATCATGACATTTTACTAGAATGGTGATTCTTAGGTCTAGAGCATCCATGTAATAATATAGAGTTTAAAAACAAGTTAATCAAGAATAATGATTTGACTAGATGATAAATTATTGATTGGACTAGATGATAAATTCAAGTAAAACACCAAGGTAAAAATCACCAATTAGGTTGTTTGACAACTTTGAGTAAGACACCTAAGAATAATTAGTCCCAATATAGAAATTTTTGATCAATAAAGCAACCATAGAGTAAGCTTTGGAGGAAAATATTCTTACTTTTGCAAAGTGGATCAAGCCAATTGTGCATAAAGAATCTAATGAAGGCCAGAAGCCTCATCAAACAATGGTTGATCAAATAGTTCAAAAGTTTGTAGATGTGTTTCTAGATGATCTATTGAAGTGATTACCTTCTGATACCTTTCAAGATTGAGTTATGGCCAAGAAGTATTCTACTAAGTAGGCCAATCTATTGGTTCTCACCAAAGGAGTTGGAAGAGCTTTGAACAACATTGATGGAGTTGTTAGAAAATAATTTCATGCAACATAGTACATCTCCTTGTGAAGCATTAGTACTACTTGTCCTAAAGAATGATAGAGGAATTCACTCCTATACAATTACCGTCTTGATTCAATAAACAAATAGTGAAGAATGCATATCTCTTTCCTTGAATTGATGACTTGCTAGATCAATTGAGTGGAGCATAGTACTTCTCCAAGTTGGATATCCAAAGTGGTTATTGGTAAATTCACCTTGATAGAGAGGATGTGCAAAAGACTATCTTTTGCACAAGGTTTTGAATGGAGAGTTCTACCTTTTAGGCTCACTTATGATTTGACAATATTCATGGATCAAATGCATCAAGTGTTGGATAGGCTACTGGATTAGTACATGGTTGTGTTCTTGGATGATAATTTAATCTATGAACATATGAATCACATGTGAGAAATCCTAAGATAACTACGTCAATAGAAGTTTTATTGCAATAAGTCAAAGTGTGCCTACTCGCAAAAGGAAGTTACCTTCTTGGGTCATAAGGTCTCATTGAAGGGGATCAAGATAGAAGCAAAGAAAATCAAGCCATTATTAATTGGCCTACTCCAAATGATATCATTGAAGTGTGTGCATTTAATGGATTGGCAAGTTTTTACCGATGATCTATCCACTACTATGCTCATGTGGCCATATCATTGACCAATCTCTTAGAGAAGAGCTCAAGCTTTTTGTAGACCAAGCACAAAGAAGAATTCCAAATGTTAAAATATATGGTGTCTTTAGACCCATTCTTCAACCATATGATCTTCAACTACCTTGTGTTGTTGATTTTGATGCTTCTAACTTTGCCATTGGAACTATGTTACAATACAATTTCCAAATAAGTTTTTTTGTGAATTACCTTTGTGTGTTGCCGGCAAACATTGCAGAAAGAAATAACTCTACTCAAGATCAAGAACAACTATCGATGGTAAATACCACTAAGATATAGATGCATTATCTCTTGGAGAAACAAGTGATCATGCAAATTGATCAAAAATCCTTGCTATAAACATTACATTTGGAGCACATCCAGAGTTGATATGATTGATGGGAGGAACAACTACCATTGTTTGGTTTCAAAATTGAGTACAAACTTGGTAGGTTCCATTTCATCTCCAATGCCCTATCATGATGACCTGATTTGAAGTCTCTTCTTCTTATCTCGGCGGTAATTACAATACTATCAATTGACTCAAAGTTCAAATCAAGTCTAGGACTGCTTTACAACAAGACCACTTCTTTCAGATGGTACAAGGTCATCTTGTAGCACATGAAAAAGAATACAACATCTTCTCCTTCAAGGAAGACCTTCTATTTTAAGAGAACCAGATCTATGTTCCAGCCAAGGGTGATCTACGACTTGTGTGCTTTAAAGAAGCACATGACTTGCCAATCATTGGTCACATGGATGTGGATAAGACCTTGGGTACCATATAATGCCAATGATGGTGGCTCAACATGGCATGGGAGGTTTGAGAGTTTGTCCAAACTTGTGAGTGCTACCAATGCAACAAGGCAAAAACCAAAAACAAGTGGACTCCTTCAATCACTTCCTATCCCATCTGCTCAAGAGGAACACATGAGCTTAGATCTTATCATGTCCTTGCCCAAGAAAAGCAAGGCCACACAACAATCATAGTGTTTGTTGATAAGTTTAGTAAGAAAATACATTTGGCACAACTTTTTGATATAGTGGATGCTCTAACATTGGCCCACATCTACTTTGACAATGCATTCAAGCATCATGGGATGCCTCATTTACTCATCTTTGATTCATAGGAAATTTTGGCAAGCACTCTTCTAGCAACTCGCATCAAGTTTGCTTTGACCATGGTCTATCATCCTCAAACTGATGGACAAACTAAACTTGCAAATTTCATCTTGGAGGATATGCTTTGTGCCTTTGTCAATATTTATCATACCAACTAGGATGAATATTTTGTAGTTATTGAGTTTGCCTACAATAACTCTAAGCAAGCAAGCACCATATTCTCCTTGTTCTTCCTTAATTTTGGCCAAGACCTACTTGTTCCAGATTCTCTTCTTGCTTCTCCTTCATCTCATATCCCTCATGCTTCCACCATCTTGACCACAATATCCCAATCCCTACAACAAGCCAAATCTCATCTCCTTGTTGTTCAAAATAGTCACAAACAATATGTGGACCAAAATCAATGTGATCTTACTTTTGAACTCAATGATAAGATCATGCTTTCTTTTAGTAACCTACCCCTCCCACTTGATACCCAAATTTGTAAACTTGCTCCTAATTGCTCACCCAAATCATTTCTCATGTTGCTTACTGACTTGCCTTGCCTTTCCTTGCCTTGCCATATGCAAATCCATCCTATTGTTCATATCTTTTTTCCAAGTTGAAACTCTTTGTTCTTATGCATCTTTTTTTTCCTCTCTTGTCCAATTCTCTCCTCCTTCTATCCTTATCAGTGAATCATGAGGAGTATCCTTACACTTCACCACATCCAACGTAGCTTCCAACAACATATTGAGTAGAAAGTCCTTTGAAAAGTGTATCCCCTGATGATGCCACTTTGGAACCTCTTTCTCATCTCCACAATGCACAAATGGCTATCTAGGAGTTTGAAGCTTCCATGGTGATGAGGATATCACCAACTAGCTGTGGAGGAATATATAACAATATAGAGTTTACATATGAGTTAGTTGAGATTAACAAAGTAGCAGATAGTCACTGTGGCTAAGAATTAAAAGAATATTCTAGATGTATATAAGAAGCTATTTGGTACCTTTCAAGTATCAAGTAATGTATATGCCAAGTGGTGATTTTTAGGAGAAATTTTCTTGGGAAGCTTCTTGGCTAGCTTAGCTTGCATGCCAAGTAGGTGGCTTCTAGGAGGCAACTTCTTGAGAAGCTTCTCAATTAGCTTAGTTTGCACTCTAAGAATGCAGCTTTTAGGAAGTTTCCTAAGAAGCTTCTCAAGAGCCTTGTATGTTCCTTATGAATACCAAAGCTCAACTCATGCTAAGCATTTGGAGTTTCACTCACTTAAGATTACCAATATGATCTTCCTTGCTCCTATTTCTCTCCTTGATCTTTTACAATATATGATCCATAACTTGCTATCATAAAAGGTGAGTCCTTTGGTATTGGTTACATTTTTGGATGATTAAGCTCCTACAATTTGTGGATCAGTCTTCATAGAAGTAAGAATCCTTGGCCAAAATTTTGGGTTCATCTTGACCTCTATAACCAAATTGTTTACCATAAGCATTTGGGAGAATGCATTTGCAAGTTGCTTCTTGCCTTCCACATTTGTGATCATCATGTTAAATTATTGTCCCCACTCTACCCTGTGAGCCGGCCCATCTCTCACTCAAGATGAACCTTTGATGACTATAATGGTAGCACATCATGGACTAAGAAGGCAAAGAACCCCAAATCCATCATACTCCTCCAAGGCCAAAATTCCAAGACTCAAGTCATTTCTCACTAGAGAACTCAATGAGAGAGAGAGATAATTGTAAATGAAAGGATGATGAGTACCTCCTCACCCCTTGTTTATATACTTGTGAAGTAGTTACATATCAAAGTTACTAATTATTGGAGTAACTCAAGCTATTAGGCTAAAAGTCAAATAAAATCAAAAAGCTAAAGGAATATCTATACTTATGGAAAAATTCTCATAAGGATGTGATCTTATCTTGAACCAACCACTAAGTCAAGGATTCCTTCACATGGGCTATCCTTGGACTTTAGAAGAATCCGAAACAAAAAGGCTTGTGGGTCCAAGAGTTCTCAACTCTTTCTTCAAAGCTAAATACCTGAGATTAATACAAAGTCAACACACTAGAATCCAAAATAACTATGCTCATCTTTTCCACTTTGTCTAAAGTAAGGGCCCCTCTATCTTAGCTATGACTAACTTTAACTAATCATGAATGAGGTAGAACTATCTTTTATCTGTATATAAATAATGTAATACCAAGAACTAGCCATATGATCTAGATGTGAAATTCGGTTGGTAACATCTATAATAATGTTATACATGATGGTCAAAATAGATAAGATAGAAGTATCACCTAAAGAGTACTTCTACTAATAGGGCGGAAACCAAAATAGACTTGAGAACCTTAGAATCAATAGCTAGACATATGATTTAAAGGGGAAAATTGGTTTGTTAACATCTGGAAGGATGTTACACATGATGGACTAAACAGATCAGAAAAAGGTTTCACCAAAAGGGGACTTCTTCTAATAAAGTAGGAACCGAAATATGCCTGAAATCTTTGAAGGCAATTTCGGAGGCCTAAATGGATGAATTAGGCCTCAAAAATGTGCGGATCCCCCCCCCCCAATGGAGGAAACGTTGGCCTTCCCTCCCCCATGCTTTGTCTTGTCAAAAGCTTTCCAATGGTACCTTACTCACGTGATTATGAGATTCCTACATGAAGATTCCCTAAAAGATTCCCTCTAGTCAAAGCTTGTTTGCCCAACCAGATAGGATCTAGACCAGACATGTCACCAATCCAAGTAAGTAATCCAAGGGTGGAGCTTGTTGACATGTCATCTATCTGTGTCCCTAATCCTAGGGTGGAGCTTCCTTGGAGGAGATCCTCTTTGTCTATATAATAAAGAGAAGGTGCTCCCTTAGGGCATCAAATGTTTGAGTATACAATCTGTGTTTTCTCTCTTCTCTTGTCCTCGGAGCATTACAATGGTATTAGAGTGAGTGTTCTAGTCCAAGAGAGTGGATCACCCCTCTTGGAATAGCATGAACTACTGAAATTGAGTAATTTGAGGTGGAGAACATAGAGTAATCGCTAGACCAAGGAAGGACTTTAGAGAGCGGATGGGATGGATGCACCGGGAGGACAATTTCTTGCACCTAGCTTTCCATTCTCAAACCCATTCCACATTAAGGTTATGTACATCCAGCGTGAGCAGATGAGGGTATCGCTAGTTTATCACTTTGGTGCGGAATTCATGGACAGAGTGATGAACTCACCAAACCCGGTGATTCTACCGGTGGTGATATATGACAGAGAGTGGGATTTGACAATCTACATTCTATTATGATAATATGGATATGAATGTCCCAAATCCTCTCCCTTTCAACACTCAAGTAGAAATCCGTTATGTAGTGAGGCCAAAAGTGATGTTTGGAGATTTTGTGGTTAGGAATTTTGGTGAGGAGAATTATCAATGAGTGATAGCTTCTGAGGTCCCAATGGTAGTTCCGATAGTTTGTGCACCTTCCAGAGTGATTATATTGACTTTGTATTGAAATAGACGTTAGCAATTGGGTGTTGCATGAACCATGGATCCGCAGTTGCAAGAGCTGGTGCAAGGAATGTAAGGAATGTTGAATGAATTTTGAGAGATTAAGATGACCATGGAGACATTACAAAGTCAAGTGCAGATCCTCAAGAACGATCAAGCCATGCAAGAAGAAGAGCCGCCTCAAAACCCAATACCTACGACTAAAGTACTTGGAGAGGCACCCGTGCCTACGAACCCTATCAATGATGAAGCCACATTGCTACTCCGGATGAAGAAGACCTGCAACATCAAGCCTTACAAGGGGCAACGTACAATGGGAGTAGTGGAAAATTGGATATCGAGAATGAATCAATATTCCCGATTATTCTCAACAGAGATCACAGAGCATGCTGTAGACGTGTTTGCATGTGGGTACTTGACCGATAAAGCCCTCACATGGTATGATGCTTGGGAACCATCCATGCTGGCAGAGAGAAGGGAGGTCACATGGACAACAATGCAAGAAGGACTGCTGAAGAATTTCCAATCGGTGGATTCTGTGCAGATGGCTCAAACCCGACTATGGGGATTGAGATAGAAGAATAGTGTACAAGAGTATGTGGAGGCATTTCTGGATCTACAAGTTGTAATTACCGACATGAGTCCAGCAGAGGCTCTCGACAATTTCAAATGAGGGTTGAAAGAGCGGATTCGCCAAGAAGTCATGGTGCAAAACCCTCGCATGGTATTTGAAGCCATTACTTGTGCGTAGAGAATAGCAGGAGCATTAGGTGGAGGTGAAGGAGTAGTTCTACCTCAACATTATTGGGCAGAAATGCCACACATGGGTGGACCAGTACCGATGGAATTGGGCAACCTTTGATTTTGGGATCGAGGAGCACGACCGCTTCAAGGAGAGCGGGGACAGGTAGAAGAACAAAGAGATGGAGTCCCACAAGGAGAAGGGACTCAAGGAGAACAACGCCGTTGTTACAGTTGTGGCCGTATTGAGCACATATCTACGAACTGTCGCACTCGTTTCCCTAGAGGCCCTTGGCCTTTGTATAGGCAATCTTTGAACAACATGGAGAGGCACATTGAAGAGCAACAGAGAATTTCTTGTCTCACTCTGTTACAATAAGATTGGGAATGGGTCTAGAGAGAGATGGAAGTGAGGAAGTAGAGTTACCAAATGGGCAAACAGAGAGGATTGAATCATTACCTAGACGGGTAACCCTCTCTGTAGGAGAATATTGGGAAGCAATTGAGTGGGGAGTGATACAGTTAGCTCGTTATGATGCAATTTTAGGCATGCCATGGATGGAGCAATACAACTCTATGGTGGATTGGAGGAAGAAAGTAGTTAGAACCAACCAAAGGTCAATCATTGGGGTTAAAGAAAAATCACACAGGCAGAAACTGCCTCTATATGTCGTAGGGACGACAACTGTCTATAAGACCGATAGATGTTTTATGGGTCTAATAAGAGAAGTCCAGAGTGCACAACTCGATGGACAAATTCTTGAGAAATTGAAGGATGTGGTGGATGAGTTTCAAGATGTCTTTCCCGATGATTTACCCTCAGGATTACCACCAAAAAGGCGAGTAGATCACAAAATAGAGACACTCCCAAGGAAGACAACTCCTTGTAAGGCCCCATATCGCCTATCACCTCATGAGTTGGAGGAGTGTAAGACTCAAATTGAGGAGATGCTGCAAAAAGGGTTCATCTAACCTAGCATATCACCATATGGGGCCTCTGTCTTGTTTGTGAAGAAGAAGGATGGTACAATGTGCATGTGCATTGACTATCGGGGTCTCAATCAACAAATGGTGAAGAACAAATACCCCTTACCTTGCATGGATGACTTGTTTGATCAACTCTATGGAGCGAGATACTTCACCAAACTGGACTTGCGGAGCGGTTACAATCAAATCCAAATTGCAGAGGCGGATGTGTACAAAACCGCCTTTCACACCAAGTATAGCCACTTTGAGTATCTTGTGATGCCTTTTGGTCTCACCAATGCACCTGCTACTTTCATGAGTCTAATGAATGACATATTTCGTCCATACTTGGATAAGTCTGTTATTGTCTTCTTGGATGATATCTTAGTATATAGTAGCACGATGACAGAACATAAACAACACCTATGAAAGGTCCTCCAGATTCTAAGACAGAATCAATTATACGCCAAAATCTCAAAGTGTGAGTTTGGCAAGTCTGAAGTAGACTACTTAGGGCATAGAGTAAGTGTAGAGTGCATTCAAGTATTGATAGAAAAAAAATAGAGGTCATTCAAAAATGGAGTGCCCCAGAAGATCAGACTCAACTTAAGAGCTTCTTGGGGTTGACGGGATTATATCGTAGATTTGTCATGGACTTCTCCAAGGTTGCACAGCCTTTAACGGCACTACTTGGCAAGAGGAAGAAGTGGACATGGGGAACTGCACAAGAGTTGGCCTTTCAAGAATTGAAGGCCGCCTTGCTACATGCACCAATCTTGAAGTGGTATGACCCAAAACGCCCAATCAAGTTGGCAATAGATGCATTTGGCATAGCAATAGGAGCAGTCCTACAACAAGAGTGGCATGACGAATGCCATCCAATTGCATATTTCTCTTGCAAGTTGTTACCGGCAGAGCGCAACTACCACCCCATAGAATGAGAAGAGCAAGCCATTGTTCTAGTAACCAAGCATTGGAAGCACTACCTGGGCAAGAAGGTATTTGTAGTAGAGATAGACCACAAACCTCTAGTCTACCTCGAGACACAGAAGGATCTATCTCATCGCCAAATTTGGTGGGCAGAGTGGCAACAACGCTTCAACATGACAATCACCTACGTGGAAGGTAAGAAGCAATTTGTAGATGCATTCACCCGCATGCCAATGGCCAACACTTTGGTGGCAGAGGTTAAGATTAACCCTGAATTCAGGCAAGAGATTTTGGCTACTACAAAAACTGATCCACAGATTGTAGAAGCACAATCATCCAAAGGTGTCACCAGCACCCAAGGACTCACCCTTTGGGATGGCAGATTATGGATCCCAAATGTCCCAGAATTATGCACCACCATTCTTGCGGAATGTCATGATTCGGCCATTGCAGCTCATGTTGGAGTGGACAAGACCTTGGATGCAGTCAAGCGCCATTACTATCGGCCCAAGATGAGCAATGACGTGATGGACTATGTGCGTAGCTGCCTACTTTGTCAACAGAACAAAGCTTCTAATCAAGCTCTTGTAGGGCTCCTTCAACCTCTCCCCACTCCTACCTAACGTTGGGAACAAGTGAGTATAGATCTCGTCTGTGAATTACCCAAGACCACCTCAGGGTTTGACTCCATTGTGGTCTTTGTGGACCGGCTCAACAAAATGACTCATGTACGCCCTACCTCCAAGGAGGTGATCGCTCCACAACTAGCTCAATTGTACTTAGATACAGTCTTTGCTCACCATAGCTTGTCTAGAGTAATCATCACCGATAGAGGCACCCAATTCACCAGTTTGTTTTGGCGAACACTCTTTGGATTCTTCAAAACCAAGCTGGCCATGTTCACAGCTTACCACCCACAAACAGAGCGGGCTAATCACACGATTGAAGACATGTTACGCGGCTTTCACCTTAGAAGAGCAAGAGAGGTGGGACACCCTACTCCTGTTGGTGGAATTCGCTTACAACAATTCAGTGAATGCCTACACCCAGGTCACTCTGTTCTTCCTCATGTATGGTGAGCATCCCTTCACACCTTCTAGCTTGATGAAGATCAGTCTAGTGGCTACCAAGGTCGATGCAGTCAACACATTTGTTTCTAGAATCCAACAAGGTGTGGAGAGCGCCAAGCACAGATTATAGATTGCACAAAATCAACAAAAGTAGTATGCTGATGCACACCGTAGGCACATGGAGTTCAATGTTGGGGATCAAGTGTGGCTATCGACAACCAACCTCACATTAGTTGGACCTTGTAAGCTCAGACCGCGTTTTATTGGGCCTTTCTCGATTCTTCTTTGCATTGGCGCTGTGGCCTATCACCTTGAGCTCCCACCACACATGAAGATCCATCTAGTGTTCCATGTCTCCCTACTATGCAGATATGCTCCCTGATCAGGCCAGGGTCATTCCACACAGGACATTCGACCTTGTCCGACACTCATTGATGGCATAGAGGAATATGAAGTGGAGCAAATTCTCCAAAAACACATGCGTGGTACTCGCCATCCGTGGGTGGACTATCTAGTACAATGGAAAGGTTACCCCCTCTATGAAGCCACCTGGGAGCCTGTTGCCAATTTGGCACATGCACTTGTGTTGGTGCAAGCATTTGAGCAATAATTGCACAACGAGGACGTTGCGTCTTAAAAGGAGGGAGGTCTGTAATACCAAGAGCTAGCCATATGATCTAGATGTGAAATTCAGTTTGGTAACATCTATAATGATGTTATACATGATGGTCAAAATAGATAAGATAGAAGTATCACCAAAAGAGTACTTCTACTAATAGGGCAGAAACCAAAATAGACTTGAGAACCTTAGAACCAATAGCTAGACATATGATTTAAAGGTGAGAATTGGTTTGGTAACATCTGGAAGGATGTTACACATGATGGACTAAACAGATCAGAAAGAGGTATCACCAAATGGGGACTTCTACTAATAAAGTAAGAATCGAAATATGCCTGAAATCTTTGAAAGCAATTTCGGAGGCCTAAACGGATGAATTAGGTCTCGAAAATGTGCGAGTTCCCCCCCCCCCCCCCCCTCCCCCCAAAACAAATGAAATGTTGGCCTTCCTTCCTCCATGCTTTGTCTTGTTGAGAGCTTTCCAATGGTACCTTACGTGATTCTGACATTCCTACATGAAGATTCCCTAAAAGATTCCCTTTGGTCAAAGCTTGTTTGACCAACCAGATAAGATCTAGACCAGACATGTCACCAATCCAAGTAAGTAATCCAAGGGTGGAGCTTGCTGACATGTCATCTATCTGTGTCCCTAATCCTAGGATGGAGCTTCCTTGGAGGAGATCCTCTTTGTCTATATAATAAAGAGAAGGTGCTCCCTTGGGGCACCGAATGTTTGAGTGTGCAATCTGTGTTTTCTCTCTTCTCTTGTCCTTGGAGCATTACAAATAATATCTCTCAAGTACTTGAAATGCCAAATTAAATATCATAATACCACAAACATGCACAAATGGGTGTTACATTTACCCCTGGACTAAGTTTCCACTTTGTTGTCAAAGTGAAGATCTCTCTACCTTCTATGATACATCTTCAATTTATCATGGTCAATCCTATCAAAGTGTCTTTCTCCTAAGTCCTTGAGACTGTAGGTGTAATTACCCCACACCTTCTCCACCATGAAAGGTCCAATATACTTAGGCAAAAACTTCTTTTGCACTCTCTTGAATCAAATAAAATCAAACAACATTATCCAATCACCTTCTTTGAAAGGCTCCACCTTCCTCTTGTCTTACTTTTTGTTATATTTCTCCTTTTGTTTCCTTTGAGCTTGCTCCACTCGAACCATAGAAAGTGCTCTTGCCTCCTCTAATTCCATGAGTTGATCATTCCTTGACTTCTCTACATCACCTCCTTGTGCTTTCTTCAATCTCCTATGAATGCTTTGGAAGGTAGCTAGATCAAAGTGAATAGGTAAGGTAGAATCAATACTATATACCAATTGAAATGGAGAATATATAGTAGAAGTTTTCATGGTTGTCTTATACTCCCACAAAACTGCATGAATCCTCTTGTCCCAATGATGTTTAGCCCCCTCTATTTTTGCATCTTTGGCCAACATCATGCACAAGGTCTGATTTGCTCTCTTTGCCAAGCCATTTGAATTTGGCTTATAGAATGTAGTTACTCTATGTGTAGTAAAAAAATGTCATAGCATGGCTGTAGTAATGCTTCCTGTAAACTCTCCTCCTCTATCAAAAACCAACTCCAAAGGGCATCCAAATCTAGTGACAATGTGTTCATAAAGAAATCTCCCAACTTCATATTCATTCTTGTCCCTCAATGGTCTAACATCAACCCACTTGGTAAGATAATCAATAACTACCACAATATATTGATTGTTCCTTGGGGTTCTATTGAGAGGGCCTACAAAATCAATTCTTGACTTCTCAAAAAGTCCTTGCAATAGAATTGATCTAAGTGGTGGGATGAAGGTAGAATTTTTAGCAAAAGCTTGAGAAACATGACAAATTTTTCAATAATCAAGACAATCTTTGAAAATTCCTCTCCAATGGTAACCTGCATATAGAATCTTCAAAGTAGTCACCTTTCTTGCAAAATGTCCTCCACACATTAAACCTTCATGAAACTCCTTTATGAGTTAGATAGACTCTTCCTTACCCATTGCTTTTCAAAGTAGACCATCTGCTCCTTGGTGAAAAATAATATCTTCCACCATTGTGTAAGGTCTAGATCTTGCTGCAAGGGCCTTCCTCTCCCTAGCATGCATCCATTTTGGATAGTTACCTCTTGTAACAAAGTCCACAATCTCTGTGTACTCCATTGGAATCTCTTGAGTGATTGAGATTATCATGAGCTCCTCATCTGGGAAGGAATCATCCATTGGCTCATCTATATCATGATCATAGGCTTTAGATAACAAATCAACATTTGTATGTTTCTTCCCTAGCCTATCTTCAATGGTGTAGTCATATTCAAACAAGAGTATCATCCACCTTGCTAGCCTCCCTTCCACATTAGGCTTGTTGAAGATGTACTTCAAAGCCTTGTGATCTATGACAATGGTGGCTTTCCCTCCAATCAAGTAGTGTCTAAACTTCTTGAGACCAAAGATCATTGCCACACTTCTCTCTTTGTGACAGAGTAGTTCTTTTCAGCTGAAACCATCTGCCTACTAGCATAAGCTATTGGATGATCATGCCCATCTTGGTCTAATTGACTAAGAGTGCATCCTATAGCTACATCAGAAGCATTAGTGTAGAGGATGAAAGGCTTACTCCAATTAGGTTCAACAAGAATTGGAGTTACAAAGGATTACTTGAGCTCCTCAAAAGCTTTGAGAGCCTCTTTGTCCTCCAGAATCACCATGTATTCTACACCTTTCTTCATGCAGATGGTCAATGCATAAGCCTTGTTGGAAAATGATAAGATGAACCTCCTATAGTACCCAAACATCCCCAAGAATTGATGTAGCTTTGTCAAGCTTGTAGAGAATGGAAGGTCTAAGATTTTCCCCACCTTCTTAGGGTCAACTACTATTCTATCCTTGGAGATGATATGCCCCAAAATTAGACCTTCTTCACAACCAAAAATACACTTCTTTAGATTGAGTGATGTATTTGCTTCATCCAAGCATTGCAAGACCTTGATCAAGTGCTCACAGTGCTCCTCCTTGCTCCCATAGACACAAAAGTCATCAATGAAGTCTCTCACAAATTTCCCAATGAAAGGTTCAGACACCTTGTTCATGAACCGTTGGAATGTAGTTGGAGCATTACAAAGCTCAAAAGGCATGACCTTGAAAGCATAAGTCTCCCAAGGTGTGGTGAATGTGGTGAGTTGTTGATGCTTTGGTGCAATCTTTATTTGATTATACCCACTATAACCATCTCCAAAACTATATCAGACATGACCTTCAACCTCCTCCAAAATCTCATCAATTAATAGCAAATGGTAATAGTCCTTCTTAGTAACAACATTGAGCTTCTTGTAATCCACACATACTCAAAGGTTGCCATTCTTTTACTTCAAAATCACAATGGGAGACACACATTTTGAATTCTCCACCACAAAGATAAATCAAATGTCTTTGAGCTTATCAATCTCCTCCTTCACCACCAAAGATATTGGTGGGCTAATGCAATGTTGCTTTTGGTAGACTAGTATTGCATGTGACTCCACCTCAATCTTGTGCTCATCCAAGGTGACTTCCTTTAGATCCTTGTAACTAAAATCAAATACATGGATGAACTTGTGAAAATCTCCTCAAATCTCACCCTCCACTCCTTTGTAACATTTGGACCATGCTTGAGAGTAGATAACCTCCTTTCTATCTCCTCAGGTGTCAATGGGGATTTATTTGGGTCTTTCAAAACCTTTGGCTTAGGTGAAAAATCCATAGCACATAAGGGATACACATCTGAATCAGATTCAGGTTCATCTTCCTTTGTGGAAGTCTCCTCCTCCATGCTTGTGTCCACACTTGAAGCTCCTTCTTCTGAATCTGATTCCCAATAATCAGAAGATGATGTATCTGAATGTGAAGGGTTGGTGGTGTTACTGATTGGAATTTTTGACTTTATGGTTTGATGGGCCAATCCTCAAGTACCCTTTGTGCCATCAATCATTTGTGTGAGCTGCTCTCAACCATGGCCTCCCAAAAAATAAGCCATAGCTTGAATCCTTCAAAACTTAAAAAGTCATGAGATTTTGAACTCTCATAATTGAAACCATTTCATCACTACTATCCATCACTCCTACTAGTCAAACTTGTTGCTTGTTTTCCATGCTCACCACAAATGTTGAAGGTCTAGAAGATATCATACCCAACTTCTTCATCAACCTTTCTAACATGGCATTCATTGTAGATCCTCCATCAACAAGTGCATCTTTGATGTTATGACCTCTCACATCAATCTTGGAGGTATATTCACAAGCCTCCTATGGTGCTGGCGTGGCATCCACCACCCCTATTGATATTGGAGGTTTTGCTTTCTTCTTGCTCTTGCTCCTTGTAGAACTCAAGCCACCTTTACGCTCCTTTCTCAAGGTAGGGTTCAAAGCAATCAGTTGACCCATTGTGATGTTAGCCTTGTGACTACCAACATCCTCCAAGACATTGTAATTCCATTGTTGCTATGATATCAAGAAGGCCTTTATCCCCAACTTCTTCCTTGGAGTCTTTGTTGTTGATGGTGTTGAAATGCTTGTGTAAGTGCTCCTAGTAGACATATCAGTATATTGGCTAGGAGTAAATCCTTGAGAAGAGTGCACATCCTCTACAAACCAAGCTCTCTTCTTCTCTTGTGCCAAAAGATCCAAATGAAGACCTTTGGATTTTGAGCACTCTCCTTTCTCATACGTTCTCTCAATCACATCTATGGATGTTATTCCCTTCACTTTGTTTGGATTAGGAGCCACTTGGGTTTTTCTCCCTCCCTCTTTCCTTCTATTGGCTCCTTCATAACCCCTTCCTCTACGGTAAGTGGAATTTGGGCAATTCCTTTGGATGTGACCTCTTCCTCCACAAACAAAACAATTGCTCTCTTTGAAATTGTTGGTTGATTGGCCACTTCTATATGGATAACTTCCATAGCTTCTAGGCCCTCTATGACAACCTGATGTTGTCACAAAAATAGCCCATGCATACTATTGATGCTATTTAGTGTGAAGGTTTTGTTTTCTTACATTGCAATGACTGGGTTTTTTTAGTTATTGTGTCTTGGGAATATTTTTCATGCCATGGTGAGGTTGGAATTTTTGTTTGTTTTTGTGAGCTTGAAAGCTCTAAAATGAGGCATAAATTCAGGAGTATCTATTAGTTTGCATGAAAATGGGAGTTCTATTTGGAGTTACACATTCTAGGGGATTAGATTTATGTTGTAGGGCTTAGAACTATTTTTTAAGGTTACTAGGGTCTTAGAAACATTTTCTTTTTTGTTTTGAGGGAACGCTTTGAGAGATCTTGTGCTAAAGAAGTGATAGAGAAGGAAGGTGTTTAATGAGAAATGTTCAAGAGGAAAGCTTGCTAAAGAAGTGATAGAGATGGAAAGGTTTAAGGAGAAGTGTTTTGAGGGAATACTTCTTGCTGATGGGTGATGACACGGGAGTTAATGATGTTGAGAAATTTTTTTGGGAGATCTTGTGAAGAGAAACAAAGGAGTTCTCTTTTTTTCTTTGGAAAAGCAAGGCAGGACTGTAACACCCATTTGTGCATGTTGTGATATTGTGATATTTAGCTTGGTACTACAAGTACTTGAGAGATATTATTTATATAGAGATAAAGGATGGTTCAACATTTATCATGATTAGCTAAATTTAGTCATAGCTAAGATAGAAGAGACTTTACTTTAGAGGAGCTGGAAAAGATGAGCACCACTATTCTGGATTCTAGTGTGTTGACTTGGTATTATTCCTAGGTGTTTAGCTTTGAGGAAAGAGTTGAGAACTCTTGGGCCTGCAAGCCCTTTTTTTTGGATTCTTCTATAGTCCAAGGATAGCCCATGTGAAGGAATCCTTGACTTAGTGGTTGGGTCAAGATAAGATCACATGCTAGTGGAATATGCCCATATGAATAGATATTCCTTTCTACTTTTTGACTTTACTTGACTTTTAGCCTAGTAACTTGAGTTACTCCAGTAACTAGTAACTTTGGTGTGTAACTATTTCACAAGTATATAAACAAGGGGTGAGGAGGTACTCATCATACTTTCACTTGCAACTATCTCTCTCTCATTGAGTTCTCTAGTGAGTAATGTCTTGAGTCTTGGAGTGTTAGCCTTGGAGGAGTATGATGGAGTTGGGGTTCCTTGCCTTCTTAGTCCATGGTGCGCTACCATAATAGCCATAAGAGGTTCATCTTGAGTGAGAGATAGGCCGGCTCACAATACCTCTTGGGACTGATACACAACCTCATCTTCCTCACTTTGGTCCCAACTTGGAACCCAATCAATTTGTTCCACTAGAAATGCAATGCAAGTCAAATGCTTCATATTAGCATGGACGGATTTATCACAAGTAGTGCACCATACATTTGGTCTGCCAAACAACGGAGGCTTTCTTTGGTCCTTAGCCCCAATCATTTGGATCTTGAAATCCATCTTTAATAAGAGTCTCCAACTTTTGATCCATCTTATGTACATTCTTTATTGGAGGTGTTATTGGCTTCTTTCCTTCGGGTCTTTGTATTCTCCTTGGCTTTGAATGTTCTTTGGATTCCAAAGAAGAACTGGAAGCCGGGGAGGATCTCTCCAAAGAATAGGATGTGCTATAAGAAGCTCTCCTTTTGGGGGTCTTGCCTTTCTTCTCCAGATTTCTTCAATTGTTGGACGAGTGAGAGTGAGCCACCTCATATCGAGCAGCATGTTTGAGTACTTTGTCCATGGAAAGTTATGTTCCTCTCCTTGGCAAAGATACAAATCTCTAGTGAGAGTTTTCCAAGGAACCAAGTAATGGCTTGGGCATTGGAGTAACCCATCACACCGGATCGCTTCAGGACTTGGTTCAAAAGAGCCATGAACGGCTTAGAGTAGTCTCTCAACTTCTCCTTCTTTCCTTGGTCCAAATAGTTGAGTGCCGCAAAGACACTCGTATTGTAGTCAACTTCTCAAAATTGTTCCAAGAAGCTATTTTGCAAGTCTGCCCAATCGGCTGGTGTACACCCCTTATGAGTTACATAGGTATACCAGCTCTAGGCTTTCTTTTGGAACAGACTTGGAAGAAATTTGCAAATGATCCACAGAGTCATGTTCCTTATTGGCAAAAGAAATGACTTTGAATTCTTTGATAAGTTCACTAGGATCTTTGTCTTGTTTTGTCTCCTTATACTTTTGATAGGCGTGTTGGATGACAAGTAATGAAGTCATTGTTTGGCTTGATGGAATCGGCTATTGATGTCATGTTGACAGCCCAAGGGTCCAATTAGTCAAGTTCAAAGTAGGATCTTTGTTGACAGATTCTTCTTCTAATAGATTCTTCTCTAATGGTGTCAACTTGACAAGAAATGGAGTAAGAGGTTCAACACTTTGACAGTGTTTGTGAAAATTCCCTTGAGCCAACCAGGGAATTGTTTGTAAGAGATGTTGGCACCCTTCTTTCATTAAAGTTTGTGTTGTCTTTTTGCAAATAAATTTCCTTATAAACTCAACTTCCTCTACAGCTTTATGGGAAGTCGGTGTATTGGATCGCAACAAGTATGTTTGCTCGGTGGAGTCTTTCTTCTTCTTGGAAGATGGAGACAAGAAGTAGCCTTGCCACCCGCCTTCGTGTTTCTTTTGTTTGAGTTCTTGCAAGGCTTCTTGAACTTCATGAAGAAGTTGAAGATCCAATGCCTCCCGTTTGCTTTTGTCAAAAGTAGATTGGATCTTTTGGCATTCTTCTTCTTCACAATGCAAATTTTGTCTTCAAACTCTCTCTTCCCATTGGTCTCTCAATGCAGGCATTCATAATGGTTCCAAACCCAATTTAAAGTTTAGCTTTGTATTCTTCCACTTTTGAGATTTGTATCCCCGGTAGTGGTGCCAAAAATCATGTGATAACCTAGCAAATATCACTTTTGTGGTAATTGGGTAAGTAAAGTTTTTTCCTACAGAGATATTGGTCAAAATTAGTCAAATACAAAGACAAATGGTAATAAGCAATTCTCCTTGGTTGCATCTTTAATCTCTCAAGTAGAAACTACACCCAAAAGAGAGTAACAAGCATTGACTCATAGCCTTGTCACAAGTTAATACTCATTAATCACAACTTCATCCAATACTTATCCATAAAATTCTTTATTGTGATGATTTAAATTCTCCCAAAGACGGCACTTCACTACAAGATGACTGCAGAATTATGTTCTCCCCTTCCACTAAAGGCATAACTTCCTTGATCTAAATTGCTTCACATCCACATTGCACTGCAATCACAATTGGAGAATACTACCAACACTACAATTCCTCTCAGATCTGTCAAGGCATTGCTTTGATTGCACTTCACTCAGGATCATACACACAAAATGATGATTAGGGTTGTGGAATCTAACACCCAACAAACTCATCAACTTGCACTTTAGAATTCTCCAAACACTCACAATTGCAAACACAAAGTTGACACTCGGAATTAAGCTCAAGCGACTAGCACTAAAATCAACACTTTGCTTTATTTATCTTAAAAAATTTGGAATACTTAACAACACAACACTGCAAATGCCCCCTATGCAATTTTATATTACTCTGAAGTGCAATCATTCTTCAGTCAATTTCAAAATCAACTCCCACTTCTTTTACGTGTTGATTTCTTGTCACTATCAAGGCCTTCTTCTCCTCCCTCTGCCACTTCTTGAAGTGTACTTTCATGCCACTTAGAAAGGTTGTACACCCTCTTTGTATTGGCCTTCACTTCTTGGTCCAAAGCCGCCCTTCTTTGGACTTGTCTCTTTGTAACCCCATCTGAGTACTTTTGGTTCCCGCCCCAAGTCAACCTCTTTCGGTTTACTCTGAAGACCCACTAGTCCATTCTTCCCTTTGTAATTTGGCCTTCTTACTCACTTCTTCTTCAAAACTTTAACAGAACAAAAGAAAACAAAAATTGTGGGTACCATACCCTCTCCCCACATTCAAATCCACCTTTCTCTTCTCCCATAGTTGCACTAGATTGATCTTGAGATGTGCAAGTTGTTTAGTGATGGTTTAAAGTGGATCCTTTGGTAGAGGTGCAAGAACTAGAGCAACTACTACTTGTGGTGCACCCTTGCTACCAAGGTCTCAAAAGTTCCACCATACTTGTATCCTTGTAGGAGGATGCATGTGATAACCCGGCAAATATCACTTTTGTGATAATCAGGTAAGTAAAGTTTGTACCCGTATAGATACTGGTCAGAAATGTCCAAATACAAAGTCAAATAGTAACAAGTAGTTCTTCTTAGTTACGTCTTTAATCTCTCACATAGAAGAGAGTAACAAGCACTGACTTGCAATCTCGTCACAATAATTTGTCACACTTAATCACAACTCCATCAAATATTTCCAAACAATCTTGATTGTGATATTTCAGTCTCTCCCAAAAATGGCATTTCATTGCAAAACAACTTTGCCTCAGAATTGTATTCCACCCTTCCACTGAAGGCACAACTTCCTTGATCAAAATTTCTTCATAACTACACAACACTGCACTCACAATTGCATAATACTACCAACACTACGATTCCTCTCAAATCTGTCAAGGCATTGCTCCAATTGCACTTCATTCAGGATCAAACACATAGGATGAAGATCAAGGCTGAGGAATCCAACATCTAACAACCACACTGACTTGCACTTCAGAATTCTTCACACACTCACAAACACAAACACAAACACAACGTTGATACTTGGAATTAAGCTCAAGGGACAAGCACTGAAATTAGCACTTTGCTTTATCTATTCTTAGAAAAATGAATACTAAACAACATAAGAGTGCAAATGCCACCTTTAAATAGGCAAATTCTTCAGCAATTATCTAACAACTATATTGTTCTACAACAACTTTACCAATCTGCAATTCTGAAATGACAATGCACATCTTCATATTTGCCTCTTCAAATCTCAAATTTGTTACTAATCCGATCCGATGTCTATTTCTTCCTTGGCTTCCTATCCCAAATTAACCTCACATATTACTCTATCCTTGGGTTTCACAACTACAAACTCTTCTACCAATTCTAACACTTCTTCTTCTTGATCTACAATTCCCGTCATGGGCAATCTACATACATCTTCTCCTTGCAACCTATCTTTCTCTAATACCTCCAATGGCCATTCCAAAGATATTTGTACTCCTATCTCTTCTACTTCTGGTTTTGCTCTTACATCCTTCCGGAGTTTATCTATTTCTAACTTAACTAAATCTAATATAATTGTGATATTATCTTCTACTTCCAATATCCCTATCTACACAAGTTTTGAGGCTAATCAATAGAGCATTCAAATCTTTATCCTTTGCATTTCTTCTCCTTGTCTCTTGCACCAACAATCTTAACTTGTGCAATCTCCTTTCTTCAATTCATACATTGGCTTCAATACTCAACATTGCATTCATCTTCACTACTATCTCCTTCAATGGTTCAAGCCTCATTCTTCTCTCATGTTCCCAATCTGCTTGCCAATCTTCTCGGTACATTGCTAGCTTTGCCTCAAATTTGGCCTTCACATTTTCCTTCTCCTTCTCTTTCTACACTATCTTCTCTTCTAGATAACAAAGTAAATCCCTCAATCTTTCTTCTTCTCTATACCTCATTGTTAACTCTACTTGCTAGAGTTGCTTCTTCTCTTCTACACGTTGCATCACTTTATCAAGCTCTTGCTCCTTCTCTACTACCCTTGCCATAGTATGGATGATTAGTAATCAAGAATCAGCAAATTGCTATTTCAAGATTTCATACTCAGCATATGTCTTTCCCTGGCTATGACATTTTTCTCGATTATTCTCTCTCTACTCCCTACTTCTCTCTTCAAATTCTCAATCACTTGATTTTGGACTATTGCATCTACTTGCAGTACCTCCTTTTGCTCTCCTTCTTGGGTTATACTCTCCTTCAACTCCAAGTTCTCTTCTTTTAACCGTGCCAACACCTACAACACTATTTTTACATCCGGATACTATGACTGCATTTCTTTCTTCTTCTCCTCCAGCTTCATCAGCAATGGACAGACAATCTCCTGTAGATACTTCACTCCTCCAGTCTGGTCCCCTTATGCTTGCGGGCTTTTCTCCTTCTTTACTTCTTCTTCATTGGACACTCTTTTCCTCAGCCAAAGTTGCCTAATTGGAATTGATTCCTTACTCTTCAAACTTTCACTTTCCATTTCTCTTCTTTTACTTGGCCCCGCCTCATACCTCATGTTTCTTCTGGATCGGATACCTCTTTGAATGATAACCTTCTTCTCCTCTTTCTCTAGAACTTCCTCTTCTTCTTTCTGGTTATCTTCTTCTACCATCTTTAGCTTTCCCTTCTCTTCCTCTGGTACCGGCTGCATCTCCACTCCATCCTCACTCTCACTACTTGCTTCACCACTTTGCAACATGAGTTCAAGTTCTTTTTCTCTCTCCAAGTCTTTTGACTTGTACTCGATTTCTCCTTTTAATTCTTCTCTTGACAATGCTATTACAACCAGGTCTTTCTTCAAGTTCACTTTCTTGGACTTTTGTGGTCTAGTCACCACTACTTCTTCTTTAGGTCAACTCCTCTTCTTCGACTTTAGAGCATTCACCACCAATCTCATGTTCTGCTCCGTCTATGTAGTACTCATCACTGGTTCTGATCTAAAGAATGTATTGTTGCTTATCCGCATCAACATCTCTCCTTAAGTCAAGATGGAAGTGTGACACCATCTTGTGTCATTCCACCACATTCAATAGATTCAATCCCAAGTAAAAATGGGCTACAAACATCACAATGTAGTGTGGAGGTGACTTATCCTGAAAATTCCACACCATTTGTCTTGTGCGTTGATGGAAGCACTTAGCCCAATTGATTGGTTCTCCTGCAAACATCTTATGGAAAAACACCACTTGATGTTCCATCACATAAGTGGTTTGATCCAGCTTAAAGATGGCCATCCTTGCTCCTATGAGGCCTCTCCTCATATGGTCCTTATAGCTCTCAACCTTATATCCATTCTTTGTGCATTTTGAAGAAAAGGCATCTCATACTTCCTGAGTTTCCTCAGCTACCTCTCCTTTCCCCAAGAATGTGGCTCCTTGCTCCTAACCTGCCTCTCTTCCAAGTACTAACCTCCAATTCAACTCTGTCCATCAAGTCGGATTTCCTCTCTTACCTTCTGCCTTGGGTCCATCCAGGCACTTACTCTCTATTATTTAGGTCATGAAGTGTGGAAAAATTAGATTCCAATTCCATGCTAGAAATGTGATCTGAAGCCTGCTCAAGACTTCAATTCTTACGATCACATCTAACATCTAAATTGCATGATTTCTCACTGCAAATTCCAAGTTCTTCTTTCCACCTCCCCTCTTACTCTCCTCCACTTTGGGTGGTGACTATGCTTCTGCCCAACTCCCAGACTAATGATCCCGACCTCCTCTTGATGCACAAGTGTGGTACCCACATTTTTTTGTTTTTTTTTTTAATTTGGAAGAAGTGTATAGAGAAGTCAAATTGCACCTGTATGACCAAAGAAGGCAAAGAAAACTGTCCTTGTGATGAAACCAAAGGTAACATGGCTTTGGTTATAAGGCAAGGTACTCAGAATTGCCCTATCAACATACAACCTGAAGTAAGGAGTCTTCGTATCGGGGGTGCTCAACTCGAGGTGAGGACAGTGTAACAACTTTCCTTTGGAGCAAGACATTCAAGAAGGGACCATTCAAAAACGGTGGTCATATGCGTGAAGGACACTTGATAGTGACACGAGCATGTAGGAGGTGTGATTTCTTGGTAGAAACTCAAATTCAAGAAAGACGAAGAAGGCGCGACTTTATAAAAATTGGGCTACAGACAAAGCGATGATAAGCAATTTTTCCTCACCGTTAAGAAGTTGTCATGCAAAAGATCATGGGAAGGGAAGTAGAGTCAAAGACACATTGGTGTGTAGAGAAGAAATTGAGAGAGTTAATCTGGGAACCGGGAGGAAGGAAGAATAGTCCCCATCCTAGAGTGGAAGAGAGAAAGATGGGAGGAGGGAAGAAGAATTCCAAATTTGTAGTGAGAAATCATACGATTTGGAGGTTAGATGTGATTGCAAGAATTGAAGTCTTAAGCAGGCTTTGGATCACATTCTTGGCATGGAACTAGAATGTTAGCTTTCTAGGGTTCATGACTGAGATGATCGAGAGTAAGTGTCTTGATGGCCTTGAGGAAGAAGGGAAGAGAGGTAATCCGGCTCGCTGGACAGAGTCGGATTGGAGGTTAGTACTCGGAAGAGAAGCATGCACGGAGCATGGTGCCATGTTCTTGGGGAAGGGAGAAGTAGCCGAAGAAACCCAAGAGGTGAGAGATGCCTTCTCTTCAAAGTGCACAAAGAATGGTTACAAAGTAGAGAGTTATAAAGATCCTATCAAGAGAGGGATTGTGAGTGCTTTAATGGTGATCTTGAAGCCAGAGAGAACAACTTATGTGATGAAGCACCAAGTAGTGTTCTTCCATAAGATGTTGCAGGAGAGCCAATTAATTGGGCAAAGTGTCTTCATGGGAGGATGAGACAGATGGTGTGGAATTTGCGGGATAAGTCACCTCCACATTACATTGTGCCGTTTGCAGCCCATTTCTATCTGGGGCTGAACTTGCTCAATGTGGCGGAGCGCAATAGGATGGTGTCACATTTCCATCCCAACTTAAGAAGAGATGTCAACACGAAGGAGCAGCAATACATTCTTCAGATCAGGAGCAATGATGAGTACTACATGCAGACGGGGAAGAGTGTGCAATTGGAAATGAGTACTCCAAAGTCAAAGAAGAGGAGTCAACAAGGAGAAGAAGAAGAAGTCGAGAAAGCAAGACCTCAGAAGGCTAGAAGGGTAAACTTGAGGAAGGGAATGGTGGTAATCATGTTGTCAGAGGAAGAATCGGAAGGTGAAGCCAAGTGCAAGTCTGAAGACTCAAAAAGAGAGGAAGAATCCGAGTTCACACTATAGAGTGGAGACACGAGTAGTGATAGCAACGATGGAGGGGAGATGACATTGGTACCCAAGGACGGAGAAGCCAAGATGGAGATGGAGGAGAAAAGTAACTCAAAACTGGAAGATGAAGTGCCAGAGCAAGAGGAGAAGAGAGTTACCATTCAAAGAGGAGTTTGTTCCAGACAAAAGGTGAAGTGTGGAGCGGGGCAAAGTAAGGTAAGAGAAGAGGAGGATGGAAGTTCAGGGAGCAAAGCATCCATTCCTATAAGGTGACTACGGCTTAGGAGGCGAGTGTCGAGTGAGGAAGAGGTGAAGAAGGAGATCACTCCGCAAGTTGAGGTAACTCTGAGTGAAGGAGTAGAGTATTGTGAGCCGGCCTATCTCTCACTCAAGATGAACCTCTGATGGCTATTATGGTAGTGCACCATGGACTAAGAAGGCAAGGAACTCCAACTCCATCATACTCCTCTAAGGCTAACACTCCAAGACTCAAGACATTGCTCACTAGAGAACTCAATGAGAGAGAGATAGTTGCAAATGAAAGGATGATGAGTACCTCCTCACCCCTTGTTTATATACTTGTGAAATAGTTACGTACCAAAGTTACTAATTACCGTAGTAACTCAAGTTACTAGACTAAAAGTCAAGTAAAGTCAAAAAGAAGAAAGGAATATCCATTCACATGGGCATATTCCTCTAAGCATGTGGTCATATCTTGACCCAACCACTAAGTCAAGGATTCCTTCACATGGGCTATCTTTGGACTATAGAAGAATCCAAAACAAAAATGCTTGCAGGCCCAAGAGTTCTCAACTCTTTCCTCAAAGCCAAACAGCTAGGAATAATACCAAGTCAACACACTAAAATCCAAAATAGTGGTACTCATCTTTTTTACTTCCTCTAAAGTAAGGTCCCCTCTATCTTAGCAATGGCTAACTTTAACTAATCATGACTAAGGTAGAACTATCCTTTATTTCTATATAAATAATTTCTCTCAATTACTTGTAATACCAAACTAAATATCAAAATACCACACACATGCACAAATGGGTATTACAACCCAATGAATCTATTGATGGGACATATCTTTTTATGTCTTGAGGTAGACTAGTGGTTTGTAATCTATCTTTACTACAAATGCCTTCTTGCCAAGATATTGCTTCCAATGCTTGGTTGTAAGGACAATAGCCAACTCTTCTTTTTTGGTGGTGTGTAGTTGCACTTTGCCACTAACAACTTTTGAGAGAAATATCCAATTGGGTGTCATCCATCACTCCATTCTTGTTGTAGGATTGCTCTTATCATAACACCTGATGCATCTATAGCCAACTTGGTTGGACATGTTGAGTCATATAATTTCAAGATTGATGCATGTAGTAATGCATCAATTTGTGAAAGGTCAATTCTTGTGCAATTCTCCACATCCACTTCTTTCCCTTGCCAAGTAGTGTTATTAAGGGTTGTATAACCTTAGAGAATTTCTTGACAAATCAAAAATAAAACCAAGTTAATTCTAAGAAACTTTTGAGTTAAGTATGATCTTCTAAAGCACACCAGTTTTGAATGATATCTATTTTATTTATTAAAACTTGGAGACCTTTTGTACTTACTCTATGCCTCAAGTAATCTACTATAGACTTGTAAATTTTCATATTGAGACTTTGGCATATAATTATTTTTATCAAAGAATCTAGAGGAATTCTTGCAGATGTTGCTTATGCTCCTTCATTGTCCTTCTATAGAATAGACTAAGATATCATCAAGAAAAATGATAATAGACATCCAAGTGTGGACAAAATACATCATTCATCAAGCTCATGAAAGTGGCTTGTTGGTGAGACCAAATTGCATCACTAGATACTCAAAGTGACCATAGCTTGTTTGAAAGGTAATTTTGTGTAAGTCTTCCTCCACAATCCTAATTTGGCTGTAATTGCTTAGTAGATCAAGTTTCATAAAGTGTTTTGCCCAATTGATCAAACATATCATGCATGCAAGATAATAGGTTAGGTTTTTTCTTCATTGTTTGTTGATTTAGGCCCTGTTAGGAAATGCACATTCATATTATGTCATCTTTTGTGGTACTCACATTTTTCATTTTGGACGAGTTTTGAAGAAGAAGTGCCTTGTTGAAACCAAATTGAAACCAAATGGAGAAGAAATGAGTGAAAACTTGTGTTTTGATCAAGCTCGAGGAAGTCGACTTCATGTTAGAGGAAGAAGGACTCAGATTGGATCAGACCCAAAGAAGCTTACTTTGTGTCAGAGGAGTAAAAACTCGGATCAGACGCCGAAGGAGTGTTTCTTTGCATCGGAATGAAGGTTACAAGTCAGGAATACTGCGGGGGCTATATCTCAGTGACAACAAGTCCAAACGTCAAGTGTGCTATATCTCGTTAGAAGAGTCTCATTGAGGACTTTCCATTGCCACCAAAATCGCCAAGTTTGAAGGTCTGTAGAAGAAGTTACAAGCATTTGAAGTTTCAAGAGTAGATGTGAAGAGTAGTTTCGTGTCTTCCGGTCAATGCGACTTCGGACTTCGGACTTCGGGTTTACATAACTTCGGGTCTAAAGACTTTACCTCAAGAAAAATATGATTCAACCCAAGGAAGTCGGACCTCGGAATGCTGTGAAGGTGACTTTGGGAATTTTGCCAAAGGGATCAAAGGAAGTTAGAGTAGGGAAAGAAGATAGTTAGGATACCCATGACTTCAATTTCAATTCTGATTGAAAATAGGAGAGAATTAGAAGAGAAATAACAGTAGTGAATAAACCCAAAGTGCAGGATCAGACAATAGTGTCTTTGGGTCAGTTACATGAGTGATTAGGGGAAAGTGGGTTACAAATTGAAGGTGTAAATAGTGTACCTATGCTTTCAATTACAATTCTCGACGATGACATAGTAGAATTAGTAAAGTAATTGATAGTAGTTAAACCCAAAGTAAGAGAGATAGGAGTGCAGGTGTCTTTGGATTTGACATTTGAGACTTTAGAGAAGAGTGGGTCGGGAGATAGAGATTTAGAAAGCTTAACTATGATAGGAATTTCATATCAAAGGAGAAGTATTAGAATTAGTGGAAGAATTAGAAGTTGTGAAACCCGAGGACAGAGTAGCAGTAAGTAAATTTACTTCGGGTTCGGGTTTGAAAGCCGAAGAAGAAGTAGACATCGGATTGGATTAGTAACAATTTTGAGATTTGAAGAGGCAAATATGAAGAGGTGCATTGTCATTTTGGATCTGCAGGTTAGAAAAGTTATTGGAGAACGATATAGTTGTTAGAACTATCGATTGCTTCACTATTTAAGAGTGGCATTTGTAGTCAAATGTTGTTCAGTGCTCATTATTTCTGAGAATAGATAAAGCGAAGTGCTATGAAGTAGTGCTTGTCGCTTAAGCTTGATTCCGAGTATCAATGTTGTACTTGTGGTTGTGAGTGTGTGGAGAAATTCAAAGTGCAAGTCAATGTGCTTGTTGGATGTTGGATTCTGCAGCCTTGATCTTCATTCTGTGTGTTTGATCCTGAGTGAAGTGCAATCAAAGCAATGCCTTGATAGATCTGAGAGGAATTGTAGTGTTGGTAGTATTTTGCATTTGTGAGTGCAGTGCGAAGTTGATGTGAAGCAATTTTGATCAAGGAAGTTGTGCCTTCAATGGAGAGGTGGAACACAATTCTGAGGCAAAGTAGTTTTGCAGTGAAGTGCCATTTTTGGGAGAGCCTGAATCATCACAATCAAGATTGTTTGGAAAGAATTGAAAAAGTTGTGATTAAGGAGTGTGAATTTGTAACAAGACTGCAAGTCAGTGCTTGTTACTCTCTTCTGGGTGTGGTTTCTACCTGAGAGACTAAAGAAGAACTCAAGAAGAACTAAATTGTTACTTTGCTTTGTATTTGACCAATTATGACTTGTATCTCTACGGGAATGAACTTTACTTACCCGATTACGGCAAAAGTGATATTTGCCGGGTTGTCACATCTTTCTTCTTCACAAACAAGGCATGAACTCCATATGGTGATACATTGGGTTGGATAAACTCTTTTGTACCATATCCTTGACCTGAATCTTGCATTCTTCCAAATCATTAGGTGATAGTCAATATGGGGACTTACAAGGAGGTGTCTTCCTAGAAATATCTTGATTTTATGTTCCACTCTCCTTTTTGGTGGTAATCTTGAGGGTAAATCATTAAGAAAGACATATTCAAACTCATTGACTACATCTTTAAAATTCTCAAGAATTTATCCATTGAGTTGTGCACTCTGGATTTCTTTTATTAGATCCATGAAAAATCTAGCTCTCTTATTGATAGTTATTGTCCCTATGATATACAGAAGCAATTCTTTCCATTGCAATCTTTCACTATCTCCAATTAGCTTCCATTGGTTAATTTCACTATTTTCTTTCTCGAATCTATCATGAAGTTATAGTGCTCCATCCATGGCATGCATAAGATCACATCATAATGAGCTAACCATATCACTTACCAATCAATTTCTTCCTAACGCTTTCTTGTAGAAAGTGTTGCCTTTCTAGTTAATGATTCAATCCTCATTGTTTGCATTTAGGTGACTCTACTGATTCATCTTAATTTTTCTCTAGTTCTATCTCCAGCCTTATTACAATAGAGCAAGACAATAAATTCTCTATTGCTCTAAGGTCTATCAATATTCTCACATGATTGCCTTTTAGGACTCCATTTATAACAATCAGTTTTGCATTTGTCTTCCTCAACCTTTGCACACTTGTCCTTTTCTTTACCCTTGCTTTTACTCCTTTCCATTGAGCCAATAAGGCTATGAGGTGCATTTACTAGTGATTCTTTGTTTCACAATATGAATTCAACATATTTCTCTTTGATTTGTCTCTCCAAGTTGTTTAGAAGTTCCTTGTATGGAAGCCAAGAGTCTCTAAAAAGGCAAACATGAGAATTGATGGTTATGTGTCCAACTTGGCTGTAATTAAAACAAAATAATTGCATGAGCTCCTTCCCCTCATGGGACTCCATCTCTCTTTTCTTTGAACCGTCCCTATTCTCCTTGGAGCAGTCATGCTTCTTAGTCTTGGAAATGAATATTGCCAATTCCATAGGAAAAGGTCCACCAAAGTGCAGTGTTTCAGCCCAGTAGTGTTGCATCAAGACTACTCCTTCACCTCCTCCAAGAACTCTTACTTTTATTCGAGTACATGCAATGGCTTCAAAAATAGTGTAAGAATTTTGTACCATTACTTTTTGACAAATTTGCTCTTTTAAACTTGTTTTGAAATTATCAAGAGCTTCTTCTAGGTTCATATTGATTATTGCAACCTGTAGATCAAGAAATGATTCCACATCTTCTTGTATGTTGTTCTTCTACTTCAACCTCCATAGTTAGTTTCAGTCATATGCATAATCCACAAATTGGAAATTCTTCAATAGCCCTTCTTGGATCACCATCCATGTGACCTCTCTTCCTTCTACCAACATTTGATTGTTCTCAAGCATTGTACCATGTGAGGGCTTTATTGATTAGGTACCCACATGCAAATACACATAAGGAATGATCTTCAATCTAAGTTGTGAATAATTAAAAGTATCGACTCATTCTTGAAATCTAGTTTTTTAGTACTCCCATGGAACATTATCCCTTGTAAGGCTTGATGTTCCAAGTCTTATTCATCCATAGTAACAATGTAACTTCATTGATGATTGGGGTTGATGTCATTGGCATGATGTAATACTCCAAGGACAAGAGAAGAGAGAAAACACAGATTTCACACTCAAACATTCGATGCCCCAAAGGAGCACCTTCTCTTTATTATATACACCAAGAGGATCTCCTCCAAGGAAGCTCCACCATAGGATTACGCACACAGATAGGTGACATGTCAGCAAGCTCCACCCTTGGATTACTTACTTGGATGGGTGACATGTCTGGTCTAGGTCCTATATGGTCGGTCAACCAAGCTTTGACCGGAAGGAATCTTTTAGGGAATCTTCATGTAGGAATCTCAGAATCATGTGAGTAAGGTACCGTTGGAAAGCTCTCGACAAGAAAAAGCAGGGGGGAGGGAAGGCCAGCCTTTCCTTAATTGGGTGGGGGAGCTATGCACATTTTTGAGGCCTAATTCATCCGTTTAGGCCTCCAAAATTGCCTTCAAAGATTTTAGGCATATTTTTGTTTCTACTCTATTAGTAGAAGTCCTCTTTTGGTGATACCTCTTTCTGATCTGTTAAGTCCATCATGTGTAACATCCTTCCAGATGTTACCTAACCAATTCTCACCTTTAAATCATATGTCTAACTATTGGTTCTAAGGTTCTCAAGTCTATTTCGGTTTTTGCCCTATTGGTAGAAGTACTCTTTTGGTGATACTTCTATCTTATCTATTTTGACCATCATGTATAACATCATTCTAGATGTTACCAAACCAAATTTCACATCTAGATCATATGGCTAGCTCTTGGTATTACAGACTTCCCTCCGTTGTGCAATTGTTGCCCAAATGCTTGCACCAACATCGGTGCATGTGCCAAATTGGCAGCGGGCTCCTACGTTGCTTCATAGAAGGGGTAACCTTTCCATTGTACAAGATAGTCCACCCGCGGATGTCAAGTACCTGCATGCATTTTTGGAGAATCCACTCTACTTCATATTCCTCGGTGCCATCAATGAGTGTCGGACAAGGTCGAATGTCTTGTGTGGAATGACCCTGGCCTGATCGGGGAGCATATCTGCATAGTAGGGAGATATGGAACACAAGATGGATCTTCATGTCTGGTGGTAGCTCAAGGTGATAGGCCACAGCGCCAATGCGATGAAGAATCAAGAAAGGCCCAATAAAACGAGGTCTGAGCTTACAAGGTCCAATTAATGTGAGGTTGGTTGTCGATAGCCACACTTGATCCCCAACATTGAACTCCATGTGCCTACGGTGTGCATCAACATACTACTTTTATCAATTTTGCAATCTGTAATTTGTGCTTGGCGCTCTCCACACCTTGTTGGATTTTAGAAACAAATGTGTTGACTGCATCGACCTTGGTAGCCATTGGACGGATCTTCATCAAGCTAGAAGGTGTGAAGGGATGCTCACCATACATGAGGAAGAACAGAGTGACTTGGGTGGATGCATTCACTGAATTGTTGTAAGAAAATTCCACCAACGGGAGTAGGGTGTCCTACCTCTCTTGCTCTTCTAAGGTGAAGCCGTGTAACATGTCTTCAATCGTGCGATTAGCCCACTCTGTTTGGCCATCTATTTGTGGGTGGTAAGCTGTGGACATAGCCAACTTGGTTTTGAAGAAACCAAAGAGTGTTTGCCAAAACAAATTGGTGAATTGGGTACCTCTATCGGTGATGAGTACTCTAGACAAGCCATGGTGAGCAAAGATTGCATCTAAGTATAATTGAGCTAGTTGTGGAGCGGTCACCTCCTTGGTGGTAGGACGTACATGAATCATTTTGCTAAGCCGGTCCACAAAGACCACAATGGAGTCAAACCCTGAGGTGGTCTTAGGTAATTCATAAGCGAGATCCATACTCACTTGTTCCCAACGTTGGGTAGGAGTGGGGAGAGGTTGAAGGAGCCCTACAAGAGCTTGATTAGAAGCTTTGTTCTATTGACAAAGCAGGTAGCTATGCACGTAGTCCATCACATCGTTGCTCATCTTGGGCCAATAGTAATGGCACTTGACTGCATCCAAGGTCTTGTCCACTCCGACATGAGCTGCAATGGCCGAATCATGACATTCCGCTAGAATGGTGGTGCATAATTCTGGGACATTTGGGATCCATAATCTACCATCCCGATAGGTGAGTCCTTGGGTGTTGATGACACCTTTGGATGATTGCACTTCTATAATTTGTGGATTAGTTTTTGTAGCAGCCAAAATCTTTGGCCAGAATTCAAGGTTAATCTTAACCTCTACCACCAAGTTGTTTGCCATTGGCATACGGGTGAATGCATCTGCAAGTTGCTTCTTATCTTCCACGTAGGTGATGGTCATGTTGAAGCATTGTCGCCACTCTACCCACCGAATTTGGCGATGAGATAGATCCTTTTGCGTCTCGAGGTAGACTAGAGGTTTGTGGTCTGTCTCTACTACAAATGCCTTCTTGCCCAGATAGTGCTTCCAATGCTTGGTTCCTAGAATGATGGCCAGCTCTTCTCATTCTATGGTGTGGTAGTTGCGCTCTACCGGTAACAACTTTTGAGAGAAATATGCAATTGGATGCCATCCGTCATGCCACTCTTGTTGTAGGACTACTCCTATTGCTATGCTTGATGCATCTATAGCCAACTTGATTGGACGTTTTGGGTCATACCACTTCAAGATTGGTGCATGTAGCAAGGCGGCTTTTAATTCTTCAAAAGCCAACTCTTGTGCAATTCCCCATGTCCACTTCTTCCCCTTGCTAAGTAGTGCCGTTAAAGGCTGTGCAACCTTGGAGAAGTCCTTGACAAATCTACAATAGAATCCCGTCAACCCCAAGAAGCTCTTAAGTTGAGTCTGATCTTCTAGGGCACTCCATTTTTTAATGACCTCTATTTTATCTGTCAATACTTGAATGCCCTCTACACTTACTCTATGCCCCAAGTAGTCTACTTTTGACTTGCCAAACTTGCACTTTGAGATTTTGGCGTACAATTGATTCTATCTTAGAATTGGGAGGACCTCTTGTAGATGTTGTTTGTGTTCTGTCATTGTGCTACTATATACTAAGATATCATCCAAGAAGACAATAACAAACTTATCCAAGTATGGATGAAATATGTCATTCATTAGACTCATGAATGTGACAGGTGCATTGGTGAGGCCAAAAGGCATCACAAGATACTCAAAGTGGCCATACTTGGTTCGAAAGGTAGTTTTGTACATATCTTCCTCTGCAATTTGGATTTGATTGTAACCGCTCCGCAAGTCCAATTTGGTGAAGTATCTTGCTCCATGGAGTTGATCAAACAGGTCATCCATGCAAGGTAAGGGGTATTTGTTCTTCACTATTTGCTGATTGAGACCCCGATAGTCAATGCACATGCGCATTGTACCATCCTTCTTCTTCACAAGCAAGACAGGGGCTCCATATGGTGATATGCTAGGTTGGATGAACCCTTTTTGCAGCATCTCCTCAATTTGAGTCTTACACTCCCCCAACTCATGAGGTGGTAGGCGATATGGGGCCTTACAAGGAGGTGTTTTCCCCGAGAAAGTCTCAATTTTGTGATCTACTCGCCTTTTTGGTGGTAATCCTGAGGGTAGATCATCGGGAAAAACATCTTGAAACTCATCCACCACATCCTTCAATTTCTCAGGAATTTGTCCATCAAGTTGTGCACTCTAGACTTCTCTTATTAGACCCATAAAACATCTATCGGTCTTACAGATAGTTGCCGTCCTTATGACATATAGAGGCAGTTTCTGCCTACGTGATTTTTCTTTAACCCCAATGATTGACCATTGGTGGGTTCTCACTACTTTCTTCCTCCAATCCACCATAGGGTTGTACTGCTCCATCCATGGCATGCCTAAAATTGCATCATAATGAGCTAACTGTATCACTCGCCACTCAATTGCTTCATGATATTCTCCTACAGAGAGGGTTACCCGTCTAGGTAATGATTCAATCCTATCTGTTTGACCATTAGGTAACTCTACTTCTTCACTCCCATCTTTCTCTAGATCCATTCCCAATCTTATTGCAACAAAGCGAGACAAGAAATCCTTTGTTGCCCTCGGATCTATTAATACTCTTACTTGATTACCTTCTAGGATTCCATCCACGACAATCAATTGTGAGGTTGCCTTTCGGGATCTTTGCATATTATTCTTCTTTCTTCCCTTGCTTCTCTACTTCCTTATTGAGCCAGTAAGGCCGTGAGGTACATTTACTAGCGATCTTTGTTTTCCAAAGTGATTTCCACCTCCTCTTCAATGTGCCTCTCCATGTTGTTCAAAGATTGCCTATACGAAGGCCGAGGGCCTCTAGGGAAATGAGTGCAACAATTGGTAGATATGTGCCCAATATGGCCACAATTGTAACAACGGTGTTGTTCTTCCCGAGTCCCTTCTCCTCATGGGACTCCATCTCTTTATTCTTCTACCCGTCCACGCTCCCCTTGAAGCGGTCGTGTTCCTTGATCCCGGAATCAAAGGTTGCCCAATTCCATCGGTATTGGTCCACCCATGTGTGGCATTTCTGCCTGATAATATTGAGGTGGAACTACTCATTCACCTCCACCTAATGCTCCTACTATTCTTTGCGCACAAGTAATGGCTTCAAATACCGTATGAGGATTTTGCACCATGACTTCTTGGCGAATCCGCTCTTTCAACCCTCGTTTGAAATTGTTGAGAGCCTCTACTTGACTCATGTTGGTAATTGTGACTTGTAGATCCAGAAATACCTCCATATACTCTTGTATGCTATTCTCCTATCTCAATCCCCATAGTCGGGTTCGAGCCATTTGCACAGAATCCACCAATTGGAAATTCTTCAGCAGTCCTTCTTGCATTGCTGCCCATGTGACCTCCCTTCTCTTTGCCGACATGGATCGTTCCCAAGCATCATAGCATGTGAGGGCTTTATCGATCAAGTACCCACATGCTAACACGCTTGTAGGATGCTCTATGATCTCTATTGAGAACAATCGGAAATATCAATTCATTCTCAAGATCCAATTTTCCACTACTCCCATCGGACGCTGCCCCTTGTAAGGCTTGATGTTGCAGGTCTTCTTCATCTAGAGTAGCAATGTGGCTTCATCGTTGATAGGGTTTGTAGGCACGGGTGCCTCTCCAAGTACTTCAATTGTAGATATTGGGTTTTGAGACGGCTCTTCTTCTTGCATGGCTTGATCGTTTCTGAGGATCTGCACTTGACTTTGTAATGTCTCCATGGTCATCTTAATCTCTCGAAATTCATTCAACATCCCTTGCATTCCTTGCACCAACTCTTGCAATTGTGGATCCATGGTTCCTGCAATACTCAATTGCTAATGTCTACTTCAATATAGAGTCAATATAATCACTCTGGAAGGTGCATGAACTATTGGAACTACCATTGGGACCTCAAAAGCTATCACTTGTTGATAATACTCCTCACCAAAATTCCTAACCACAAATTCTCTAAACATCACTTTCGGTCTCACTACATAATGGATTTCTACTTGAGTGTTGAAAAGGAGAGTATTTGGGACATTCATATCCATTTTATCATAATAGAATGTAGATTGTAAAATCCCACTCTCTGTCATATATCACCATAGATAGAATCACCGGGTTTGGTGATTTCATCACTCTATCCATGAATTCTGCACCAAAGTGATAAACTAGCGATACCCTCATCTGCTCACGCTGGATATACATAACCTTGATGTGAAATGGGTTTGAGAATGGAAAGCTAGGTGTGGGAAATTGTCCTCGCGGTGCATCCATCCCATCCGCTCTCTAGAGTTCTTCCTAAGTCTAGCAATTACTCTATGTTCTCCACCTCAAATTACTCAGTTTCAGTAGTTTATGTTATTCCAAGAGGAATGATCCACTCTCTTGGACTAAAATACTTGCTTTGATACCGTTGTAATACTCCGAGGACAAGAGAAGAGAAAAAATACAGATTTCACACTCAAACATTCAATGCCCCAAAGGAGCACCTTCTCTTTATTATATAGACCAAGAGGATCTTCTCCAAGGAAGCTCCACCATAGGATTAGGGACATAGATAGGTGACATGTCAGCAAGCTCCACCCTTGGATTAATTACTTGGATGGGTGACATGTCTGGTCTAGGTCCTATCTAGTTGGTCAACCAAGCTTTGACCAGAGGGAATCTTTTAGGGAATCTTCCTGTAGGAATCTTAGAATCACATGAGTGAGGTACCATTGGAAAGCTCTCAATGAGACAAAGCAACCAAGGTAGGGGAGGAGGAAATTTTCACATTTTCAAGGCCTAATTCATCCGTTTAGGCCTCCAAAATTGCCTTCAAAGATTTTAGGTATATTTCCGTTCCTACTCTATTAGTAGAAGTCCTCTTTTGGTGATACTCTTTTTGATCTGTTTAGTCCATCATGTGTAACATCCTTCCAGATGTTACCAAACCAATTCTCACCTTTAAATCATATGTCTAGCTATTGGTTCTAAGGTTCTCAAGTCTATTTCGGTTTTTGCCCTACTAGTAGAAGTACTCTTTTGGTGATACTTCTATCTTATCTATTTTGACCATCATGTATAACATCATTCTAGATGTTACCAAACCAAATTTCACATCTAGATCATATGGCTAGCTCTTGGTATTACACATGAGTGACTCTCTTTGTACTTTTGCCATTGTTGTTGGGTTTTGGGATGATTCCACTTCTTGCATTACATGAGCATTCTTGAAGGTATTTACTTGACTTTCTAATGCTTCAATTGTCATCTTGATTTCCAAATACTCCTTTTCAGTCTTTGCATTAGATCATACAACTACGACTCCATGATTTGTACACATGACAAACACTCAATTGATACTTCTTATTTCAATAGCGGGTTAACATTATCAATTGGGAGTGGGCTCAGAAAATTAGGACTACCATTGGGATCTCCAAGGCTATCACTCATTGATAATATTCCTCACCAAAATTGTGGACAACATAATCTCTAAACACCACTAACGGCCTAACTACATAACAAATTTCTATTTGAGTATTGAAAGGGAGAAGATTTGGTATATTAAGATCCATTCCATCATAATGGAATGTATATTATCAAATCTCACTCTTTGTGGTAAATCATCATAAATAGAACCATAGGTTTTGGAAAATTCATTACTATGTCTATGAACTCCACTCCAAAATGGTAAACAAGATATACTCTCACTTGCTCATGTTGGATGTACATAATCTTGATTTGGAACAAATTCAAAAATGAAAGAAAGGTGCAAGAAATTGTCCTCTAGGAGTATCCATCCCATCCTCTCTCTGAAAAACCCTCTATCTCAATAGCCTATGTCCCTCCAAGAGGAGGAATGATCCATTCACTTGGATTAAAACACTTATTCTCATACCATTGCTATATTCCAAGGATAGGAGAAACCCCAAGAGAAACACAAGACAAGAAAAAAAAAGAAACACAAGAAAAACACAAGGTTTCATTCCTCAATACTTTGATGCCCCAAGGGAACACTTGGTCTTTATTATATAACAAAGAGGATCCACTCAAAGGGAGTTACAACCTTGGATCAAATACATAGATTGTTGATATGTCATCAAGCTCCATCTTGAGATTAGCTACAAGGATTAGAGATTGTCAATCCTGGTCTTACTTGGTTGGTCAAACAAGTTTGACTGAAGAGAATCTTTAGGAATAACATAGGTGAAGTACCATTAGAAAGGTCTTAATGAGACAAAAAAGGGAGAGAAAGCAGTGGCTTTTTCTCCAGGAAGGGAATATTTAATGTTTTGAGGCATAATTCATTTGTTTAGGCCTCCAAAATTGGCATTGAATTTTAGTGTTTTTGGCCTCTGCACTATTAGTGGAGGTATTCTTTTGGTGATACCTCTATCTAATCTACTTAGACCATCATATATGACATCCCTAAAGATATTATCAAGCCAATTTCCACTTCTAGATAATTCATCTAGCTAATTGTTTTACAATGATGACCATGAGTGAAGAAGTGTTATATATTGAATTAGGATGCTCCAACCATACAACCCACCAGGCTAGTATTTTCAGTTCTAAAGTCCCATTATCTCAATTATTTTCTATGAACATGGGTGATGATATTGAGCATATTATTACTCATACATGCACTATCCCTTTCTCATCTCATCTCCATCTCCATCAATTTAAGTGGTTTAGGAGAAGTCCTCCATGTATCTACAATCACCAAGAGCTTAGTTTATGTTGACCATATTATTGAGAAGGGTTTTCAATTCTTATTTAACCAAGATGGTGTGTTTGTGCACAAGTATGAAAAATCTATTATGCCCATAGGATGCAAACTTAGATCTAAAATTGGGAGTATGTTTCAATTAGACATCAAGATCCACACTATTACAAATCAGAATGCTATGTTATTCATGGCTTGACTAATTTTTCAGATATTGAGATGTAGCGTAAAAGATTGGGTCACGTGAACCTACAAAGATTATAGGTGCTACCTACCTCAGATTTGTTTATGGGGCTTCCAATATTTTTTAATCCTTTGCTTATCGGTTTTGTGAGGCTTGTCAATTTGGTAAGCAAGCTAGACAACCATTTAATCATCAATCGTACAAGGGGCTCTACTGTGTTAGAATTGGTCCACACTTATATATGGATTGCTTCAAAACAGAGTTCAACAAGCTCTAAACATGTTATCTCATTTATTGACAACATTTCAAGATATACATGGTCTACTCTTTGAAAGCTAAATCAGATGTACTTTCATTTTTCCAAATATTCAAGCCGCTTGTGGAGAAGCAATATGGTTATAATATCCTACGCCTTTGCTTTGATGGAGGAGGGGAGTTCTTTTCAAACCAATTTGATGCTTTTCCGCATGAGCAAGATATCAAGCAAAAAGTTACTTTCAGCTACACACCTCAAAAGAATGGAGTTGCTCAGCATAAAAACCAACATGTTGCTCAAGTTGCAAGAGCCATGCTCAATGAGAAGGCAATGGCCAAGTATTATTGGGCAGAAGTAGTTAATTGTATGATTTACTTAACGGTATTACAACGGTGCACAATATAACACCTTTTCAAGCTCTTATAAGTAAGAAACCTGATTTATCAAATCTAAAGGTGTTTAGTTGTATTTTCTTTGTTCATATTCTTGATGAGAGGCAAAAACTAGATCCTAAAGCCTAAAAATGTGTCTTTCTTGGATATACCTCAAATTCTGAAGGATATAGGTGTTATAATCCTGATTTCAATATGTATATTACTAGTAGAGATGTCATATTTGAGGATTTAAAATCCTGGTATCAAGCTCTTACAAGTTGCACATTTGATTTACCACTTACAACACCCCATACCCCTTCAATTGGTCCAAGTAATATTTTTGTTCCATATGCTCATAATTCAAGTGCTAATGGTGTTTCTAATGAGCACTCTCAATCTCAGCCATTTGTAAATCCTTGGTCAGGACAGGCTGTTGAGAAAATTTTAGTCCAAGGTTGTACACCTATAGGAAATTTACTCCTTACTTTATCCAATAATATTTCTACTCCTTTGCTGGAACAAATGGTCTATCAACCACGTAGTTTAGGAATTCCAAGTAATTTACATGAGGCTACAAGTAGCACATCTCAGCCTGAGCAGTGAAGGAAAAATACACGGGTCAAATATCCAAATAGACATTTTCAATTTAAAGAGTTTTAGCCCAATATCATGCATATATTGGTAAAGGCTATACAAGAAAGAGAGCCAAATTCTCTTGAGAAGCAATGCATCATGCAGATTTGGTGCAAGCCATAGAGCTTAAAGTTGCAACTCTACATAACCAACAAACATGGGAGTTGGTTGATTTATTGGGTAAGAAGGCAATTTACTATGAGTGGATTTTTAAAGTCAAGAGGAATTCTGATGGTTCAATGAGTAAGCACAAGGCAAGGCTTGTGGTAAATGGTTGCTCACAACAATGTAGAATCAATTTTGATGAGACTTTTAGCCTTGTTGCCAAGATGCCATCAATTTGTGCTCTCTCAACATTAGCCACTTTCAATAAGTGGAAGCTCTATCAAAAAAGAAGAAAGCAGATCGCGTAGGAAAAATGAAGGATGGGAAGACCCCATCAAGCCGTACAAGGGAGAGACAAACAAGGTAACATGGGGTTAAGCTCCAATAGAGTCTATCAGATGGACTTCAACCATACTTTCTTCAATGCAGATTTGGAGGAGGAGGTCTAGATGATCCAACCACCTAAACATGAAGATATCCAAAAATTGTTTGCTTAGTAAAGAAGTCACTCTATGGCCTTAAGCAAGCTCCATGAGCTTTGACTGCCAAGATAAAATTACCATATTTTATCCGTTAGATTTCAAATTTGCAATATGGTTTCATTGTACAAACTACAAGTTCTTCATTGTACAAACTACAAGTTAATTGCAATATGGTTTGTTGATCATCTATGTTGATAACTTGATCATCAGTGGTAGCTATCAAGATCTCATTTGGCAAGTACAAGATCAATTGAAGGGAAGGTTTGACATGAAAGACTTGGGAGAACTCAAATTCTTCTTGGGTATTGAGTTTATTCAAGATGGCAATAACCTTTGGTTACTACTGTAAAACTCAGAGGATAGGAGACCTGAAGAGAAACACACTATGAGAAACACACACTTTCGCACTCAAACTCCGATGCCCCAAAGGATCACCTTCTCTTTATTATATAGGTAAAGCGGATCTCCTCCAATGAAGCTCCACCATAGGATTAGGTACATAGATAGGTGACATGTCAGCAAGCTCCACCCTTGGATTACTTACTTGGATGGGTGACATGTCGGTCCTGGTCCTATCTGGTTGGTCAAACAAGCTTTGACCATAGGGAATCTTTAGTGAATCTTCTTGTAGGAATCTCAGAATCACATGGGTGAGGTAACGTTGGAAAGCTCTCGATGAGACAAAGCAGGGGAGAGGGAAGGCCAATCTTCTCTCTGTTGGGGGGGGGGGGGCGGGGGATCTGCATATTTTTGAGGCCTAATTCATCCGTTTAAGCCTTTGATGTTGCCTTCAAAGATTTCAAGCATATTTTGGTTCCAACTCTATTAGTAGAAGTCCTCTTTTGGTGATACCTCTTTCTGATCTATTTATTCCATCCTGTGAAACATCCTTTAAGATGTTACCAATCCAATTCTCACCTTCAAATCATATGTCTAGCTATTGGTTCTAAGGTTTTCAAATCTATTTTGGTTTTTTGCCCTATTAGTAGAAGTACACTTTTGGTGATACTTCTATCTAATCTATTTTGACAATCATGTATAACATCATTCCAGATGTTACCAAACCAAATTTCACATCTAGATCATATGGCTAGCTCTTGGTATTACACTACTGAGCCAATATTCTCTCAACATGTTTGGAGTAGTTTGGTATGATGGCTTGTAAGCCTATTTCTACTCCTCTTCCCGCTTCTGTTAAGTTAAATGCCGAAGTGGTGAGTTGTTGGCTGATCCAAATATGTACAGACAGATTGTTGGAAGTCTGATTTATTTGACTCTACTAGACCAAATCTAAGCTACGTTGTTGGTCTAGTGAGTCAATTTGTGCAAGCACCAAGGAAGCCACATCTTAATACCATTCAAAGGATTTTACAATATGTGAAGTTTAGCATCCAATTTGGTCTTTAATATTCAGCTGGTGGGTTATCCATTGTACAAGGTTTTATTGATGCAGTCTGGGCAAGAAGTGATCAAGATCAAATACCAACATCAGGTTACATTTTCAGCCATGGAAGTTCTGCAATTAGTTGGTCATGGAAGTAGCAACCTACTGTTGTTTTATCATTAACAAGAACAGAATATAAGGGTGCCACTAATGCTACATGTGAGTCTATTTGACTTCACACCTTATTCTAAGATAGGTAGCTGGTCATGGAAGTAGCAACCTACTGTTGCTTTATCATCAACAGGAACAAAATATGAGGGTATACACGATACACTTTATTCTAAGATACGGGATATATATTTCATGATCTGTAATCTTATACATCGTTAACATAAGCCATATTAAACTTGCTAGAATCCCGTATTTCATGCAAAGACCAGACATATAGAGGTCCATAATCATTTCATTAGAGAAAAGGTATTGGTCGCCAGACTGGCGACCAATACAGAATGGTACCCGAAGGACAACGTGAGGGGAACTGACACGGCAACACATGAAATACAGGAGTTTAATTGCCAACACATGCACACTAATACTGTACACGGGCAAAGTATGAGGGGGAGGAGAAACAAGAAGCTAAAACGAAACACAGGCTTGATCACGTTCCTTCCCGCGACGAGTTTGTTCCTGTGTACCTGTCGAGCAACGTTTCTCGTCTCATTGAGGGGTTTCAGCGCGTTTGAAACATCAGATAGGTACGTATGAAGAGTAGGGCATTTTTAACTGACTGGCGATCCCGATCAGTTGAGGTGACTAAAAGGCAAATGTGTAGGAGTACTTTAATCAGATGGTGTGCAGTGAACGCAGGTTGAAGACTTTTGAGCAGCTTGTAACTGATGTCCTGGTTCAAATGGATGGGACAATTGAACGTTTTATCGAGGATTCTGGGTTACACAACTACGAGTGGGAAGCTGCGACGAGGCTTTGAATGTGATGGTGAAAGTATGGGAGACGAATGGGTGAATCACGCAGGTGAGGAGGTGCGGAAAGGGATTATGGAGGTCCTGGCAAGCAGGCGGAAATTATCGTTTCCGCCATGGACAATTTCTGGAATTCCCACCAGGCGTGCTTATACTTTTCCTTTCGAACGAGATGTGTGCTCGTTCAGTCCTGATTCGGAGCAAAATTTGAAAGCATGCTCGAAGAAAGCTGCCTCGGATTTCGAGGAGGAAAAGATTTACCTAAACACCGAGGAATGCGAGCAAGGACGAGTTCCAGTGTTGCTGATAAGACCAGCCGAACAGAAATCTGAGGACAATTTGACGATGAAAAGACCAGCGGTGGTGTTCCTACACTGCACGGGCAAGAGCAAGGAGGCCATGAGGGACTCGATGGAATCTTTTGCAGCACGAGGATACGTCACGGTTTCCATAGACTCGCGATACCATGGGGAGAGAGCAAAGTCCAGCGATGCTTACAGCAAGGCACTGATCCGTGCGTGGGCGACTGCCGAAGAAATGCCATTCATTTTTGACACGGTTTGGGATCTGATGAAACTCGTTGATTATCTGCAAACACGGCCGGATATTGATCCTGCTCGGATAGGAATGCTGGGGATTTCTCTCGGCGGAATGCATGCGTGGTACGCCGCCGTTGCGGACCCGAGAATTCGCGTGGTTGTCCCTATCATAGCAGTTCAGTGCTTTGGCTGGGCCGTTATAAACGACATGTGGCATGCTCGAGTGCAGAGCATACCTCACGTATTTGAGGTTGCGAAAGAAGCTATGGGAAAAAGTGCAGTAGATTCTGAAATTGTTGCTTCTGTCTGGCGGCGAATCGCCCCCGGTTTGATCGACAAATTCGATGCGGAGCACACTATTCCAGCGATTGCTCCTCGCCCTCTACTCATTTTAAACGGTGAAGAGGACCAACGATGCCCCGTGCGTGGTCTGGCGAAGACTTTGGCTATAGCTAAAGAAGTGTATAAAACGGCGGGTGTCGCCGAGAATTTCAAATTCAAGGCAGAGGAGGGAGTTGAGCATGCAATATCTAATTCTATGCTTTACGATGCAAGTGTGTGGATCGATAAACATTTGAGACCAGACATTCTGCACAATAAATCCTTCAATATTCCCTCAAAGTTTGGATGGTCGAGTCCAACGTTTCAGTTACGGCAGTCTGTAACCTACTTTCGATGTATCTTCAGAAATTTTCTAGCTAAATTAGAAATTCGGTCCCAGGGTTCAATTTAAGTGCCGATAGGTTCCATTCTCGTTGAATATTATAGTGAATCATCGAGTGCTGTTCGTTATAATGAACATTTGTAACATTCAGTAATGTTGATACTGTTACCAACCAGAAGCATTATCTATGTCAGCTGAACAGTTTGAATATGTATGAGTGTGCTCCTCCAGTGATGTTGTTATCTTCTGATGATCCGAGTCCGTTGTTTCAACTTAACAGTTGGAAGGTGTATCAGACTCTGTGCTGATGCTGCATTGTAGAAGACGTGGAGAACCGTCGAAATTTGTCATCCAACCAGGAATATATGCAGCTCACGCCGATCTTTGCAGCTTGTTATTCAAGAAGCTCAAGTGCAGTCTATACTGTTGTGCCAGTACTCCGTTGCCCAAGTTGACTACGTTGTACTTTAGCTGTAAATTGGATCTGCTGTGCATGTTCTTCTGCAATGTCATGAAAGTTTGGGTACAATTCACTCGGTAGTTGAACTTCATCCAGTAATACAATTACTGACCACGAGCATTTCTGAATTCCAACTCCAGCATCATGTCATGTGATAAAACCTACCTATCGAGTCAGACGTTATCTTGATTTCTCGGAGCTGCACATTCTACACAGTTTGCTTGATAAGGCCTTGGTGTGCGAATACATCCTCCTTTGCATAGGCGAATGCACGGTCACAAGGAAACTGCTTGTTGGAAGTGGTGGGCGTTGACGAGTGTCTTACTAGATAAGCTGCCTTGCACCGTCAAAAGCACAATTCCAAACAGCTTAGCTTAGCTTAGCTCACAAGTCGAAGGCCAGTTTAGCTTGCACTCCAAATAAAGTGATTTCTAGAAGGAATCTTCCTTGGAAGTTTCTCGGGAGCCCTATAACCAAATTGTAAGCGAATACCAAAGCTCAAGTTTAGACATTAGAATTTTTCTCATTTGAGAATTCTAATATAATCTTCTTCTTTTTTTCTTCTTTTTTCTATTTACTTTGAGATCAATGTAATAGATATCAAAGTAGAAATGATACCAAAGCTCAAGTTTAGACATTAGAATTTTTCTCATTTGAGAATTCTAATATAATCTTCTTCTTTTTTTCTTCTTTTTTCTATTTACTTTGAGATCAATGTAATAGATATCAAAGTAGAAATGAGATGGATCTAATATACAGATAATTTATTTATTTATCTCAAATTGTTATTATTTTTATATCTATATATTATCAAAAAATTATTTTATCCAATTCATTATTTCACACTTTGGTCAATATTTTAGAATTCAACCACCTTGTCCACTAAACCATGGATCATTCCAAATGTAAATTTTAAGAATAGTGGACGTGTTGCATTTACCTATTAACCTAGACATTTCAAATAATAACCAAGGTAAAAATATCCAAAATTATCATTGCCATACAACAACATATAGAGCATCTTACTTGATTGTTTGAAGAGAGAATGGTCCTCAACATCAACAAATGGAGTGAGTGCCACTTTTAAAGTGGAGAAAGCTTGAGTGTGATTCCCAAAGCCTAAGCCATTTGAAGGCAAGAATTTACCAAGTGTAATTGTAATGTTCATAGGACAACAGAACCCCCAAGAGAAACAAAAGAGAAGAAATAGAAGAGAAACACAATGCTTCATCTCTCAATACTTTGATGTTCCAAAGGTACACCTTGTCTTTATTATATATCATAGAAGATCCATTCACCTTTTGATCAAATATATAGACTTATGACATGTCAATAAGCTGCACCCTTAGATTAGTTGTATGGATTGGTGACATGTCAATCTTTGTCTTATCTGGTTTGTCAAACAAGTTTGACTAAAGAGAATCTTTTGGGAAACTTCCTATAAGAAGCTCTAAACAATATGAATGAGATATCGTTGGAAAGCTTTTGACAAGATGAACAAAAAGAAGGCAAGGCAACACCTTTGCCTTTAGAGGAAAATGAATCTTTTATTTTTTGAGGCCTAATTCATTCTTTTAGAGCTCTAAAATTGACACTAAAATTTTTAGGGGTGTTTTGATCTCTGTCCTATTAGTGGAAGTACTCTTTTGGTGACATCTCTATCTAATCTATTTAGACTATCTTATATAACATCTCTCCAGATATAACTAAGCCAATTTTCACCTCTAGATAATATATCTAGTTAATGGTATTACAAATCTCCTCTCTTTTAAGATGCAATGTACTCATTGCAAAGTTGTTGCTCAAAAGATTGCACTAACACCGGTGTATGGATCAAGTTTGTTGTTAATTCTCATTTTGTCTCATATAATCGGTACCTTTTCTAATGTATGAGATATTTCACACATGGATGGCGGGTACCACGGATGCATTTCTAGAGAATACTTTCAACTTCATATTCCTCTATGCCATCAACAAGTGTTGGACAAGTTCTAACTTCTTTTATGGAAGGAAAATGGGGCGGTTCGAGTGCATATCTACATAGTAAGGAAACATGAAACATTGGATGGATCTTCATATATGGTGGTAGCTCAAGGAGATAGACCAATGCATAGATTAGATTGAGTATGTGAAAAGGCCCAACAAAATGAATTTTGAACTTATGCGGGCTAACTAAAGTGAGTTGGTTGTGGACAGCCAGACTTGATCCTCAATGCTTAACTCTGTGTGTCTATGATGTGCATCTACATATTTTTTCTATTGATTTTGGGTAATCCTATGCTTGGTATTCTCCACATCTTGTTGGATTCTAGAAACAAAAGTGTTGACAATGTCAACTTTTGTAGCCACTCTGGAGATCTTACCAAGCTTGAAGGTGTGAAAAGGTGTTCTCCATACATGATGAAGAATGGGGTGACATGTGTAAATGAAATCAATGAATTGTTGTAGGAAAATTCTACTAGTGGAAGTAAGGTGTCCCACCTTTCTTGCTCTTCTAAGGTGAAACCCCGGAGCATGTCCTCAATAGTACCAAGGGCCAACTTTGTTTGTCCATCAATTTGTGGATGGTATATCGTGGACATGGTAAGGTTGGTTTAGAAGATGCCAAAGAGTGCTCTCCAAAATAAACAAGTGAATTGAGTGCCTTGATTGATGATGAGCACTTGAGACATGTCATGGTGAGGAAAGACTATAGCTAAGTACAATTGAGCTAATTGTGGAGTAGTCAAGTCCTTGGTCATAAGACACACATGAATCATTTTGTTGAGTTAGTCTATGAAGACTACAATAGGTGGTCTTGGGCAATTCACAAACCAAATCCATGTTGACCTACTCGCAATGTTGTGTAGGAGTAGGGAGGTTGAAGGAGTCTTATGGGAGCCTAACCAGATGTTTTATTTTGTTGATAGAATAGGTAGCATTGAATATACTCTATCACATTGTTGCTCATCTTGGGCCAATAATAATGGCATTTGATTGCATCTAAGGTCTTGTCCACTCCAACATAATTGCAATGGCAAAATCATGTCATTTTGCTAGGATGGTGGTTTGAAGTTTCGGACATCTGGGATCCACATCTTACGATCATAAAAGGTGAGTCATTGGGTATGGTTACACCTTTGGATGATTGAGCTCCTATAATTTGTGGGTCAGTCTTTTTAATAGTAAGAATCCTTGGCCAAATTTTTTGGTTCATCTTGATCTCTACTACCAAATTGTTTGCCATTGACATTAAGGTGAATGTATCTACAAGTTGCTTCTTGCTTTCCACATATATGATCGTCAATGTTGAACCATTATCTCCACTCTACCTAAAGAATTGTTTGACAATATAGATCTTTTTATATCTCAAGGTAGATTAGAGGTTTTTCTCATATCTCTATTAAAAATGCTTTGCCAAAATAGTGCTTCCAATGCTTGGTTGCAAAGATAATAGTCAACTCTTCTCATTTAGTGGTGTGATAGTTTCACTCTACCAATAATAGCTTTTAAAAGAAATATGCAACTAAGTGGCATCCATCATTCCATTCCTATTGGAATGCCTAATGCATCTATGGCCAACTTGATTGGACATTTTGGGTCATACCATTTCAAGATTGGTGCATGTAGTAATGCATCTTTCAACTATTAAAAGGCCAATTCCAATATATTTCCCCACATCCACTACTTCTGCTTGCCAAGTAGTGCTATTAGAGGTTGTGTAACCTTGGAGAAATCCTTAACAAATAGACAACAGAATCCCATCAATCTCAAGAAACTCTTGAATTGAGTTTGATCTTTTGGAGTGCCTTATTTCTAAATGACCGCTTGTATACCAAAGTCCTATATGGGAATATAGTGGGTTGAATAAACCCTTTTTGCAGCAAATCCTGAATTTGAGCCTTGCACTCTTCCAACTCATGAGGTGATAGTCAATATGGGGCCTTACAAGGAGGTGTCTTCCCAAGAAGTATCTCAATATATGATCTACTCTCTTTTTTGGTGGTCATTTTAAGGGTGAATTATTAAGAAAGACATCTTGAAACTCATTGACCACATCTTTCAAATTCTCAAGAATTTATCCATCAAGTTGTGTACTCTAGACTTCTCTTATTAGACCAACCAAACATCTATCTATCTTATGATAGTTATTGCCCTTATGACATAGAGGGGCAGTTCTTGCCTTAACAATTTTCCTTTATCTCCAATGATCATCCATTGGCTATTTTTCACTATTTTCTTTCTCCAATTGACTGTGAGGTTGTAGTGCTCCATCTACAACATGCCTAAGATCACATCAAAATGAGCTAACCGTATCACTCACCACTCAATTTCTTCTTAATATTCTGCTACAAAGAGTGTTACCATTCTAGATAACAACTCAATCTTCTATTTTTTTTACCATTAGATAACACTACTTCTTCACTCTCATCCTTCTCTAGCTCCATCCCCAACTTTATTGCAATAAAGAGAGACAAAAAATTATTTGTTGCTTTAGGGTCTATCATTATTCTCACTTGATTGCCTTCTAGGACTCTATTTGTGACAATCAATTGTGCATTTGTCTTCCTCGAATCTTTGTGCACTTGTCCTCTTCCTCTTCCCACTTTTACTCTTCTCTATTGAGCCAATAAGGCCACAATGTACATTTATTGGTGATCTTTATTTTCCATTGTGATTTTAGTATCTCCTCTTTGATTCATCTCCTAAAGTTGTTCAAAGATTGCTTGTATAGAGGCTTGGGGCCTCTAGTAAGGTGAGCATGACAATTGATGGCTATGTGCCTAACTTGGCCATAATCATCACAATGTTGTTGTTTTGCTTGAGTCCTTCTTCTCTTGGTACTCCATCTCTCCTTTCTTTGACCCGTCTGCATTCTCCTTGGAGCAATCATGCTCCTCAATCTTGGAAACAATGTTGCAAAATTCCATAAGAAATGGTCCACCAAAGTGTGGTGTTTCAACTCAATAGTATTGGAGTTTTGACTATCTAATCACCTCCTCTAAGTGCTCATGCTACTCTTTGAGCTCACATAATGGTTTCAAAAATAGTGTAAGGGTTTTGTACCATTACTTCTTAGTGAATTTGCTCTTTTAACCCACACTTGAAATTATCAAGAGCTTCTACTAGACTCATATTGGTTATTGTGACCTATAGATCACAAAATACCTCCATGTACTCTTATGTGTTGTTCTTCTATTTCAACCTTCGTAGTCTAGTTCAAGCTATCTACACAAAATCCATAGATTGGAAATTCTTCAATAGCTCTTCTTGCATTGCCATCCAAGTGATCTCTCTTTGTTCTACCAACACTAATAGTTCTCACGCAACATACCATGTGAGGGCTTTATTGGTCAAGTACCCACATGCAAACACACATATGGAATGATTGGTGATCTTAGTATTGAATAATCAAAAGTATTGATTCATTCTTGAAATTCAGTTTTCACTACTCCTATGGAACATCATCCCTTGTAAGGCTCTATGTTGCATGTTTTCTTCATTTGTAGTAACAACATAGCTTCATTATTGACCTGGATTAGTGTCATTGGCATGAGTGACTCTCCAAGTACTTCAGCTATTGTTATTGGGTTTTGGGATGATTCTCCTTCTTACATTACATGATCATTCCTGAAGGTACAAATTTGGCTTTGCAATGCTTCCATTGTCATCTTGATCTCCCAAAACTCATTCAACATCTCCTACATTTCTTACATCAGATCTTGCAACTATGGCACCATGATTTGTACACATGCAAATGTTCAATCACTATTTCCTACTTCAATAGAGGGTTAATATAATCATTCGGGAGAGGGCATAGATGATTGGAATTACCATTAGGACTCAGTGGCTATCACTTGTTGATAATATTCCCCACTAAAATTATGGAGTACAAAGTCCCTAAACATCATTTTTGGCCTAACTACATAACAAATTTCTACTTGAGAGTTGGAAGGGAGAGGATTTGGTAAGATCCATTGCATCATAAAAAAATGTAGATTGTCAAAATTCACTCTTTATTGTATATCACCACATGTAGAATTATCAGTTTTGGCAAATTCATCACTATACCCATGAATTCTACTCAAAAATAGTAACCAAGATATACTGTCACTTGCTCATACAAGATGTAAATAATCTTGATGTGGAATATATTCAAAAACAGAGAGTGGAGTGCAAGAAATCATCCTCCAAGATCATCCATCCCATTCTTTTTCTAAAACACCCCTAATTTATTGATTGCACTATGTTTTCTCCCTTCAAAATTACTTAGTCTCTATAGCCCAAGAGGGGTTATCCACTCCCTTGAATTAAAATACCTTCTCTGATACCATTGTAATGTTCCAAGGATAGAAGAACCCTCAACAAAAACATAAGAGAAGAAGCACAAAGCTTCATCCGTCAATACTGTGATACCTCCAAAGTAGCACATTATGTTTATCATATAGCAAAGAGGGTCCACTCAAAAGGAGCTCCACCCTTGGATCCAATATATGGATTGGTGATATGTCAATGAGCTTTACCCTAAGATTAGTTTGTATGGATTGATGACATTTCAATCCTTGTCCAATTTGGGTTGTCAAACAAGTTTATCAAAGGGAATCTTTGGAGAATCTTCCTATAGGAAACTCAAAACAACCTAGATGAGTTACTATTGGAAAGCTCTCAACAAGACAAACAAGGGGGGGGGGGGGGAAAGAAGGCCACACTTTTATGTTTTGAGAAGGGAAAATTTCATTTTTAGGCCTCCAACATTGGCTTTGAAGGTTTCAAGGTGTTTTTGATCTCTACTCTATTAGTAGAAGTATTCCTTTGGTGAAACCTCTATTTGATCTACTTAGACCATCATATATAACATCTTTCTAAATACTCCCAAGCCAATTTTCACCTCTAGATAATACATCTAGCCCATGGCATTATAGTAGTAGAGAATCTTATATTTGATTGTGAGTGGCACTTAAAATTTTCAAGCCTTCTAGCTGAATAGAAATAGATCTTCTTTGCTTCAAGCCAATTAGATAAAGAAGTAAAACTATGATGGCAATTCTAGGCGGAGCAAGCTCAATGGTAATTTTTTGTTCCAATCTTGGTATGTGTGGTACCCACATTTTTTGTTTTGGATGGTTTTAGTAAAGTTTTGAAGAAGAAGTATGTTGGTAAAGCCAAAGGAGGGCTAAACAAGAAGGAAAATGTGAGGAATCATGTGTTTGGTCTAAACCCAAAGTTGACCTTGGGTCAAGTTCAAAGGACCCGGGATGACAAGAGAGAAAGGCAAAGAAAAAGACTCCATATCATGTAGCGCAACCTGATCCAAAGAACCTATAACAAACTTCTTTGGGGTTGCCAATCAAGAAAGTACACAGGAAGAAAATGACTTCCTCGGGATCAAGAAGTTCTTGACAACAATAGGAAACAACCTCACAGAATTGGTGAGTGGCAGAGAGAAGTGACTGAAGAATGACCAATCAGCAAAGAACTATAAAATTAAGATTTCTAAGAGGAAGCATCGCAATGTCCAAATGCTATCATGTCCCTATTTAGAGCCAACCTAAAGGAATGCAAATTGCAAATTTGCAAGAAGAAGACTGAATTAGGATCTTGAGAATGATCTTTTACAAGAAGGGAGTGAGGAAACACACGATGGCCCCAAAAGTGAGTAAGCAGAGTGTTGTGAGAGGTCTTGCAATGCATAGATTAAATGTAGTGGCAAGGATCAATGTCTTAGCAAGATCTCATATCACATTCTTGGCCTAGAACTGGAATTTCAGTTTTCTAGGTTTCATGATAGAAATCACCATGAGTGATTGCAAGGATGGATTGAAGCACAAAGGGAAGAGAGGGAATCCGGCTCGATGGACTGAGTTGTATTAGACATTAGTCATGGGGAGAGAAGCAGGAGAGGTAGGAGGTACCACCTTCTATCGGAAATGTGATGCCTTGGAAGAGACTACCAAGGTGAGAAATTCTTTTTAATTGACCTCACACCAAGAATGGGAATAAGGTGGATAGCTATAAAGACCCCGAGCAGAGAGGAATCTTGAGCACTATGATGGCAATGATCAAGCCAGAGTGAACCACCTATGTCATGATGCAACAGGTGGTGTTCTTTCACCAAATGTTTGTAGGAGAATTAGTGAATTGGGCCAAGTGTCTGCATCAACGAGTGGGACAGATGATTACGGGTTGGAAGATGGACATGCAACCAAATTATTTTGTGCCTTTCATAGCTCATCTCTACTTTGGGTTGAACTTGTTGACTTTGATGGAGAGAAACAAGATGCGGTCGCACTTTTATCCGGATCTGCGCAAGGAGGTGGATGTAGATGAACAATATTACATGGAGCGAGTGCGAGAAGAGGACGAGTACTACAAGAAGAGTAGAAAGGAGAGAATTGTAGCAGTTCTGATCCCTAGAGCAAGACAGAGAATCAAACCTAAAACTTGCCTTGCAGCAGTATAGCCGCAAAAGATGTAGAAGCCTATTCCAAAGGCAGTGTTGGTGAAAGCAAAGGAATTGACTCCAAAAGAAGAGGAGGAGCCGGAAGGAGAAACTAAGTCAAAGGGAGAAGCTTTGGGAGGAGAAGAAGAGTTCACATTGCAAAGTGAAAAGTTGAGCAATGGCAGCAAAGGAGAGGCAGAGGTTCAACAAACCTGAAGATGGAGTGTAGATGCAGAGAAGCCCAATCCAGAGGTGTCCACCATCAAGCAAGGACGTGAGAAGGAAGAAGAAGGAGTCTTGGTATGTCCAAGAACTAGTAGGGAGAAGAGAAGTGTGCACACAGCCGATGACAGGCCCAGTAAAGTCACCACAGAAGAGGAGGAGAGCTTGGATAGGGAGACATTGAAGGTACAAAGATTACAACTTTGGGGTAAGGCGCATGTAGGAGAGTTACCTATAGAGGGCAAAGAAGTCTGGGCCAATGATAGGAAGTACAATGGAGTGGAGTACTTGTCGAAGGTTGTGTGTCTAATGTTTGTATCTCTACAACAAAAAAAGCAGATATGACAAGTGCTAACCTTGACGTGAAAGACGAGATAGCAATAGTAGAGAAGTGGAGTGCAGAGACCTTGTTTTTAAGAAGTAAGTTAACACAAGTAGAAATGGAAGCCAAAGAACTTTGGGTGGAGGAGATTCTTTGGGGTAAGCATTCAAAAGCGATGAGGGAGGATTTAGTGAGAGTCAAGAAGAAGTAAAAGAGAAGACGGCATTGGTGGAAGTGCTAAAGGGAGAAATTGTTGATGCATGAGTAGAACTAATATATTTCAAGGAAAGTGTGGCAGTAATGGAGCAAGAATTGGAGAATCTAAAGAAGAAGGCAGCTGAGAAAGATCAAGCCTGGCAGCGGGAGTTATCAGGACGTAGTAGAGAAGGGTAACAATTGCAAAGATTGTTGAGAGTGGTGGAAGAACAACTTGCATTAAATTGACAAGAGAAGGAGGCCATGAAGGCTAAGTTTAAAGATGAATTGCAGATGTATCACAATGAATTGGAAGAAGAAAGAGAGAAGGAGAAGCTCAAGATAGTAGTGGAACCCAACAATGTAGTAGGAGTGGTAAGTGGGATAAAGGCAATGCTCAGCACAAAAGTCAAATGGAAGCTAGAAGAAGCCACACTACACAAGTTGAAGTTGTTAGTACAGGAGACAAGGAAGAGAAAGGCAAAGGATATAGAGTTGAATAATATATTAATTTGTTTGCAAGAATGGGTAGATAGGAAGATGTTAGAAGTAGAAGACAATGTGCGTCTCAAATTAGATCTTGTTAGGATAGAGTTGGATAAACTTTGTAGTGAATTGCAATTGGTCAAGAAGTCCAAAGTAAGTGAAGTAGGAGTTCAAGTATCTTTGGGTGAGTTATCTAAGACATTAGAGAAGAATGGGTTGGAAGATAAAGAGTTAGAAAGGTTACCCATGACCTCAATTGTAGTTTGTAGTGAAGAAATAGATAGTTAGGAGTGGAATTGAGTAGACCCAAAGAAGGAGGAATACTTGAAGGAACATCGGGTTTGGATGCCAAAATTGAGGTTGACATCAAATTGGATTAGTAACATATTGGAGACTTGAAGAGGCAGATATGAAGAGGTGCATTCTGATTTTGGATCTGTAGGTTGGAAAAGTTGTTGTAGAATGGTATAGTTGTTAGTAATTTTCAAAGTGCTTTTCCTATTTAAAGGAGTCATTTGTAGTTCAATGTTGTTCAATATTTGTAATTTTTGAAGATAGATAAAGCAAAGTCCTGATTTCAGTACTTGTCGCTTGAGCTTAATTCCAAGTATTAACTTTGTGTGTGTATTTGTGAGTGTGTGAAGAATTTCAAAGTGCAAGTCAATGTGCTTGTTGGATGTTGGATTCCATAGCCTTGATTTTCATTTTGTTTGTTTGATCTAGAATGAAGTGCAATCGAAGCAATGCCTTGACAGATCTGAGAGGAATTGTAGTGTTTGTCGTATTTTGCATTTGTGAGTGCAACACTAAGTTGATGCAAAGCAATTTTGATCAAGGAAGTTGTGCCTTTAGTGGAAGGCTGGAACACAAGTCTGAGGTGAAGGTGCTTTGTAGTGAAGTAGCCATCTTTGGGAGAAATTTGAATCATCACAATGAAGTTTGTTTGGAAAGATTTGAATGAGTTGTGATTAAGGAGTGTTAATTTGTGACAAGATTGCTAGCAAGTGTTTATTACTCTCTTTTGGGTGTGGTTTCTACTTAAGAGATTAAAGATGCAACCAAGAAGAATAACTTGTTACCATTTGTCTTTGTATTTGAACATTTCTGATTTGTATCTCTGCGGGAACAAACTTTATTTGCCTGATTATCACAAAAGTGATACTTGTTGGGTTATCACAATATGTGAAGAATTCAAGAAAACCATCATTGGGAGATTTCACGTGATGAATGTTGCATGAGTTGCAAGAGATAGATTGATGGAATTGAGACAGATTGGTTCTATGCTACATCACTCAATTCCAAAACACAATAATACAAAAATAGGAAGATATAGGAAGACAAAAATTTGGATTGGTTTGTGAGAGGCTTGAAATCACATACCAAGTTGGAAGAAACCATGTATGGGCCCAAACATTTAGAAGAAGCCATGCAATTAGCCAACCGTTTTGATTTCTTAGTTGCCATAACTTGGCTCTCAACCTGAACTTTCAAAAAACCTACAAACACATAACATACGGTGGTAGAGCCGGCACTAATGGACATTGATGTCATCTAAAATGTCACCATGTGGTATTCCAAATATAGAAAGAATATGACAAAATGGTGATTACTTTTATTGTCTCCAAATTGAACATTGCATTGACAAGTATCCTACTAAGAATAGATGACCTCAACCATTGCCCAAATAGAATTCTTGGAGCATGAAGATCAATGAAACCAAAGGTCACAATAAGAGATATAAAGCTACTTATTATGAACTTGATTTATTCCAATGAGATTGAAGGTTTAACCTACACAAGTTTGATAAATTTGCAAGATATGATATCCAATTATGGTTGTATAATTTTGGTTGACTATGGAATTTTTGAGAATTACATCTCCATACAATTAGCAAAAGAATTATAAATTCCTATCAAGCGTTAATTGATAATAGATTGATGATGGTGGATGGTAGAAAGGATTTTGTATTTTGTACCTCACATCTTGTTGCATTCAAGATAAGCAAAAAGTATTTAGAGTATAGAAGATTTGTAGTAGTTTTTCTACTTGATAATATCATGCTAGGTCTTTTTTGGCTTGAATGTCATAGGATTCAATTTGATTGGGCTTGATGAAAAATTCAAGTATAATACCAATATTATAATATTGGTAATATTGGTAGTATTATAATATTTTTGCTAAGAGTAGTCAATCCCAAGATAGGAAGTTTGCAAATATAGTGGTTGTAGAACAAGCTTTGGAGAAAGATATTACTTAGCTATATGGATCAAACCAATTTCATAAGGAAAATCTAATAAGGAGAAGAAGTTTCAAAAAGGAAATAGTTGATTAGATAATTCAAAAGTTTACAAATATATTTTTGGATGATCTTCCAAAGGGTTAGCCTTTGATCAAGGTATCCCTTTCAAGAGCAAGCTTTTGCTAGATAGTACTCTAGTGAGTAGACCAATCTACTGGCTCTCACTAAAGAAGTTAAAGTCAAATAATATTGACCAACTTATTGGAGATGTGTTTTATAGAACATAGTTTATAGTTACTATTCGTCTAAAGAAGGATCAAGGACTTTGATTTTGTATTGACTATCAACTTGTAAATAAAAAACTATATAAAGTGCATATCTCTTGCCTCAAGTTGATGATCAATTAAGTGTAACTTGATACTTTTCAAAGTTGGATCTTCAAAACAGCTATTGGGAACTGCAACTGATAGAGAATTCATGCAGAAGACAACCTTTCATACAAGGTATGGGCATTTTGAATATAGAATTTTATCTTTTGGGCTCACTAATGCTCCAACAATCTTCATGGATAAAAACATTGGGTGCTAGAAGGGCTATTAACATGTGATAGTGTTCTTGGATGGCATTTTGATTAACAATAAAACATAGGCAAAACACAAGAACCACATCTAAAAAGTCTTGAGACATTTATGAAAATGGAAGCTTTTATTGAAGAAGTCCAAGAGTGCCTTTTGGCAAAAAGAAGTTACCTTCTTGGCCCATCAGGTTTCATTGAAGGAATGGAAGAGGAGAAAATCAATACTTATTGATGGTTTGTCCATTATTATGCCTCATATGGCTGCACTGTTGATTGATCTCTTTGAGAAGACAACAAGTTACAAGTGGGCCACCAAACAAGAAGAAGCTTTCAATAAACCTAAGTATATGGTGTCTTCATGCTCCATCTTCCAACCATATGATCCTCAACTACTTTGTGTGATTAATTTTGATGCTTTTAACTTCACCCTTGAAGACACAAATTTCTAGATGGATTGTATCCCATTGCCTTTGTATCTTCACAACTAAACATAGTAAAAGGAATTATTCTATTCAAGATCAAAAAAACTTGCAATAGTATAAGCAACAAAAGTATGAAGACATTGCCTCTTGGAGAAACAGGTGATAATGCAAACTGATCACAAACCTTGGTGCAGATTTTACATTTGTAGCACATGTAGAGTTTGCATCATTGATGGGAGGAACAACTATGACCATTTGATATCAAAATTAAGGACAAATTTGGAGGTTCAATGTTATTCTTGATGCACTATCACAATACCTTGATGTGAAGATCCTTCTAAAGTCTCCTATGATAGCAATAATACCATAGTATTGATATACTCAAAGTTACACATAGAGTTCAAGATTGCTTTATAATATTATAAAGCTCCTTCTTTCATATTAATTAAAGTATTTTTGCAACACATGACATGGTGTAGGACACCTTTTCAATAAAAGATAGGCTTCTATTTTATGAGAACTAAATCTATGTTTCAACTATGGGAGATATATGACTTATGCAACTTCAAAAGGTGCATACTTACCAATAGCTTGTCTCATGGGTGTAGACAAGACCTTGAGTACACTACAACATCAAAGGTGGTGGCCAAATATAGCACAAGGTGACTAAGAGTTTGTTTGATCTTATGAGAGCTACCAATGCAACAAGTCCAACAGCCAAAAATCATGTGGACTACTCTAATCAGTCCCCATTCCATTTCCATGATGGTAGTATGTAAGTCTCATCACATACTTCCTTGAGATGGATCAAGGCCACACAGTAATTATGGTGTTTGTCAATAAAATTAGCAACAAGTTTCAATTTGCACCCATTATAAATACTCCAACATTAGAGCTTATCTACCTCAATATGATCTTCAAACACCATGGGATATCAAGGGTTCTCATCTTTGATGATGATTCTTGATTGAGTGGAAAATTTGGCAAACACTTTTTAAACTCCTTGGCACCAAGCTTTCCTTGTCTATAGACTATCATCCTCAAACTAATGAGAAAATTGCACTCTGGAGGATATGTTATGTGCCTTTTTCAACATTCATCACATTGATTGGGTTACTTGTCTTGTAATTGCTGAGTTTGTCTACAATAATTCCAAGCAAGCAAGTACATGCTTCTCTTCATTTCCTTAATTTATAGGTAAAATTTCTTTATTCTAGATTCTTTTCTTGCTCCATTGCTATCTCATGTCCTTTATACTCTCACCTTCTTGTACCAGTTGTCTACTTCCTTACACACCATGCCCTGTATTATCTTCTTTCTACTCAAAATTAATCAAAGCAATATGCTCATAGCTATTTTTGTAATCTCACTTTTTTAATCAATGATAAGATTATGCTTTCCTCTAGTAACCTTCCTTTTTCTCTTGACACCCAAGTTAGGAAACTTAATCCCAATTGGGTATGTCTCTTTGATATTCTTCAAATCATTTATCTTATCTTTTACAAACTTGCACTTCTTGGTCACATGAAGATCCATCCAATATTCAAAGTTAAAACACTTTGTTTATAACCCATCTTCTTTTCCTACTCATACAAAAACACCTCCTCCTTTGATCTCTATTAATGATCATGAAGAATAAAAAGTTCACCATATATTTGCACATCATTACATCCAACATGGCATGTGAGTTGGCATATCTCACTCAAAATGAACCTCTAATAGCTTTCAAGGTAGTGTACCATGGACTAAGAAGGCAAAGAACCCAAACTCTATTACACTCCTCCCAAGCTAAAACTCCAAGGCTCCTTCAAAACTCAAGTTATTGCTCACTGGAGAGCTCAATAAGAGATACTTACAAATGAAATGATGTGGTACTCACATTTTTATTTTTTTATTTTTGTTGTATTTTGAAATAGAAGTGCAAGGACAAAGTGGTATTGAACCCAAATGGCATTGGAAGGAGAAAATTGTGTCTTTGGGTGGTTGAAACCCAAAGTAACATGACTCTGAGTCTGAAGCAAAGTACTTGGATTAGACCCAGCCAAAGAAACCCAAAGTAAGGGAACTTTGTCTTGGAGTGATCAACCTGATGCAAAGATGGCATAACAAATTCCCTTTGGATAGGTCAATCAAGAAAGTACAGGCAAAGAAATAGCGGACAAGGTGCAAACTACTTACCTAGATAACCCCGAGGGGAAGTCATGCAGAAGAGGTGTGTTTTAATGACAAGTGATAGAGGAATGGCTGATCAATGAAGAACTATAAAATCGAGACTTTGTTGAGGGGATTTTGAAATGTCATACAAGTATCCCAAGCCACCATGTAGTCAATCCAAAGGAGTGCCTATGGCCAAGCCAGTCAAGCATTTGATGTTTAATAAGTCTGAAGGAGTTAGGATCTTGAGACCAGGAGACGGTAGAATTATCCTTAAGCTTCCACGCATTAGAGATTGCACAATGCCAAAGAAGGGTGAGAAGAAGAGTCCTTTGCTCACAATGAGAAATCCATCGATTCAAAGATTTGATATGATAGCTCGGAGTGAAGTACTAAGTAGACTTTGGATCACTTTTCTAGCATCGAATTGGAATTTGAGTTTTCCAAGGTTCATGGCAGAATGTAATTCTCCGAGGACAAGAGAAGAGAGAAAACACAGATTGCACACTCAAACATTCGATGCCCCAAGGGAGCACCTTCTCTTTATTATATAAACAAAGAGGATCTCCTCCAAGGAATCTCCACCATAGGATTAGGGACATAGATAGGTGACATGTCAGCAAGCTCCACCCTTGGATTACTTACTTGGATGGGTGACTTGTCTGGTCTAGGTCCTATCTGGTTGGTCAAACAAGCTTTGACCGGAGGGAATCTTTTAGGGAATCTTCCTGTAGGAATCTCAGAATCATGTAAGGTACCGTTGGAAAGCTCTCGACAAGACAAAGCAGGGGGAGGGAAGGCCAGCATATCCTCTGTTGGGGGGGGGGGGTTAAATGTGGACATTTTTGAGGCCTAATTCATCCATTTAGGCCTCCAAAATTGCCTTCAAAGATTTCAGGCATATTTTGGTTCCTACTCTATTAGTAGAAGTCCCCTTTTGGTGATACCACTTTCTGATCTGTTTAGTCCATCATGTGTAACATCCTTCCAAATGTTACCAAACCAATTCTCACATTTAAATCATATGTTTAGTTATTGGTTCTAAGGTTCTCAAGTCTATTTTGGTTTCTGCCCTATTAGTAGAAGTACTCTTTTGGTGATACTTCTATCTGATCTATTTTGACCATCATGTATAACATCATTCTAGATGTTACCAAACTGAATTTCACATCTAGACTATGGCTAACCCTTGGTATTACACAGAAGTAGCCTGGAGTGATTTTGAGGAGGGACCTAAGAATGAAGGGAAGAGAGGCAATCTGGCTTGATGGATAGAGTCAAATTGGAGTTGGTGTTGCGAAGAGAGGCCGGTGAGGAAACTGGGGCAATGTTTATTGGGAAAGGAGAGTCTGTGGAGGAGATAGATGAAATTTTCAATTCTTTTACAACACCGTGCATGAAGAATCGGTACAAGGTGGATACCTATCAAGACCCAGTCAGGCAAAGAATCATTGAGACAATGATGGCACTCTTCAAGCTCGATCACACAACTTGTGTAATGAAGCATTAGGCGGTCTTCTTCCACTAGAAGTTTGCAGGCGCACCAATGCATTCACCAAAGAACGCGATAGATGGTGTGGTGTTGGGGAGATCAAGATGCTCCTCACTATTTGGTGCCATTTGCTGCCCATTTCTACTTCGGACTGAATTTGATGAAGGAGACTGAGCAAAGAAAGATGGTGTCACATTTTCATCCAGACTTACAAAAGACACTAGATGACAAAGAACAACAATGTATTCAACATATCCAAGTGATGAACACTATGCGCACACATGGCAGTATCTGAGAGTATCAATGACCATCCTGAAGACAAAGAAGCAAAGTCACTTGGAGGAGAGTTTGTTGCCAATTAAGCCAAAGAAGGTGAGGAAGGTGAATCTGAGGCAAGAACTTGTAGTGCTCAATGAGTCATTGGGAGCAGAAGAATTGAAATGTGAAGTTGAGTACAAAATTGAAGACCTGGGAGAAGAAGAAGAACTGAAGTTGACACTGCAAAGTGAAGAGCTGAGTAGTGGAAGTGAAGCAACAAGGAGAAGATGATGCTGACAAGGAAGAGCAAGAGTTCCATGCGGCAATTGATTAGATGGAAGGAGGAGGAAACCGGTGTCATGAATTGCCCACCGTGTAGATTTAAGAAACTCTGGAGGCTGAGCCAAAGTCGGAAGTTCAAAGGGGTAAAAGAGGGAGAAGGCATGTTATTATTGTGGGAGCAGAAGCAAATAATGTAAGTCTGGTAGTGGAAGAGGGGGAAAGCTCAGATGACGTACCTTTGAGAGTTAGAAGATTAAGACTTTGGAGTAGAGTTCCAGTAGAAGAAGAGAGGAGAGAAGAGCCAAAGCAATCTGAGAGCTTATGAGTCTTTGACAGGGTAGAGCACTTGTCATAGGTAGTTTGTCCCTTGCTGTTGCAACTGAAGAAGAAGAGAGATCACTCAAGAGTGAAAGATGAATTGGTAGTAGTGCAGTATATGAGTGATGAAAATTTGGAGTTGAGAAGAAAGTTGAGATAGGGAGAGTGAATTAGTAGAAATTTGGACTGATGTAGAGTTGAGGAGGAAGGAAATTGAGAGTTTAACAAAAGACTTTGTGAAGAGAGGAAAAGCCATGGCAAAGCAAGAAGAAGATTGGACAGAGTACTTTGGTGAAGACTGAGGCCTTGAGGGCCAAAATGCACGATACTTGACTGGAAGTTATCCATTTGAAGGCGATGGTCATTCTCATGGGACAAGAATTGGAGAGTTTGAAGGCAAGTGTGGTAGAGAAAGATTGGGCTTGGCAAAAGGAGTTAGCCACACAAGATAGAGAAGGAGAGTGATTGTGTGGGTTAGTCAGAGGAATGGAAGAATAGCTCAAGCAGAGTATGAAGGAGAAAGAAGCATTGAAGGCCGAGTTGGAAGATGAGGTGAAGATGTATCAGGAGGAGTTTTTAGCAAAGAGAGAGAAGGTGCAGACACCAAAGTGGGAGGCAATCAAAGAGGTCACCATAAGAGTGAAAGCAATGCTTGGTACTATGTTTGAAGTTCAGTTGGAAGAAGCAAGACTGCACGAATTGAAATTGCTAGTATAGGAAATGAGAAGGAAGAAAGTGAAAGACATTGAATTGAACAAGTTGTTGATTTGCTTGAGAGATTGAGTAGATAGGAAGATATAAGAAGCAGGAGATAATTTCTTCTCTATCTCTCCTCTCTCATTTGGTATTCTGACTCATACCATGTAAGTATTGCATCCTCAAAGAAATCTGGTAATAATGAGGCCCACTCATTCTTCCTCCTCTCATTTTTTCCTATGCAAGCTCTCTTGAAGTCTCTCACAAACGCCCCCATATCTTCTCTATCCTTGCCAAAGAAAACCGGAAGTTTCCCCATCTTAACCCCTCACTATCTTTCTTTTCTCTCAATTTTTTTCTCTTTTCTTTCTCTCACTCTATAACTAATAGAGTATGTACATGACTAACACCATTTGAGAATAATCCACCCTAGGGAACAAAAAAAGTTAAGGTTACTCCAAGATTTCTATAGCAACATCAAATCCTAGAGTGCATATTAATCAAACTCTCATAGATAGTTTATCCATAAGTTGAAAGATTATCTCCATCACTAATCTTGAGAACTAGTTGATGAAGGTGGTAGTATTTCTATAGTTGTACTAAGACTCTCTCCAAGATCCTTCACCAAAGTCTCCAAAAGTGCTTTTACTCCACTACACTCATGTCCTTTTGGAAGTCCTTCCACTCCACAAACCTCACACAACTCCTTGGTCTTAGATCTTCTCCCTCCTAATCTTGGCGAAGAAGGTCCAACATGCAAACCCAAATCAAGTAATCATCTCCTTTCCCCCAATCTCTTGTTCTCAAAGATCAATGGACATGAAATTGCCTTATGTCCCTTCTCTCCACATAGAAAGCACTTAGACTCACTCTTTCCTCCAAGTGGTGTAGGTTTTTGGATCCTCTTAACACTCTCTTCAAATTCTATTCTAAACTCTATTCTCCTCAAATCCACCCCTAAAATCATCTCAAACCCTTGGAGAACCTTGCATAGCCTTAATTTTCACTCTTGGTGACCGTCCATGTTCCCAAGATGAGCCTAAACCCTCAAACATGCTTTTTGTTGCCCTCACACTCCTCATGCATGAAATCTAAACTATGCAAAATTGACCCTTCTTCACAATGTTAGTCAAATCTCGCAACTCGTATCTCAAACTCTTCTGAAATTTTGCACACTTGATCAAAACTCTATGAAATTTTTCTATACAAAATTTTAGATCTTTTCATTGAGCCATTTGGCCTAGGCACCTTTCTATTCAGCACACATATTGGTCTAAAAACCACCCCCTTCACTTTAAAAACTTATAACTCTCTTGTCAAGAATGATCTATGTCTTACTTTTGTGTCAACAGGTAGGATACATTGCACTAAATTTTCTTGGAAATTTTTAGAATAATCCAAAAAATTGAAGAAATGGCAGAATTTATACAATTTTCCAAGCAATCATGTGTAGAAATTTCAAGTCCAGATTAAAGATAACCCAAGCTATCATGTAGAAATTTCAAGTCCAGATCCAAAACTTGAGATTTTGCCCATAATCACCTTAATCCCCAAAATCTACAATCCACCTCACACAATCTCTCCAAATCCTCTCAAGTGTACAAGATGTACAAAATCACCTCAAAGACATCATAATGAACTAGAGGGTATAAAAACAGGTCCAAATTCTCAAACATAAGTTCATCACTCTCCTCTCCTAAAGTTCTCTCCAAGTGAGCTCTCATAGCCTCCTTCTATCTAATATAGCATTGTATGCGGAACATTATCTTGCCTTCTAGAGAGGTCCCGGCAATGGAACCAAAAATGTGAGCCATCCTATCTCTCACTTAGGATGAACCTCTGATGGCTATTATGGTAGTGCACCATGGATTAAGAAGGCAAGGAATCCCAACTCCATCATACTTCTCCAAGGCTAACACTCCAAGACTCACGACATTGCTCACTAGAGAACTCAATGAGAGAGAGATAGTTGCAAATGAAAGGACAATGAGTACCTCCTCACCCCTTGGTTATATACTTGTGAAATAGTTACACACCAAAGTTACTAATTACAAGAGTAACTCAAGTTACTAGGTTAAAAGTCAAGTAAAGTCAAAAAGTAGAAAGGAATATCTATCCACATGGGCATATTCCACTAAGCATATGATCTTATCCTGACCCAACCATTAAGTCAAGGATTCCTTCACATAGGTTATCCTTGGACTATAGAAAATCCAAAACAAAAAGGCTTGCGGGCCCAAGAGTTTCAACTCTTTCCTCAAAGCCAAATACTTGGGAATAATACCAAGTCAAAACACTAGAATCCAAAATAGTGGTGCTCATCTTTTTCACTTCCTCTAAAGTAAGGTCCCCTCTATCTTAGCTATGACTAACTTTAGCTGATCATGACTAATGTAGAACCATCTTTTATCTCTATATAAATAATATATCTCAAGTACTTGTAAGACCAAGCTAAATATCACAATACCACACACATGCACAAATGAGTGTTACAATACACCCTACCACCAAGGATATGACCATTCCACAACTAGCTCAATTATACTTAGATGTAGTCTTCCCTCACCATGGCTTGTCTTGAGTACTCATCACCAATAGAAGCACTCAATTCATCAATTTGTTTTGGCAAACACTCTTTGGTTTCTTCAAAACCAAGTTGGTCATGTCCACAGCTTACCACCCACAAATAAACAGACAAATAGAGCAGGCTAATCACACAATTGAAGACATGTTACGTGGCTTCACCTTAGAAGAGCAAGAGAGGTGGGATACACTACTCACATTGGTGGAATTTGCTTACAACAATTCAGTGAATGCATCCACCCAGGTCACTCTATTCTTCCTCATGTATAGTGAGCATCCCTTCACACCTTCTAGCTTGATGAAGATCTATCCGGTGGCTACCAAAGTCAATGTAGTCAACATATTTATTTCTAGAATCCAACAAGGTGTGGAGAGTGTTAAGCATAGATTACATATTGCACAAAATTGACAGAAGCAATATGCTGATGTACACCGTAGGCACATGGAGTTCAATGTTGGGGATCAGGTGTGGCTATTGATAACTAACCTCATATTAGTTGGACCTCGTAAGCTCAGACCTCATTTTATTGGGCCTTCCTCAATTATTTGTTGAGTTGGCACTATGGCCTATCACCTCAAGCTACCACCACACATGAAGATCTTGATTTGGTTATATCCACTATAACCATCTCCAAAACTGTACCTCTCATGACTTGCAACCTCCTCCAAGATCTCATCAATGAATGGCAATGGGTAGTAGTCCTTCTTGGTAACATCATTGAACTTCTTGTAATCAACACATACCTGAAGCTTGCCATTCTTTTTCTTCACAATGACAATTGGAGATACCCCTTCTGAATTCTCTACCTCAAAGATAAATCCAGCCTCCTTGAGCTTATCAATCTCCTCCTTCACAACCAAAGATATTGGTGGGCTAATGCAATGTTGTTTTTGGCGGATTGGTCTTGCATGTGACTCCACCTCTATCTTGTGCTCCTCCAAGGTGACTTCCTTCAAATCCTTGTAACTAAAAGCAAAAACATGGATGAACTTGCAGAAAATCTCCTCAAATCTCACCTTCTCCTCCTTGGTAACATTTGGGCCATACTTGAGGGTAGCTAACCTTCTCTCTACCTCCTCAAGTGTCAATGGTGATTTATCTGGGTCCTTCAAAACCTCTGGCTTAGGTGCAAAATCCATAGCACACAAAGGATACACATCTAAATCAGATTTAGATTCATCCTCCTCCTTGGAAGTCTCCTCTTCCATGCTTGTGTCCACACCTAAAACTCCTTCTTCAGAATCTGATTCCCAATAATCAGAAGATGGTGTATCTGAATGTGAAGTGTTGGTGGTGTTAGTCACACAAACTGTGACTCTATGGTTTGATGGCCCAATCCTCAAGTACCCTTTGTGCCATAAATCAGTTGTGCGTGCTGCTCTCAACCATGGCCTCCCAAGAAGTAAGTCATAGCTTGAATCCTTCAAGACTTGGAAAGTCATGAGATTTTGAACTCCCATAACTGAAACTACCACTTTATCCATCACCCCTATTGGTCTAACTTGTTGCTTGTTTGCCATGTTCACCACAAATGTTGAAGGTCTTGAGGGTATCATACCCAACTTCTTCATCAACCTTTCTGACATGGCATTTACTACTGATCATCCATCAACCAATGCATCTTTGATGTTGTGACCATTCACTCTCACATCAATCTTAGAGGCATATTCACAAGCCTCCCATGGTGTTGGCTTGGCATCCACCACCCCCATTGATACTGGAGCTTTTGCCTTCTTCTTCCTCTTGCTCCTTGTAGAACTCAAACCACCTCTAAGCTCCTTTCTCAGGGTAGGGTTCAAAGCAATCAATTGGCCCATTGTGATGTTAGCTTTGTGACTACCAACATCCTCCAACACATTGTAGTTCCATTATTGCTTTGAGATCAAGAAGTCTTCCATCCTCAACTTCTTCCTTGGAGTCTTTGTTGTTGACGGTGTTGAGGTGCAAGTGCTCCTAGTAGACATAGGAGTATCCTTGCTTGGAGTAAATCCTTGAGAAGAGTGAACATCCTCTACAAAACAAGCTCTCTTCTTCTCTTGTGCCAAAAGCTCCAAATTAAGACCCTTGGAGTTTGAGCACTCTCCCTTCTCATACTTGCTCTCCACCACATCTATGGATGCTATCCCCTTACCTTTGTTTGGATTAAGAGCCACTTGGGTTTCACTACCTCCCTCTTTCCCTCTATTGGTTCCCTCATAACCCCTTCCTCCATGGTAAGTGGAATTTGGGCAATTCCTTTGGATATGGCCTCTTCCTCCACAACCAAAAAAATTTCTATCATTTAAATTGTTGGCTGGTTGGCCTCCTCTATATGGATAGTTTCCATAACTCCTAAGCCCTCTCCCTACATTCTGATCCACCTCTCTCTTGTCCCATAGTTGCACCACATTGATCTTGAGATCCGCAAGTTGTTCTATGATGGTTTGAAGTGGATCCTTTGGTGGAGGTCCAAGAATTGGAGCAACTCCTACTTGTGGTGCAACCCTTGCCACCAAAGTATCAAAAGTTCCACCATACTTGTAGCCTTGAGGAGGATGCACAACCTCCTTCACCACCAAATCACTCTCATCCCCTTCCAAACTCTCATCCATACGAATTGCGATCTTGATAGCTTCAACCTTGGAAGAAGGTTTCTCATATCTCACCTTGCTTCTAATTTGTGGTCTCAACCCTCTCACAAAATTCTTGGTGAGCATGGCCCCTATGCCAATCATTGTAGTTTCCACATCATCCTCACCCTTCCTCAACACTATGCGAAATCTAGACTCTAACTTTTCCACTCTTTCCACATAGACTCTCACTTTCTCTCCATCTCCTTGCTTGAGAAATGTAACCTCGCTCATCAATCTCTCATAACTCTCATCAGGAAGAAAGTTCTCAATGAGTGCTGAAGTCAAAGTCTCCCAAGACTCCTCTTCCCCATCTCTCTTCTCTCTCTTTTGGTATTATGACTCATACCATGTAAGTGTTGCATCCTCAAAGAAATTTAGTAATAATGAGGCCCACTCATTCTTCCTACTCTCATTGTTTCCTATGCAAGCTCTCTTGAAGTCTCTCACAAAAGCCTCCACATCTTCTCCATCCTTGTCAAAGAAAACCGGAAGCTTCCCATCTTAACTCCTCACTATCTTTCTTTTCTCTCAATTTTTTTTTCTCTTTTCCTTTCTCTCACTCTATAACTAATAGAGTATATACATGACTAACACCATCTGAGAATAATCCACTCTAGGGAACACAAAAGGTTCATGTTACTCCAAGATTTCTATAGCAACATCAAATCCTAGAGTGCATATTAATCAAACTCTCATAGATAGTTTATCCATAAGTTGAAAGATTATCTCCATCACTAATCTTGAGAACTAGCTGATGAAGGTGGTAGTATTTCTGTAGCTGTACTTAGTCTCTCTCTAAGATCCTTCACCAAAGTCTCCAAAAGTGCTTTTACTCCACTACACTCATGTCCTTTTGGAAGTCCTTCCACTCCACAAACCTCACACAACTCCTTGGTCTTAGATCTTCTCCCTCCTAATCTTGGTGAAGAAGGTCCAACATGCAAACGCAAGTCAAGTAAGCCTCTCCTTTCTCTCAATCTCTTGCTCTCAAAGGTCAATGGACATGAACTTGCCTTATGTCCCTTCTCTCTACATAGAAAGCACTTAGAATCACTCTTTCCTCCAAGTGGTGTAGGTTTTTGGATCCTCTCTTAACACTCTCTTCAAATTCTATTGTAAACTCTCTTTACCTCAAATCCACCCCCACAATCACCTCAAACCCTTGGGGAACCTTGCATAATCTCAATTTCCACTCTTGATGACCCTCCATGTTCCCAAGATGAATCTAAACACTCAAACATGCTTTTTGTTGCTCTCAAACTCCTCATGGATGAGATCTCCACTGTGCAGAATTGACCCTTCCTCAGAATGTCACTAAAATTTCCCAACTAGTATGTGACAGTCCTCTAAAATTTTTCACACTTGATCAAAACTCTAGGGCATCCCTCCCTTCAAAATTTCAGATCATTTCATTGAGCCATTTGGCCTAGACATTTTTCTATTCAACACACATATTTAAGATTTGGTCTGAAAACCACCCCCTCACTTCAAAAACTTATAACACCCTGCAAAAGAAAGATCTCTCTCTAATTTTTATGGCAGTAGGTAGGATAAAATGCACTGAATTTTCTTGGAAACTTTCAGGACAATTTATTAAAAATTGAAGAAATGGCAGACTTTGTACAATTTTCCAGAGAGCATGCAGTTGCGGGAGCACTTTACCCTATCAACTTTCAAAAATTCTAGCCTAATGCGCATAGTAGCTCTCACAATACTTTCAAGTGTGCTAACTGAAAGATAACCTAAGCTATCATGTGTAGAAATTTTGAGTCCAGATCTCAAACTTGAGATTTTGCCCAAAATCACCTTAATCCCCAAAATCTGCAATCCACCTCACACAATCTCTCCAATTCCTCTCATGTGTACAAGATGTACAAAATCACCTCAAAGATATCATAATGAACTATAGGGTATAGAAATGGATCTTTGGTCTCTAACATAAGTTCAGCCCTCTCCTCTCCTAATTTTCTCTCCAAGTGAGCTCATAGCTTCCTTCTGTCTAATGTAGAATTGAACGCGGAACATTATCTTGCCTTCTAGAGAGGTCCTGGTAACGGAACCAAAAATGTGAGCCAGCCTATCTCTCACTCAAGATGAACCCCTGATAGCTATTATGGTAGCGCACCATGGACTAAGAAGGCAAGGAACCCAAACTCCATCATACTCCTCCAAAGCTAACACTCCAAGACTCACGACATTGCTCACTAGAGAACTCAATGAGAGAGAGATAGTTGCAAATGAAAGGATGATGAGTACCTCCTCACCCCTTGTTTATATACTTGTGAAATAGTTACGTACCAAAGTTACTAATTACCGTAGTAACTCAAGTTACTAGACTAAAAGTCAAGTAAAGTCAAAAAGTATAAAGGAATATCCATTCACATGGGCATATTCCTCTAAGCATGTAGTCTTATCTTGACCCAACCATTAAGTCAAGGATTCCTTCACATGGACTATCCTTGGACTAAAGAAGAATCCAAAACAAAAAGACTTGTGGGCCCAAGAGTTCTCAACTCTTTCCTCAAAGCCAAACACCTAGGAATAATACCAAGTCAACACACTAAAATCCAAAATAGTGGTGCTCATCTTTTCTACTTCCTCTAAAGTAAGGTCCCCTCTATCTTAGCTATGACTAACTTTAGCTAACCATTACTAATATAGAACCATCCTTTATCTCTATATAAATAATATCTCTTAAGTACTTGTAATACCAAGCTTAATATCACAATACCACACACATGCACAAATGGGTGTTACAGTTCCAAGTTTCCCTACTATGCAGATATGCTCCCCGATCAGGCCAGTGTCATTCTAAACAAGACATTCAACCTTGTCCGACACTCATTGATGGCACGGAGGAATATGAAATAGAGCGTTGTTGGGGAATTTGTTTGGCCTCAAGAGTGCACCGGGCACCTAGCTGCTTGTGCTTAGTTTGTCCTCGGCCTTCACAGAACTGACTAGCTCACGCGGTTTCAGCTATGGTTTTGGGACCTGACGGTTCCTAGGAGAGGCTAAAATTTTTATGAACAACAACTAGTATTCTATTCAGCTCAACCAGGCCAGACTACTGAGTTGAACCTTTCATATAGACAGACTGAGAGCTCCTAAAATAGAGCCTCCACGACGCATCACAGGTCAAATACACCATCATCTCAGCTCTACTAGACCTGCAAAATTTTCTTTCCTGTCCAGCCTTCTCTCTCTTGCAAGGTCCTTCATTCTCTTGCAAAGAAACCCATTTTCTGCCCTGCACTCTCAAGGCCTTGCTTTCCTGCAAAAATTTCTCTCCTCTACCCTGCACTCCTTCAAGGCATACTCCTTGCCATTTGTTCATCCGGCCACTGTCATGCTCAATAACACTTTCAAAAGTTTTCTCTCTCCTTTTGTCACAGACCAAGGCCAAGCAACCTTCAAAAATCTCTCTTCAATATTTCACTCCTGTCCAGACCAAGCCTTGGAGACTCTCGCTCCTTCACTCTGAACAGACTCTCATTCACTTTGTCCAGTCTCTCATTCGCTCTGTCCAGTCTCTCATTCACTTTGTCCAATCTCTCATTTACTATGCCGAGTCTCTCATTCACTTTGCTCAGTTTCTCCTTCATGAGAATTCTTCACAGTTACATTTTCAACAGCACATCCTCTACATTTGAAATTCATTCCATGTCCACCTCTTCACAACAAACATTCTTCATTCAAAATTTGCTCTCCTATAAACATTCTCACAATAAACATCCTTCCACATTCAAAATCATTCCCTGTCCAGCTAGAGCAACCCTAACACAAATCTACCCATATCACTCGCTACTGCTCAGGGAAGCCAACCCTCAAAATCTCTCCTATCTTGTGCAAGGCAAAGTCATACTCTTGAATTTCTTCTCTTGCTCCTGCCCTAGTTCAATCCTTCCTGCAGATTTCAACTCCTTCTCTTCTCCACTGTTCCAAATCAATGACCAAGCAAAACTCAAAAATATCCTGCTCCTGCAACAGCAATAGGCCTCCACTCTCAAAATTTCCCCTCCTCCTATCACAGCCCTAAGGCATCTCAAAAATTCCTAAGCCTTCAAGACTCTCACTCAACCTTCAAAAATCATCTCTTGGCCCTATCACAGCCCTAAGGCATTTCAAAATTCCTCCTTGGCCTGCAGCACTCTCACTCAACTTTCCAACTTTCCCTTCTTGTCATAGCCCTAAGGCATTTTGAAATTCCTCCCTGGCCTACAACACTCTCACTCAACTTTCCAACTTTCCTTTCCTATCACAGCCCAAAGGCATTTCAAAATTCCTCCTAAGCCTGCAGCACTCTCACTCAACTTCCTAACTTTCCTTTCCTGTCACAGCCCTAAGGCATTTCAAAATTCCTCCCTGGCCTACAGCACTCTCTCTCAACTTTCCAACTTTCCTTTCTTGTCACAGCCCTAAGGCATTTTGAAATCTCTCCCAGGCCTGCAGCATTCTCACTCAACTTTCCAACTTTCCTTTCCTGTCTCAGCCCAAAGGCATTTTGAAATTCCTCCCTGGCCTGCAGCACTCTCACTCAACTTTCCAACTTTCCTTTCCTCTACAGCCCAAAGGCATTTCGAAATTCCTCCCTGGCCTGCAGCACTCTCACTCAACTTTCAAACTTTCCTTTCCTGTCACAGTCTTAAGGCATTTTGAAATCCCTCCCTGGCCTGCAGCATTCTCACTCAACTTTCCAACTTTCCTTCTTTTGTCACAGCCCTAAGGCATTTCAAAATTCTTCCCTGGCCTGCAGCACTCTCACTCAACTTTCCAACTTTCCTTTCCTGTCACAGCCCTAAGGCATTTTGAAATTCCTCCCTGGACTGCAGCACTCTCACTCAACTTTCCAACTTTCCTTTCCTGTCACAGCCCTAAGGCATTTCAAAAATTCATCTCTGGCCGTGCAAGATTCTCACTCAACTCCCAAAAACTTTCTTCTCCTGTCACAACCCTAAGGCATTTCAAAAATTCATCTCTGGGCCTGCAAGATTCTCTCTTTACTCTTGAAAACTTTCTTCTCCTGTCATAGCCTAAGGCATTTTGAAAATTCCTCTTTGGCCTTGCAAGATTCTCACTCAACTCCCAAAACCTTTCTTCTCCTATCACAGCCCTAAGGCATTTCAAAAACTCATCTCTGGCACTACAAGATTCTCACTCAACTCCCAAAAACTTTCTTCTCCTGTCACAGCCCTAAGGCACTTTGAAAATTCCTCTCTGGCCCTGCATGATTCTCACTCAACTCCCAAAAACTTTCTTCTCCTGTCACAGCCCTCAGGCATTTTGAAAATTCATCTCTGGCCCTGCAAGCTTCTCACTCAACTCCCAAAAACTTTCTTCTCCTGTCATAGCCCTAAGGCACTTTGAAAATTCCTCTCTGGCCCTGCAAGATTCTCACTCAACTTCCAAAAACTTTCTTCTCCTGTCACAGCCCTCAGGCATTTTGAAAATTCATCTCTAGCCCTGCAAGATTCTCACTCAACTCCGAAAAACTTTCTTCTCCTGTCATAGCCCTAAGGCATTTTGAAAATTCCTCTCTGGCCCTGCAAGATTCTCACTCAACTTCCAAAAACTTTCTTCTCCTGTCACAGCCCTAAGGCATTTCAAAAATTCATCTCTGGCCGTGCAAGATTCTCACTCAACTCCCAAAAAATTTCTTCTCTTGTCACAACCCTAAGGCATTTGAAAAATTCATCTTTGGCCTTGCAAGATTCTCTCTCAACTCCTGAAAACTTTCTTCTCCTGTGTGACAACCCGGCAAATATCACTTTTGAGGTAATTGGGTAAGTAAATTTTGTTCACTCAGAGATACGAGTCAGAAATGTCTAAATACAAAGTCAAATAGTAAAAAATTTGTTCTTCTTGAGTTCTTCTTTAATCTCTTAGGTAGAAACCACACCCAAAAGAGAGCAACAAGCATTGATTCATAGTCTTGTCACGAAGTAACACTCCTTAATCACAACTCCATCAAATCTTTCCAAACAATCTTGATTGTGATGATTTAGGCTCTCCCAAAAATAGCACTTCATTGTAATCCAACTCATTGCCTCAGAATTGTGTTCCACCCCTCCTCTAAAGGCACAACTTCCTTGATCAAAATTGCTTCACATCAACCTCACCCTGCACTCACAAATACAAAATACTACCAACACTAAAATTCCTCTCAGATCTATCAAGGCATTGCTTTGATTGCACTTCACTCAGGATCAAATACACAGAATGAAGATCAAGGTTGCGGAATCCAACATCCAACAAGCACACCGGCTTACACTTCAAATTTCTTCACACACTCACAAACACAATTGCAAAGGTGATACTTGGAATCAAGCTCAAGCGACGAGCACTACTTCATAGCACTTTGCTTTATCTATTCTCAAAAATAATGAGCACTGAACAACATGATAGTACAAATGCCACTCTTAAATAGTCAAGCAATCGACAGTTATCTTCCTAATGTACCTCTTCCTTATGACTCTACAAACTTGCAGATCCAAAATGACAATGCACCTCTTCATATCTGCCAATTCAAATCTCAAATCGGTTATTGATCCGATACGATGTCTACTTCTTCTTTGGCTCAAACCCGATCCCAAAGTAACTTTACTTCCTACTTTTCTGTCCTCGGGTTTCATAACTCCTACATCTTCTACCAAATCTAAAAGTTCTCTTTCCTGATCTGAAATTTCACTAGTGGGTAATCTATCTAACTCCTTATCTCCCAACCCACTCATCTCTAATGTCTCCAATGGTAACTCCGAAGACATCTGTACTCCTCCTTCACCTACTTCGGGTTTTGCTCTAACATCTTTTCGAAGTTTATCTATCTCCAACTTTACTAAGTCTAATCTGATTGAGATATTGTTTTCTACCTCCAATATCTTCCTATCTACACAAGTTCTAAGGCTAATCAACAATGCGTTCAAATCGGTATCCTTTGCATGTCTCCTCCTCGTCTCTTGCACCAACAACTTCAACTCGTGCAGCCTTGTCTCCTCGGATACGCACACTGGCCTCTATACTCAGCATTGCATTCATCCTGATTATGATCTCCTTCAAGGGCTCCAGTCTCATCTTCTTCTTGCACTCCCGATCTGCAAGCCAATCCTCTCGGTACATTGCCAATTCTGCTTTGAACTTGGCTTTCACAGTTTCCTTCTCCTTCTCCTTTTGTACAATCTTCTCTTCCTGATTACGAAGTAACTCTCACAATCTCTCTTCTTCCCTATATCTCACTGTCAACTCTCGTTGCCATAGTTGCTTCTTCTCTTTTACACTCTCCATTACCCTATCAAGCTCTTGTTCCTTCTCTGCTACTCTCGCCATAGCATGGATAATTTCTAGTCTTGAATCAGCAAACTGCTGCTTCAAGATCTCATATTCAGCAATTTGTCTTTCCTTTGTTATGTCACTCTACTTCACAAGTTCCTCTCGATACCTTGCTTCTCTCTTCAAGTTTTCTACCACTTGACTCTGCACTACTGCATCCACTCGTAGTACTTCCCTTTCCTCCTCTCCTCAGATTATACTCTTCTTCAACTCCGATTTTTCTTCTTCTAGTCGTGCTAATACCTACAATACAGTCTTCACCTCCGGACACTTTGACTGCATCTCCTTCTTCTTATGTTCCAATTTCACCAACAAAGGACACACAACTTTGCGCAAGTACTCCACTCCATCACTCGTGACTACTTCAACTTGCGGAGTGATCTCCTCCTTTACCTCTATTTCTCTTGATACTCGCCTTTTTCTCTACAGTCGTCATATCGGAATGGACGCTTCACTCCCCATACTGGCATTCTCCTCTTCCCTTGCCTTGCTTGGACCCGCTTCACACTTTGCCTTTCGCCTAGACCAAACTCCTCTCTGAATAGTAATCTTCTTCTTCTCCTGCTCGAGCACTTTGTCTTCCAACTTCGCATTACTCTCTTCCTTGAGCTCCATCCAAACTTCTTCTTTTGCTGTGGGCACTGACGTCATCTCCCCGCCTTCATTGCTGTCACTACTTGTATCTCCACTCTGTAGTGTGATCTTGGGTTCTTCCTTGCGTTCCGAGTCTTTGGACTTGCACTTGGCTTTGCCCTTCGAGTCTTCCTCCGGCGACGTGATCACCACCATACCTTTCCTTGGGTTTACCCTTCTGGTCTTCCGAGGTCTTGTTTTCTTGATGTCCTCACCTTCTCCTTGTCGACTCCGCTTCTTTGACTTCAGTACTTATGTCCACCTACGCATTCTTCCCCATCTGTGCGTAGTACTTATCACTGCTTCGGATTTGAAGAATGTACTGTTGCTCTTCCATGTCGACCTCCTTTCTTAAGTCGGGATGAAAATGCAACACCATTATGTTGCATTCCGCCACATTGAGCAAATTCAGCCTGAGGTAGAAATGTGCTACAAACGGCACAATGTAATGTAGAGATGACTTATCCTGCAAATTTCACACCATCTACCTCGTTCGCCCATGGAAGCACCTTGCCCAGTTGATTGGCTCTCTTGCAAACATCTTATGGAAGAACACTACTTGGTGCTTCATCACATAAGTTGTCCTCTCTAGCTTCAGGATTGCCATGAGAGCACTCACGATCCCTCTCTTGACCAGATCCTTGTAACTCTCTACTTTGTACCCATTCTTCGTCCGCTTTGAAGAGAATGCATCCCTCACTTCTTGGGTTTCTTCGGCTACCTCTCCCTTCTCCAATAACATAGCACCCTGCTCCGTGCATGCCTCTCTTCCGGGTACTAATCTCCAATCCGACTCCGTCCAGCAAGCCGGATTTCCTCTCTTCCCCTCTTCCTTGAGACATTTACTCTTGATTATCTTGGTCATGAATCCTGGAAAACTCACATTCCAATTCCACGCCAAGAATGTGATCTGAAGTTGGCTCAAGACTTTGATCCTTGCGATCACATCTAACCTCCAAATCGCATGATTTCTCACTGCATATTCAAAGTTCTTCTTTCCTCCTCCCATCTTTCTTTCTTCCTCACTGTCTCTTAGGTTAGCTCTCTCAAATTCTCCTCTACACACCAGCGAGTCTTCAACTCTACTTCCCTTCCCACGATCTCCTACAAGACGACTCCTCAATGGCAAAGGAAAATTGCTCGACATTGCTTTGTTGTTTGCCCAATTTTTATAGAGTCGCGCCCTCTTTGTCTCTCTTCAATTCGAGTTTCTACTGAGAAATCACACCTCTTGCATGCGCCTGTCACTGTCAAGTGTACTTCACGCGTATGACCACCGGTTTTAAAACGGTCCCTTCTTGAATTTCTTGCCCCAAAGAAAAGTTGTTACACTGTCCTCACCTCAGGTTGAGCACTGCCTGATACAAAGACTTCTTACTTTGGGTTGTATGCTGACAAGGCAAGTCCGCGTACTTTGCCTTATGACCCAAAGTCACGTTACCTTGGGTTTCATCCCGAAGACTCTTTTCTTTGCCTTCTTTGGCCATACAGGCACAATCCGACTTCTCTATACACTTCTTCTTCTCTATTTCAAAAAAAACAAAAAATGTGGGTACCACATCCTGTCACAGCCTAAGGCGTTTCCAAAAAATTCCTCTTTGGCCCTACAAGACTCTCACTCAACTCCCGAAAAATTTCTTCTCCTGTCACAGCCCTAAGGCATTTTGAAAATTCATCTCTGGCCCTGCAAGATTCTCACTCAACTCTTGAAAACTTTCTTCTCCTATCACAGCCCTAAGGCATTTTGAAAATTCCTCTTTGGCCCTGCATGACTCTCACTTAACTCACAAAAACTTTCTTCTCCTATCACAGCCCAAAGGCATTTCAAAAATTCCCCTCTGGCTCTGCAAGACTCTCACTCAACTCCCAAATTTCATCTTCTCCTGTCACAGCTCTAAGGCATTTTGAAAATTCATCTCTGGTCCTGCAATATTCTCACTCAACTCCCAAAAACTTTCTTCTCATGTCACAGCCCGAAGGCATTTCAAAAATTCATCTCTGGCCCTGCAAGATTCTCTCTCAACTCCTGAAAACTTTCTTCTCCTATCACAGCCTAAGGCATTTCAAAAATTCTTCTCTGGCCCTGCAAGACTCTCACTCAACTCCCAAAAACTTTCTTCTCCTGTCACAGCCCTAAGGCATTTCAAAAATTCATCTCTGGCCCTGCAAGATTCTCACTCAACTCCTGAAAACTTTCTTCTCTTGTCACAGCCCTAAGGCATTTTGAAAATTCCTCTCTGGCCCTGCATGACTCTCTCTCAACTCCAAAAAACTTTATTCTCCTGTCACAGGCCTAAAGCATTTCAAAAATTCCCCTCTGGCCCTGCAAGACTTTCACTCAACTCCCAAATTTCATCTCCTGGGTCTGTCACAGCCCTCAGGCATCTCAAAAAATCCCTTTGGGCCTCTTTCTCCCAAAAAGTCCCCCCCCCCCCTCCCCTCCTTCTCAAACCCTGCTCTTCCTCTCAATCCTCTCTCTCTCTCACATTGGTCCTCCGAGAAAAAACCCCAATCCCTCCCAAAATTCAACCCCTTTTCCAAGCCAACCTATTTCTTAGTATCTCTCTCTTCCTATCCCCAAAACCCTTCATCCAGATCCCGAATCCTCTCTTTTGTCCAATTCTTTCCTTTTTCTCACAACTCTTTTTCGCACTCTTTTTTTTTCCCGCAACTTCTCTTTTTCTCACAACTCTCTTTCAAACTCTTTTCTGTCCAGCAACAAAACCCTCAATACTTCTTCCCCAAATTTCACTTCCTATTGGTCCTCTCCTTTCTTGAAGAAAAATCCTTCCTTCCTTAACACAAGAGAAAATCCTTGAGCCTAGAGGAAAACAAAACAACTACCTATTTCACCATAGCAAAAACCCTTGAGTTCTCTAACATGAAAAATTCACACCAAATACACCAAATGGCACCAATACTATGTGTAGTTTATTTTCCCGACAACAACATATTCTCCAAAAATGCATGCGTGGTACTCAACATCCATGGGTGGAATATCTAGTATAGTGGAAAGGTTACTCCCTCTATGAAGCAACCTAGGAGCCCACTACCAATTTGACACATGCATCGGTCCTGGTGCAAGCATTTGAGCAAACAATTGCACAACGAGGACATTGCGTCTTAAAAGTAGGGAGGTTTGGAATACCAAGAGCTAGCCATATGATCTACATGCGAAATTTGGTTTGGTAACATCTAGAGTGATATTATACATGGTCGAAAAGATCAGATAGAAGTATCACCAAAAGAGTACTTCTACTAATAGGGCAAAACTAAAATAGACTTGAAAACCTTAGGAACAATAGCTAGACATATGATTTAAAGGTGAGAATTAGTTTGGTAACATTTGGAAGGATGTTACACATGATGGACTAAATAGATCAGAAAGAGGTATCACCAAAAGGAGACTTCTACAAATAGAGTACAAACCTAAATATACCTGAAATCTTTGAAGGCAATTTTGGAGGCCTAAACGGATGAATTAGGCCTTGAAAATGTGCACATTCTCTTCCCAATGAGAGAATGGTAAGACTTCCTTTCCCCTGGTTTGTCTTGTCAAGAGCTTTCTAATAGTACCTCACCCATGTGATTCTGAGATTTTTACAAGAAGATTCTCTAAAAGATTCCCTCTGGTCAAAGCTTGTTTGACCAACCAGATAGGACCAGGACCAGGACCAACATGTCACCCATCCAAGTAAGTAATCCAAGGGTGGAGCTTGCTGACATGTCACCTATCTGTGTGCCTAATCCTATGGTGGAGCTTCCTTGGAGGAGATCCTCTTTGTCTATATAATAAAGAGAAGGTGCTCCTTTGGGGCATCAGATGATTGAGTGTGAAATCTGTATTGTCTCTCTTCTCTTGTCCTTGGAGTATTACATTACCTTACCAAGTGGGTTGAGGGTAGACCATTGAGGGACAAGAATGAACATGAGGTAGGTAGATTTCTTTATGAATGCATTATCACTAGGTTTAGATGCCCTTTGGAATTGATTTCTAATAGAGGAAGAGAGTTTACAAGAAGCATCACTACAACCATAATACAACATTTCTCTATCACACATAGAGTAACTACATCCTATAAGCCAAATTTTAATGGTTTGGCAGAGAGAACCAATTAGACCTTGTGCATGATGTTGGCCAAAGATGCAGAAATAGAGGGGGCTAAACATCATTAGGACAACAGGATTCATGCAGTTTTGTGGGAGTATAGGACAACCATGAAGACTTCTAGCGGATATTTTCCATTTCAATTGGTATATAGTATTGAGTGGAGCAAGTCCAAAGGAAACAAAAGGAGATTTATGACAAGAGGCAAGGCAAGAAGAAGGTGGAGCCTTTCAAAGAAGGTGATTGGATAATGTTGTTTGATTCCATTTGATTCAAGAGAGTGCAAAAGAAGTTTTGACCTAAGTAATTTTGACCTTTCATAGTGGAGAAGGTGTGGGGCAATTACACCTATGATCTCAAGGAGTTGGGAGGAAGACATTTTGATGAGATTAACCATGATAAGTTGAAGATGTATCATAGAAGGTAGAGAGACCTTCACTTTGAGGACAAAGTGAATACTGAGTCCGGGGGTAACTATAACACCCATTTGTGCATATGTGTGGTATTGTGATATTTAGCTTGGTATTACAAATACTTGAGAGATATTATTTATATAAATATAAAAGATGGTTCTACATTAGCCATGATTAGCTAAAGTTAGTCATTGCTAAGATAGAGGGGACCTTACTTTAGAGGAAATGGAAAAGATGAGCACCACTATTTTGGATTCTAGTGTATTGACTTGGCATTATTCCTAGGTGTTTGGCTTTGAGGAAAGAATTGAGAACTCTTAGGCCCGCAAGCCTTTTTGTTTTGGATTCTTCTATAGTCCAAAGATAGCCCATGTGAAGGAATCCTTGACTTAGTGGTTGGGTCATGATAACATCACATGCTGAGTGGAATATACACATGTGGATGGATATTCCTTTATACTTTTTGACTTTACTTGACTTCTATCCTAGTAACTTGAGTTACTATGGTAAATACTAACTTTAGTACATAATCATTTCACAAGTATATAAACCAAGGGTGAGGAGGTACTCATCATTTGCAACTATCTCTCTCTCATTGAGGTCTCTAGTGAGCAATTTCTTGAGTCTTGGAGTGTTAGCCTTGGAGGAATATGATGGAGTTGGGGTTCCTTGCCTTCTTAGTCCATGGTGCACTACCATAATAGCCATTAGAGGTTCATCCTAAGTGAGAGATAGGCCGGCTCACTATATATGTGCCATTTAATTGCAACTCTTCACCAACCATCATGATGGTTGAGGAGCAACTAGGTGTTGGGATCTATAAAAGGCCAACCTCACCCCACAAGAAGTTACTTTTTGTTTCATTTGCATTAATTTTAACTTTCTCTAGCATAAGAATTTCTTGAACCATTGTCCAAGATCCACAATAGAGTGTAGAGAACAAACTTGAGCATGTCACACAAGAGTGTAGGAGTGATAAGGAGGTTAAAACAAGAGGAATCAGATTTGAATAGTTACAATGATGGCAAAACAAGCAATGGTAGTTAGAATAGAGTCAAAATCATGCAAGGATGTAATACCATTAGCTATACACATTATCTAAATATTGAAATGGACTTTGTAATATCTAGAAGGATGTTATATATGATGGTCTAAGTAGATCAGATAGAAGTGTCACCAAAGGAGTACTTCTACTAATAAGGCAGAGGTCAAAATCCTACAAGAGCCAATTTTGGAGGCCTAAAGAGATGAATTAGGCCTTGAAAAATGAAAATCCCCCTCCCTCTTCCCTAAAGAGAAAAGATATTACCTTTTTCCCTTGTTTGTCTCATCAAGAGCTTTCCAATGGTACCTCATCCATGTTATTATGAGACTCTTATAAGAAGTTTACTTGTTTGATCAACCAGATAAGACAAGAATTGACATGTCACCAATCCATGCAACTAATCTAAGGGTGGAGCTTGCTCACATGTCACCAGTCCATGTATTTGATCCAAGGATGGAGCTTGCTTTCATTGGGTCTTCTTTGCTATATAAAAGGACAAGGTGCTCCTTTGGGGCATATGAGTATTGAGGGATGAAGCCTTGTGTTTCTCTTGTGTTTCTTCTCTTATGTTTCCCTTGGTGGTTCTCTTATCCTCCAAACATTACAAAGGTGGATGAAATTGTGTGCAAGCCTCCTGAACTATCAGAATGGGGATTGCATTAAAGAGTGGAAATCTAGAATTCTTGTTGTGGGATTGGAGTTTTACAAACTTGCCAATGTTAGAAGAAATACAAAGCCAACCTTGTAACATGCCATGTTAGTACAAGCCAACCTTGTAACATGGATTGAAGATCATTGGCAACAAATCTTAGGAGAAAAGTGTGCTCCATTTGGGCAGATTTATATTGATACTCCTCACCATAGGCTAAGTAAGATTATGAAGCCAAGATAAAAAAATGCATTTATAGGAATGAAGTCTATTAATGGGTTGAAAATAGAGTATCCAAAAGATCCCATTAGGCAAGTTGTAATAGAATTGACCATAAATCTGTAATGATCAAAATGAACTTTGTATGTCAACCTCCATTAAGCAATTTTCTTCCAACTGCTGCATGAAGGAAAACTTATGAGTTAGTGGCAAATGTGTAAATGAACTGCTTAAAGATACGGAGTAGAGAATGGCCATGATTGTAGCACCCTTCATAATGCACTTATATCTAAGAATAGGAGGAGAGATTTATAAGTCACTTCCATCATCTGGCTTACTTCAGCACACGCCTTAATTTGGACAAGAAACAAAGTATCACAATGTAGATGAAGAGTGTGCTTGTACCAAGAAGTTTTTACCCATCAAGGAATCATAGAATGCCATCATGATAAACAAAGAAGTTACCCACAATGAAGTGCAAAACCCTCATCTCCAAGAAATAAAAGAGAAACCACATCATTGAAGTGTCTTCAAAAGAAAGTGGAAGTGGTGGAGATAGGAGATAAGGTAGAAACCAGGTCTCTATAACCAATGAATTTCATTCTAGCTCCAAGAAAGAAGCCTCCTTAAACAAGAACAAGTCAAGCAATGACAACTTTTTTACTCCTATCTCGTGATGGAATATCAACAACAAAGTACCAAAGGAGGCAACAAAAAATGATGCATAGTTGTCACACACACTAGAAGAAATTGCAAGGCCAAGGAGAAAGCACCAATGGAGGAGGATAATGATGCTCCAATTTCAATTCTAAAGAATGCATCCATGCACATACCTATTTTCTTCTCCAAACCTTGCATACCAAAAAATCCTATAGTAAACCTGATCTGTGTCGTCTTGGGTGCACAAACCAAACAAGGCCCCAAAATGGCTCAAAAGGTACAATGATAGGAATTGGAAGCTTGGAAACTAAAAGAAGAAGATTCCATCATGGCTCATCTACAAGGAGGTGACAACCACACCAATGTAGCCAACAAGATGACATCCAAATGCATTAATATGGAGAGTGCTCCTTAAGAAGCACCACTAGCTCCACCTCCAACATAAGAAGATAAACCAAAAATTAAATTATTTACAATCATTTCTAATATGACAATAATTTGATGGTGTTGTTCATGTCAAATAATGCTAGCAATGGAACTATTGGAGGAGATTGTGCCCTTCTACAAAGACTTTGACTCCACCATCGACAAGCCAATTAAGCTCATAAGCTAACTTCATAACAAGACAAGTATAGGTACCAAAGACAAGGCCGTGCTTTATACTAAGTTGAGCAATACCAATGGATAGCTCACCAAGAAGATTGCATCGTCAAAGGAGAAAGACAAATTACTTCAAATGCTTCAGGAGGAAGAATTGATGTAATGAGGCAAACAAAAAGTCATCTTATGACCCTACTATTGGAGGTCAATGCAATGCAAACAAACATAGTTGAACAACAAACATGCCACAAAGAGCAGATGAAGGTACAATACAAAGAGTTGATTATTGCCCAAACCAGATTAGATGCTGCCATTACAAAGGTAGCTACAATAGACGAGATGTACAAGAATCTGAAAGATCTCATAGATCTTTGTATCCAGGAACTCACTATGAGCTTGAAACAAGAAAGGGAGGAAGAGTAGGAGATTACAATAAAGGTACGGGCAGACTTGAAGTCAAAACTTCAACTTGAACTTCAATGAGACCGAGAAAAATTGGCAAACAAATGTGCAAGTCTTCTCACAACCATATAGCACATAACAACTCAACTCTTGAACCAGTTGAATAGATGGCCAATGAGACAACAAACCAGATGAAGATTAAGGACTTCAAAACTCATATCAAGTCTCTTGAGAGAAAGGTCTATACAAGTGATCAACTAACAACCATGTCACTCAAATTGCAAAGCCACACAATCTCCAAGTTCAAAGAAGCCCAAATAAGCATTGCACACAAGGTTTCCAAGTATAGAAGGGAGCTTGTTGAGCTCATTCAAATTTTCAAAGGTATGAGTAGTTTGTGATAAGGGCTGCTAGATTGCTTTGCAAAAAAGTGAAAATCCCAGTGGTGACATATAACAAAACCATGGCAAACTTCATAATGACCAATACATCTCATATCATTTGTATCTCATAGGTCATTCATCTTGTTGTTTGTTTACATCCTATAATTGTAGTAAAGACACTTTTTACTTGTAAATAATTAATAGACCTTAGTGTAAATAAACAATCCAAGTGGACCACTATACAACATAAGAAGATACAACAAATACGTTGAGTTGGCAATGTCATGTCAGATGTGCCTACTTAGAGATTAGCTTAGGATAAAACTAAGCTAAGACAGGTGAGGACAAGATGTAATTAGAAAATTTTCAGCCATTTGTAGCTACTAAATCTCTTTGGTGGCCAAGTAAGGAATTATATATAGGGCTTAGGCCCAATTTTTACTATGATCATTTGGTTCATTCTTTCTATGCAGTAAATATGCATTACCATCAAGGCTTCCAAGTTGGTATTTGTGTATGTGGCTGCATTTTGTATGAATCTGCCTACTTATCTGCCTACTTATTCTCTTTTTTGTGAGGAATCTTGGTATAGAGGTGTAAGCACTAGAGTGAAGAAATCATTTGTGTGGAACTAGAAGAAGGACCTTTAAGTGCTCTACATAGGCCAAGAACAATATTGTATTGAACTTTTGCAAGTTTGGATACCATTAACTTCTATGAATTGCAAGACTAAGTAGTAGAATAATTCTATTCTCCTATAAAGTAGGGCTTTATGTGAAGGGTAGTACACTATGTTACAATCTTAGATAACAAAGAGATAGGATCCTTGGGAAATTTGATGCCAATTTAGTTTACCCATTTTGGTCTACTATGTGTGAGATCCTTTGAACTATGATTATCTTATATGACTTGATGTTGGTAATAATTGTGCTAAGTGTAGATCATAGAAGTGTTATTATGGTAGTAAACATGAAGTGCTAATTGGAAGGTAAAGAAGTTCTAAGGTGAAGTGACCTTTGTGGCAAGTGATCCATCACCTGTGAGAGTCCTTTGGACTACATTTAACATAGAAGTGATTAGTAATCATTTAAATTTCTCTAGTACGCCAATAGAGGTGAGACCACTACTTTGCCCAAGAGTTTAAATATAAAACATTAGATTGTCAACATTGTGACACTTTTGCCTTGTTTTTAGTCATATCTAACTTGAATTGTAGTATTTGAATGGTTCTTATTGGAACATTACAAATTTGAGCAACACCATGTTGTTACACATATCTCAAGCATTGCTCCTAATAACTCCTTCTCCTCTTGAGCACTTCACTTGTGCACAAGGTCTTCAAATTCCTTCAATATTGCTTTTTGGAGAAAAATCTTGCAAAGGTAGCATCTCTTTGATTGACTCTTGTGCAAGTTTAGGTGTCAAAGTTTATGGTGAAACAAGGCCTTGAATGGTGGATTCTAGCTCAAGGTCCACTTTCTCTTTCTCCAATTCTTATAGGGTTCTTTCTGTCCTCCTAGTTTGCACCGCCAACTTAAATACCTCAAGAATGCCTTGGTCCGGAGTTGTCACCATATTAAACTCAAGGTAGCCTGATGGATTTCCTAGCTCATCTTCCTTATTGTCTTCATCTTCTTCTTAAATTTCATTGGAGTCCTCATCCAATTTTTTTCCTCCAGTTCCAAAGGTTTCCTTCTCCCTTCTTTTGCATCTTCAGGTTCTCCTCTTTCTACTTCCAATTCAATGATTTGAGCTCTTTTCTTCTTTTGAGTTGGCATCTTTGCTATAGTGTTGGTACCAAACACTATGTGCTTCCCCTTCTTGATTTGAAACACCAATTCACATGTCTATATGTACTTGGCATCAACTTCCCTCATCTCTTCCAATTATTTCTCTCTTGAGGGATCAACATCAAAATAATCTTGGGACACTTCATGTTCTAGAAATTGGAGCTTTTCTACCTCTAAGAGCAATCCATGTCCAATATATAAATCAACTACAAAAGGCATTTAGTAATAAGGACCTAGCTCCTCAAAGCCATTATATCTCTACTAAGTGTGTGCATGGAAAATCTACCCCCAATTAATTAGATTCTCATAAAACATGGTCTCAAAGAAGGCTACAAGTGAATTGGTCAAGTATGTGGTCCTTTGTGGGCAAAAAATGTTCATAAGTGCTCCCACAATTTCTCTCCTTGCCTGGTTTTTGTGGTCAATGACCAACCACTTGTTTGATTCATTCATCTTCTTTGCAATGTCTTTGCAAGATTCCCCTTCATCTTATCCCTTAGTGAGGTGAACTTTGAATCAAATGTGAAGCCATTGGCCTCACTTGCACTCTTGCTGAATAATTCTCTCCCATGATAAGGGGTCCAAGTTCTCACATTGGTTCATAGAATTATCTGTAGAGGTTTCTTCTATCCTAACATCTCCTAGGCTAACATTTTTATGCCATACTCCCAATTCCATAACAAGAACGTGAGATTCAATTTTTCTAAGGATGAGTCTTTTTATCAATATACTTCCCAAACCAAGCAAGGTTCAGATCTTCATAAGTCAAAACATGATCTCCTTGTCTACTTGCATCATCTCATGGATTTATTCCATAGGTTTATCAATGTTGTGAAAATATTTATTATAGGTTTTCATGTAGAGGTTAATTATGCCAAATCCTTTCTTCATCTTGGTAGCTCTTTTGATACAAGAGAGGCTTTTATATAAAAAGGGAGCTAACTCTTTTTGGACAGGCTTATCAATATTGTGAGTATTCTTATAGTAAATTTGCTTATAGTAAATATGCTTTTTGAAAATTAAATGTAAAGTCACCAAGAATGCACCTTGCATCTTGGTGCTCTACTAAGAAATAAGCAATAAAAAATGAATAATTTAAATTTTTCATTTCACAAAATAAAAATTTTGAAATGACTAACTTAAAGTTAGTCATTTAGGGGTCTAAGGATTAAAAAAATGACCTAGTTAAGTTGCTTATCTAACAAAGAAATGGAAAGCAAGAAATAAGTCACTTAAGTTAGTTAATTAACAAAATTAAAAAAATTAAGGAGGACCACTTAAGTTGGACCAGTTTCTAAAAAGAGATGTTTCAGATATGAATAACTTAAGTCTATTCTTTAGATAAGAAATTACTAGCTCAAGTAAATCATCACACTCAAATAAGAGATAAAAATTAAATAAATTATGTTAGGAAATAAAAATGAAATAGGTAAAGATATCACAACCCATTTTTTCTTTTTGTCCCATTTTATCATGGTTTTAGTTTTTTATTAGTGTTTTAGAAAATAGATTAAGTCTAAGGATAGTACTAAGTAGTATAAATGATTATTCTACCCTTAACAAAGTCTAGGTCTGACTCATTGATTTTTACTGAATAATAAGCAATATGAAATAGATTACAATGATGTTAGAAGCTTGTTGAAATTCACATAAAAGTTGCAAAGCTATGAGATTCTTGCAAAAAAATGTCCCCGTGGGATTCCACCGCCAATTCAAAATCTGTGATAGCAACTTGCAGCACATTGCCAAAGAGCTATTTGTGACCATTTTGCAAGAGGCTTGTGTAGTACCCATATTTTCCATTTTTGGTAGAAATTAGAGTAAACTTAGCAGTAAGACATAGAAAGAGTGAGAAAAGAAGGTAGTATGTAGGTTAGGTCTGTATAAGTTCATAGGAGGAGTAGAAGTAGTAACTGATGTACACTTCAATCCGAGTATAACTTGCATTAGGAAAAATTTGCAACCAAACGAAAGGAGTCTGATAAGATCTGCTTCACTTCATCTTGGGCATCTAAACTTTCCAATCCAAGGATACATACACTTGGGTGATAGGGTTTGAGTGTCAAAGTCAAGGAACTTTGGCTTAAGATTGTTGAAGACCTATGGCAAATCAATGAGTAGAAACAGGTTGACTGATGAGTAACTTTGGGCCATACAAGGGCAAACTCAAGGCAACATCACAAAATGGTTGACTCATGTAAACTTCAATTTGATCAAAAGGGACTTGAGTGTAACATATCACTTCCATGAATTGGTGACTTATGTTTGAGCAAAAAATCCTAGCATGATAAATTTAGGACAAAGCAATATCAAGTTTACATTGATGAGTTAAAAAAAATTTGAGTTAGCTAGGAAGCACCGACAAGTGAAAGAACATGAGGTCAAGTTGCTTTTACAAGATCTTGCAAATTCAAGAGTAGCATAATGCAGACAAAGCAAAGAAGAATGCTCACAATTTGGGCCAAGAATCTTGTGAGTTGGAGGTTGGATATGTTGGTTGAATTTGACTTGTTAGTGAAATTGTGAGTCATCTTTTTTGCTTAGAACTGGAACTTTAGTTTGCCAAGTCTCATGATTGAGATTGCAATAAGCAATTGTGAAGATGGAGTTGATGGGGAGTGCAAAAGAGGTAATCCAGCAAGGTGGAGAGAAGAATATTGGCCCTTTGTGCTAAGGTTGGAGCTAGGTGGGACAATTGGGATAACCTTTGATGGGAAATGTGATGCTTAGGAGGAAATAAGAGGTAAAGGCATTGTTTTGTGAGCCAAGGAAGAAGAATGGTTACAAGGTGGAGATGCACATTGACCCAATGAAGAGAAACATTTTCAGCTCCATCATAGTCATGTTGAAACTAGAATAGAATGACCTACGTTAGTAAACAACAAGTAGTGTTCTTCCACTCAATGTTTGCAAGAGTTTATGTGAATTAGGCTACGTGTTCTATCAGTGCAAGTGGTAGATGTGTTGTAGTTGCAACTAAACTTACCTCCACATTATTTCATGCCATTTGCCACACATTTTTACTTTGGGTTGAATCTTTTGATAGCCAAGGAAAGAAAATAGATGGTATCACATTTCAATCAAGATCCACAAAGGGTAGCTGATCCTGATGAGTTGACATATATCTTGGAGATGAAGGCTAAAAATCAGCACTTTGTCAAGATGGGACAAGAAAAAACAATGGTAGCAAAAGTTCCTAAGTTGTGGAAGCAGTCCAAACCTAAGGAAGTTGCATTGCCACTTGGGAGAAGAACAAGAAGATGACTTAATCCAACCTAACGTCAATTGGTGGTAGATTTGTCATTGGGAGTAGAGGAAGAGGCAGCCAAGTTGACTTGGAGCCAAATATTGACTCGGAGGAAGAAGATGACTGACTTTGGAGACAAAAAATTTGCAATGGAAAGTGAAAGTGAGCCCAAGGTTCAGCAAGAGGATCAAGATGTTGACATTAGTGAGTTCCATCATGAAATTGATAGGTTTGAAGGAGTGAATGCACATTCTATGGAGTTATCGGATGTAGATGCCGCCAAAGAAGAAGAAGAAGAAGCTTAGATTGTTGTCAACCAAGGACTCATAATAAGTTGAGTGCAAGGGACTATTTGGAGCAACTTGGATGTCAATGTAGTAAACCCTAAAACCATAAACCAAGGCAAAAGCTCCAATGGAGTTTGTAGAAGATTGGTTTGGATGAGGAGGAGATAATCCACAACTTATGTTTCAAGGAATCAACTATTTGTCTAGTGTGGTATATCTTTTGATTGTGCAATTGCAAGAATAGTTGCAACATTATAAGAAAGAGAATCCCAAAGTACAAACAAACTACATGTGTTGTAGATGATGCAAATGCAGCAAGGGGAGTAAGAAAGCTAGCTGCATAACATCTAGAGTGAAATTGAAGTCTATTGAGTGGAATGCAAAGTATACAAGCGGTTATTGGAAGATCTGCAAGGAAGTTATGACAATAAGGTAAGTATGTGGAATGGAAAAAGAGGATCTCAAGGAATAGAAGGACAAATAATTCAAGGTAAAAAAGAGCTAGATGCAACTTAAATCAATCTAGCTAGACAACAAACTAAAGATCAAGTGCATGAAGTTGAGATCATAGAACTAAAGGCTACTATAGTTAACAAAGATCAAGAGTGGGCATTGAAGCTCAACTTAAGGTTGAAGGAAGAGCAAAGGTCAAACACTTGTATTCAGCAGATGGAATCCAAGCTGGTTGAATGTGAGACTAATATGTAGTGCTAATTGTGAAGCATAACAAGATAGTAAAGCAACTTCAAAGTCAATTGGTGGAAGAGAACACCATTAGAATGCAGTGCATTAGCAAATTGAGGTTGAAAGGAGGCGACCAGATTGAGGAATTTAAGATTTTCCACCCAATAATTCAAGGCCATGCTCAGTATAGAGATGGAAGTAGAATTGCAAGAATCCTACCTCCACGAACTTCAATTGCAGATGCATGAGTCTCACAAGAAGAAGACAAGAGATGCAAATATGAACAAATTGTTAATTGATCTAGGATAAACCTTAGATAGGAAGGTATGAGAAATACCTAGCAATCTATATATCAGATTAGATTTTATCAAATAGGAAGTAGACTTTTGACTTTATATGATCTTTTCTCTAGTAACTTGATTTAAATAGTAACTTTTGGTAATTAGTAACTTTTGTGGTAAATATTTCATAAGTATGTAAGCTAGGGGTGAGGAGGTACTTATCATTCTTTCATTTGCAACTATCTCTCTCATTGAGTTCTCTAGTGAACAAAGGCTTGAGTCTTGGAGGTGCCTTGGAGGAGGGTGATGGAGTGTTGATTCTTTGCCTTCTTAGTCTATGGTGGATTATAATAGCTATTAGAGGTTCATCTTGAGTGAGAGATAGGCCAGCTCATGTGTTTGGTTCTATTACCATGACCTCTCTAGAAGACAATGCTCCACATAGAATTTTATATTAGGCAGAAGGAGACTATGAGAGTTCACTTTAAGAGAACATTAGGGGAAGAGAAGGTTGAATTTATGTTAGAGAACTTGGATCTATTTATATACCGTGTAATTTATTATGATATTTTTGAGGTAATATTATACATCCTTTACACATGAGAGGATTTAGAGAGATTTTGTGAGGTAGATTGCAGGTTTTGGAGATTAGAGTCATTTTGGGCAAAAACTCAAGTTTAAGATCAAGACTTGAAATATTCATAGATGATAGCTTGGTTTATCTTTTGGTTGGGACACTTGGAGTTGTTAGGAGAACGACTACATCCATTGAGGTATAATTTTTGGAAGTTGGTAGGGTAAATTGCTCCTAAAAATTGCACACACTTTGGAAATTTGTAAAGGGGTTACTATTTGTGAATTTTGGCTAGGATTGCCTTGAAACTTTCCAAGAAAATTCAATGGTAAATAGGTTACCTTAAGCTCAAATAAAGGAGAGATCATTCTTATAGAGGGAGTTATGAATGTCAAAACAAGGAAGATGGTTTTCATACCAAATCTGAAATATGTATGCTGAATAAAAAGGTTCCTAGGCCAAATGGCTCAAAGAAAAGGACTGAAATTTTGTAGGGAAGAACACCCTAGGATGTTCATCAAAATTTCAAAGGAGGGAAAGTAATAATTTGGGAGAATTGATTGACAATGTGAGGAGGGGTGAGTTCTCATGCATGAGGAATGTGAGAATGACCAAAAGCATGTTTGAGTGTTTAATCATCTTTGAAGCATGGAAGACCATCAAGAGTGGAAATTGAAGCTATGTAAGGTTTGTAAAGGGGTTGTATTGAAGTGAAAGTAGTGGTTGATTTGAATAAAGGAGAGTTTGGAGTAGAATTTGAAGAGAGTGCTCAAATACCTTCACCATTTGGAGGAAAGAGTGATTCTTAGTGCTTCTTATGTAGAGAGAAAGAAAAAAAGGCAAGTTCATGTTTGTTGAGTCTTGAGAGAGGTTGAAAGAAAGGAGAGGTTTGCTTGACTTGGGATTGCATGTTAGACTTCTTCACCAAGATTGGGATGGAAGAGATCTAGGACCAAGGAGTTATGTGATGTTTGTGGACTGGGAAGGACTTCCAAAAGACCATAAGTATAGAAGAGCATTAACATGGTTGGAGACTATAGTGATAGATCTTATATAGAGTCATAATACCACTATGGAGAAACTACCACCTTCATTAGAAAGTTCTCAAGATTAATGAAAGAGATAATCTTTCAATTGAGAGATAAAATATCCATAAGAGTTTGATTACTACACTTATTGAGAAATTTCTTCCATATTGAAAGTTATGAAAGATTGATGAGTAAGATTATCTTCCTCAAGCAAAGAGATGGAGAGAAAGTGGGAGCTTATGAAGAAAGAGTGGAGAAGTTAGAGTACAAGTTTTGCATAATGTTGAGGAAGAGTGGGGATGATGTAGAGACTATTATGATTAGGATAGGAGCTATGTTCACCAAGAATTTTGTGGGAGCATTGAAACCACAAATTAGAAGCAAAGTGAGATATTAAGAACCTTCTTCCAAGATCAAAGCTATCAAGATTAGTTTGCATGGAAGAGAGTTTGGAAGGGAATGAGATTGTTTTGGTGGTGAAGGAGGTTGTGTATCCTCTATTAATTAGTCTACAAGTATAGTGATACTTCTGATTCTTTGGTGGCAAGGATGCACCACAAGTAGTAGTTTCTTTGGTTCTTGCACCTTTGCGAAAAGATCTCCTTCAAACTATCTTAAAGCAACTTGCAAATCTCAAAATCAATGTAGTGCAACAATGGGAGAAGAGAGAAGTGTACTAGAATACTAAGAGAGGACCAAAGAGTTACAAAAACTATCCATATAGAGGAAGCCAACCAACCAAAAATTTTAATGATAAAAATTGTTTTGGTGGTGGAGGCAAACATCAAATTTAAAAGAATCACCCAAATTCCACTTATTATAGAAGAAGGAGTTATGAGGGAGCCAATAGAGAGAAGGAGGGAGGTGGTGAAGCCTAAGTAGCTCCTAGTCAAAATAGAGGTAAGGGGATAGCATCCATAGATGTGGTTGAGAGCCAAGTATGAGAAGGAGTAGTGCTTAAACTCCAAAGGTCTTAACTTTGAACTTTTGGCATAAGAGAAGAACAAAGCCCGGTTTGCAAATGATGTGCATTCTTCTTAAGGTTTCATTCTTAGAAAAGATAGCCCTATGTCTACTAGGAGTACTAACACCAGCACTTCAACACCATTAATAATGAAGACTCCAAGGAAGATTTCTTGATCTCAAAACAACAATGGGACTACAATATGTTGGTGGATGTTGGTAGTCACAAGGTCAACATCATGGAGGATTAACGGATTACTTTGAATCTTACCTTGAGGAAGGAGCTTAGAGGTGGTTTGGGTTCAACAAGGAGCAAGAGGAAGAAGAAGGTAAAGGAGAAGGCTTTGATATCAATAGGGGTGATGGATGCAAAACCAACACCATGGGAGGTTTGTGAGTATGCCTCTAAGATTGATATGAGGGTGAATGGTCACAACATCAAGGATGCACTTCTTGATGGAGGATCTATATTGAATGCCATATTATAGAAGTTAATCAAAGAAGTTAAATATAATATCCTCTAGACCTTCAACATTTATGGCAAGCATGGAAAATAAGTAATAAGTTAAACCAATAGGTGTGATAAACAAGGTGGTAGTTTTGGTTATGGGAGTTCAGAATCTCATGACTTTCCAAGTCTTGAATGATTCAAGCTATGACTTGCTACTAAGAAAGCCATGGTTGAGAGCAACATGCACAATTGATTGATGGCACAAAGGGTACTTGAGAATTGTGCCATCAAACCATCAAGTTACAACTCTTGTAACTAACACCACTCACACTTTGCATTCAGATATACAATCTTCTAGTCATTGAGAATCAAATTCAGAAGGAGCTTCAAGTGTGGACCTAATGTAATTTTTTGAAGATAGGAGAACCCCCAAGAGAAACACAATGCTTCAGCTTTCAATACTCCTATGCCCCAAAGGAGCACCTTATCTTTATTATATAGTAAAAGAGGATTAATGTCAAAAGAAGCTCCACCCTTAAATCAAATACATTAATTGGTGGCATGTTTGCAAGCTCCACCCTTGGATTACTTACTTGGATGGGTGACATGTCAGTCTAGGTCCTATCTGGTTGATCAAACAAGCTTTGACCGGAGGGAATCTTTAGAGAATTTTCCTATAGGAAGCTCAAATTGCATGGGTGAAGTATCGTTGGAAAGTTCTCAACAAGACAGATAATGGGAGGGAGAAAGAATGCCTTCAATCCTCTAATGGGTGGTAATTTCCATTTTCAAGGCTTGATTCATTTGTTTAGGCCTTCAAAATTGACTTTAAACTTTTTAGGGTGTTTTTGACTCCTACTCTATTAGTGGAAATACTCTTTGGTGATATCTCTATCTGATCTACTTAGTCTATCATATATAACATCCTTCCAAATGTTAGCAAGCCAATTTTCATTAGATAATATATCTGGCTATTGGTATTAAAGACAAGCATGGAAGAAGAGACCTCATCAAAGGAGGATGACTCTAAATATGATTTAGATGTGTATCCCTTGTGTACCATGGATTTTATGCCTAAGGCAAAGGTTTTGAAGGACCTTGATAATTCACCATTGACACTAAAGAAGATATAGAGGAGACTATCTACTGTCATACCAAGAGCTGGCCATATGATCTCGATGTGAAATTTGGTTTGGTAACATCTAGAATGATGTTATACATGATGGTTAAAATAGCTCAAATAGAAGTATCACCAAAAGAGTACTTCTACTAATAGTGCAGAAACTGAAATAGACTTGAGAACCTTAGAACCAAAAGCTAGACATATGATTTAAAGGTGAGAATTGGTTTGGTAACATTTGGAAGGATGTTACACATGATGGACTAAATAGATCAAAAAGAGGTATCACCAAAAGGGGACTTCTACTAATAGAGTAAGAACCAAAATATACCTAAAATCTTTGAAGGCCTAAACGGATGAATTAGGACTCAAAAATGTGCACATTTCCCTAGTTTATCTTATCTAGAGCTTTCTAATCGTACCTTATCCATGTGATTCTAAGATTCCTCTAGGAAGATTCCCTAAAGATTCCCTCCAGTCAAAGCTCGTTTGATCAACCAGTTAGGACCTAGACCGACATGTTACCCATCCAAGTAAGTAATCCAAGGGTGGAACTTGCTAACATGTCACCTATCAGTGTGCCTAATCCTATGGTGGAGCTTCTTTGGAGGTGATCCTCTTGGTCTATATAATAAAGAGAAGGTGCTCCTTTGGAGCATCAAATGATTGAGTGTGAATCTGTGTTTTCTCTCTTCTCTTGTCCTTGGAGTATTACAATGGTATCGGAGTGGGTGTTTTAGTCCAAGAAAGTAAGTGGATCACCCCTCTTGGAAGAGCACGAATATAATACCAAGAACTAGCCATATGATCTAGATGTGAAATTTGGTTTGGTAACATCTAGAATGATGTTATACATGATGGTCAAAATAGATGTATAGAAGATCAGATAGAAGTATCACCAAAAGAGTACTTCTACTAATAGAGCAGAAACCGAAATAGACTTGAGAACCTTAGAACCAATAGCTAAACATATGATTTAAAGGTGAGAATTGGTTTGGTAACATCTAGAAGGATGTTACACATGATGGACTAAACAAATCAGAAAGAAGTATCACCAAAATGGAACTTCTACTACTAGAGTAGGAACCAAAATATGCCTAAAATCTTTAAAGGCAACTTCGGAGGTCGAAACGGATGAATTAGGCCTCAAAAATGTGCAAATCCCCTCCCCCCTGACATGAAGGAGAGGCAGGTCTTCCCTCCCCCTGGTTTGTCTTGTTGAGAGCTTTCCAATGGTACCTTACTCACGTGATTCTAAGACTCCTATAGGAAGATTCCCTAAAAGATTCCCTCCGGTCAAAGCTTGTTTGACCAACCAGATAGGACCCAGACCAACATGTCACCCATCCAAGTAAATAATCCAAGGGTGAAACTTGCTGACATGTCACCTGTCTGTGTGCCTAATCCTATGGTGGAGCTTCCTTGAAGGAGATCCTCTTTGTCTATATAATAAAGAGAAGGTGCTCCTTTGGGGCACCAAACATTGAGTGTGTAATCTGTGTTTTCTCTCTTCTCTTGTCCTAGGAGTATTACAATAAACTATTGAGAGTGAGTAATTTGAGGTGGAGAACATAGAGTAACTGCTAGACTTAGGAAGGACATTAGAGAGCAGATGGGATGGATGCACCGGGAGGACAATTTCTTACACCTAGCTTTCCATTCTTGAATCCATTTCACATCAAGGTTATATACATTAAGCGGGAGCAAATGAGGATAATGCTAGTTTATCACTTTGGTGCAGAATTCATGGACAAGGTGATGAACTCACTAAACCTGGTGATTCTACTTGTGGTATATATGACAAAGAGTAAGATTTGACAATCTACATTCTATTATGATGATATGGATGTGAATGTCCTAAATCCTCTCCCTTTCAACACTCAAGTAGAAATCCGTTATGTAGTGAGAACAAAAGTGATGTTTAGAGATTTTGTGGTTAGGAATTTTGGTGAGGAGTATTATCAGCAAGTGATAGCTTTTGAGGTCCCAATGGTAGTTCTGCTAGTTTGTGTGCCTTCCAGAGTGATCATATTGACTTTGTATTGAAGTAGACATTAGCAATTGAGTGTTGCAAGAACTATGGATCCGCAATTGCAAGAGCTGATGCAAGGAATGCAAGGGATGTTGAATGAATTTTGAGAGATTAAGATGACCATGGAGACATTTCAAAGTCAAGTGCAGATCCTCAAGAACGATCAAGCCATGCAAGAAGAAGAGCCATCTCAAAACCCAATACATGCGACTGAAGTACGTGGAGAGGCACCCGTGCCTACAAACCCTATCAATGATGAAATCATATTGCTACTCCGGGTGAAGAAGACCTGCAACATCAAGCCTTACAAGGGGCATCGTATGATGGGAGTAGTGGAAAATTGGATCTAAAGAATGAATCAATATTTCCAATTGTTCTCAATAGAGATCACGGAGCATGTTGTAGGCGTGTTTGCATGTGGGTACTTGACCAATAAAACCCTCACATGGTATGATGCTTGGGAACATCCCATGTTGGCAGAGAGAAGGGAGGTCATGTTGACAACAATGCAAGAAGGATTGCTGAAGAATGTCCAATCAGTGGATTCCATGCAGATGGCTCAAACCAAGCTGTGTGGATTGAGACAGAATAACAACATACAAGAGTATGAGGAGGCATTTTGGATCTACAAGTTGCAATAATCAACATGAGTCCAGTAGAGACTCTCAACAATTTCAAATGAGGGTTGGAGGAGCAGATTCTCCAAGAAGTCATGGTGTAAAATCCTTGCACGGTATTTGAAGCCATTGCTTGTGCGTAGACAATAGCAAGAGCATTGGTTGGAGGTGAAGGAGTGGTTCCACCTCAACATTATTGGGCAAAAATGCCACACATGGGTGGACCAGTACCAATGGAATTGGGTAACCTTTAATTTCTAGATCAAGGAGGATGACCGCTTCAAGTGGAGCGTGGATGGGTAGAAGAATGAAGAGATGGAGTCCCATGAGGAGAAGGAACTCAAGGAGAACAATGCCATTGTTACAATTGTGGCCGTATTGGGCACATATCTACCAACTATTGCACTCGTTTCCCTAGAGGCACTCGGCCTTTGTACATGCAATCTTTGAACAACATGGAGACGTGCATTGAAGAGGAGGAGGTGGAAATCACTTTGGAAAACAAAGATCAGCAGTAAATGTATCTCACAGCCTTACTGGCTCAATAAGGAAGTAGAGAATCAAGGGAAGGAAGAAGACTAATGGCAAAGATCCTGAAAGGCAACCTCACAATTGATTGTCATGAATAGAGTCCTAGAAGGAAATCAAGTGAGAGTATTAATAGATCCAGGAGCAACAAAGAATTTCTTGTCTTGCTCTGTTGCAATAAGATTGGGAATGGATCTAGAGAGAGATGGAAGTGAAGAAGTAGAGTTACCTAATGGGCAAACAGAGAGGATTGAATCATTACCTAGACAAGTAACACTCTCTATAGGAGAATATCAAGAAGCAATTAAGTGGTGAGTGATACAATTAGCTTGTTATGATGCAATCTTAGGCATGCCATGGACGGAACATTACAACCCTATGGTAGATTGGAAGAAGAAAGTAGTGAGAACCCACCAATGGTCAATCATTGGGGTCAAAGAAAAATCACACAAACATGAACTGCCTCTATATGTCATAGGAACAACAACTATCTATAAGACCGACAGATGTTTCATAGGTCTAATAAGAGAAGTCTAGAGTGCACAACTTGATAGACAAATTCCTAAGAAATTGAAGGATTTGGTGGATGAGTTTCAAGATGTCTTTCCCGTTGATCTACCCTTAGGATTACCACCAAAAAGGAGGGTAGATCATAAAATCGAGACACTCCTAGAGAAGACAACTCCTTGTAAGGCCCCATATCGCCTATCAACTCATGGGTTGGAGGAATGTAAGACTCAAATTGAGGAGATGCTGCAAAAAGGGTTCATCTAACCTAGCATATCACCCTATGGGGCTTCTGTCTTGTTTGTGAAGAAGAAAGATGGTACAATGTGCATGTGCATTGACTATCGAGGTCTCAATCAACAAACAATGAAGAAAAAATACCCCTTACCTCGTGTGGATGACCTGTTTGATCAACTCCATGGAGCAAGATACTTCACTAAATTAGACTTGCGTAGAGGTTACAATCAAATCCAAATTGCAAAGAAGTATGTGTACAAAACTGCCTTTCAAACTAGGTATGGCCACTTTGAGTATCTTGTGATGCCCTTTGGCCTCACCAATGCACCTGCCACTTTCATGAGTCTAATGAATGACATATTTTGTCCATACATAGATAAGTCTATTATTGCCTTTGTGGATGATATCTTAGTATACAGTAGGACAATCACGGAACACAAACAACATCTATGAGAGGTCCTCCAGATTCTAAGATAGAATTGATTGTACGCAAATATCTCAAAGTGCAAGTTTGGCAAGTCTTAAGTAGAGTACTTGAGGCATAGAGTAAGTGTAGAGGGCATTCAAGTATTGACGGATAAAATAGAGGTCATTCAAAAATGGAGTGCCCCAAAGATCAGACTCAACCCAAGAGTTCTTGGGGTTGATGGGATTCTATTGTAGATTTGTCAAGGACTTCTCCAAGGTTGCACAACCTTTAACATCACTACTTGGCAAGGGGAAGAAGTGGACATGGGGAACCACACAAGAGTTGGTCTTTCAAGAATTGAAAGCCGCCTTGCTACATGCACCAATCTTGAAGTTGTATGACCCAAAACGTCCAATCAAGTTGGCTATAGATGCATCAGGCGTAGCAATAGGAACAATTCTACAACAAGAGTGACATGACGGATGGTATCCAATTGCATATTTCTCTTGAAATTTGTAATTGGTGTCGTTGTGAAAATTGTCCATGTGTACCCTTGAGGCTTTTGGTGTGATAAATTTTCTTTTTCTCTTCTAGTTGTTGTAAGGAACATGGATTTATGTCAATATGTCTCAGGTGTAGTTTTATGCTACCTTGCTGCAGGAGATATTTCCTATATTATTGTGAAGCCGGAAAAAGTTATGGTGTTATTAGCTCAAGGAGTCTTTTAATATGGCTTGAGCCAAGAAATAATGTTGGGTTACACTAGCTCAGGTTCTGTTTTACGTTATTGGAATGAAAGAGTATTTGCCTTAGAGGAGGAGCAAAAAGGAGTCTTTGAGTTGGAAATACTTGGGAAGCTTTTGAGGAGTTGTGACAATGAAAGGTTTGGGGAGAAAACAGCAGGAAAAAGTTAGAGGACAGTGAAGGAACTCAGCTCGGAAGGAGAGAAATTTTTGAGTGGAAAGGGTTTGAGACAGAGGGAGCAAAAGGAGAGAATTCTTGGAAAAAAGGGCTGAGGTCGGAGACAAGACCAAGGGAAGGAATTTTCAAAAGTTGAGAGGGACTCTGGCAGGGCTGAAGGATTTTTGAGATGCTTGAGGTCTGAGATAGGACCAGGGGAAGGAATTTTTGAAAGTTGAGAGGGACTCTTGAAGGCTGAAGGATTTTCGAGATGCCTTAGGGATGTGCCAGGACCAGGAGATGAACTTTCAAAAGTTGAGTGAGAGTCTTGAAGGCTGAAGGATTTTTGAGATGCCTGAGGTCTGGGACAGGACCAAGGGAAGTAATTTTTGAAAGTTGAGAGGAACTCTAGCAGGGCTGAAAGATTTTTGAGATGCCTGAGGTCTGAGACAGGACCAGGGGAAGGAATTTTCAAAAGTTGAGAGGGACTCTTGAAGGCTGAAGGATTTTTGAGATGCCTTAGGGCTGTGCCAGGACCAGGAGATGAACTTTCAAAAGTTGAGTGAGAGTCTTGAAGGCTGAAGGATTTTCGAGATGCCTGAGGTCTGAGACAAGACCAGGGGAAGGAATTTTCAAAAGTTGAGAGGGACTCTTGCAGGGCTCAAGGATTTTCGAGATGCCTGAGGTCTGAGAGAGGACCAAGGGAAGGAATTTTTGAAAGTTGAGAGGGACTCTTGCAGGGCTGAAGGATTTTTGAGATGCCTTAGAGCTGTGCCAGGACCAGGAGATGAATTTTTGAAAGTTGAGAGGGACTCTTGCAAGGCTGAACGATTTTTGAGATGCCTGAGGTCTGAGACAAGACCACGGGAAGGATTTTTGAGATGCCTTAGGGCTGTGCTTGGACTAGGGAATGAATTTTTGAAATTTGAGTGGGAGTCTTGAAGGTTGAAGGATTTTCGAGATGCCTGAGGGCTGTGCTTGGACCAGGGGATGAATTTTTCAAAATTTGAGTAGGAGTCTTGAAGGCTGAAGGATTTTTGAAATGCCTTACGGCTGTGATAGGAGCAGAAAGAAATTCAAAGGTTGAGTGAGAGTGTTACTAGAGAGGAGAGTTTTTTTTTAATAAGGATTCCAAGGCTGTGATAGGACAGAGGGGAGATTTTTTTGAGAGTGGAGGCCTATGGTTGTTGCAGGAGCAGGATATTTTTGAGTTTTGCTTGGTCATTGATTTGGAACAGTGGAGAAGAGAAGGAGTTGAAATCTGCAGGAAGGACTGAACTAAGGCGGGAGCAAGAGAAGAAATTTGAGACTCTGACTTTGCCTTGCACAAGATAGGAGAGATTTTGAAGGTTGGATTCCTTGAGCAGTAGCCAGTGACATGGTAGATTTGTGTTAGGGTTCCTTTGGTTGGACAAGGAATGATTTTGAATGTGGAAGGATGTTTATTGTGAGAATGTTGATAGGAGAGCAAATCTTGAATGAAGAATGTTTGTTGTGAAGAGGTGGATGTGGAATGAATTTTGAATGTAGAGGATGTGCTGTTGAAAATGTAATAGTGAAGAATTCTTATGGAGGGAAGATTGGGCAGAGTGAATGAGAGACTGGGCAGAGTAAATGAGAGACTGGACTGTGAGCCGGCCTGTCTCTCACTCAGGATGAACCTCTGATGGCTATTATGGTAGCGCACCATGGACTAAGAAGGCAAGGAACCCCAACTCCATCATACTCCTCCAAGGCTAACACTCCAAGACTCAAGACATTGCTCACTAGAGAACTCAATGAGAGAGAGATAGTTGCAAATGAAAGGATGATGAGTACCTCCTCACTCCTTGTTTATATACTTGTGAAATAGTTACGTACCAAAGTTACTAATTACCGTTGTAACTCAAGTTACTAGACTAAAAGTCAAGTAAAGTCAAAAAGTAGAAAGGAATATCCATTCACATGGGCATATTCCCCTTATCTTGACCCAACCACTAAAGCAAGGATTCCTTCACATGGGCTATCCTTGGACTAAAGAAGAATCCAAAACAAAAAGGCTTGCGGGCCCAAGAGTTCTCAACTCTTTCCCCAAAGCCAAACACCTAGGAATAATACCAAGTCAACACACTAAAATCCAAAATAGTGGTGCTCATCTTTTCTACTTCCTCTAAAGTAAGGTCCCATCTATCTTAGCTATGACTAACTTTAGCTAACCATGACTAATATAGAACCATCCTTTATCTCTATATAAATAATATCTCTTAAGTACTTGTAATACCAAGCTAAATATCACAATACCACACACATGCACAAATGGGTGTTACAGGACAGAGTGAACGAGAGATTGGACAAAGTGAATGAGAGACTGTTCAGAGTGAAGGAGCAAGAGTCTCCAGGGCTTGGTCTGGACAGGAGTGAACTATTGAAGAGAGATTTCAAAGGTTGTATTGCCTTGGTCTATGACAGAAGGAGAGAGAAACTTTTGAAAGTGCTATTGAGCATGACAGTGGCCAGATGAGCAAATGGCAAGGAGTATGCCTTTAAGAAGTGCAAGGTTGAGGAGAGAAATTTTTGCAAGAAAACAAGGCCTTGAGAGTGTAGGGCAGAAAATGGGTTTCTTTGCAAGAGAGAGAAGGCTGGACAGGAAAGAAATTTCATAGGTCTAGGAGAGCTGAGATGATGGTGTGTTTGGCATGTGACTAGTGTCGTGGAAGCTCCATTTTAGGAGCTCTCAGTCCGTCTATATGAAAGGTTTGACTCAGTAGTCTGGCCTGGTTGAGCTGAATAGAATACTAGTTGTTGTTCGTAAAAATAAAATTCCAGCCTTTCCTAGGAACCGTCAGGTCCCAAAACCATAGCTGAAACCACGTGAGCTAGCCAGTTTTGGGAAAGCCAAGGACAAACTAAGCACAAGCAGCCAGGTGCCCGGAGCACTCTCGAGGCCAAACAAATTCCCCTACACCGGCAAAGCATAGCTACCACATCACAAAATGAGAAGAGCTAGCCATCATGCTTGCAACCAAGCATTGGAAGCACTATCTGGGCGAGGAAGGCATTTGTAGTAGACAAACTATAAACCTCTAGTCTACCTCGTGACACAGAAGGATCTATCTCATCGCCAGATTTGGTGGGCAGAGTGGCGACAATACTTCAACATGACAATCACCTGTGTGGAAGGTAAGAAGCAACTTGCAAATGCATTCACTCGCATGCCAATGGCAAACAACTTGGTGGTAGAGGTTAAGATTAACCTTGAATTTTGGCCAAAGATTCTGGCTACTACAAAAACTGATCCACAAATTGTAGAAGCGCAATCATCCAAAGGCGTCACCAGCACCCAAGGACTCACCTTTTGTGATGGTAGATTATGGATCCCAAATGTCCTAGAATTACGCACCACCATTCTAGCATAATGTCATGATTTGGCCATTGTAGGTCATATCGGAGTGGACAAGACCTTGGATGTAGTCCAACGCCATTACTATTGGCCCAAGATGAGCTTCAACGTGATGGACTACATGCACAATTGCCTACTTTGTCAATAGAACAAAGCTTCTAATCAAGCTCCTATAGGGCTCCTTCAACCTCTCTCCACTCCTACCCAATGTTGGGAACAAGTGAGTATGGATCTCGTCTGTGAATTACCCAAGACCACCTCAAGGTTTGACTCCATCGTGGTCTTTGTGGACCGGCTCAACAAAATGATTCATGTATGCCATACCACCAAGGATGTGATCACTCCATAACTCACTCAATTATACTTAGATGTAATCTTCCTCACCATGGCTTGTCTAGAGTACTCATCACCGATAGAGGTACTCAATTCACCAGTTTGTTTTAGCAAACACTACTTGGTTTCTTCAGAACCAAGTTGGCCATGTTACAACCTGAAAAATATCACTTTTGCGGTAATCGGGTAAGTAAAGTTCGTTCCCACAAAGATACAATTCAGAATTAGTCAAACACAAAGTCAAATGTCACGATGAAGTTCTTCTTGATTGTGTCTTTAATCTCTTAGGTAGAAACCACACCCAAAAGAGAGTAACAAGCACTGACTTGCAGTCTTGTCATGAATTCATACTCCTTAATCACAACACCTTCAATTCTTTCCAAACAATCTTGATTGTGATGATTCAGGCTCTCCTGAAAACAACACTTCACTGCAGAACAACTTTGCCTCAAAATTGTGTTCTACTCCTCCACTAAAGGCACAACTTCCTTAATCGGAATTGCTTCACATCAACTTTTCATTGCACTCACAAATGCAAAATACTACCAACACTACAATTCCTCTCAGATTTGTCAAGGCATTGCTCCAATTGCACTTCACTTAGGATCAAACACACAGAGTAAAGATCAAGGTCGCGGAATCCAACATCCAACAAGCACACAGACTTGCACTTCAAATTTCTCCACACACTCACAATTACAAACACAAAGTTGATACTCGGAATCAAGCTCAAGCGACAAGCACTACTTCACAGCACTTTGCTTTATCTATTCTCAAAAATTATGAGCACTGAACAACAATTTCCTGCAAATGCCACTCTTAAATAGTGAAGCAATCAACAGTTCTAGCAACTATACCGTTCTACAACAACTCTTCATACCTACAGATCCAAAATGACAGTGCACCTCTTCATATCTGACTCTTCAAATCTCAAATCTATTTCTTATCCGATCTGATGTCTACTTCTTCCTTGGCTTTCAAACCCGATCCCAAAGTAACTTCACTCACTACTACTCTGTCCTCGGGTTTCACAACTCCTAATTCCTCTACCAAATCTAACAATTCTCTTTCCTGATATGAAATTCCACTAGCAGGTAATCTATCTAACTCCTTATCTCCCGACCCACTCTTCTCTAATGTCTCCAATGGTAACTCCAAAGACATCTGCACTTCCACTTCATCTACTTTGAGTTTTGCCCTGACATCCTTCCAAAGTTTATCTATCTCTAATTTGAATAAGTCTAATCTAACTATAATAGTGTCTTCTACTTCCAATATCTTCCTATCTACATGAGTTCTTAGACTGATCAACAAAGCATTCAAGTCTTTGTCCTTTGCATTTCTCTTCCTTGTCTCCTACACCAACAACTTCAACTCGTGCAACCTCGTCTCTTCAATGCGCACATTGGCCTCTGTACTCAGCATGGCATTCATCTTGATCACAATCTCTTTTAATGGCTCCAATCTCATTTTCCTCTCCCGTTCTAGATCTGCAAGCCAATCTTCTCTATACATTGCCAATTTTGCTTTGAACTCGACTTTCACAACTTCCTTCTCCTTCTCTTTTTGCACAATCTTTTCCTCTTGATTGCAAAGTAACTCTCTCAACCTTTCTTCTTCTCTATACCTCACCATCAACTCTTGTTGCCACAACTACTTCTTCTCTTCTACACTCTCCATCACTCTATTGAGCTCTTGTTCTTTCTCTGCTACTCTTGCCATATCATGAATAATTTCTAGTCTTGAATCAGCAAACTGCTGCTTCAAGATTTCATATTCAGCAATTTGTCTTTCCTTTGCTATGACATTCTGCTCTATTAGTTCCTCCCGATTCCTTGCTTCTCTCCTCAAATTCTTAAGCACTTGATTCTGCACTATTGCATCTACTCGTAGTACTTCCCTTTCCTCTTCACCTCGGATTATAATCTTCTTCAATTCCGAGTTCTCTTCTTCTAATCATGCTAACACCTGCAACACAATCTTCACCCTCCAGACACTTCAATTGCATCTCCTTCTTCTTGTGCTCTAACTTCACTAATAAGGGGCACACAACCTCTTGCAAGTACTCCACTCCTTCACTCGGAGTTACCTTGACTTGCAGAGTGATCTCCTTCTTCACCTCTTCTTCACTCGACACTTGCCTTTTGAGCCGCAGTCATTGTATAGGAATGGATGCTTCACTCCCCAAACGTTCATTCTCCTCTTCTCTTACCTTACTTGGCCTTGTTTCACACTTTGCCTTTTGCCTAGAACAAACTCCTCATTGAATGGTAACTTTCCTTTCTTCCTACTTTGGCACTTTGTCTTCCAACTTCAAGTTACCTTTCTCCTCCATCTCCATTGTGGCTTTCTCTTCCTCGTGTACCGATGTCATCTCCCCTCCATCATCGCTATCACTACTCGTGTCTCCACTCTATAGTGTGAGCTCGGGTTCTTCATCTCTTTCCAAGTCTTTGGACATGCACTCGGCTTTGCCTTCCGATACTTCCTCCGACAATGCGATTACCACCATACCTTTTCCTCGGGTTTACTCTTCTAGTCTTCCGAGGTCTTACTGTCTTGACGTCTTCTCCTTCTCCTTGTCGACTCATCTTCTTTGACTTTGGAGTACTCACATCCAACTGCACCCTCTTCCTTGTCTACACGTAGTACTCATCGCTGCTCCTGATCTGAAGAATGTATTGCTGCTCCTCCGCATCAACATCCTTTCTTAAGTCGGGATGGAAATGCGACACCATCTTGTTACGCTCTGCCACATTGAGCAAGTTCAGCCCTAGATAGAAATGAGCTGCAAACGGCACAATGTAATGCGGAGGCAATTTATCCCGCAAATTCCACACCATCTATCTCGTTCTCCCATGAAAACACTTTGCCCAGTTAATTGGCTCTCCTGCAAACATCTTATGGAAGAACACCGCTTGGTGCTTCATCTCATAAATTGTTCTCTTCGGCTTCAAGATTGCCATTAGAGCACTCACAATTGCTCACTTGACAGGATCCTTGTAACTCGCTACTTTGTAACCATTCTTCGCGTGCTTTGAAGAGAAAGCATCTCTCACCTCTTGGGTTTCTTTTGCTACTTCTTCCTTCCCCAAGAACGTGGCACCATGCTCCGCGCCTGCTTCTCTTCCAAGTACTAACCTCCAATCCAACTCCATCCAGCAAGCTAGATTGCCTCTCTTCCCCACTTCTTGGGGCCATCAAGACATCTACTCTCGATGATCTCAATCATGAAACCTGGAAAGCTTACATTCTAGTTCCATGCCAAGAATGTGATCCGAAGTCTACTCAAGACTTTAATTCTTGCAATCACATCTAACTTCTGAATCACATGATTTCTCACTGCAAATTTGGAGTTCTTCTTCCCTCCTCTCATCTTTATCTCTTCCACTTTGGGCTAGGGACTATTCTTCCTACTGATTCTCAGATTAGCTCAAATCCTCCTCTACACACCAACGTGTCTTTGACTCTACTTCCCTTCCCATGATCTCCTGCAGGACGACTTCTTAATGGCAAGGCAAAATTGCTTGTCATCGCTTTGTTTTTAGCCCAATTTTTATAGAGTCATGCCTTCTTCATCTTTCTTCAATTCAAGTTTCTACCAAGAAATCACACCTCTTGCATGCTCCTATCACTGTCAAGTGTCCTTCAGGCATATGACCGCCATTTTTGAACGGTCCCTTCTTGAATGTCTTGCCCTAAAGGAAAGTTGTTACACTGTCCTTGCCTTGGGTTGAGCATCCCCAATACAAAGACTCCTTACTTCAGGTTGTATGTTGACAGGGCAATTCCGAGTACTTTGCCTTATGACTCGAGCCACGTTACCTTGGGTTTCATCCCGAGGACACTTTTCTTTGCCTTCTTTGGCCATATAGGCACAATTTGACTTCTTTATACACTTCTTCTTCCAAATTCTGAAAAAAAACAAAAAATGTAGGTACCACAGGTCATGTCCACATCCTACCACCCACAAACAGATGGACAAATAGAGCTGATTAATCGCACAATTGAAGACATGTTATGCGGCTTCACCTTAGAAGAGCAAGAGAGGTGGAACACCCTACTCCCGTTGGTGGAATTTGCTTACAACAATTCAGTGAATGCATCCACCCAGGTCACTCCATTCTTTCTCATGTATGGTGAGCATCCCTTCACAACTTCTAGCTTGATGAAGATCTGTCCAATGGCTATCAAGGTCGATGCAGTCAACACATTTGTTTCTAGAATCCAACAAGATGTGGAGAGCGCCAAGCACGGATTACAAATTGCACAAAATCAATAGAAGTAGTATGTTGATGCACACTATTGTTGTCGGGAAAATAGCCCACGTGTACCCTTGAGGCTTTTGGTGTGATAAATTTTCTTTTTCTCTTCTAGTTGTTGTAAGGAACATGGATTTATGTCAATATGTCTCATGTGTGGTTTTATGCTACCTTGCCATGGGAGATATTTCCTATATTATTGTGAAGCCCGGAAAAATTTATGGTGTTATTAGCTCAAGGAGTCTTTTAATCTGGCTTGAGCCAAGAAATAATGTTGGGTTACACTAGCTCAGGTTTTGTTTTACATTATTGGAGTGAAAGAGTATTTGCCTTAGTGGAGGAGCAAAAAAAGAGTCTTTTGAGTTGGAAATACTTGGGAGGCTTTAGAGGAGTTTTGACAATGAAAGGTTTGGGGAATAACAACATGAAAAAGTTAGGGGACAGTGCAGGAACTCAGCTCTAGAGGAGAGGTTTTCTGGGAGGACAGGACTTGGAGAGAGGGACAGGTTTTGGGCAGGAGGGGAAGTGACAATGTGCTTTCAAGGGAGCAATGTGGCGAGGAGTTGATTTTTCTACATGGAGAAGTCGGGAAGACAGAGGCTGACAGTAGAGGTTTCGGGAAGTGACAAAGGGGTTTCTCGAAGGAAAAGAGGGTGTGTGTGCAGGGTTTTGGAGAGTTGGGGGATAGGAGGAAGAGCTCAGCAGAAAAAATTTGAAGTTGGGAGACTGAGGGCTGAACGGGAATGAATTTTTGCAGGAAAGCATAGGGCTTGAGATTGAGGAGAGAAAAGTGAGGTTTTCTCTCAAAAGGAAAGAAGGAAGGATTGGTGAGTGGCTGTTTAGAGAGGAATTTTTGTAGGGAAGCAAGACGGCAGGAGACTAAGGGCTGAACAAAGAGGCAATTTTTGTAGGAAAGAATGAACTGGTTGGTTAGTGGCAGCAGGAAGGAGAAATTTTGCAGGAAAGAAGGACTGGATTGGTGAGTGGCTGTTTAGAGAGGAATTTTCGTAGGGAAGCAAGAGGGCAAGAGACTGAGGGCTGAACAAAGAGGCAATTTTTGCAGGAAAGAATGAAGTGGTTGGTTAGTGGCAGCAGGAAGGAGAAACTTTGCAGGAAAGAAGGACTGGATTGGTGAGTGGCTGTTTAGAGAAGAATTTTTGCAGGGAAGCAAGAGGACAAGAGATTGAGGGCTGGAGAGTGAGAAAATTTTTGCAAGAGAGAAGGGTGTGGTTGGTGAGTGGCAGCAAGAGAGAAGAATTTTCCCAAGAAAGTGAAGAGAGATTGTGAAGGGCTACAGGAATGAGTCTTGCAGGGCCAGAGATGAAATTTTGAAATGCTTTAGGGCTGTGACAGGAGCAGAAACTTTTCGGGAGTTGATTGAGAGTCTTGCAAGGCCAGAGATGGATTTTTGAAATGCCTTAGGGCTGTGACAGGAGCAGAAACTTTTTGGGATTTGATTGAGAGTCTTGCCAGGCCAGAGATGGAATTTCAAAATGCCTTAGGGCTGTGACAGGAGCAGAAACTTTTTGGGATTTGAGTGAGAGTCTTGCAGGGCCAGAGATGGAATTTCGAAATGCCTTAGGGCTGTGACAAGAGCAGAAACTTTTTGGGAGATGAGTGAGAGTCTTGCAGGGCCAGAGATGGAATTTTGAAATGCCTTAGGGCTGTGACAGGAGCAGAAACTTTTGGGAGTTGAGTGAGAGTCTCGCAAGGCCAGAGATGGATTTTTGAAATTCCTTAGTGCTGTGACAGGAGCAGAAACTTTTTTGGAAGCTTGAGAGGGACTCTTGCAGGGCCAGAGAAGGATTTTTGAGGTGCCTTAGGGCTGTGCCAGGGCCAGGAGATGAATTTTCAAAATTTGAGTGAGAGTCTTGAGGGCTGAAGGATTTTTGAGATGCCTTAGGGCTGTGCCAGGACCAAGAGATGAATTTTTGAAATTTGAGTGAGAGTCTTGAGGGCTGAAGGATTTTTGAGATGACTTAGGGCTGTGCCAGGACCAGGAGATGAGTTTTCAAAATTTGAATGAGAGTCTTGAGGGCTGAGGGATTTTCAAGATGCCTTAGGGTTGTGCCAGGACCAGGAGATGAATTTTGGAAATTTGAGTGAGAATCTTGAAGGCTGAAGGATTTTCAAGATGCCTTAGGGTTGTGCCAGGACCAGGAGATGAATTTTGGAAATTTGAGTGAGAGTCTTGAGGGCTGAATGAAATTTTGAAATGCCTTAGGGCTGTGATAGGAGCAGAAAGAAATTCAAAGGTTGAGTGAGAGTGTTGCAGGAGAGGAGAGTTTTTTTGAGTAAGGATTCCAAGGCTATGATAGGACAGAGGGGAGATTTTTTGAGAGTGGAGGCCTGTGGTTGTTGCAAGAGCAGGATATTTTTGAGTTTTGCTTGGTCATTGATTTGGAATAGTGGAGAAGAGAAGGAGTTGAAATCTGCAGGAAGGACTGAACTAAGGTGGGAGCAGGAGAAGAGATTTAAGACTCTAACTTTGCCTTGCACAAGATAGGAGAGATTTTGAAGGTTGGATTCCTTGAGCAGTAGCCAGTGACATGGGTAGATTTGTGTTAGGGTTGCTTTGGCTGGACATGGAATGATTTTGAATGTGGAAGGATGTTTATTGTGAGAATGTTGATAGGAGAGCAAATCTTGAATGAAGAATGTTTGTTGTGAAGAGGTGGACGTGGAATTAATTGAATGTAGAGGATGTGCTGTTGAAAATGTAATAGTGAAGAATTCTCATGAAGGGGAGACTGGGCAGAGTGAATGAGAGACTGGGCAGAGTAAATGAGAGACTGGACAGAGTGAATGAGAGATTGGACAAAGTGAATGAGAGACTGTTCAAAGTGAAGGAGCGAGAGTCTCCAGGGCTTGGTCTGGACAAGAGTGAACTATTGAAGAGAGATTTTCGAAGGTTGCTTGGCCTTGGTCTGTGATAGAAGGAGAGAAAAACTTTTGAAAGTGCTATTGAGCATGACAGTGGCCAGATGAACAAATGGCAGGGAGTATGCCTTGAAGGAGTGTAGGGTAGAGGAGAGAAATTTTTGCAAGAAAACAAGGCCTTGAGAGTGCAGGGTAGAAAATGGGTTTCTTTGCAAGAGAATGAATGACCTTACAAGAGAGAGAAGGCTGGACAAGGAAAGAAAATTTTGCAGGTCTAGTAGAGCTAAGATGATGGTGTGTTTGGCCTGTGACTAGCGTCGTGGAAGCTCCATTTTAGGAGCTCTCAATCCGTCTATATGAAAGGTTCAACTCAGTAGTCTGGCCTGGTTGAGCTGGATAGAATACTAGTTGTTGTTCAAAAAAATAAAATTCCAACCTCTCCTAGGAACCGTCAGGTCCCAAAACCATAGCTGAAACTGCATGAGCTAGCCAGTTCTGGGAAGCCAAGGACAAACTTAGCACAAGCAGCCAGGTGCCCGGTGCACTCTTGAGGCCAAAAAAATTTCCCGACACCAGAGGCACATGGAATTCAATGTTGGGAATCAGGTGTGGCTATCGACAACCAACCTCACATTAGTTGGACCTCATAAGCTCAGACTTTGTTTCATTGGGCCTTTCTCTATTCTTCATGGAGTCGGCGCTGTGGCCTAACACCTTGAGCTACCACCACACATGAAGATCCATCTAGTGTTCCATGTTCCCTCCTATGAAGATATGCTCCCTAATCAGGCTTGGGTCATTCCACATAAGACATTTGACCTTGTTGGACACTCATTGATAGTATAAAGGAATATGAAGTGGAGCATATTCTCCAAAAATGCATGCATGGTACTTGGCATCCATGGGTGGACTATCTAGTATAATGGAAAGGTTACTCCCTCTATGAAGCAAACTGGGAGCCCGCTGCCAATTTGACACATGCATCAGTGTTGGTGCAAGCGTTTGAGCAACAACTGCACAAGGAGGATTTTGCGTTTTAAAAGGAGAGAGGTCTTTAATACTAAGACCTAGCCATATGATCTAGATGTGAAATTCAGTTTGGTAATATTTAGAATGATGTTATACATGATGGTCAAAATAGATCAGATAGAAGTATCACCAAAAGAGTACTTCTACCAATAGTGCAGAAACCAAAATAGACTTGAGAACCTTAGAACCAATAGTTAGACATATGATTTAAAGATGAGAATTGAATTGGTAACATCTGGAAGGATGTTACACATGATGGACTAAATAGATCAGAAAGAAGTATCACCAAAAGGGGACTTCTACTAATAGAGTAGGAACCGAAATATACCTAAAATCTTTGAAGGCAATTTCAAAGTGCTAAATGAATGAATTAGGCCTCAAAAATGTGCAAATTACCCTCAATATAGGAAAGGTAGGCCTTCCCTCCCCTGGTTTGTCTTGTCAAGAGCTTTCCAATAGTACCTCATCCACATGATTATGAGATTCCTACAAGAATATTCCCTAAAAGATTCCCTCTGGTCAAAGCTTGTTTGACCAACTAGATAGGACTAGGACCAACAAGTCACCCATCCAAGTAAGTAATCCAAGGTTGGAGCTTGCTGACATGTCACCTATCTGTGTGCCTAATCCTATGGTGGAGCTTCCTTGGAGGACTTCCTCTTTGTCTATATAATAAAGAGAAGGTGCTCTTTTGGGGCATCGGATGATTGAGTGTAAAATCTATGTTTTCTCCCTTTCCTTGTCCTCAGAGTATTATATCAAATCAATCAAACTCAGATCAATACTTGATCTGATCCTCAACAACTTGCCAACAATAGGGCACTGATTACAATCAAGCCACACTCACTCTAGTTAAGAGACTCTAGGTGACACTCACCGACTTTCTGTCCACTCTAGCTAGGAACTCGAAGGCTCAACATCAAAGAAGTGAGCTCTTTAGAGCTCCACTTCTAGGGTATACTCTTGATTTTGACCTAGGTCTCATCCCAACGGTCCCGCTGATGGCACACCCGACGGTGTGGATGGTGCAAGTGACGGTGGGCCCCACCATGAAGTCAGTACCTTAAACACAAAATCTGACCGTCAAAAAGTAGTCTATGAGTAATTGCCAAAATACCTCTAACTACTATCACTACAACTCTCGTGTCCAAGCAATCTAGATGACACCAACTGTCGTACGTATATACATCAATACACAATATACATCATTTTTGTAACAATATGGAGTTTAGCGATGAAGTTAGTCGGGCTTACAAACTAGATAATAAGACAAAATAGCCTAGAATATTCTAGAAGTATCTAAGAAGCTTCTTAGGAAGCTTCCCAACTAGTTAACTTGTGCCCTAAGCAGGTAGCTTCTAGAAGCTTCTAACTAGCTTAGCTTGCACACCAAGTAGGCGGCTTCTAGAAGGAAGCTTCTTGAGAAGCTTCCTGGTTAACTTGGCTTGCACTCCAAGAAAGCATCTCAAGGAAGCTTCTTGAGAAGCTTCAAGGGTCTCGTATGCTACTTATACATACCAAAGCCAAAGCTCATGCTAGGCATTTGAAGTTTTCCCTCATTCAAGTGTCCCAATGTGAGTTTCCATTCTCCTATCTCTCTCCTCGGTTTCAGTCTTTTACAATTTTCAACATCATACACTATAGAAGCACAACTCACACATAAGTCATACATAAACTCTAAAGTGCCACAATTGCCCCCCAAACTGGCGGTTAGGTCTCTCTAACTCCAGATAGCCATCTATATCTACTCCAAGTATATAGTATACCCTATGATGGGCAAAGATCAAGAGGTCGGGTGCTATGGAGCCCCATCGTTAGTCTCTTGTCTACAGTCTATACCATATAAAGAATGCACTAGCTATAGGTCAAGTACATCTAGGACATAACCATTGTCCTTAAGGAACTACCATGAGGGGAGGAGTCATACATGCCATATGCCATCCTCTCGAACAAGTATCACATACTAATGTAGTAGTAGGTCCACCAGAAGAGCCACATAACATACACCTCAAGCTTGCACGTACTAAGTGCCAAGCTTGGGTCCATAGTAACATCAATGTTTGGGAGGTGGCATGGTGCACAATTGCGCACATGATCCTTCCAAACAACACGATCACGTCCTTCTAACACAAGGACTCTAGATGGCAAAACCTCATGCAGTCTCAAGATAGTGCAGCCTATCAAAACATCAAGTATCATCGGTGCTATCTACTATAGATATCCATAGTCACCTAGATGAAATTGACGGATTGAGGGTCTATAACCTCCTCCTCAAATAGTAGCATAACGTAAGGTATCCCTATGTTGAGCAATTACCAAGTTCTAAAAGGCCATTGGTATCACTCTCTAAAAGATCTCTGCCCGTTGAGAACATGCGCTCACCCATACATCTGGATCATCCAAGTCCAAGAATATAGTAGCATCTCGATGAATGGTTGCAAGTAAATCTGGATCTCGTCCAGAGTAGAAAGTAAGGAGAGGAGGATGCTAAGGAGGCTTGCAAGCTGAATCAATAACCCATGGCCAACCAAGGTAACTAGAGATCCCAATCTCCCAAGTGGCCTCTATGCAAACCATACTTTTGCAATCCTCTCTTCATTGTTTGAACCACTCTCTCTGCTAAGCCATCTGCCTCAGGGTGATCTCAAGATATAGTATGATGATAAATCAAAGCCTTGTCACACAAGACCTGAAACTCCCTCAAGAACTCTGTACTCTGATCAGTCAAAACCTCAGCTGGTGCACCAAAATGACTAAGAACTCAATCCAGGAATGAGTAAGCCGTTCCTTCACTAGACTTGTCATGAAGTGCCACCAACTCAATCCACTTAGAGAAGTGCTCCACCATCACCAAAACATACCAATGATGTCTCATAGTCAACAGTACAGGTCTGGCAAAGTCCAAACTCCAGCGGTAACCCAATCCCATGATAGGTAATGGGTGTAATTGTGGTGTAGGAGCATTGAATGATGCTCTAACTTGGTCACAAACCACACATTTGGCAACAAAATGCTATACGTCGGTCTGCATACCATGCCACCAATAGTGACTCTAGAGTAATCTATATGTACACTTTACTCCAAAATGTCCTAGCTCCTCATAAGCATGACAGACCAACTGTGGTCTTTGAGATAGAAGTGGTACTACTCGCACTCTCCCATCCTCCCATACATGCAAAAGGTATTTGCCCTCCAATCTGAACTGTCTAGCTCACTAAAGAACACGGTCTCTCTCCTTGGCCCCAACTATGCCACCCACAACACTAGTGTGAAGATGGTCTATCACTAAGACATCACCATGAATGTCTCGTTGAACTATACCAATATCTTCACTCTTTGGATATGTGACCTCAATAACTCATCTTGTATGCGTTGAGAGAGATACCACCAAAGTCTCAGAAAATATACAAAGAAAGGTAGATGCATGCCAACCTGGCACCATCTCCTCATCTGTCTCACCATGCCAACATGCTCTGGTCTGATCCTGCTAGTTGGGACATGGGTTTCTACTCAACCCATCTGCATCACGGTTCACCACTTTAGGCTGTGAACAACCATCAAATCATACTCTTGTAAAATTAGAGCCCATCGTGTAAGCTTTGCTGAAAGCTTGTTGGACTCCATCAACCACTTCAATGTCTGATGATCAATGATGAGAGTGAAGGGATTACCAAATAGGTAACATTGGAAATGTGCTACTACCCAAACTATTGCCAAGCACTCTCCCTCATATGAACTATACTTTTCCTCCACTGAATTGTTGGAACAACTAGCATAGGCGACCACAAACTCCTTCCAAGCCCCAACATACTCCAATCCGTATGTACTTGAAATGGTCATCCTTTGATCGGTCTCCTCAAAATAGGAGAAGATGTCAACCTTTCCTTGAGCTCTACAAAAGCTCTCTCCTCCTCATCTCTCCAACACCACTCTTGTGTAAGCTTGGTCAGCCTCGTCAAGGCCTTAGCAATGGCACTAAATCCTCTAACATAGCGGCAATCCTCTAACATAACGGCAACCCAAGGAATGCTTGCACTCTGCTCACATCCGTAGGCCAAGGAATATGTGCAGTAGCCTCCACCTTGGTCTACTAAACACCAAGTCCTCCGGGGTAGATAGTGTGACCTAAATACTCAACTTGCTCATGGAAGAACCTACACTTCACAAGATGTAATTTGAGTCCATGAGATCTCAATCTCTCAAACACCTCCAACAACTATCTCTCATGCTCCTCCACAATAGTGCTATAGACCAAAATGTCATCAATATAGCACCAAGAAAAATCCAATCCAACTAGGATCCTATCCATGCAAGAGCATTCTTTAACCCAAATGGTAAGAACCTCCACTAATATAACACATCCTTACCGTGAGGATCAATAGCCCAAAATGTTATCTTGGACTTATCCTCCTCCCTAATTGGTAACTGATGATATCCCGCTCAAAGATCCAAAGTACTGAGGACCTTTGCATGCCCAATTGCATCAAAAATCTCCTCCGGTGTAGGCATGGTATACCAATCAGCCCTAGTCTATCGGTTGATAGGACGGTAATCTCTACACACCCGCCTATCTATGTAGTTGCCATGCATATCCTTCTTGCCTGGCATCACTGTAACTGATGCATACTCTCCATGTGAGATCTCCACCAAACTACCCTCAAAAAAGTCTCTACTCTGGTTCTAAATCAATGTCCTCTCCATGTCACTATAGCGATAAGGACGTTAGAAAATTGGTGTATCGCTAGTTAGCTCAATCTATATACCATGTCCCTTTAGAACACCCAAATCCGTCATACTGAAGGCAAAACCACTTGTGTAGCTCCTCAAGAACCTCCAAACTCTCCATCTTTCCTCTCCTATAAGCTTGGGTCCAAGATTTGGCTCCCAAGTATCCTTTGTAATTGTTGTAGGAGTGGAAGAGGTACAGACTGGCTGCTACACTAGGCCCTTGGGAGTAGTAGTATCATGCTCCCAACCACTAGAGGTCCTATTCTTTATGTGAAAAACTCCCTCCACTCTGGCTACAAGCTCCACACGTCCTTTAGCTACATCCCAAGTGGACCAAGGGTGTAATCCAAGTAGCCCACGCTCACCTGGATGGACTCCAAGTAGACCACTCTCCCTAGTAGCTATTGGTTGTGTCCCAAGAATACCATGTCCACTCAGTCCATCATCCCCAGCATGTGCTTGAATCGTCTTCATATGCACATGGCTCACAAGTGTCCGAGTGGTGATGTCAAGCACATCCTACGTTGCTTTGCCAAACCAAGGCTCACAATCCAGGTCAAACAGTTCAGGTCCATAGCCTGACCTAACACCTGATGCTTAGATGCCTTTGATACTACTTGAACAGCGGTAATACCAGTGCAAAAACCCATTGCTCGCTTGCTCTCTCTCATTGGCATTGGGCTCCACTACCTGTTGTAATTATGAGTCCCAAACAAGTCCAAGTCCTCCCTCTCAAAAAGCATGAGAGCCTAGGAGACTCATAAGTGTAAGAAAAGTGGCTCTAGGCTGTCCAACTAGGTTCACCACTACCATAGGTGACCTATCAGCCACTTCCACCGTTTCAGATTGATACCCCACATCCAAGATGTCATCAACAAGGATGTTTGTCTAGTCACTGAATCCCATCATATGCACCTTGTAGAACCTCTCTGGCTAGGAGGTTTGTCCACCAAAGACAAAGATGATGAGCCCGTGATCCCACTCTAGCTACATCTAACAATACGGCAAGTCCCATCTAAGAATGGACCTAATGTGTACTATAACACCCATTTGTGCATGTGTGTGGTATTGTGATATTTAGCTTGGTATTAGAAGAACTTGAGAGATATTATTTATATAGAGGTATAGGATGGTTCTACATTAGTCATGATTAGCTAGAGTTAGTCATAGCTAAGATAGAGAGGACCTTACTTTAGAGGAAGTGGAAAAGATGAGCACCACTATTTTGGATTCTAGTGTGTTGAGTTGGTATTATTTCTCAGTGTTTGGCTTTGAGAAAAGAGTTGAGAACTCTTGGGCCCGCAAGCCTTTTTGTTTTGGATTCTTCTATATTCCAAGGATAGCCCATGTGAAGGAATCCTTGACTTAATGATTAGGTCAAGATAAGATCACATGCTAGTGGAATATGCCCATGTGAATAGATATTCCTTTCTAGTTTTTGACTTTACTTGACTTTTAGTCAAGTAACTTGAGTTACTATGGTAATTAGTAACTTTGGTGCGTAACTATTTCATAAGTATATAAACAAGAGGTGAGGAGGTACTCATCATCCTTTCATTTGCAACTATCTCTCTCCCATTGGGTTCTCTTGTGAGCAATGTCTTGAGTCTTGGAGTGTTAGCCTTGGAGGAGTATGATGAAGTTGGGATTCCTTGCCTTCTTAGTCCATGGTGCGCTACCATAATAGCCATCAAAGGTTCATCTTGATTGAGAGATAGGCCGGCTCACATTTTTGGTTTTGTTGCCGAGACCTCTCTAGAAGGCAAGACAATGTTCTACGTAGAATTCTATATTAGACAGAAAGATGCTATGAGAGCTCACTTGGAGAGAACTTTAGGGGAGGAGAAGGCTCAACTTATGCTAGAGAACTTGGACCCATTTGTCTACCTTGTAGTTCATTATGATGCCTTTGAGGTGATTTTGTACATCTTGTACACTTGAGAGGATTTGGAGAGATTGTGTGAGGTGGATTGCAGATTTTGGGGATTAAAGTGATTTTGGGTAAAATCTCAAGTTTTGGATCTGGACTTGAAATTTCTACACATGATAGCTTGGGTTATCCTTCAGTTATCACAGTTGAAATTATTGTGAGAGCTGTTATGCGCTCTGGGCTAGAATTCTTTTAAGTTGATAGGGTAAATTGGTCCCGCAACTGCATGCTCTATGGAAATTGTACAGAGTCTGCCATTCTTAAATTTTTAGTGGATGGTTGTGAAACTTTCCAAGAACATTCAGTGCCTTGCATTCTACCTATTGACACAAAAATTACACATAGATCATTCTTGACAAGAGAGTTATAAGCTTTTAAAGTTGGGGGGAGGGGGGGTGGTGGTTTTCATACCAAATCTGAAATATGTGTGCTGGATAGAAAGGTGGCTAGGCAAAATGGCTTGATGAAAAGATCTGAAATTTTGCAGGGATAGATGTTCTAGAGTTTTCATCAAGTGTGCAAAATTTTAGAGAACTTTGAGATGCCAATTGCAAAATTTGACTGACATTGTGAGAAAGGGTCAATTCTACAGAGTTTAGATTTCATGCATGAGGAGTGTGAGGGCAACAAAAAGCATATTTGAATGTTTAGACTCATCTTGGGAACATAAAGGGTCACCAAGAGTAGAAATTGAGGCTATGCAAGGTTCCCCAAGGGTTTGATGTGATTGTAGGGGTGGATTTGAGGAGAAGAGAGTACACAATAGAATTTGAAGAGAGTGTTGAGAGGATCCAAAAACCTACACCATTTGGAGGAAAGAGTGAGTCTAAGTGCTTCATATGTGGAAAGAAGGGACATAAAGCAAGTTCATGTCCATTGACCTTTGAGAGCAAGAGATTGAGGGAAAGGAGAGGATTACTTGATTTGGGTTTGCATGTTGGACCTTCTTCACCAAGATAAGGAGGGAGAAGATCTAAGACCAAGGAGTTGTATGAGGTTTGTGGAGTGGATGGACTTCCAAAAGGACATGAGTGTAGCAGAGTAAATTCATTTTTGGAGACTTTGGGAAAGGATCTTGGAGAGAATCTTAGTACAATTACAGAAATATTATCACCTTCATCAACTAGTTCTAAAGATTAGTGATGGAGATAATCTTTCAACTTATGGATAAACTATCCATGAGAGTTTGATTCATATGCACTCTAGGATTTGATGTGACTATAGAAATCTTAGAGCAACCTGAACCTTTCGTGTTCCTTAGGGTGGATTATTCTCAAATGGTGTTAATCATTTATTTACTCTATATGTGTTATAGAGTGAGAGAAAGAAATAAATTGAGAGAAAAGAAAGATAGTGAGGGGTTAAGATGGGAACCTTCCGGTTCTTTTGCCAAGGATAGAGAAGATTTGAAGGCCTTTTTGTGAGACTTCAAGAGATCTTACATAGGAAATAATGAGAGGAGGAAGAATGAGTGGGCATCATTATTACCAGATTTCTTTGAGGATGTAACACTTACATGGTATGAGTGAGAATACCAAAAGAGAGAGAGAGGAGAGATAGAGAAGAAGAGTCTTGGAAGAGTTTGACTTCAGCACTCATTGAGAAATTTCTTCCAGATGAGACTTATGAGAGATTGATGAGTGAGGTTACCTTTCTCAAACAAGGAGATGGAGAGAAAGTGAGAGTCTATGTGGAAAGCGCGGAAAAGTTAGAGTCTAGATTTTGCATATTGTTGAGAAAGGGTGAGTATAATATAAGAGACTACTATGATTGGCATAGGGGCCATGCTCACCAAGAATTTTTTGGGAAGGTTGAGACCACAAATTAGAAGCAAGGTGAGATATGAGAAACCTTCTTCCAAGGTTGAAACTATCAAGATTGCAATTTGTATGGAGGAGAGTTTGAAAGGAGATGAGAATGATTTGGTGGTAAAGGAGGTTGTGCATCCTCCTCAAGGCTACAAGTATGGTGGAACTTCTGATACTTTGGTGGCAAGGGTTGCACCACAAGTAGAAGTTGCTCCAGTTCTTGCACCTCCACCAAAGGATCCACTTCAAACCATCACAAAACAACTTGTAGATCTCAAGATCAATGTGGTGCAACTATGGGAGAAGAAGAGGTGGATCAGAATGTTGTTGCAAAAAAGCTTCTAAGCTCTTTGTAAAAGGTGCAAAGAAGCTTCTAAGCTCTTTGAAGAAGTCACTAGCTTTCTTATACATTTCAGCTAATTGTTGTTTTTTAAGGCTATACCAGCTAACAATTTCAATGATAGAAATTGTTTTGGTTGTGGAAGAAGAGGCCATATCCAAAGGAATTGCCCAAATTCTGCTTACCATGGAGGAAGGGGTTATGAGGGAGCCAATAGAGGGAAATAGGGAGGTAGTGAAACCCAAGTGGCTCCTAATCCAAACAAAGGTAAGAGGATAGCATCCATAGATGTGGTTGAGAGCAATTATGAGAAGGGAGAGTGCTCAAACTCCAAGGGTCTTAATTTGGAGCTTTTGGCACAAGAGAAGAAGAGAGCTCGTTTTGCAGAGGATGTTCATTCTTTTCAAGGATTTACTCCAAGAAAGGATACTTCTATGTCTACTAGGAGCACTCGCACCTCAACACCATCAACAACAAAGAGTCCAAGGAAGAAGTTGGGGATGGAGGATTTCTTGATTTCAAAGCAACAATGGAACTACAATGTGTTGGAGGATGTTGGTAGTCACAAGGCTAACATCACAATGGGCCAATTGATTGCTTTGGACCCTACCTTGAGAAAGGAGCTTAGAGGTGGTTTGAGCTCTACAAGGAGCAACAAGAAGAAGAAGGCAAAAGCTCCAATATCAATGGGGTTGGTGGATGCCAAGCGAGCACCATGGGAGGCTTGTGAATATGCCTCCAAGATTGATGTAAGAGTGAATGGTCACAACATCAAGGATGCACTTGTTGATGGAGGATCAGCAGTGAATGCCATGTCAAAAAGGTTGATGAAGAAGTTGGGTATGATACCCTCAAGACCTTCAACATTTGTGGTGAGCATGGCAAACAAGCAACAAGTTTGACGAGTAGGGGTGATGGATAAGGTGGTAGTTTCAATTATGGGAGTTCAAAATCTCATGACTTTCCAAGTCTTGAAGGATTCAAGCTAAGACTTACTTCTTGGGAGGCCATGGTTGAGAGCAACAACCACAACTGATAGATAGCACAAAGGGTACTTAAGAATTGGGCCATCAAACCATAGAGTCATAGTTCCTGTGACTAACACCACCAACACTTCATATTCAGATACACCATCTTCTGATTATTAGGACTCAGATTTTGAAGAAAGAGCTTCAAGTGAGCACACAAGCATGGAGGGAGAGACTTCCATGGAGGAGGATGAATCTGAATTGGATTCAAATGTGTATCCCTTGTGTGCTATGGATTTTGCACCTAAGCTAGAGGTTTTGAAGGACCCAAATAAATCATCATTGATACTTGAGGAGGTAGAGAGAAGGTTAGCTACCCTCAAGTATGGCCCAAATGTTACCAAGGAAGAAAAGGTGAGATTTGAGAAGATATTTATGAGTTTATCCATGTATTTGCTTTCAGTTACAAGGATCTGAAGGAAGTCACCTTGGAGGAGCACAAGATAGAGGTGGAGTCACATGCAAGACCAATCCGCCAACAACAATGTCACATTAGCCCACCAATATATTTGGTTGTGAAGGAGGAGATTGATAAGCTCAAGGAGGCAGGATTTATCTTGGAGGTAGAGAATTCAGAATGAGTGTCTCCAATTGTCATTGTGAAGAAGAAGAACGGCAAGCTTTGGGTATGTGTGGATTACAAGAAGCTCAATGTTGTTACCAAGAAGGACTACTACCCATTGCCATTCATTGATGAGATCTTGGAGGAGGTTGCAATTTGTGAGAGGTACAATTTTGGATATGGTTATAGTGGATATAACCAAATCAAGATTGCACTAGAGCATCAACAACTCACCACATTCACCACACCTTGGGGAACTTACGCTTTCAAGGTCATGCCTTTTGGGCTCATGCCTTTTGGGTCATGCCTTTTGGGCAATGCTCCAGCCACATTCCAACGGTTCATGAATAAGGTATTTGAACCTTTCATTGGGAAATTTGTAAGAGAAACCTTTCATTGATGACTTTTGTGTCTATGGGAGCAAGGAGGAGCACTTTGAGCACCTAATCAAGGTCTTGCAATGCTTGGATGAGGCAAATGCATCACTCAACCCAAAGAAGTGCATTTTTGGATGTGAAGAAGGTCTACTTTTGGTGCACATCATCTCCAAGGATGGAATAGCAGTTGATCTTGAGAAGGTGAGGAAAATCTCATACCTTCCATTCCCTTCAAGCCTGACAAAGTTATGCCAATTCTTGGGGATGGCTGGATACAATAGGAATTTCATCTTCTCATTTTCCAACAAGGCTTATGCATTGACCATCTAGATGAAGAAGGGTGTAGATTACATGGTCATTTTGGAGGAAAAGGAGACTCTCAAAGCTTTTGAGGAGCTCAAGCAATCCCTTGTTGTAGCTCCAATTCTTACTTAACCTAATTGGAGTAAGCCTTTCATCCTCTACACTGATGCTTTCAATGTAGCTATAGGATGCATTCTTAGTCAATTAGACCAAGATGAGCATGATCATCTAATAGCTTATGCTAGTAGGCAAATGGTTTCAGCAAAAATGAACTACTCTGTTGCGGAGAGAGAAGGGTTGGCAGTGATCTTTGGTCCCAAGAAGTTTAGACACTACTTGATTGGAGGGAAAGCCACCATTGTCACTAATCACAAGGCTTTGAAGTATATCTTCAACAAGCCTAATGTTGAAGGGAGACTAGCAAGGTGGATGATATTCTTGTCTAAGTATGACTACACCATTGAGGATAGGCCAAGAAAGAAACATGAAAATGCTGATTTGTTATCTAGAGCCTATGATCATGATAGAGATGAGCCAAAGGATGATTCCTTCCCGGATGAGGAGCTCATGACAATCTCAGTCACTCAAGAGGTTCCAATGGGATACAAGGAGATTGTGGATTTTGTGACAAGAGGCAACTATGACAACCCGGCAAATATCACTTTTGCGGTAACCGGGTAAGTAAAGTTTGTTCCCATAGAGATACGAGTCAGAATTGGTCAAATACAAAGCAAAGTAACAATTTAGTTCTTCTTGAGTTCTTCTTTAGTCTCTCAGGTAGAAACCACACCTAGAAGAGAGTAACAAGCAATGATTCACAATCTTGTCATGAATTCACACTCCTTAATCACAACCCCTTCAATTCTTTCCAAACAATCTTGATTGTGATGATTTAGGCTCTCCTAAAAATGGCACTTCACTGCAAAATGACTTCGCCTCAAAATTGTGTTCCACCCCTCCACTGAAGGCACAACTTCCTCGATCAAAATTGCTTCACATCAACTTTGTACTACATTCACAAATGTAGAATACTACCAACACTACAATTCCTCTCAGATCTGTCAAGCCATTGCTCCGATTGCACTTCACTCAGGATCAAACACACCGAATGAAGATCATGGCTGCGGAATCCAACATCCAACAAGCACATTGACTTGCACTTTGAATTTCTCCAAACACTCACAAACACAAGTACAACGTTGATACTCGGAATCAAGCTTAAGCGATGAGCATTGCTTCACAGCACTTTGCTTTATCTATTCTCATAATTATGAATACTAAACAACATCTGACTGTGAATGCCACTCTTAAATAGTGAACAAATTGACAATTCTAACAACTAATTCTACAACACTTTTCTAACTTGCAGATCCGAAATGACAATACACCCCTTCAAATCTGCCTCTTCAAATCTCAAAACTATTACTAATCCGATCCGATGCCTACTTCTTCCTTGGCTTTCAAACCCAAACCCAAAGTAACTTCACTTCCTACTACTCTATCCTCGGGTTTCACAACTTCTAATTCTTTTACCAGATCCAGCAATTCTCTTTCCTGATCTGAAATTACACTAGTGGGTAACCCTTCTAAACCTTCATCTCTCAACCCACTCTTCTCCAATGTCTCCGATGGTAACTCTAAAGACATCTGCACTCTTATGTTATCTACTTCGGGTTTGACTCTAACGTCCTTCCAAAGTTTATCTATCTCCAACTTTACTAAGTCTAATCTAATTGTGATATTATCTTCTACCTCTAATATCTTTCTATCTACACAAGTCCTGAGACTTATCAGCAGCGCATTCAAATCGGTATCTTTTGCCTGTCTTTGCCTTGTCTCCTACACCAACAATTTCAACTCGTGCAGCCTCATCTCTTCAATTCAAATACTGGCCTCTATACTCAACATCACATTCATCCTGAGGACAATCTCCTTCAATGGCTCCAATTGCATTTTTCTTTCTCGCTCTTGATCTACAAGCCAATCTTCCTTGTACATCACCAACTCTACTTTGAATTTGGCTTTCACCGTTTCCTTCTCCTTCTCCTTCTGTACAACCTTCTCCTCCTGATTACGAAGTAACTCTCGTAATCTTTCTTCTTCCCTATATCGTGCTGCTAACTCTCTTTGCCAGAGTTGCTTCTTCTCTTCTACACTCTCCATCGCCCTATCGAGCTCTTGTTCCTTTGCTACTACTCTCGCCATAGCATGGATAAGTTCTACTCTTGAATCAACAAACTACTGCTTCAAAATCTCATACTCTGCTACTTGCCTTTCCCTTGCTATGTCACTCTTCTTAACAAGCTCTTCTCAATATCTCACTTCTCTCTTCAGGTCTTCAATTACCTGAGTCTTCACTACTACCTCTGCTTGCAGTACTTCATTTTCCTCCTCGCCTCGGGTTATGATCTTCTTCAACTCCAAGTTTTCTTCTTCTATTTGCACTAAGACCTGCAACACAGTCTTCACTTCTGGACAAGTTGACTGCATTTCCTTCTTCTTGTGCTCCAATTTCATCAGTAGTGGACACACAACCTCCCACAGGTACTCTACTCCATCACTCGCTACTACCTCCTCTTGAGTAGCAATCTCCCTTTGCACTTCATGTTCATCCAATACTTGCCTTCGTCTCTGTAGTCTTTGTATCGGAACTGACACCCCGCTTCCCGAGCTTTCGTTCATTTCTTCTTTTACTTTACTTGGACCTGCATCACACTTCGCCTTGTGTCTCGAACAAACTCCCTTCTGAATGGCAATCTTCTTTTCTTTGGCCTCAGGTATCTCATCTTCCAAATTTCTATTTTCCTTGGCCTTGATCTCTGCCTGCACTTCTTCTTTCTCCTCTACAGCAACTGGCACCGACGTCAGTTCTCCACCTTCATCGCTATCGCTACTCGTATCTCCACTTTGTAGCATTAGCTCGGGCTCCTCCTTGCATTCCAAATGTTTGGACTTGCACTCAGCTTCACCTTCCAAGTCTTCATCTTTTGACTCAATCACCACCATTCCTCGCCTCGGGTTTCCTCTCTTGGTCTTTTGAGGTTTCGTCTTGTCTTTGGCTTCACCCTGCCGACTTCTCTTCTTCAATTTTGGAGTACTCACTTCTATCTCCACATTCTTCTCCATCTTCTTGTAGTACTCGTCTATGCTTCTGATTTGGAGGATGTACTGCTGCTCCTCTACATCAACTTCCCTTCTTAAGTCGGGATGGAAATGCGACAACATCCGAGTTTGCTCCGCCGAGTTCAGCAAATTCAATCGGAAGTAGAAATGGGCTGCAAACGGCATGATGTAATGTGGAGGCAATTTATCCCACAGATTCCACACCATTTTTTGTGTTCTCTTATGGAAACACCTCGCCCAATTGATTGGTTCTCCTGCAAACAATTTGTGAAAGAACACCGCTTGGTGTTTCATCACATAGGTTGTTCTCTCCGGCTTCAAGATTGCCATCAGAGTACTCACAATTCCCCTCTTGATAGGATCTTTATAGCTCTTGACTTTGTATCTATTCTTTGTCCCCTTTGACAAGAATGCATCCCTCACTTCTTGGGTTTCTTCAGCTGTCTCTCCCTTCCCCAAGAACATGGCACCCTGCTCCGTGCCTGCTTCCTTCCCGAGTACTAATCTCCAATCTGACTCTATCCAACGAGCCGGATTTCCTCTCTTCCCTTCTTCCTTGGGCCCATTGAGACATTGCTCTTGATGATCTCAGTCATGAAACCTGGAAAACTAACATTCCAGTTCCATGCCAAGAACGTAATCCGAAGTCGGCTCAAGACTTTGATTCTTGCGATTACGTCTAACCTCCGAATTGCATGATTCCTCACTACAAATTTGGAGTTCTTCTTTCCTCCTCCCATCTCTCATGCTTTCTCATTGTCTCTCGGTTTTACTCTCTTGACTTCTCTCTTACACACTAGCGCGTCTCCAACTCTATTTCCCTTCCCACGATCACCTACAAGACGACTTCTCAACGGTGAAGGAAAATTGCTCGACATTGCTTTGTTGCGAGCTCAATTTTTATAGAGTTGCACTTTCTTTGTCTCTCTTCACTTCGAGTTTCTACTGAGAAATCACACCTCCTGCATGCACCTATCACTGTCAATCATACTTTGCGCGTATGGGCCACCAGTTTTGAACAGTCCCTTCTTGAATTTCTCACCCTGATGAAAGGTTGTTAGACAGACTTCACCTCGAGTTGAGCTACCCCCAATACAAAGACTCCTTACTTCAGGTTATATGCTGACAGGGCATTTTTGAGTACTTCGCCTTATGACCCGAAGTCACTTTACTTTGGGTTTCATCCTGAAGACTCTTTTCTTCGCCTTCTTTGGCCATACAAGCGCAATCCGACTTCTCTATACACTTCTTCTTCTCTATTTTAAAAAAACAAAAAATGTGGGCACCACAGCAAGTATCCAAAAGGGATGAGTGCTAGGAAGAGGAAGGTCCTTGCAGCAAGATCTAGACCTTACACAATGGTGGAGGATATTCCTTTTGACCAAGGAGTAGATGGTCTACTAGTTCAACTATTACGTAACACACTGTCGTACTTTCCTTTTCTCTCTCTAGGAACACACAGGGTGCCTAGTTGTGGAGACTACAGATCAGAGGCAAGAGGTAAACCCGTAATGACTTGACAAAACACGCATGTGACCCTTATTGCTGGAACCCTCCTTTCTTATGACTAATATTCTTGCTATCGGGAAGGATAGTACCAAACAACCTGACCTGTCATCACAACACACACTCTTGGTCTGCTGGTCATCACTTCCAACATAACCAAGGAGAAATACATAACACTCCTAGAAGGAAATAATCTGAGTGCAACGCCCGCACACCAATCCAAGCCAACTGGGCATACAAACGGGCATACAAGTACAAAGAGGATCCAATCACAAGAAAAAGGCAACAACTCTCTGTACTTTTTGTCGAGAAAGAGCTTTAGAGCCTTTGTACTCTTTCATCAAGCTCATTTCAACCTGTACTCCAAGCCTCCTCCCATCTGTACTTCAAATCTAAACAAATTCCTACTTCATGTGGGGATTTTCTATGTCTTTTTGCTGGGGAAAACTCTGCGCAGCTCATATGCAAGTAACTATTTCTACATAGCTTGGATTCGAGTGATCTAGGATTAAGTGGAAAGCCTGTAAGATAAGCTTTCCAATGATATAAAATACACTTCAGTCAGATCACTAAAACTCTCTTGAAAATCTCTCAAAGTTGGCCAGGGTTTTTTTCAACTTCACCCTAATTTTGAAATCTTCTTTTTAGGGTTTGCTCCTGGTTCTTGGCAAATTTTCCCCAGATTTCTGATTCAAAAATATACTTGATTCTCAAAAACACTCTAGAAATCTGAAACTCTCAATCATAGTCACAAGACATGAGACTTGATATCCAATCAAGATGAAAGGAAAATTTGCTCTACCGAGCTAATGACAATATTTTCAGCATGATGTTTTGCATCCAATCTCACTCTTCACAGATCTAGAACCAACCAAATTTTCCACAATAGCTAGTTGTGTTTTCTTCTAAAGTCCTGCAAAATTTTGTAGCCTAATCCAATTCCAGTCGTTAGATGTGGATCAATTCCTGAGCTGTGCTAACTTGTGAGCTCTACAGACCCAGGTATACTTGATCCAAGACTCTGATTTCTCTATTTGAAGAATTCACATGAAACTTTCACATAGAGGAGTTAAACCTATCCACCAACAACTCTGGAAATTTTCATGAGGAAATTCTAACTACAACTTGTGGAGTGACCAAAACTCCAAAACTCCAAACCTGATCATTAGCTCCTCTCCAACACCTTACATCTCATAAGCTTCAACTTCAATCAATTGGATCTGATTTAAGATTGACCCAAAAATGGAATTTATTGCACTCAATATTGTAAGGACATTGGCTACTCTCCAATCCTACTGACAGATAGTGAAAAAGTCTCAAGAAGCTCTCTCAATTGACTACTTTGTGCTCTTGGGTATGAATTCAACCCCCCTTCACTCAATTGATCATATCACTCTAATACTCAGCTTAAATTGCATGATTTCTATCTGCAAATTGTAGCTTGTCATCTCCTCTTTCCAACCATGTCCTCATTCCCCAAATAGCCTCACTAAACTCTCCCGATGGTCAAAAAACTCTTGACTTCTCTCTTGGGATCCAAGCTCTTGCACATTTGTCCTTTACTTTTTTTACTTTTTGACAAATGGACCCCACAAGTCCACCTTGAAGCTTATGAGCAAAATTTTAGGCATTCCCCAACTAAAGAAGGACATAAATTGTCAAGTCCCAGACATTCTCATAAGTAAGCACTGAAAGGACGATAGGATCTGGGTTTCCTATCACCAACTCCACAAACATCACCCCAAAACATGCTACTGACCAATCCCGTAAGTCGTCACGGTGTAAAATCTGAAGCCTGATGAGAAAAGGATTCGAGAGTGGCAGATTGGGAGCATGGGACATCTCATGCTCAAATGCTTCCTCCGATGCTCTAACACTCGCTCTCTGCTACAACTCTCTCCCAACTTCCTTCTCTCCTCGAGACTCTCCAAACTAAAACACACCCGTCTCTCTACTCGCCCTCATCTTTATTCATCAGAGCCCTCAAACATGATAAGATTGTAACCCACGTGGCCAATCACATACATGTACATAGATTGCTCACATGGCAACATCTCATCCGTCGAATCTAGCAGGCAACCTACCCCACTAACATGGAGATAAACTATGATGAGTCACTTTTTACGGGCTATGCAAACCACAACACAACAACGCGTGTTCAGACCAATAGTTATAGGTTTATCTACAGCCTCTAATCTGCAATCTCCACAACTAGGCACCTTGTATTTTCCTAGAGAGAGAAAAGAAAACTACGACAATGTGTAAGCTAAGCTAGTTGGAAGCTTCTAGAAGCTTCTTTCTAGAAGCTAGCTACTTGAGGTGCAAGCTAAGCTAGCCAAGAAGCTTCCTAGATGCTTTTGGAATATTTTAGGCTAATTTTTCCTATTTTCTACTTTGTTAGCCCTAACTAACTTCATCACTAAACTCCATATTGTTACATATTCCTCCATTGCTAGTTGGTGACGTCCTTGTCACCGTTGAAGCTTCAAATTCCTGGATGCCTATTTGTGCCTTCTAGAGATGAGAAAGAGGTTCCTATGTGGCATTATGAAGAGGATACCCTTTCCAAAGGACCTTGTACTCCATATGTTGTCGTCAGCCTTGTTGAATATGGCAATGTGCAAGGATACAATCAACTTTGTACCCCTCATGATAATTGATAGGGATGGGAGGAGGAAGAGGTTGGACACAAGTGGAAAAAGAAGATGGGTTAGGAACAAAGGGTTTCAACTTAGAAATGTGAAAGACCAAGTGGATATGCATATGACAAGGCAAGGCAATTTGATAAGCAACAAGAGAGATAATTTAGGTGACATCAAATGTCCTATCCAATTAAGGGCAAGTTTACAAACTTGGGTATGAAGTGGGAGGGGTAGGTCACTAGAGGAGAGCATGACCTTATCACCGATGCAAAAGTGTGATCACAACAATGATGGTCCGCATATTGTTTTTGCTAATTTTGAGCAACAAGGAGATGAGATTTGGCTTGTTGGAGGGATTAATATATAGTGGTCAAGAAGGTGGAAGTATGAGGGACATGAGATGGAAGAGGAGCAAGAAGGGAATCTAGAACAAGTAGATCTTGGCTAAAATTGAGGAAGAAAGAAGAGAATCAAGTGCTTACCTATTTGGAATTATTGTATGCAAACTCCGTAGCTACAAGACATTCATCCCAATCGGTATGGTGGAAGTTGACAAAGGCACAAAGCATATCCTCCAAGGTGTGATTTGCACGTTCAGTTTGTCCATCAAGTTGAGGATGACATGCCATGGAAAAAGCAAGCTTGGTGCCAAGTATCTAGAAGAATGCTTGCCAAAATTTCCTAGTGAATCAAGGATCATGGTTAGAGATGAGTACACAAGGCATCCTATAATGCTTGAAGACAATGTCAAAGTAGATCTACACCAATGTAAGAGCATCCATGGTATCAATGGTTGGCACAAAATGGATTTGCTTACTAAGCTTATCCACAAACGCTATGATTGTTGTATGACCTTGCTTTGTCTTGGGCAAGGACATCATGAGATCTAAGCTCACATTGTCGTACTTTTCCTTTCTCTCTTTGGGAGCACATAGGGTGCCTAGCTATAGAGAATATAGATTGGAGGCTAGAGGTAAACCCATAACTAGATCACCAAAACTAGAAAACCCATAACTAGTCCGTCAAAACCCTCCTCTCTTGTAACTAGTATTCTTGCTATTTGGAAGGGTAATAACGGGTTGTAACATCTATTTGTGCATGTGTGTGGTATTATGATAGCTTGGTATTACAAATACTTGGGAGCTATTATTTATATAAATATAAATGATGGTTCTACATTAGTCATGATTAGCTAAAGTTAATCCTAGCTAAGATAGTGTGGACCTTACTTTAGAGGAAGTGGAAAAGATGAGCACCACTATTTTGGATTTTAGTGTGCTGACTTGGTATTATTCCTAGCTGTTTGGCTTTGAAGAAAGAGTTGAGAACTCTTGGGCCCGCAAGCCTTTTTGTTTTGGATTCTTCTATAGTCCAAGGATAGCCCATGTGAAGGAATCCTTGACTTAGTGGTGGGGTCAAGATAAGATCACATGCTTAGTGGAATATGCCCATGTGGATAAATATTCCTTTATAATTTTTTTATTTTACTTGACTTTTAGCTTAGTAACTTGAGTTACTATGGTAAATAGTAACTTTAGTGCGTAACTATTTCACAAGTATATAAACAAGGGGTGAGGAGGTACCCATCATCCTTTCATTTGCAATTATCTCTCTCTCATTGAGTTCTCTAGTGAGCAATGTCTTGAGTCTTGAAGTGTTAGCCTTGGAAGAGTATGATGGAGTTGGAGTTCCTTGCCTTTTTAGTCCATGATGTGCTACCATAATAGCCATCAGAGGTTCATGCTGAGAGGGAGATAGGCCGGCTCACATTTTTGGTTTCGTTGTTGCCGAGACCTCTCTAGAAAGCAAGATAACATTCCTCATTCAATTCTACATTAGGCAGGAGGAGACTATGAAATCTCACTTGGAGAGAACATTAGGGGAGGAGAGATCTGAACTTATGTTAGAGAACAAAAACCCATTTTTATACCCTATAGTTCATTATGATGTCTTTGAGGTGATTTTGTACATCTTGTACACATGAGAGGATTTGGAAAGATTGTGTAAGGTGGATTGCAGATTTTGGGGATTACAGTGATTTTGGGCAAAATCTCAAGTTTGAGATCTAGACTTCAACTTTCTACGCATGATAGCTGGTCTATCCTTCAATAAGCACACTTGAATTATTGTGAGAACTATTATGCACACTAAGCTAGAATTTTTGAAAGTTGATAGGGTAAATTGCTCCCGGAATTGCATACTCTTTGGAACATTGTACAGAGTCTACCATTTGTTCAATTTTTTTTGGATTGTTCTGAAACTTTTTGAAAAAAAATTTGTGCATTATATTCTACCTTTTGACATAAAAATTAGAGAGAGATCATTCTTGCGGATATAGTTATGAGTTTCTTAAGTGACGGGTGGTTTTCAGACCAAATCTCAAATATATGTGTTGAACAGAAAGGTACTTAGGCCAAATGGCTCAATGAAAAGATCTGAAATTTTTTAAAGAGGAATGCCTTGGAAATGTGCAAAATTTCAGAGAACTATGATGTACCAAATGAGAGATTTGAGTGACATTGTGAGGAATGGTCAATTTTGCGGAGTTCAAATTTCATGCATGAGGAGTGTGAGGGCAACAAAAAGCATATTTGAGTGTTGAGACTCATCTTGGGAACATAGAGTGTCACCAAGAGGTTCCCCAAGGGTTTGAGGTTCCCCAAGGGTTTGAGGTGATTGTATGGTAAATTTGAGGAAAAGAGAGTTTAGAGTAGAATTTGAAGAGAGTGTTGAGAAGATCCAAAAATCTACACCACTTGGAAGAAAGGGTGAGTCTAAGTGCTTTCTATGTGGAGAGAATGGACAAACCTAAGTTCATGTCCATTGACTTTTGAGAGCAAGAGATTGAGGGAAAGGAGAAGCTTACTTGACTTGGGTTTGCATGTTAGACCTTCTTCACCAAGATAGGAAAGGAGAAGATCTAAGACCAAGGATTTTAGGGTGGTTTGTGGAGTAGAAGGACATTCAAAAAGACATGAGTGTAGCGGAATAAAAGTAATTCTGGAGACTTTGGTGAAGGATCTTGGAGAGAATCTTAGTATAGCTACAAAAATACTACCACCTTCATCAACCAATTCTCAAGATTAGTGATGGAGATAATCTTTCAACTTATGAATAAACTATCCATGAGAGTTCAATTAATATGCACTCTAGCATTTGATGTTGCTCTATAAATCTTGGAGTAACCTGAACCTTCTGTGTTCCATAGGGTGGATGACGTTCAAATGGTATTAGCCATGTACATACTCTATTAGTTATAGAGTAAGAGAAAAGAAAAGAGAAAGAAACATTGAGAGAAAGAAAGATAGTGAGGGGTTAAGATGTGAAATTTCTGGTTTACTTTGGCAAGGATGGAGAAGATGTGGAAGTCTTTGTGAGAGACTTCAAGAGAGCTTGCATAGGAAACAATGAGAGGAGGAAGAATGACTGGGCCTTATTATTACCAAATTTCTTTGAGGATGCAGCACTTACATGGTATGAGTCAAAATACCAAAAGAGAGAGAGAGGAGAGATGAGCAAGAAGAGTCTTGGAAGAGTTTGACTTCTGTACTCATTGAGAACTTTCTTTGATAAGAGAGTGAGATTAGTAGTTATCCATATAGAGGAGGCCAACCAACCAACAATTTCAATGAGAGACATTGTTTTGGTTGTGGAGGAAGAGGTCACATCCAAAGGAATTACCCAAATTTCACTTACCATGGAGGAAGGTGTTATGAAGGAGCCAATAAAGGGAAAGACACAGGAAATGAAACCCAAGTGGCTCCTAATCCAAAATTTGTATTTGAGTAATAGGATTTGCACATATGAGTTCTCAAGCTTGGACATTTGAGTTGAGATTTTAAATATGGAAATTCTTGTTTCAAGTTTGTGTAATTTAACTTTTGATTTTGGCCATTTGGAAATTCAAATATGAAAGATTTTGTCCTCAAATATAAAAATATAAAATGGCAATCTTATGTTTAGATTAGATTAGATTAGATTTCTATAATATGACAAATTTTTTAGTAATCTTATCTAATTTATACAAAAGTACATAAAAATCAATAAAAATAAAATCAAAATGTGATCTTTCATGAATGAAATTCTTATGTAATGAAAAAAATCAAAAAATCAAAAGACCTAAAATCAAAAAATTTGATATTCTATGCATTCTATTTATAAGAAAAACTAATAACTATCAAAGAGATGTGATATTATAAAATGAAAATTTTCATGGTATATACGATTATAGTTATTCGTTAAAGATATCTACGATTCTTTAAAATGTATGATCAACTAAACAAGCTAAACATAGAGATTAAAAAGGATTAATTTCCAATTAGAAGAATCAATGAATCTCTTTAGATCTATATCTCTTGTGTATAATTTGTATCTATCTTGATGTCAAACGTCCTTTGATGGTTGGATATCCCTTCAAGAAGTTTTGCTTCATATGTTGCTTTGTCTTGAAGAAATATGGAGCTACTTGTGCAATTTTGTTCATGAGAATCTCCTTGCTTGTTGTCCTTGTATCACTTGTCCAAAAGTAAATGCATGAAGTAATCCATTGAACCCTTTTAATTTCATATTTAGGATCTCTTCCCTCCTTTGTTTCTTGTCCATCACAAAATAAATGTATCTCATTATATTGTATGCAACATCATTCCTTTGTTACAACTCTTGCAATTTAGTTGCTACCATTCCATTTACATCTTGTTGTATTATGGCAATATTTATCTAGATGTACTCTACCTAGTGCTTTATCAACTCAAATGCTATCAATAATTCACCAATCATCTTGAGGATTAAAAATCATAATTATGTTAATTTAAACATCACTCAATGAGACAAAATGCTCAAGTGATCTATTATAATACACTTAATTTTATTTTTTCCATTCTTCTTTGTCCTTCTCTCAACTCTTACATAGGAACATCTTTTGATTCATATTGAAGCACAATTGGTCTCACTTTGCATCCTCATACTTTTGTCCTCTACCATAGTTTGTTTTTGGGCAAAAGAGATATTGGAGTTCATTCCCTTCACAGGGATCATAACAACACTCCTTTGACTTTGTCCCAATATTCTATTGTTGCAAGATTTTCTCATTTATATGAGGATCACCCTATTTTGACAAGGCTTTCCAAGGACTTGATATAAGTTTTAAAGAAGGAAAAGCATTTTGAAACTTTTGGATAAGACTTTCCATCCCTTTGTAAGAGATTCACCATAAAAATGAATGCATTTTATACTTCTACTTTTGACCATCTTATTCAAAAATCATTATCAAGTTATTATCTTGTGTTAAGATTCTCCTTCACTTAGTAGATTGGAAAGCCTTCTCTCATAGAGAAATTGAAAAAAATTGGTCGAGAATGAACTCTTGACCTTTGATTGCAAAAGGTTGAATATATTCTTTGTAATCTACAATCTCCTCTTAGAGATGATATATAAGATGTGAGAAAATACATTACAGGAATATGCTATTTAAGCTATGAACGATATATCTCATATTATTTTTTATGCATAGTATATAAAGTATTGATTTTATGCTTTCATTTCATATTATCTAAGTGTATTTTTCTCACATGATATCAAAGTGGGTTATGTTGTGAGTGGTGCCAAAATCAAGATACAAGGAATTATCTTGGTAAGAGAAGTAGGTAGCATTGTAAGCAATTATAGTATACAAATAAATAGTAAAGTTTTCTTAAGTTCTTGATCTTCAAGATTTTGCAACAACTTCATGTATAATTCCTTTTCTGACAATGTCCAACAAGATGGTAATGAAAGCACTTCATCTTTCATTTGGATTCCTTTGATTGGAATAAAAGCACTTCATCTCTTTATTTGGATTCCTTTGATTTGTAGTGGAAGGACTTGATGAAGAAAAAGAAAGATCTTGTTGCCAAAAAGATTTTGGAGAATAATCATTAAATGATTAACCTTTGGTTAGGAAACTTCACTTAGAGGCATGCAATATGGTAGTGTGCTCAAACATCTGATTCTCTAACATTTTCTCCGATAATAGTAGATATGTTTTCAACTTCTCTAAGGTTAAATTTTATTGTCTTTGTAATGAAGGTTCAAGATTCTGGAAATTGCTAGGCATGTTGCATATCAGTAGCTAAAATTTATTCTCATATGAGGCTTGAATTCCTATATATGATAATTGGTCAAATAAGGTTTTGCAATGATGAACATGTTTGGTGATGCCATCACTTCCTTTCATTTTTAACATTTGAAGTTCATCTTGCCAATACATCCTAGTGATTGCATCTTGAGCTGCATAAATATGGTCCACACCTCAAAAGCATGGTATGCATAACTAACATGATGGAATTGGTTGTCATCAAGTCTATTTATGATAACAGATAATGCATAACTATTATTAATATCCCATTATGCAATGTTATTAGAGGCAAAATTATAGTAGCCAATGCAATTGTTAGTGCAACAACAATTCTAACTCATGTATGTTGAGTTGGTCATAGTTGTGTGCAGTTGACTACTCACATCAATCATGCTACTCATAGAAAGAAACTCATTTGTAATTTTCAAATGAAATGAAATATTGTGTTCTATTGGATTTTGAAATATCTTCAACATGTAATTTACCTCATCATGATGGTAAATATTGAGTGAAATGAATAAATTAGTAAGTTCAAGCAAAATATTAATAGTTTAAAGCAAATCTAGAGTAAAAATGTCACAAAACACAAGACTAATTCAATTAAAATTTATCTCTAGATTAAGATTAATTTGACTTTAAATTTGATCTTAAAGAATTCAAATTGGAAAAAAGTTCCACCCTTGGATCAAATACATGGATTAGTGACATGTGAGCAAGCTCTACCCTTAGATTAGTTGCATGGATGGGTAACATGCCAATCCTTGTTCTATTTGGTTGGTCAAACAAGTTTAACTTGAGTGAATCTTTGGAGAATCTTCTTGTTAGAAGCTCAAAGTAGCATGCGCAAGGTACTATTGGAAAGCTCTTGATGAGACAAAGACAACAATAGTTCTCATTTGTTTGGAGGCCTAATTCATCTATTTAGGCCTCCAAAATTGGCTTTGAAGTTTTCAAAGTGTTCTCAACCTCTGCCATATTAGTGGAAGTACTCTTTTGGTGACACCTCTATCTGATCTACTTAGACTATCATATATAATATCCTTCCAAATATTACCAAGCCAATTTACCCCTCTAGATAATATGTTTAGCTAATGGTATTACAAACCTCCCCACGTTTAAGACGTAATGTCCTTGTTTCAAAGTTGTTGCTGAAAAGATTATACTAATACTAGTGCAATAGTACTACTAGTACTAGTACTAATACTAATGGGTCAAGTTAGCTATTTGCTCCCATGTTGCCTCATACAATGGGTTTGCTTTCCAATGTACAAGATATTCCACATATAGATGGTGGGTACTGTAATACCCATTTGTGCATATGTGTGGTATTGTGATATTTAGCTTGGTATTACAAATACTTGAGAGATATTATTTATATAGAAATAAAGGATAGTTCCACTTTAGTTATGATTAGCTAAAATTAGTCATAGCTAAAATAGTGAAGGCCATACTTTAGAGAAAGTGGAAAAGATGAGCACCACTACTTTGGATTCTAGTGTGTTGACTTGGTATTATTCTTAGGTGTTTGGCTTTGAGGAAAGAGTTGAGTTGAGTTGAGAACTCTTGGGCCTGCAAGTCTTTTTGTTTTGGATTCTTCTATAGTCCAAGAATATTCCATGTGAAGGAATCCTTGACTTAGTGGTTGGGTCATGATAAGATCACATGCTTAGTGGAATATGCCCTTGTGGATGGATATTCCTTTATACTTTTTGACTTTACTTGTCTTTTAGCCTAGTAACTTGAGTTACTATGGTAAATAGTAACTTTAGTGCATAACTATTTCACAAGTATATAAACAAAGGGTGAGGATGTACTCATCATCCTTTCATTTGTAGCTATCTCTCTCTCATTGAGTTCTCTAGTGAGTAATGTATTGAGTCTTGGAGTGTTAGCTTTGGAGGAGTATGATGGAGTTGGGGTTTCTTGCCTTCTTAGTCATGGTGCGCTACCATAACAACCATCAAAGATGAGAGACAGACCGGCTCACATTTTTGGTTTTGTTGTTGAGACCTCTCTAGAAGACAAGATAATGTTTTGCGTACAATTCTATATTAGACAAAAGGAGGCTATGAGAGCTCACTTGGAGAGAACATTAGGGGAGGAGAGGGCTGAACTTATGCTAGAGAACTTGGACCCATTTGTATACCATGTAGGTCATTATGATGTCTTTGAGATGATTTTGTACATCTTGTACACATGAGAGGATTTGGAGAGATTGTATGAGGTAGATTGCAAATTTTGGAGATTAAGGTAATTTTGGGTAAAATCTCAAGTTTGAGATATAGACTTGAAATTTCTACACATGATAGCTCGAGTTGTCCTTTAGTTAGCACACTTAGAATTAATTTGAGAGCTACTATATGCATTGGGCTAGAATTTTTGAAATATTAACATATTGTGCTAGAATTTTTGAAAGTTCATACGGTAAACTGCTCTCGCATTTGCATGCTCCCTTGAAAATTGTACAAAGTCTGCCATTTCTTCAATTTTCAATGGATTATTTTGAAACTTTCTAAGAAAATTAAGTGCATTGTATCATACTCATTGACATAAACATTAGAGGGAGATCATTATTGCACAGAGAGTTATAAGTTTTTAAAGTGAGGGGATGGGTTTCAAACCAAATCCAAAATATATGTGCTAAAAAGAATGTGCCTAGGCCAAATGGCTCAATGAAAAGATCTAAAAAATTTTAAGATCTTTGAGTTATTCTTGACTTTCACTAGAAATTTATTCACAAATTTACGAAAGTGATTCATTAAACTAAATAATAAATGTTATATATCTATTTCAACTATATTATATGTTACATCATATAATATAATAAAAGATACAGAAAACCCAACCTATGTAACCTCAAGTAAATGATCGTATCAAATCATGGTGTAAAGAGGAACTCAACTCAGCCATTGATTCTCAAAATGACTACTATAGAAATTCCACCTATTTTATATCAAAATAAAAAATACAAACTCTTTCAAAGATCATCATTTTGGAATATGTACTTTGATTAGTGTAAAATTATTATGTATCTTAGTATGTATAATTATTTAGAATCGTTCTTTCATGGTTTGAAGAGAAGAAAAATTCACAGGTCTTAAGAAAGTTGCAAATACTTAAGTAAGGATACTGAAAAGCTATTTTCAAACCTCTACAGAATTATTATATTCTAACTTTTGCAATAGTAGTATCCTTTAAAAAAGATATTGGTTCTTAAAAAAAATTCATCCCAATATATAAACTACAATCTTCTAACTATTTTTCTTTGTCTAAGAGCTCAGGAATAACTGAATCAAGAAATCTTATATATCAAAATTAAAGAAACATACCATCATGGCAAGAACGTCTGTGTCCACTATTGGTGTCTGATTCATCCAGTTCAGTTACTAAGAATAAGGATTGTCTCTTTCTATGATTCCATCCCATGTTCTCGGTCTTACCTGGTTGAAGAGTTTGTTTATAAGGAACCCATATTTGGTACATTGACTTGGCTGAGACCCAAAATTTTATTTTTATGCCAACTATAAGTCGCGGATGCCACGTCAGACCACGTAGCACTAGGTCTTTATGCTCACGTAGGGTCGGGTAGAACGTTTTCTTTTCCTTACCATGCCCGCATCCAGCTGGCCGTTACGGTGGTTACAGTCGCTGTGTTGTACGTTAGTTTGTAACGTGGCGCCTGCTGCTGTAGTTGGGATAAAAGACTACACACATTGCATGTGACGACGAATTTTGAGCCGGATGCATTGTATCTAGATTGGTCATGTTAGGGGACTCCAAGTAGCCCTGACGTGAAAGCTGGACGCCCCAAAAAATTTGGACAGGACAAAATTGTGGTCACAGCTTCAAAAGTTGGATGGAAACTTTTCATCAATATCGGGGAAGGAAACCACATCTTAATATCCTAACTAAAAGTGATATTTTGACTCGCGAGATTTATTTGTGTCCCTAAATATTGGAGACTGTCTTGATTATTCAAGGAGGCACGAGGGGACGATGGACACCAGCGAAACCTTACTACACAGACCGAAATGAAACATTCATCATTTGGACCTCATTATTACCATAAACTAAAGTGAACATGGCTAAAGATATGATTATGCTCTATCTACCAGTCATACATATTGTTTTGAATTATACACTAACTAATGAATTTAAGTCAAATAAAAAAGCCAAAGGCCCAATAGTATATCTCGAAGGAAAAAAGAGAAAGCAATTACAAGAGCACTAAGAAGTGGAACTAAGGAACATGAGCATGAGGAAGGAAAAAGAGAGAGGCTAAAAGCGGAGGTAAAACTACAACCCTGCCAAACAAGGAGGAAAGAAACAAAATAATCTAGAATTGAAAATTGTATATAGTTCCTCAAATGGTATATATATACAAGAAGGAAAGAAATAAAATAATCTAGAATTGAACATTTTATATAGCTCCTCAAATGATATATATGGCAAATGAGAAAGTAAGAACTTAGATGTGACGGGAGCTTTTACTATCATTACGAGCTTCTACTATCATTACTATCATTGTTCATACGTGAAAGCCCAATGCTTGTGAATCCTGTAAGGTGATGGAGACAAGAAGTGAGCGTGGTTGGCATGATAACTAGAGCTCCTCTCTTCTACCAAGAACTTAGTGTGAACTCAAAGGAAGCAATTTGATTAGCAATGAAGATGCACAAAAATCTCAAGAACCCAAGGTACAAAGATATAGAAGGATAGCCATGGTGTATAATAGTACTCCTTTCACCCACATGAATGATTGTGATAACTTTACTCTAAATGCAAGCTTGTGCCCATTACTATGTTGACTTTACCGGTAAGGGGTTTGCAACCATTGCATCAAACAAGCTATATTGTTTGTCCATGAATGTGACTATATTTACCATCACTCACCAAAGAGTGGTCCAAAGAGATACAAGATTCAATGATAGAGTTGATCATAGGATATGTACCATTATATCTTGAATTGCATCATGAACTCTAATGTACTTTCCATCTACAATGGATCATAAAAATATATGTACCATGTGTGTTATGTGTAAATACACAAGCATATAGTTCTAGAAATGCTAGATGTGGTGAGCCGCATTACAGGCAGAATATCATAGTAAACTTCTTTGATGTGAAGCAAAAATCTTCAATCAAGGAGAAATATAGAATCTAGTTCCTGATTTTTTTTACTTCAGCAAAAGAGAATCCCAGCTCTATCAAGTAAAAGGAAATCTACATTAGTGAGATGTTCAAATGATAATCCTCTACATTCTTTGATCTTTATAATTATGAAAGTTAATGATCTACATAAAACCTAGTATAGAGCAGTTAATCTTGATGAATTGATTGATTCTTTGCTTAAATCATAAAGAGTATATATATATATATATATATATATATAAAGTATGCTTAAGTCATAAGAGGGTTGTACGCTAGCAACCACGGCCACGGTTGGATCCTTTCTACCATTGCCCTATTTGTTGAGATTAGTGTTGCTCTCATCTTCCTTCATATTTGGAAACTTGCTTTCCATATTGGATGGCACCAAGTGTGTATGCATTGGAATACTCTCCATTATTTCGACCATTTGAAAATATTACTCAAGGGACAGATTAAATAATTGTGTGAATCATCAATGTTTTCCCGAAGACTCTCCTTTTCACGCCCTATAACAATTGTCGTCTTATTCCATTTCCACTTATCTAGATTCAATGATCATATGTTGTCTATATCTCTTCCATTGGTATAAATCATCTGCACTCAAGAAAATTACTGTGTATATTAGACCTTTCAAGCTATGATCATCTTGTTTTCGGAGGTGAATTAAATCTTTTTTATTGCATTCATCTGGTGAATGATGAATGTGAATCTTGCAGAGTTAATTCTAATGAATCGTCTCCATTAGTCTCTGCGTAGAAATCAACGATGGTGGAAACTATTTTTCTCAACAGATGTTTCCCTGTTTCTAAATTTTCTTAAAAACATTCTTTAATTTGTAAAGTGATGGTGGTTTTCATTTACTAAGCTAAATTGCTTTATTGAACTAAGCACTCTCTGATCAAGCGGGTAATGCTATTTAACTTGCGTCTACCGTTACCAGAGCTATCTCTCGCTATTACCACAAAGTCCTTTCTTTCTCCGTGAAGTTTAAATAAAATTCTTATAAATTGTAGAAACCTAATAAATGTAAATTAAGTAAATCAAACGAGTACATAGCGAATAAAGAGAAAAGAGGGACCGCGTAGAAAACACGAAGGAGAGGAAGAACCCCTCAAGCCGTACAATGATGAGAAAAAATAGGGAAAATGGGGCTAAGCCCAATTAGTATATCGAATTAGGAGGTCTGATATCTAAAACCGACTGCTTTTTGTCCTATTATCATGGTGACTCTTCTAAGATAAGCCCATCTCTCTTGTTAAAGTTATTCAACATGTCTTACACGATGATTAAAAAAAAGACCTATCGACTACCTGTCGCGAAATGTGACCACTCAATAAGCATAAAGTAAATAAGTCACGCTTTGAACCGAGGGATGAAGAGATTAAACGATCGGCAAATTATGATAGTAGGGTCATCCTATCATGCTTAACCTGGTTGATTAATGCGCTGTCCCATATTCTCTACGTACTCTCCAATTGTGTTTATACGTGACAGTGAATAGTTCTCCATCCATATACCCGCATTCTCAAAATAGTGTAGAGTAGTTGTATTACCTGGTAATTTATTGACAGGCAATTCAGGAACTCAGGGTTCATACTCACACATGAACTTTTATGTGCAGGAGATTCCCATGTGCTAATGGGAATCTCGTGGTCATAGTAGTTCATCTGTGATTATGAAACATGCTAAAAGTAGTTTTCGGTCCTATGGGAGTTGCGCTTTAGTTCCTGTGTGCACGAGATCGTGCGTTGCAAAATGTACATCTAGAAACGAATAGTGAAAAAGAGCGGGCAAAAGATATTACCAGTTGCAAGTTTTTTACATGACATTGGTAGACCTTCCTACTTGACAAATTTCTCACATCGATACTCGAATATTTTACATGCAATAAGAGAGATTTCTTGAATAGTTTGGATATCTTGCGTGCAATATCACAAATTTTTCATATCGATACTCGAATATCTTAGGTGTAATACCACAACTTTCTCATATCGATACTGTTGGGGTCTAGTTCCAATTTACTTCTTTTGATTTTCCCTTCGACTTGATGGGGTCTTCCCATCCTTCCTTCATGTGTTATGTGTGGTCACTTTTCTCCGTTTTTTGTATGATAATTGTTTCCCTTTTTATTTTAGTTTATTTAATAAATTTATCTCGGAGTAAATATTACGTTCTTTTCTCCCTCTTGCAAGTTTCCTATCTCCTTTGAGATTTTCCTTTCCTTTTCATCCATAATACAAGATATACTCAAAATCCTGTGTGTTTGTCCCTCTCGAAGAAGAAGTAAAATACACGATATGGCTTCAACTCTTCTATGATGAGAGGGTCTTCTCATCCTTCTTGTTGTTATCCCATGCGTGTCTACGAGTAAGAGCTCTATAACTCGATAGACATTTCGTAACCATTTCATAAACATTTGATCTAAATTCAGATTCTCTACGAAGAAGAGCTCTATAGCTCGATAAACATTTCGTAAACATTTGATTTCAATTCAGGGGGTAAGTCGAGGTCAAAGGTTTTACCGTATATTCGGCTCATTATCTGCTGACAGGAAATCTCATTAAAGATGAATTGAGTATCCTCGAATGGTCATTTTCTACAGAGATGGACTCAACATTACCCCAACTTACCGGCACCCCAAGTTGGTAGAAAGAGTTAACAGAGCTTTAAAGGTTGACGTGGCCCGCCAGTCCTACTTGGCACCTAAGTATAAAGTACAACTAGACTCATCCCTATTGAACTTGAAAGATCCAATTAGTTAATACAGAACATGGCCAAGTCATCTCGTTTATCGTGGTAACTCTAGAAAGCACTGACATTTTCTGTAATTGAGGAATTTTTACTTGGGGTATTTTCTGTAATTAGGGAATTTTTACTTAAGAAATTAGATCGAGTCTAATCCTTGTCGGGCTAGGGAGTTCGGAGAAGAGACAAGACTGCGATTCAACAAAACTTATTAAAGTTTCTGGTGGAGAGTTCGGCCCCGGTCAGAATATTGCCAACAAACTATATGTCGGGTTCACATGAAATGCATGGCTACCTTTCGAGGCCGGCAGGAGTTCGAAAAGATTTCGGCTGGAAGAAATCACCAGAAATTGTATTCAACTCTAAAGGAAATCTGACAGAGACTTTGGGTTAAAACCATTTTTCAAATATTCCCGGTATGCCAACTGTATTGTCTTTGAACCTTTTATGTGTAGTGTAGGTCTGATATCTCGACCAAAACATTCCTTGCCAACTCGAAGCTCGTCATTACCAACTTTGCCGAAACAATGACACGAGGGTCAGGGGTGCTATCAAGTATTCCTGCCAACTTGAGATGTCGTTAAGTTCTATATGCCAACTTTGGGCATTTGAGCTTGACTTTGACAATCATAGACACGTAGAATCCTGTATGGTGGGGTAGTATTGAATTGCACGGTAGATGAGCACTGGGTGACCGAGCTCCAGGGATCTTGGAAGGCTAACGAACGACACTCATGATCCGCGTCAACGTATCTCGAAGCGTGTTCCACGCCCAATCCATATACAGACTTGCAAGTTACTATTGTCTTGAAAACCGTTGAGTTACTGGGCACGTGTGTCGTCATTGCGGAAATGAAACTTCTCCGGTCGGATTTGTTGTCTATAGTTAGTAGAATCACCGAGAAAGTGAAAGAATGGAGCCAATCGCGGTGAAGACTGGCTAGAACTTTCAGCTTATTTAGCAAGGACTCGTACATAAGATGTATTCGAGTCTCGACTCCTGAAGGCCCTACGTTGAAGATGTCGTTCTTTCTAGGATGCAAACTTTGAGATGTTCCAAAGAGGATTTCTTTCTATTGTTTCTGTGCTCTTTCTGCCCTATACGTTGGTGAATCTTGCACTACAAATATCCTGATAAGTCCATTACGCAACCATCGGTGTACAAGGAAAAGACGAAACGCGCCTCACGCATGCGTGTATAAGCAAATGAGTTTGTGGAGAGATAGACTTAACAGGGTCCTAACAACAAATATTCTGATAAGTCCAGTATACGCAAAACATCCATGTACAAGGAAACGGCGAAACGGCTCACGCATGCGTCTATAAACAAATGAGTTCGTGGAGCGATAGACGTAACAGGACAGGGCCTCACATTAGGACTTCAATTTACCGGTACTCCAAATTTATCCAAGTTGGTACGATGATTTAACAGTACCCCCAATGCTTGGCGTGCGTTTAGTCAGTCCGCGTTGGCACTGAAATTCTCCAACTAGCTTTTGTTCTTGTAACGTTCATTTATGCGAGGAATAAATATGGTGTTACTTCTCGCAAATTTATCGCTCTCCATAAATCGACCAACTCCTTGTTCTGCGATTCGGCCGCCGAACTCTTTCTCCGTTGCATCGACCGATCCTCCTGATACCGAGAGGTAGAAACTTCGAGAAGCGGGGTAGGGAAATTCGCAGGAATGACAAGGGAACGAGAACTAAATGACAAGGGAACCAGAGAAAACTGAACCTCCTGATTTCTTAGCACGCATAGGGAACTATGTGGTGTAATGAGGAGCCGATCAGTTCGGGCCGAGCTCCCAAATTCTGTTTGGGAGCACCGATTTCACAAATTTCTTCGGGAAGAACAGAATTTGGGAGCTCGGCCCGAACTTCTCAAATATTCAACTAATTCCCTAAAACTCGCTCGAATTTCTGGGACTTCATGCAGGAGCTCGCCCCGAAGTTCGTGGTCGAACTTGGGGGAGGTCATCCGAGACCTCCAATTTTGGAGCGAACTCCGTAAATGACCTCCCGGATGACTTCCCCCAAATTTGACACCGAACTGCGTTATGTTTGTAACTTATGTTATCTTTGTATCACGATTTCCCGATGACTGAGTTACACACAATCACATTATCGCTATCAATTAACATGTTCGTTGCCAATTAAGACGAGAAACGGCCACGTGGATCCACGTCAAGTATTAGGGTTCTGTCAAGTCTTTGCGCTCTTGGGGTACCGGTAAGTCGAAGTGTAAATGTAGACTTGGGGGACTGTTAAGTTTGTCTCTCAAGTTCGTCGTGTGTGGTTCTCTGGTGTTCGGAATCAATCACGCAGGCCCTCATAAGTATGATTCTTTATCATCAAAATGACGAGAGTTACCGGCGAAGAGAATCACGAGCACTTGAGTAGGCAATAAAGTTTTAAACTACAGTTGCAGCGCTGTTTGGAAAAGCGTGGTCGGAATCCGTCCAGCTCTCCACGTCATCTGTAGAACCGACAGCAGTACAGGACAGGCGCAGTTACTCGATAGTTCTACTACTGCAAGTGAAAGGGCGACCGCAAAGAAAACACGAAGGATGGGAAGACCCCTATCGAGCCGTACAAGGGAGAAGCAAAATAGGTGAAATGGGGCTAGCTCCAAAACTACTGCAACGACTTTCTAACTTATTGCCCTCATCGAGAGTTGGATGATTGCAAACAAATTCTGAACGGTAGGCAATATGCATCGAGAGTTGGATCATTGCAAACAAATTCTTGAACAGTAGGCAATATGCATTTGCGGTTTTGACTCCATGAACAGATAATTTAAATATGTATTTTGACAACAGCAAGTTCTGAAGATATTAAAGTTATTTGTACATACATACATTGTCGCAGTAGGAATGATGTCGATATCTTTTGGACTTACAAGTTTATGTTCTATATATTTTAAACACAGTATTTTATATATTTTAAAGTACCTATTCCGAACCCCATCAATATTTGCTTCCCTGCCCTTTATGCACTTCGCTAGCCAATTCAACCATTTCCCTGCTTCATTCCTATTCAATCCATAAGCACATGCAAATTGCATCTCCAACTGAAACCACTGTAAGGAAAAGGATTGCACTGAAGGAAGGTATTAGTAAATTACTCTTAGTTCTCGCAAATGATTCCCTATGATAATGGTGGAACTTTGCTCATAAAGATATTCACATGTAATCACTTTTGGCGGATAAAATTAACTCTGGGTAAAACATTCTCACAAGGCCATAGTGTTTCAACTCTTTCTCTTTGTCCCCGAAACAAGGCACTGAAATCTACAACATTTAGGGTAAACTGGAGAACGATCATTGAACTGACTTTTGGAGAGAGAGAATCGACTGTAGTAGTCCAGTTTCAGATTGTCCGTATCCTCCGCCTCACTTTTGGTGTGTTTCTTCCAGAAAGGACAAACCGTAGAGTTTCTCCAATTTTCTTGGGTGAGTTGGGGTTTGGACAGCGTGCAGACCTGGACAACCTCTGCATGCATTTGAATGGAAAAACTTCTCGTGAAGAGGCGGTGTTATCAAGGTCGGACAGGATGCAATTATCTGAAAGCTGTGAGAGAGCAACTCTCAGAAGAAGTTTAGAACGAGGTTTGCGTTGTTGATGAAAACGAGCAAACTAATGAATTGAGTGTCGTGAATAGGCTGTTTCAGAGGATTGAAATGGAGACGCACCCCCTGTCTGTTAGGATGAAATTCCAGCAATTATGCGGGCTCTTCCTCCTCCTGCTCTTTCATCAGACTGTATCGGCCGGTCGGCTCCAACTACCCGCGGACAGGATACGAAGTCGACCCCTCGACAGATTACAATATGATGGTGGCATGGATGGCCCTGTTCATAGTACCAGGCCTTTGATAGGAATCCTTTCTGGAGTTGGAGATGGGCAACGTGGAAGATCTGACTATGGGCAGCAGCATCCCGGTGTTTCTTACATTGCTGCATCTTATGTGAAGTTCGTCGAGTCAGGTGGAGCCCGTGCAGTACCTCTACTCTTCAACGAACCTGTGGAGTCGCTGAGAAAGGTTCGCAATTCTCTCTCTCGAGGATTAGTGACGCCGGTTCATAGTCGACTTCTCCAGTGACCCTCAATTTCATTCTCCATTCTGGTGACCGGTATTCTGCTCTCTAGTTGAGGGAAACCTGGTTCTGTGGTCCACCTGTGCTTACAAGCGTAACCAACTCCCATAGTGTATCCTAGAAATTGAGACTTCACACACCATGTAATTCTTTTCTAATCGGATCCACACTCTAGACTGAAATTAGAGCACACGGCCAATGGAGGTGAAAGTGTGCCAGACTTACCAGACATCTGATAATAGTTTTGCATGTACTATGCTCAGAAATTTTCCACTATCAACGGTCTTATTTTCCCCGGAGGCGGTTCAAGCCTGGATCCGGGACCTTATCTGGATACAGCGACTATGCTCTTCGAAGTAAGTATTTCATTTTTTGATCAAAATCGATACAAAAATAGCTTGAATTTGAAGTTATGACATCGAGAAATCATTCATGTCCGTTCTGAGCAGCAGACTGAATGCCTTTCCCTGTCAATGCGTGATCAGTGGGCAATCCAAGCAAACGACGATGGAGATTATTTCCCAGTCTATGGAGTATGTTTGGGACTGGAGCTGCTGTCGGTTATAATTGCCAAGGTATGAATCAAATTCAAAACGTTTCAAATCTAAATCATTGAACGGACACTTCGTACCTAAAGTTGATGCTCTACTTCTATGAGTAACTTTTGTGAGATTGCTGTTACTAACTGATGCTGGTATCATGTGATGTATGGGCTTCGGAGGGAAGCAGGATAGTTTGTCCATCAACAATCAGCTGGCAGATTTTGTTTCTCATTGTTTGCGGTTCTACTCATTAACGGCGTTCTGTTAGTTGCTTGCATGTCACAAATTTGTATAAAGTAGACTGTCCAATGTCTGGCAAAGAGATATCGGAATTCAAGACCATCACCATGAACATCTGCAACCTGTGGTACAGGCTGAAAAGACTTGGTTTATGGCATGCTAATTTTTCTGTACGGAGAGACATGGATTTGAAAGTCCGGTGTTCCCATGTAGATCCTTGGATCTTGACGGACACTATTTTTGATTATCGCAGTACAACTGTCTGGAGTCCTTTGTGGCCGTGAAGAAGCCTGCGCCTCTTATATTCGTCAGCAACGATGCCAAAAGCAAGAGCGTTTTCAGCTGGTGGGTTACTCGTACACTTACTTTAGTAATCCTTCTAAATTTTGAGTAAGAAGTGGACACAATACAGACAGCGTTACTCCTGGAGCCAGATCTGATAGCGATTCGCGAACTCTCCGTCCATGCAGTCAATTGTTGGTAGGTGCATAAAGTTCGGCTCATCAATCGAAAGCGAGGAGTTGTCGTCGTCGAGGATTCGCAGCACTTAAAAGTTCCCTATACACCATAACCACGAGGAAAAAGAACCAGATCCTAGGCATCAGTCAAACAGATGTAGCTCAAGATTACCGCCCACAAATTGGATACCCATGAAGTCGGGAGACATTAGCTTTGAATCCAAAGCCATTCTCTGATAGACGAACGTATAGCCCTTGCAAATGCGCAGGAAGGAATGTCACTATCAAAAGAAATGAGCGTAGCAGGGCTGAAAGACCAATAGATCAACAGCATACCAAACTGTGGCAAAAGATGGGTATTGGACGATTCAAACGATCGCCCTTCCGACCACCCACATCCGGAATTGGGCGCCTTAGACCAGTGCGGCCGTGGTCCGTGTCTTCTAGTAGGGTAGACTTAATTTATAGTGAATCTAATTTATTATCCAAGAAATACTACACGAAGCCCATCTAGCTTCATAATTCGACGTCCAGGTTTAGAACCATGGATCTAAGAATGGCTACCTCCAATTGGAATCTTCTCTCCCGGTGTCAATGTTTTGCAGGGTTCCAGAGGACGTTATTGAGAGTCTGGCAACTCAGAATCTGACACTGGAAAACCATGAGGTAAGTCGATACAGCGACTCGTATGTTCCGCCTCTTTTTCTCGGCATCTGGTTTTTGTGCATATAACTAGTAAGAGTTTCAATAATCTGATTAGTCCTGATCAATTTGCAGTCTCGTGAACACAATGCAAGTTAGTTCAGCGGGGATTTGACTACTTTCCATGTTTCACCTCCGTTGCAGTTCGGGTTAACACCCGCTACATTTCAATCGATTCAACCGCTTGCAGACTTCTTTGAGGTGCTCACAGTCTCTCCCGATGAGAACAACAAGGTACTCTCTTCTTATTGTTACAGTCAATTTGCTCTATCCCTTTTAACCCTAGAATTCTTCATCTTTTGGCTTATGAAAGAAATTTCATCGCAGACAGGGATAAGTAGCTTTTCAACGAATCAACTTTCCAAATACGTGACACAGCACGTCCACAATGTCCAAAGGAATGAAGCGCTCGAAACTTGCCACTCTTGCAAACTATTGAAGGAACGGTCGCGAATTGCAACCGTTCTGATTGCAATTGCGAGATTCTGACTTTGTGGGCAAGTGTGAAACAGATGTATGTATCTTCATTGCAAGGAAAGAACTATCCCGTAACAGCTTTAATGTGGCATGCGGAGGTAAGCCAGCGTGCTGCTACAGTAGTTATCTCTGCTTGTCCTGTGAGCATATCCATGTTGATTCTCAGAACAAAAGTTAGTCATCCATAAGATGTCTCTGCACAAAACTAGAAACAAATATGTCGAAAGCAAAATCCCTTATAATCTGTAGGTCCATGTGATTGCAGAAAAATTCGTTCGAGTGGAGCTATGACACTATTCCTCACAGCTCAGCTGCAATTAGACTCACCCAAAGTGTGGCGAACTATGTGGTCAGGTATAGTTCGCTACCGACACGTTGTTTTACAATTTGTTTTCCCTGAATTGCTTTCATTTGCCGCGCGTGCTTCTCTTGTAGCTAAATGTAGTCATCATGGAAATCTTGCAGTGAAGCTCGTAAATCAAGACATGCTCCAGCTTCAATTGCCGAAGAGTATGACCTTCTCATCTACAACTATGAGCTATCTTACACCGCCAAAGATCCGTAAGTTACACCTACACATCAATATCTAAGGATATCCTTCTCAAGTTCTAATAACAAGTTACAAGTCACAGTTTCCGGTTGAAATGAATATTTAGAACAAGAAATTTATACCACGTATCTCTTTTTATCTTCAGTTGCTTCGAGAATATATCTCGTGAACCAACATCTTGCAAAGATGATCAGGTAGAAGTAAGGCAGACTAGATAGGGAAGTGTTGTATATATAGGGAACTAATAAGTCTATCTTCAAAGAATAAAATAGGAAAACACCTATTCTATGTAGAGGTGATCCATATCGTTTAATTGCTTAGAAAATATTTCAAGTGTTACATTAGATTGCTATCATTATTAGTATTGTTAGCTTCAGAAGATTAAGTAGGTTCAATATTTGATCAACTTTAAAGTTTGTCACCTTGTACGTTTTCAATCAGATTAAAGAGGCCTTAAAATTTCTAGCAGACGGGTAACGAATTTGAGGTGTAATTTGGAAGCCCTTTGGAGATTTTGGAATAAGTGAAATAAGTACAGGAAAATGAAATTGTTAAGCAAAAAGAACAATTGAACGAACTGAATAAAGACAAAAGCAATGGTTTCTTTTTATTCTCCTACTAGACATCCCTCTACACAGAAGGATAATTATACGAGAGAGAAAACAAGTCTGGTCGATGTGTATCTTGTCAATTCAATATTGTTAATAGAACTATTCATGTTTTATTACTTTGTTAACAATTTGGCTATCTCACATTTCTCAATGAGTTACTTTTTGTTGTGCAGAGGATCCTCTTTTGAGCAAGTCTACACATTAGGTTAAAATTAATGAGGTCAAGCAGTTTTCCTTAGGAAACGATGACAAAGTTTCTATGAGGATTGACCAGTGGAAAAAGGTGGGGTCATCCATACCTGTAAATGATCCACTTGACTTGAAATATAGCGTGCTTGTATAAGCACTCGAGGAAACTAAAGTTAAAGTCAATTTGAAATATATAGCTTACTTGTATAGCTGTTATTCAAGGAAACTTATAGTTTACGTCTGCATCATCTTAGGAAAGCCCCTAAGATAATCTGTACAATAATAGTTGATCTAGTGTGACTGAAGTATCCAAAATTTACTTGTAGAATGGATTCTTGTAATAGATTTTATTAATAAACCTCCCTATTGATAGTTAATATTCATATTCTCTACGAAGTGGTGATCTTTGTCGTTTAATTGCTTAGAAAATATTCTGAGTGTTACATTAGATTGCTACCATTATTATAATTGTTAGCTTCAGTAGATAAAATAGGTTCAATATATGATCAACTTCAAAGTTTGTCATTTTGTAGGTTGTAGATCAGATGAGAGTGCATCTTAGATTTCTAGCAGATGGGTGACGAATTTGATGTAGAATTTGGAAGCTCTTTGGAGATTTTGGAATAAGCTAAATAAGTACAGGAAAATGAAATTGTTAAGAGAAACGAAGAAGTGAATGAACTGAATAAAGAGCAAACATGGCTTTTCTATTTCCCTCTGTACATCCCACTACACGGAAGGAAGCGTGAAGAGAATTATACTCGTGGGAAAACAAGTCTAGTCGATGTGTACCTAAATAATTTAATATTGTTAGTAGAACTATTCATGTTCTTTTACTTTGTTTAGCAATTTGGCTATCTTACATTCCTCAATGAGTTACTTTTTGTTAAGCAGAGAAAGCTCTTTTGAGGATTTCTACATTTTAGATTAGATTCATTAGGAGTTTTAGCTCGTTCAAGCAGTTTTCTTACAAAACAAAGACAAAGTTTACTTTAGATTTGACCATTGGAAAAAGTTGGGTGTCATCCATGCAAGTAAATGACCCACTCAACTTGAAAATATAGCTTGGTTTTTGTAGTTATTCAAAGAAATAAGGTTTATGTCAGCGTCATCTTAGAAAAAGGTCCCTACAATGATCCGTAAAATAATAGTTGATTGAGTTTGACCAAAGTATCCCGAATTTACTTATAGAATGGAATCTTGTCAATAGTTGTGTAAATATTCCTCCCTATCGATAATTAATTTGGTAAGATAAAGCTCTCCAAGATATCTTGATCTTGTGAGAGATAGTTTTAAAATGATATTCTGTATCATTAATATCTCAAAACTCAAAATATTTAGACAATTTTACGTCTGGTTATATATATATATATATATATATATATATATATATATATATATATATATATATATATATATATATATATATATATATATATAAACTTCTCATTACTGCAAACAAAAAATGATTCTGGTTTTGAAAATTGTTTTGTAAAAATAAGAACAAATATTAAAGAACTGTAGAAGGAATGTTGATTAGATTTTTTATTGAGGGAAAATATGTACATATGTGTCTTTGAGAAGAAAGAATCTTTGAAAAAAAAACCGCTTAAACTAGTAGGTTCAAAGTTTACGCAGTTTTTATTGTTGCTCATTATTCATGTTGAAACACGTGTAATATCCCCGTGCAGCAAGCAAGAAGCAAATAAATATCCAAGAAACGTTCTTGATTCTTATAATTATAAATTATTATTGTCGCTTTAAACTTATGAAAGTATCTTTCTCAAATATTAGTACAAGAATGATATTATTTATATTGAATATCTCAAATGGACTCATTTCAACATTATTTGACTTTCTAAACTTGAATTCTTGTGGTATCATTTTTTGACGAAATTGTTAATATGTTCAATTTGAACAAGTTCTCAATTATAAATATTTTGCATTTTACGTTAGGTTTTATGAAAACGAGGGAAATTCACTGTCAGATTACTTAAGTCCAATATTGGAGAAATTCATCCATTTTTATGAAATTATTTCATCAAAGCTTATTGAGGATTGCATCTCATACGATGTTCTTCTTGGGTAAGAAACTGAATTTCAGAAAAATCTCTACCAAAATTGGAATATTTATAGGAGAAGAAGCATTTAATATTAATGGTCCTATAGGTCATACATATTTAACCTCACCTTAAAAAGAATTTTACATAATACATCTATTAATTTCCTTTCTATGTAGGGAAACTTAGATTCTAGTACTACTTTAATTATACTATTTCACTTCTTGAAGTACTTACTCTTTTAAATTCTTCTTTTATTTTTATAAGTTCACGTTTATGAAAAAATTTCTTGTATTCATACTTTCATTTTCTTAATAGATAGGAGCCTTAATCAAAATAGAATCAAAAACCAATATTTTACTATTGGTAGTATAAATCTCAATATTATGCATATGCTTTATTTGTTACTTGCTTCTTTATGTACAATATCCTCTCATGCATTCAATAATTTGCTTTGAATTTCAACTCTCTTTGGTTTGAAATCACAAATAGTATGTAGGCATATAGAGATAGATGCTCTAAAAGGATACATTTCTATAATAATTTAAATAAAAATAATTTCCTTGCTACAATTTGATAGTCTTTACTTATATTGAGCAATTTTCACTATAAATAGAAAAACACTTGTTTATTATTTTATGCTAAAGGGAAGAAGTAAGTGTATTAACCTAACCATACATCTCTTGTTTTATGTTTTTTGATCTTGCTTTAAAAGAAGCATAATCGTATGCATAATATGATTATGTTTCTTTTAAGGATAATTGTATTATGCATAGGATGCCTAAGTTAGATGGATGCTTGTGATAGGTAAGTTTTCCTTTTAGAAGTGGATTCCTAGATTTGCCTTGCAAACATAAGTGTTTAGGTGTATTATGTATAGATAGATACTTAGGTGGGCACATGGGTTTGCAAATGTATGGTGGGTGCATGGATTTAACTAGAATGTCTTTATTTTCCCAAATGAAACATAATTTGAAGGTGACATTCTTTGAAGCCTAAACTTGAGATGGGAGAGGTATGGATGCCATGCCTCTAATTAGAATTTCTATTTCTTTAAAATATTTGAAAATAAAAGTCCTCAAATTATGGTTTTTGGATATCTATTTAAACATAATTTTATTGAAAGCTAAGTTTTGATAATGGAGAGCTATGCTTAGAATGCCTTTATATAAAAACGTTTTTCTACAAGACTTTAAAAATATAAAAAAATTGTAAAATGTAAAAATTTAGTGTTTACTAGTTTAATTTTTAGTACTTAAAATTTCTTTTCGCAAGTAAATATGGGGAAGCATATGGGTGAAGCCTATACATTTGTCATGATAATTTAATGAATTAACCTTATTTTAGGATAATCTATTTAAAAAAATATTTTTTAGAGATAACCATATTTCTAGGTAGATCTAAATTTTTTATTTTTAACAATATATTTTATGTAGTACTTACATAATGAAAACTTGTATTTAGTAACTATTACTTTTGATTTGGTTCCAGATTGTGAGCGGCATTTATGTGGGAAATATTAAATAAGCTAAGAATCAATATATTTTTCAGCAATTGTATATTCATATCCATGGTTTTTGAGAAATAACTAATTCTATTACCTTAAATTTTTCACATTTTTCCTTGACCTTGGAGAAGTGGTTTATCTTTGTTGACTTTTTGATGGTAGAATTTATTGTGTGATCCAAATATAGTGTGATCCAAATATAGTATGGAACGTAAGACATGATCAATTAACAATATGCAGTAAATGAAGTAGCTAAACATCTGAAGGAAAAATTAAACTAACGTTAAGACTATATGCAGTAAGGTTCATGAATAAAGGTTAAGGTATACAATCTCACCCGGCACTTAATTGACTTTAGTGAGCATGATGAACCATATATTATAACCTTGGATATTTTGTAAAGATGGGATATTACATTAGATTGTTCAACAAGCTTCACTAAGTTTTTTTCTTAATTTTGTTTTCCATAGGCTTTCTTTTTTTAAGTAGGAGAGAAGAAGTTAAAAGCACATGAAGATATGTATTGGAATACTATTGTAGATACACTTCCACCCATCTAGATTAGCAATATATAAAACATCTTGCTCTGGTGGATATATCTATCGTCTCACTAAGAAAGAGAGAAGAAACTTGGAAGCAATACCACATGAGGGCTTGCATTGACAATCAATATAAAAAGAACATCTTTTGTCAAGTGGATACATCTTCGTTTTAAATAAGGAAGAGAGAAGATGCTTGGAAGCAATTCCAATTGAGGACTTGGATAGGCAATCTAGTGGACAATGCACTAGAAGATAATGGAGAAAGTCTTCAAGATAATGAGGAAAACACATGGTTCTACATATTATACTTATCTAAAGCTAGCACTAGTAAGTTTTATGTTGGAAAACAATGTACCTATCAGGATATTAAGGGAGTTTGGTTAGGATTGAGGAGTCAAATTAAGTTTGGACTTCAAGGTAAGATCAATAGAGTTCCAGGATGTTGTGGGGTTTTGACGGATACGAGGACTCAAGTTTAATAAATTACTTATATCATCATCAATTAGAGTATTTTTGCTAAATAAGTTGCAAGCTGTTTTTATTCCCTTAGAGTCCACTATTACCATCAAGTGCCTTAATCAATATCCACTATATGATTTTAATTACTCAGTTCACTTGATAGACTCAACAATAAGGAAAGTTTCTCATTCACCTTGCTTCGCTGGATCTCTATAAACCTTGTGCAATAAAAAAATATAAAAATATTGATAAGTATATTAATTCAATGATAATTCCACGCAAGCTGTAAAAAGGCGACTGCGTAGGTAAAACTAAGGATAGGAAGACCCCATCAAGTCATACAAGGGAGAGATAAAAAAGGTAACATGGGGCTAAGCCCCAATAGAGTCTATATGAGAAATCTGCCCTACGGCACCTAAGATATCCAAGCTATGCAGGTCGTACGGTCTACACACAACTAGAGCATCCGAAGAAACATCACCTAATGTGATTGCTCTCCTATGGATTGCACCAGCTGCTGCTCTCTGTAGAGCAATAGACACACGCTGTCTAAAATATGCTACAAAGTATGAGAGTGAGAGTGGTACCTCCTGACGCGTAACATGATAAGCTCTCACACACTCCTTGACAAATGTGTCCAATGCTGTGTCCATCGCTCCATATAACTCCGAGGCTAGAGGAACAAAGAGGTGACCTCACTGCATGCCCCTATACTTGGAGACCTTGCAACCTACTGCTGCACTTGCCGCCCATCTAGGGGGATGGGTAATCACTCCCTCCGAAACTATATCCTGCATAGGGTCCGTAACCACAACATCCGCTACTATCACCTGATCATCTCGGACCAAGTATAAGTCTGCCTTGACACATGTTGTCTGCAAAGCATACGAACACTCCCTCCAAGCCAAGTATCCACTCTCTCGTGCCATAGCAAACACTATGTCTCTAATGGCATCATTGGTAGCTATCCTCTGTCCTCCAAAAGGACACCGTGTCATGTGGACCGCTGCTGCATCTAGTGTAGAACCACACTCACAAGTGAGTAATGAAGATGTAGATGGGTGGACCAAACCTAGGCAAAACCTCATTGCTATAGAGAAAGTAGTTGTTGCGAGTCGAAAAGCCCTAATGCATGATCAAGCTTGGGTCCAAGAGCCTGCACCCTTGCCGGAGCAAGAGCAAAGACATGCTCTAGTAGCCTGAGGAATGGACGACTCAACTAAGAGAGAATGTAGCGTATGCTCACACTATCACTCCACCAAGGAAGACTGTAAACCTCTAGTCCAATCTGACGATAATGAAGCAAACGGTGGAAAATTCTCCGTGCTCGTGGAGATAGACTATCTCTTCTCTGCCGTAGTAACACTTGGAGAGAAAAGGATCCTCCCTCCACCTCTATCACATAAGTCTCCAAAAACGGCCTATCAGCAACCACAAAATGAGATGAAAGTAGGGGTGCCAAGAGAGCACAATTACCCAAAAACGCTATAGGTGCCGTCTCCTCCATAGAAAGCAAGCCAACCCCACCACATGAGATCGGCAGAGCCGTCTGTCTATGTGCCAAATCCCTTGTCACACACTCAAAAGTCCATGGTCCAATAATATCACCAAAGACTCCCATAATCCTCCTATCAAATGGTCTCAGATGTGATAGAAAGGATGATGAGGGGGGGAGTGTATGGATGAGGTAGGATGGTCGCCGAGCAATACTGGAGGAGAGTATACCAAATGCCACCTACAGATCTCCTACTAATGGAAGGTCATCCACATGGAGAACATCCTCTACAAGGGCAGCGTCTAAGAAGCGTGTGACAAAATCCTCCGATCCTACTAGCACTCCAAGAACACTAAGTCCATCTGTGGATTTGATACACCTCTCTGGAAGCTCAAGGTGGGGAGAGATACCTAAAGGGGACCATGCCCTACACTTTGACACCTTGACTCTCAAGCCTACTAGATGTAGCTCGATAGTCAAGTAGTAAAAGGCCTGCCTAATCTGATCTACAGGGCCTACAATGTGTGTATCATCTGCCAAGGAGAGAAATACACAACCTCGCATGGCCAAAGTAGTAGATAAGAGAGCTCTAAGTGAGCCATGGCAAATAAGGGCCCCCCAAAGGATCTCCTTGACGTGTACCAACAGCTGACTCCAAGACGGTGACTCCCTGTGAACCATCATGTTGGTAGTAAAGGAAGCAGGAGAGCCATAAAAAGACTGTACAAAAGGAATGAGACTCGCTAACGATACACCAACCTCCCTAAGCTCTCTAAAGATGGATGCACGTGAGATGCTATTAAAAATGTTCTCAACATTTACTTGTAGAACAATCCACTCCGGATGGATATCCAAGAGTGCTCTAATACCTAGAGATATAGTCTCACATCCTACGGGTGTAACCACTCAAAACTGACATGGACTAAGGTGCTATCGAAAGTGAAAATGATGCTGAAGGACAATGGGACGATTGACCGATTGCAAAAAGATTCCACACAAGCCGATTATATCTAAATTTTTATAATCGGCCAATATGTTGAGTAGTAATTAAGATGGCAGCTGAACTATCAATGTATAGTAAATGGGGTGGGCTAGGACCGTTGATAATGGTTATTTATCCAATACTTTACATTATGTGGAGTATTGGACATGTATTCTGCGTTTGTAACTGGCGAGAGCCATGTTTCATTAATTTTTACACCGGGTTAATGTATGAAGGGTTTGTCTAACATCTCATGAAAAAAGAGAGTATATATTATGAATTTTACAACTAAAACTTATATATTTGAATAGAAAATTACTTATAATTATCTTTAAGTTTCACTTTTACAGAAAAAATTCTCTGAACTAATCTAAAATTACAGACAATTCTATTCTCTAGTATTCAACCAAATTCGTTTATAATAATCTCTATGATATTATTTATTCATCTAAAGTTTTGTCATGGTGCAATATTGTATGATACAATAAGGACTCCACTTATCGTTCCTGCACTTCACTTTACCTGACCGGTAGGATTGGTAGACGAGGACCTGTTTATGATCGGTGTGATCATAAACAGGATCTTCCAGATGTCGCCTTCTGGGACGTTGGATGATGTACAGTTCCCTTCCACCGTCGGCCGTCGACCGTCGACTTCGAGAGTTGAATGGAGTCCAGTTCACTTCCCTCTTTACCACGCAGTGAAGCCAAAGACTTTTTAACGCTTTACCGGGACCCACCACAGGGATCATCATATCTTTCACCGGACCTTAAGGTAAAACGTACAATGCCGTAGGTACCCTGGCGATCAATTGAGACTCCGTTCGATGAGAAATACCGGGGTCTGGTTAGGTAATTCTTAAAATGTGGGTTCCATAAAGTCTCCTTTTATCTCTATGCCTCTCGCGAGAACATCGAGAACAACAGGGTAATGCGATAATCTCCACGGTACTTGAAAGAATCGATTGGACACTAGAAAGAACCGATGGTAAACTGCAGATAATACCAATCTGGGAAAGTATCCGTGCCAACAGTGTCCAAAAACAGAAGGTACCGGTCCATTTACCTGAGAAACCTAGGAAACGCGTGTAATCGCCCGGCAAACCATGGGTGACGTCAAGTCCCGTCCAAAAGGATGCTCCTGGGATCCGGTTAAGTTACTCTCTGCTCGAAGAAGACTGTTTCCCGTCGCGTGGAGATAGCTACTGGAGCTTCCCTCCGCCTAGCCATGGCGGAGAAGTAGATGCAGCTGCTCCTGATCATGATCACTCAATCAATGAAAGTCTTTTGTGCCTTCAGTCATTCAAAGGAAAGGCAAGCGAACAAACGGGAGGACAACAGAACGGGATCGACAAAGGAGGCGAGAGGAAGATAGATCCTCCGGGAATAGACAGACATCCATCGCCTCATTTGCGGAGGATTCGGGAAATTCAGTCTCTTGATTGATAAGCAATAAATCCGCGATTGATTTGTTGATCAGTTTTTCCAAGTTTGCTTGCGCTCCGCTCTTTCCGCTTTCTAATGGAGGAGTTTTGACGTATTATGCTTTGTTTATTATTCGCCGGAGGACTTTGGAAAACTGATAGGGCAGAGGATTGGAGCTCGATCTGCGACGTTTGGAGGTCTAGGGGAGATTCTCAAATGTGTTAATCGAGGAGAGGATGGAGCAATAACGAGAAAAGGCGTTGGTCCTGAGGTTAAGCAAGGAATTCGGTCCTGGTCTCTGCGGGTGCGGTGTGATAGAGCCATGTGGCTCTGTCGTGACTGCATCCCTTGAAGAATTGGATTAAGTCTGCTTCTGCACCTAGATCGTTTCCGTTAAGGGGTATCGGCTTGAGGAGATATTTCAGATAGTGGCATTTGTTTGCGAGGGGCCGATCCTGGTGGTTTTGACGGTGAAGAAGATATGACAGATACAGCAGCTGCTGCAGGCAGTGAAGTATCGGAAACTAGTGCGGACCTACGGGACGTAGAGCAAGCCCTTCAGGAGACCAGGGAACAAAGAGACCTGAGGATTCGGCATCTTTTTGATCGCTTTGATACGAAAAATACGGGGTTCTTGGATCACAAGCTGATAACTGATGGATTCGAGTCGTTTCAAATACCTTCACAATACAAATATGCAACGGATCTTCTTACTGTTTGCGACTCCAACCGCGATGGGAAAGTGGACTTTGAGGAGTTCAGGAAATATATGGACAGCAAAGAGTTGGAATTGTATCAGACGTTCCACGAGATTGACGTAAACCATAATGGAGTTCTCCAGCAAGAGGAACTTCGTGATGCTCTTTCTCGAGCTGGTATGTTTCACTTCAGATTCGCCCCGCAAAGGCAGGCTATGATTGCCATGGACTCTGCACCAGTTGTCTGAGACTTTGAAGCTTCATAATTTGTGAGAATTCATATGAACGTTGAATTCAGGCCTAAATTTCAGGCCAACTATCGGGTCTAGATTAGGCCTGAAATGAGGTGTGAAAGACCGATTGAGGTTCTCAGAATCCTGTTAATTACGATTTCAAATGACCTGAAACGGGTCATACGAACGCGGCAATGCGAGTAGGTGCTCGAGCTCGTGCTTTGATCCAGTCTATGTTGTTGCACCCACTTGGTCAACGACGTCACATTTTGGCTGAATCATTGAATTGCTAAGCTTATGGTGCATATCTTAATCAGATGATTATCCTGTTATCACGATGCGTATTCTCGCCTGACACCTGAAAATTGGTACGATCAACCTATAGGAGCTCCGGTGGAGTACGCGAAGTGTTGTCACCAGTCTGTGATGGACCCTAAAAGCTGAGTTGCGGATTGCAACAATTGTCGGGATTTTTTGTTTCTACATCTTATGTTGATGAGGCCACCCATGATCATTCTAATGTATGCCTTCCCCTCCTTTGCCTGCAGGTATCGATGTGAATGATGGACAGTTGGCATGTTTTGTGGATCATATCGACAAAGACAACAATGGTGTTATATCATTTTCAGAGTGGCGGGATTTTCTGCTTCTTCTTCCCCATGAAGTCACTATGAAGAGTATATACCAATATTGGGAGAAGGTGTGCCTTGTGGACATCGGGGAAACGGCTGTTATTCCGGAAGGGATCAGTAGATATTTGCATGCTTACAAGTATCTGCTCGCTGGAGGAGTTGCAGGGGCGGTTTCACGGACGGCTACTGCACCATTGGACCGACTTAAAGTTCTCCTACAGGTCCAGATTGAAGTTCCTACGAAGAAGGGAGTCGTTGGCGGATTGATGCAGATGTACAATCAAGGTGGCGTGCTTGCCTTCTTCCGTGGGAACGGTATCAATGTTCTGAAAGTTGCACCGGAGTCCGCTATCAAGTTTTACGCCTATGAGATGTTGAAGGATCTTGTGGTTGGATTTGACAAAAACGGAGATAGAAACGAAATTGGAGCTGTCGGACGTCTCATTGCGGGTGGTTCTGCGGGAGCTGTAGCTCAAACTGTAATTTATCCGATGGATCTGGTTAAGACTCGGTTACAAACTATCGTTTGTGAAGCAGGTAAACCTCCGAGGTTGGCCGCCTTGTCAAGAGACATATGGGTCCATGAGGGTCCCCGTGCATTCTATCGAGGCCTTGTACCCTCCCTTTTAGGGATGGTTCCTTATGCTGGCATTGATTTGGCTGCTTACGAAACGATGAGAGATTGGTCACGTCGATTTCTGGCTAAAGATAAAGGTAAGGGGCAGTAAACTTCCTCAAGATCTTCTGTTAACGTCCTCCTTGTGATTGGAGGTATGCTTGGTTTGCTGGTGCTATTTTGAGAAATGTTTCCAATCGCAATGCTTTTGATGTCGTATATATTTTTCATGTGGTGAACGCTGTGTATTACCAGTCCATTTGATCTGTCATCCGTCATCACTTAGCAACTCTACTTTTCCTGAGGTCTTTCAGAGGAGTAACTGTGGGGGAGCTCTTGTTTTCCTTGGATTGCAGATCCAGGTCCTATGATACAACTAGGTTGTGGTACAATATCCGGAGCCCTAGGTGCAACCTGTGTCTATCCCTTGCAGCTTGTTAGAACAAGGTACATCAGCTTTGTGTTTCTGGTGATGAAGAAATTAGTGTATGTGTACTGGCTACTTCAACTGACTTCCTTTGCCAACGCATGGGATCTGACTTGGTTGTGATTAATTTGCGAAAAGTCTATATGCTTTGTAGGTGGATGCTGCAACTTGATATGACTTCTGTACTATCTGTAGCGACTCAAGTCCGTATATTAGGCACTCTGCTCCTTCACGTGGACATCCTTTAATCTTGAGGGAATTTTAACCGTTCACGTGGTGCAAAATTTCTTCAGAATGCAGGCTCAGTGCCGTACCTCTTCAGTTCAATACACGGGTATGTTCGACGTTTTCCGCAAAACTTTTCAAATGGAGGGTATCAAGGGCTTTTATAAGGGCCTGTTGCCAAATCTATTGAAAGTCGTACCAGCAGCGAGTATCACTTACGTGGTGTATGAGGAGATGAAGAAGCAGATGTCTTTAAAGTAATCGGATCGGGCAGCTTTTGTACATTATCATTCACTTCGAATAAAACGTGAAGTACTTGATTAAAAGTTCAATAGCTTCCATGGATATCAGTTGTTCAGTCCAGATTGGGACTGTTGCACTTGTACAGATTGAGGATCTCGTCAAACTGGCGATTAATCCCAAAACAATTTCTCCAAGAAAAAAAATTTGATAATCATACCCGGATGTGGAGACTTCTAGGAGATTGCTGATCTTCGCAGAGGTAGGTATTTTTCAGATGTCAAAGGACTTACCTGGACTTACCTGATCTTCGTTCACGAGAAGGAACATCCAGGTTCTTGTATTGGGAAGCGTCAATGGCTCTAGATGGCCATTTAAAGTCTTTTCGTAGAAGAACCAAACTCTTTGCCGTATTGACATCTACGAAATAGATCGTCAAACTGATCTTTTAACTTCTATTCTCGCGACTTCTTCCTTACGTTTTCAATGAAGCTGATTATTCGGAGTAGTTTCGTGGTGCAGGTATGGGAAAGGAGCGTTGGTTTTCGTTCCACTAGAAACTTGATTTGATAGGTACGTGATTGGGATGGACGTAATGATATTAGGTATAGTTCTGCTTGAACACAGTATAGTAACGTCCCGATTCACCCTCCAAACAGTATCCTTACCAAGCATAGGCATTTATAGTTTACAGAGGAACGGCAGATTCCCTATACCGGGATTCTGTAAAATGCTGAGACGGTCAATGTTCGAAAAAGAAGCTTTCGACCATAAGCACACTTTTCATCAATAGTTTGTAGATGGTTCTCTTCAATCAGGTGACAATGCCTAGTGTGTCTTGTTTGCTCGAGAGTCCTCTCTTTATGGTTGCCTCACTTTTGGACCTGTTTCAGAAATCCTGAGACCGTGAATACGTACGTGCACAAAGGTATATGTTGTTGGAAACTAACCGTGTGTTGCCTCAGTTTAAGAACTGACTGCTCTTTGTGTCCTATGGAGTTGGATTGGATTCATCCATTGGGAGATAAGTTGATGCTTGCTGAGTTGAGGAGTGAGACTTTCTAATCTTATCAGCTTCCATCTCACTTAATCCAGTGGATATGAACCAGGGGATTGAGGGATATAGATTAATTGCAGCCCTCTACTAAGGTAACGGTACTCTGAGGTACTCTCGCTCTTTAGTAACGGTAGAACTTTGTACTGGTTTGGAGTAGAATCCGCTACCGGCAAGAGTTTCTTGGTCTGTCGTCATTAAGGCATCTAGAGGACAACTGATCGAATTGCCAGACAGGCTATAGATGATTTTAGCTTCACAGTGCGTTCCAAGTTCTTGTTCTTGGAGCACCATGACCAATACAGTAAGTTTTCCATTGCCTATATCGTACATGAAGTTCTGATCGCTCGTGGCTTGTTGGAGATGATTCCTGCCGTCACATCATGATTTCGAGTAGTCAAGTCAAGAGAAGGATCGTTCTAGGAGATTCTCCTGCTGTAAACACTGACTGGAATTCAAGGGCCGACTTCTTAGCGTCAGTTGTGGAAAGTTGAAAAGTGATTAACATAGCTTGAACACACGAGTTTTATCAAGTTGACTTGATTCCATCCTTAGCGCTTAGGCCAGGAAGCTGCCGCAATGGAGATCCCTGGCCTTGTAAGACAAAACTCGTGTGTAGTTTCTTGAAGCATTTTACAGATATGTGGAGGCCGGTGGGAATTACACTTTCAAGTGTGTCCGCAAAAATGTGATGCAGATATCTCTTACCTCTTCAGTGGTACTTTTGTAGATAATTTCCCTTTCGTTAAATTCAAGCAAAAGAACAGTGTATCAGCATTCTTATACCTCGAATAGGAACAACTAAAGTTTTGTTTCCAGAAACAAATTTGATGCTCGCCATTTCTTCATTAGGTTGTGATGGAAGGAGTATGCCTTGCGTATTAAGCGTGCGTCCTACAATTAAACAACCTTGAGGCATAGATGACGAGAGAGTTTATTCATCAAGGCAACGTGTTCTTCAGATATCAAGTTCGGACTGGCTTGTGGTAGGGGTAAAGTGGGAGGAAAGGTTTCGTGATTATATCCACAGAGGACATCAAATTTATCGTCTAAAACGAGCACCACAACCATTAATGAACTGTAGAGCATGACTAATCAAAGCATGTACAGTAATTATAAACTGATCATCGACAAGTACAGTTGCACTTCTCTCCCCAAGTTATGCTGCCAATTGTTCTCAGTTCTACAGAATTACATTGGTACAATCAAAGTAGAACAGTTCTGTCAGGGACAACATATATTGTAGCAGATTAAGTTTATACCACTACATGTGTCCATTCTCTTGAAACGAAAATCCAACAAAATGCTAAGCGCTTTTCTCAATTCTAGTAAGGCGAGAAAAACAAACCACCAGACATTTGGCACATCGTAAGAACAATGGACTATCTGTGAGAAAGCTTTAGTTCCACTCAAAACATGGAGGGCTGTGGAGAATCTCCCCACATAAACAGACAAGCATCCGGATTATACCAGATATTGAGTATGTGCTATATACAAAGACACTTGTGTATTCTACAAGTAGTGGGAGATTCGAGGCCTGTTGGTGTGAATCGAGTACATACTTAACTATTTAATGATGATACTATACTTAACTATACATAATTTAACTATTTAACTATCTTCCCATCCTTCGTGTTTTCTACGCGGTAGCCAACTAAAACCCCCTATTTTATCCAGTTATTTGGTTACAAACTGGAAGATTTGGTCACGGGAGAAAATCGTAGAAACTACATGTAATGTGAACGCGAGTTCTTTGGATCATAGGTGATGGATAAGTTCTCGTAGATACACCCCAATCTAATACAACGGTAATGAGCAAAAGATTTGGAGGTTTAATGATTCTATTTGACGGAAGAATCCGAGTAGCGATTCTTCTTGAAGTTTCCTATGTCTCAAAACAGTTTTAATAACTCTATGATAGAACAGATCTTCAAAACTTGAAACTGAATATCAATATCAGTAGCGAGACATCCATAGCCCATGAGTAAAGGCGTCCTTCCTTGAAACCAACCTTAACATCTTGTCGAAGGTTAAAACAGTATACTGAAGCATAAACTAACATATTCTGCAAGTTACGTTTATGATTTCGTTCCCTGAAGGTATTCATGTACTCTTTGTACTCCTTTCCTATTATGTTCCTGTTATGCCTTCCAACTCTACTATTCAACTCTCAAGGCATGACAACAAATGAATGTCTCTACTCATTTCAGGCCTCATTATGTGCCCATATTCCTGACGTTGGAACGTATGTTACGTTGAGCTCCTGTGGAAACGGAACCTCAAGTCGCTGTTCGCTGTTGTCTAGCATTCTGCAGATGGGATTTGCAGTTCTGGGTTGAGGGGATTCTGGAAATATCCCGTAGATCAGCCAGGAATCTATGGGGTTGATTGTCTGGAGTTTCCAGTAGGGATGGATACATGTGGAATCAACGTCACTCTTCTTTCCCCGACTGTCCAAAGTCAAAACCCAACTTCTCTGTATTCAACAGAAATCAGCAACAACCGCACGCTACGGAGTACGTGATGGTGAGGTGACGAAGCACTAAGTCGGGATGGATGGACCCACTTTCACGCAGAGGGGTGGAAAAGCAAACTAAACAAAGGAAGCAAAACAAAGGCATTCTGTGGAATCGACGTCAATCTTCTTTCCCCGGCTGTCGAAAGTCAAATCCCAACTTCTCTGTATTCGATCAAAATCAACAACAACAACCGCAAGCTACGGAGTACGTGACGGTCAGAGACTCAGGTGACGACGAGCTAAGTCGTGGATGGACCCACTTTCAGGCAGAGAGGTAAAACAAAGGCATTCTTGATACCTTCGTTCATTGATGAGCGATATCCACTACTATTATAGTTCCACAACTGACAAGGATGCACTTCTGGAATTCTAGAAGGTCAGAATGAAGTAAAACTGTGAAGTGACCTGTGGTGTACCTGTTAACTATGGTGATGAAGGTCCTGACTATTGCAAACTTTATATCTTTAGAGTCGAAATTGCTTATTTCAGCTTTTTCTTATGGGGCACTACCACAGGTATTATCAACGGGAACTCAAGACAATTCCATAAAAATTTTGGATAACCTACGGGCATTTTCCTCATCCCATCAACTAGAACTGCAAGTCCTGGTACAACCTCCTCTCGAGAATGATAAAGGACAGTGAACAGCGACTTGTGGGTCCGTTTCCATAAGTTCTGTCCAGCATCTGAAGGGGATTACAGCACGTCTCAAACTGACTCCACACAAGAAGATCGTATCAACACGCTATCTATTGTATCCGGGAGCGTAACCAACCAGTAAGGACTGAGAGTGGGAGTAGTAAATGGTGTTAGAACCCACGGTACTGTAGTGCGGAAATCTCTAACTTCGAGGTTCTCGGTGTCCATGTACTGCGTTAGCAATCTTCTCTACTTTGCGGTCGTGATAGGCAAACTAGCATCTTAGAGCCAGGAACTAGCCGTTCAAAGCTCCGAGAGTTTCGCCAGTAATCGTGAGCCCAAGCGGCAAGATTGCGTCCAACGAATACTGATCGGCCCTGGCGTTACAAGCCATAAGGGGATAAAAACATGTCGTACGCGATAGTTAAGGCTTGAGTAACTCAATCGATTTTACATATACTGGTCAGCAAAAGTTGGCCCTTGGCTAGTGTATGTAGGGTGAATTCAGCGGAACAAATGGTTTAAATTTCTTCGGCAGCTTCGACAAACTTTCTTATTGAAGTCATGCTGGGGTTCCGACTTCGAGTGCAAGCAGCGTCTTGTGTTATGACGATATTCTGCTTACGAGGAAACTGCACAGGGAGCTAGGATTATAGACGCTTCAGATTAAGCTGCACTGTAGTTAGACCAGCTGCGTGTGCACATGTCACACACCCAGACAATTATACATTCTACAGAAATGTGGAACTGGCAACGGTCTAAGGTCTCAAGTCAAGCCAAGTGAAGCCCATTTGCTTTGAAAGTTCTGTATGTACACATGCTCTAAGTGTAAGATGCTGTACCTTGCCAAAGCGAGGTTCTGACGGGAACACTGTTCAAGAACAAAAAAGTTCTCTCTCCAAGACCTTATGGGTGCAGTATTGAGTTGATGTTGGTTATCGTTAACTACCTGAATGTGACATTAATTACACAGGTCGACTTGCACTTACTAAGATATGTACTATTTACACGGAGCAAAGTTTTTCATGGAATATTTCTCCTGGTCCGACCAAGCCGCGGGGCATTTCGGCCACTTTCACAGTAGGAGATCTTGTCCATGGTGGCTCGATCAACTCTGCATATATTTGCCTCAACGTCAATTGTCGCGCACCGGGTCACTTTTGAGGGCAAATTCTTGACTGCTGGCAGAGATGAATTTGGCCGAAGTAGGCTAGATAAACTCATCGTGAAATCCCTAGACCCCAGTATCCGCACATGGTCCGTTTGACGGCAAATTCACTACCGCTTGCAGGGATGTATCTTCGACGAGTTTGGTCAATAAGTCAGACCAAGGCGAGAGTGTTATGGCTCTCTGGAAAGCGGAGAAAACCAGACAGCTTCTTCGGATAGTCCTTGAAGTATCTCAAACGGTAGGGGCTTGGGTCTCATCCTCGTTTCGTGAGATGCTCAATTAACACCTTTCGTTATACTCATGCCAGAGTTGTTCCAAACCATCAACATGAGCTAGGCCCACCACGGCCACAACTTTTCCCTCCAAGCTTCTTAGAGCTTGAGCCATAATCTCATTCCTATCGTCCACAAGAACCTGATATCTCCACAAAACGTTTGAGTTAGATGTTGCTGTATTATCTGCATATAACTCGTTCCAACTACCGCGTATTATCTAGAGCAGTAACGATGCTAGTAATTACTAATGTTAGAGAATTTCCAAAACCATCGGTGTAAAGAGGATCAAAAGTTCGAGCGGCTCAAAATTCATGAGAAAAATACAGTACCTTGTGGACCAATGGAGCCCCTTTCTCCATTTCTTCGTTGAACCGTCTAACCACCCTTCGGTCTCTGAAACGTTCAAACATCTCTGCCCTCGAAACATCCTGTCCGGTCCCAAGTGCTTGGGCCATGTCCCTGGGCATGGGCTGACCAAACAATCTAAAGGCATCTTGCATTGACATGTTCAGATCAAAGTCCCCCAAAAGCTTGAGGGTGGTTTCAATATCTTGGTCTCCGAGAACAACCTTTGCTCCCACCCTCATGCCTTCTTCCATGGCCACCTGATGGATATTGCAAACAAGGTCTCAAGGTTTTAGTCATACATACAATGGGGCAATTTTACAAGATACAATAAGCCGATATCTTCCCCGCCAAGAATATGAAGTAAAGAAGCAAGAAGCTAGTCTGCAGCACAAAAAGGAGATCCTTGAGCAGAGTTTGTGTTTGTGCACCCCGTCCCAGTTTTGGGCTCAAAAGGTCAGAAACGGTCTGAATTCTGAACTTAGAGGGAAGCCTAAGTTATAAGCCTAAGCCTATTTGCTACTTTGACCTTCACAAAAAAATTGAATCCTGGCCGAGGTCGGTTTTGTTCCTATGACTAAAGTCTAACAAGAGCAAACGTATTAAGTCGGTGTAAAACGCTGACAAGGAGGCGTATAATTATCGCTCTATTCACATGGAAGCTACTTCTTAAGATTGTTCATGGAAATACCACCCACTCAACGAATTACCACTCATATTACCTGAAACTCTTGCCCAGGATAGGAACTGTGGTAGGACTGAATTCTTGATATGCCAGCGAGGGCAGCACCTAGCAACTTGGCCAGGGCACTCGGACTCCCTTTCGTCAACTTTTCAGTAACTTGATCGATGAAGGAGGCTTTCTTTCCAGATTTTCTCAACTCCAAGCTATCATACCGCTGCCTACACAGCTCCACAAGTACAAAGTCTGGCTTCACTCTCTCAATCACCTGTACGCAAATACACTGGTCAGTTCCACGTCGGAAATTTCACGACAACAAACTTAAGCTTCAATCTCACTTGAACTACTCCGTTAATACGACCCCCAATGGATTTGTTTCGTTCATTTACAACTTGAAAGACTGTCATTCCATAAGAAGTCAATGTGATACGGTTTTCCAAGTAAACGGGACTCTGACCCTGACGGCAGCATCACTGTGGAACAATTGATGTCATAACAAGCAAGCTTCAAAGACGGTCACAACATAAAATGTCAAATACGATTTCGGTTGAAGCAATGAAGCTGGGTATGCTCCAGCTTCAAGCAGGAGCTCTCTACCTTTTTATAAGTATGGTTGAGAGGCTCAATTGCATACCTCTCGCACTTGATCTACACTTCTCCTTGAGATATGAGAAGTCCCGACTATAAACACTTCCGCTCCATTTGCCTTGTTCTTAAGGTGAACCAAAGGCTCATTCGTCTGCGGATATCTGGGGCCTTTCTTCTCCGTGACATTAGTGAATGTTGAAGGCAATCTGTTCTTAACCTCTTCTTCTCCATCCGCTTCTTCCCACTGCCCTTCAAGCTTTGATTTGTCTCCTAAAACCCTTCTTTCCCAGTTCCTATCGCACTCCTTGAGCCACTCATATAGCGAAAATCCATTTGTTGCCCTTTGCAGTTTCATGTCTCTCCGCGGTCTTTTGGTGCTTCTCTTCTCGCTTTCTTCCGGTCCTTCGGATCTCAATCTCTTACGTAGATCTTTCTGAAGACCATGTCTCCAATTCCCCTTGCTGACGGAGCAATTCCGCCCAATTGCTGTCTGCAAATGTAGGGAGCACTTGGTCTCCTGCTGCTGAGTTCTCATCGCCCTCTCTGTCACCACACGTAAGCTCTCCTGCTGCGCCACATTTCTCTTCTCCCATTCTCTTCTCGAATGACGGCTATTACTGCAGTGGACCACCTGTAGTTGCCGACCTCCTCGCACCGACGGCCTGCTGAAGTACCGATTTCTTCCACTACTAAGATTTACATTGTGCCTCCTGGAGGTGAATGAACATGAACAGGGGAAATTTGCAGCAGAGCAAATTGTCTTCTCTAGGGTTTTCGATCGGGGCCGGTACGCTTGCGTCGGTTGTTCACATGAGGTGGGGCAACTGGACAGAAGAGAATACCTCTTTGTAGGAAGGGGCAACGCTGCGGATGCAGAAACACCTGCCATCGGGGTCATGGGTGATTTTGAGCTCCAACTGACAGCTGAATTCACTGACCACTTCGATCATGCGATTTTGCTCCAGGCCAACTCTCAACCTTGAACCTATATACACACCCCTCGTCACCCGCAGTAAACAAACCGGCACCTACCGGTAGGCCCGTACTCCGCTCACAAACGTACCGTAGCAGCCGCCAATCAATTGCTCTGCTCTCCCAGAATTCATACATAAACGTACCAATTGCAACAAGAGTCTAATGCTTGGTTAGACCGTAGAACGCGACTCCCAAGGTTCTCCACTCTAAGTGGATCTTGCGCTCCAAGGCCTCTGTATCTGTTTCTTTCTTGCGCTTCTTACCTCACGTAGCGTAAACAACGAGGAAGCTTCCACTTCCCTTACTGCTCTAAACAGTTGTACCTTCCAAGGTTTGGCGGAAACAGTGTAAACATCAACTCCACAACCTTCCATTAGTAGCATCTTCCATCTTCGCTCTCCCATTAATCTCGTGTGTAACACGCACTCGAACGCCTCTCATAAAACTGCATAAAAGCGAGATGCACAGACCACTGTGTGGTTCTTCAATTCTCACAATCTACGGAGTACCCTCACAGTAACTCTTTGTCGTCGTCTACAGAAAGTGAAACACCCTAAAAGCGTCTTGCCAACTTCTTTCCACTGCGCCATGTCTGAATCTTGAGTGCAAATACGTCCAAAAGGTAGCGTGAACGTAGAATCGCAGTCATGCTCTAATTACGGACGTACGCTCGTGCCTGCTGATAGCCGTGGGACCGCCTCAAGCTCTTAAGTGAAGTGAAGCAGGCTAAACGTCCAGTTGAGATTACGAGAGGCCACCTCTAAGACAACCACGTGCTCGGATCGAGATGAAACTCGAACTATATCCTACATCGACTCACATTCGTCTCAGATTTAGACGGAACTTCTGACTACATTCCACCGAGAGCTCTAGGCCCTGTCTCTCTCGGCAGTAGAGCATCGAAGATGAACTGGATACTGTAGTGTCTTGAGAAGGACACGCGGTCCGAGAACGTAAGACGGACACTTGGACTATTCAGTTCTTGTTGGGGGCTGACATTAAGATTTGGACTCTCAGCTTTTTAAGGGGAATGCCTGTCATGTAACATGATCATCGGTTGGTCGAATAGGTGCAGCATGCAGTCAGTGAGTCAGACATGGCTGAGAAATCCTTCTCGTTAACCGAACACACTCAATTCCCCCTTACGGACACAAAGTCAGTTAGTAATTCCTTTCTTCTGGGAGAACTGCTAGCCGTCTCCGAGTGTCATTAGTCAGTAGTGGCGATGGCTGTGCACACGGATTCGCTTCTGAGCGGCTTTCCACCATGGCCGGTCTGATTTTCTCAAGCTCCACACTGGGACGAAATGATTGTCGAACTAGTGTCGCCATAATCTTCTGTGCGCTTTAACTCCAAAAATAAGAACTACTACCCGCATTAATCCGTACGATGCGTGTCTCCACTTTCACACGAGATTACACCACGTTATGCGTTGCATGTGTATAGTGGTATATTATCTGTAATTGATGACTGTTACTGGATTCGCATTCTGGTACTTAGAGGTGTCAGAAGTAAAGGGGATTTTCTGAGATCGCTCTGTGATTGATTGAGTTCTAGCATCCTGCTGTGATCGAACGTTAAAGTGCTCCTTATTACATTTGAGGAATAAGCGTTGAAGAGCAGTGGTCGAACGTGGGTGAGCAACTGGCCACCTGATCTGATTGTATATGGTAGTAAATTCAACCATGTCATATCCTGCAGACTTTGGTTTGACCTTTGCAGTCTGCTCAGTAGGGTATGATAGATAGGAAAGTCGTTGAAACACGAGGGGCTGCAATCTAGTGTGCACAACTCAAACTAGAGCAGACTTGCACACTCCATAGGACCTTTGGATATGATATTTTTTGAGGTGTCCTCGATCGAAGATATTTCCAGAAAACTGGGGGCATTCTGTAGCAACTTTAATCTAAGAAGGTCCGGCGAACTGTATATGTTACGATAGTACACATTGTAATTCTTTTTCTAATGGACAATAGAGTATGATTCTCAAAGATTCTGCCAAGACTTTAAAGAGGCAAGAAGGAACTCACGAGAGCGAAAGATTCTATAGACATTCTAGTTTCAAGTTCGTATTCGAACATTATCTCAAGTCATATGACGGAGTGACTCCTAGATGGCGCTGAGATCGTGCGGAATATGTACAGATTGGAGTCTGGTAAACGAAGATATAGAGATAACCTATATTTCTACAACGCAAGCACAAGGATTCTAGATTAAATCTAAAGATGCTACGAGCTCTGAATTGCTGGCACAGTGGAACTCCGAATCGCTGCCAAACCGCTTGTCAGATCACCTACATTTGAAATTGACAACCTTCTGTGAGATCAACTTCCCATGAAGGTGATATGAACCAACCGTGCTCGGGACCATCTCAAAGCCAGCCGAATATGGAGAGGTTGCCATGCCCAAACAGGTCAATTCCAGCGGCTAGACCGCTGTCGTTGCTGGCTGTAAACCGAAATTTGTTTCCTAGCATTTTTCATGTTATGGTAGTGAGCCGGAAGATTGACTCTAGATCTATTCCGCGCCGTTCAGCAGGAGTGAGCCTTCGAATCTGCCGACGAGCAACGCTTTCCCAGTTGATATGCTTGCTTGTCCCGGTGGCGGAGGTTCATGTGTTGTCCTGTGTGAAAGCCTTGGTTAATGAAAATAGAAGTAGCAATAGTGCTCAGATTTTGAGCCGAAGATGTTGGGATTCATTCGTACCTTCCCGTGACAACACCACATACGAATTAAAAGGGAGGGAACTGTAGCATTGTGCAGATTGGAGGTCGGTGTCCGCTATGATATGTATATACAAATCGAGTACAGATCGTGGTAGTGATGCCCAATGCTCTGTGGTGAGGTGGATTTTAGGAATTCTTCTGTCCCGATGCTGACAGCCGCAACTAGTTTCCAACGCTATCCGTGCCTCGTTTCATGCCTGCACAGTTGCAAATATACAATGCGAAGGCCAGACAAGAAATTATCAACCACTTGGGATCCCATCTATACCCCGGCATCAGAAGCCGGATACCTCCGTAGATTTCGGCTGCTATGAAGAAGAAGTTGACGAAAGCGATCACAAAATTGTAGCTGCAGAACGAAGTCTTCACGTGGCGCACCAGTAGGCCACCACAACCGTTCACCGAAGCTACTCGTAAAATGCAGAGCAGAAGCTGAAAGGGATAACAGCACCTTGTCAGATAAAAAATTATTGCAACAACCACGACGGGACATAGGACAATTGACCTAGAAAAGCAAAGAATTTTCTTCATGGGGTAAGGTGAGGACATGTATGTTATTATCGAACAGTACATGTATGTCATCTCTCGTACAACAAACTGGCTCGATGGCCGTGAAACACTCGAATTTTCCCAGAAAGTCGAGTTCTAGAGAAACAATATTTTCCATTTCCTAGACACGGTTTCTGGAACTCAAACTCAGGACATCCAGTTCCAGATGGTTATTACAGTAATGAGACACACAAAGGGGTAGTTGTCCTTTGGCAGCCGACTGCTCAGAACCTCTGCACGCGAATTCGCTGACAAAACGAACTCCTTTGATTGACACAAAGTAGTCGAATTTCCCCCAAACAGACGCTGATGATGAACTGAAGGCCATGGGTTGGTTCGGTCATTTTACCTGGAGGGTGCCAAATATGACGATGGCAACTGCCAAAATATGATGGTTTCTACTATGCTCTGCGCCATCAAGGTCTCCCAACATAGATCCGGAGTAATAACCAGCCATTCCTACTCCAAAGCTCAGAAGATGATAAGGAATATAAACGTAGAGGAATACGTTTGAGTGACATAAGGTAAACCATCCCAATACTACTCCCATGGGATATAAGACTCCCCACCCAATTCCGCCTATCCAAGCGTGCTTCTGCAAAGATTAATAAAAAGTTATCACTCTACTCATCTGGTCAATTCAAGACAGTTCAGCAACAATCCAGGCTCGAGGTAGTCACGTACAGAACGATAAAGTATGCAATGCATTTGGAAATTGCTCGTAGTAAACCTGGAAATTGCTCGTAGTAAACCTTTCGCGTTGTCTATATATATTTGGTAAACCTGTTGTATGACGTACCTTCTTCTGACTTCGACTTGTGTCTGGGACGGGGCAACCAAGAACTCCTAATTCCTTTGGTCCGCTGTGAATATCGAGAATTGCCACGGATGGCAGAGAGTCCCTCTCGATCAAATGTGGCAAAGGATAAAAGTCCATCACAAAAGGACCGCGATTCCAGACCAGTCTGATATTCGTCTGATTATGTTCCAGCTGCACCGTGGTGAAAATTGTAATTTCCGAGTCTCGAATATCGACAGAAGTGTGCTGGAAGTCGACATCGACAGGAGTGCACCGAAGTAGGGCGTTAGATGTTAAGAGCTTCTTCTTCAGTTGGTAGGGAAGTACTGTGCTTCCGTTGACTGCACGGTAGGCAATAAGTGCGCTTGTTCCAACCATCTGCGAGCATTTGGGATTGATACCCCAACCAACCCAACCATTTTCCAGAATTGCATGACCTGAAAAGGCTACCGCTAAATTCTTACTCCGACGCCTGTAGCTCCAAGCAATTGAAGCTCCCTGCGACTGGAGATTCGCACAATTTGCGTAGGATCGTCTACTTCCATTGTAATTGAACTCCTTGACACAGGCTGCTGATACAGAGTCCAGGGTTTGCAGCAGCCACAGAGTTGAAACAATGTATACAGCCACCTGGAGATACCCCATGGCAGCCGTCCCCTTCTCCGTCATTAATTTATCAGGTAATTATGCGTTCAATCATTGAGGACTTCCGTCAACACCAAAATCTGGATATACATGTCTGGAGCTTTGTTGCTATGGACAAAATCCCGAGGAAGATCACGATGTGTAGATTCTGCGCTTGCTCCTTGGCCCCCTTGTGTTTTCCATCATACGCTGCCCCGCTATCACGGTGAAACTCGGCGGACACCTTATCAGAAACTCATGAGTCCATCCTTGAAGTAGCTACACACTAATGCAGGAACAAACGCTGAAACTAAAAAGTTAAACTCAATCGAAGGGGAGCAAACTTACAAAGAGAACTATACACAAACTGCGATCCCCCGGCTCGTTCCAACAATGTGACAAGTAGTAAGAGAATCCACACAAAAATGTTCTGGGGGAACCTGCATACTATTCGATAATCACTTTTGGTTTCACACCCTGATTCTCCTGCTGCTCTCTCCAGGTGTTCCACTGGAAAGAGCGGGGAAAAATAGCAAGTTAGGAACCAAAAAGAATGTACTTCCGTCTTCTCAAGTTGTTACCCGATGGGGCAGAACTTGCGGCTTTCTGTAAGGGAATTCTCCAAGGAAGAGTTCAACTTGCCAAACCTACAGTAAACTTTAACCTGTAGGCTGGCAGCGTCCACCATATTCCTCGTATGCGGAGGAAGTACCCGGGGTCGGGTTCTGCAAATACAAGGAACAAGTTCGCAAATGGCTCTGTCGAGATCTAATAGGTGTTTGACGTTTCAACTCCGAGTTGTCACCATAGATGAACAGTAAGTATCTTACATGAAAACCAAATCGGTCTTGTCTAGCTTCTTGCCTAGTCCTTGGTTGTGCAAGTCTTCGTCTGAACAGTTCAGGTGTGAACTGGACTTAACGTCGATTATGCGGGACGGGATCGTGCAGGGGATTGGATGTGCTCAAGGTTCTCAAGGAAACAGAAAAGAAATACTTAATTTCATTTGCCAATAGAATGGGATATTTAAGGGAATTAAAAGTAGTAAACAGTGCAATCCTGACCACCAAACTAAAATAACTAAAATCTCAGGAAATGAAGTACAAAACGTTGCAATCCAGCAAGTTTTATTCTTCACTTATGTGAGATATTCGTTTGTTTGATCCGTTCTTGGAGATGTCAGCAGAGAGTTCTGAAGACGGTAATCCACAGACTGGTTCTCCAGACAGCAAAGAGTCTGACGGTTTCTTTATGCCTAGACTGAACTCCTGGCTTCAGTCTAGGCACTGGAGAACACTGGCCGTAATCAAGGTTCAAGGTGACATGAAGGTGTAAATTCGACGAGTTTAGCAACAGATGTAAACAATCCCGGCTCCTCGTCAAACTACCGTGTGTGCAGGGGTATCAGTCACAACACTGTCCAGACTGAGAGATCAACCATAACGCTTCAACAACAGGACATTTTTGTCAGTTTCAATGACTCTAACTCACTGACTCTAACAGCGCAAACTGATTGGATCCAAAGCATCGTGCAACAAGGGACTGGGTGCTCATCATCCACGTCTTCCGCTCCATGTTTACTTTGTCACGATCTTTGATAGGTATCACACGTTTTCTTGACCTTGAATCTTCCCCGGGAGGGCATAACGTACCAAAGAACAACCGGAAGCATCTTGATTACGATTCATCCCGTTATTTCGAGACCTGACGGGGAGTTCTTTAATTTGCACATCACAGATTCCTGACGGGTTAGGCGGCTAGATAACAGGGTCATCTTCAAATTTATGGTCATCAAGAGAAATAAACAGATCTCATCCTCTTGATCGACTATGTGGGCTAGACCCCAACCAACCCCACTTGGTTGATCCATACATGTTTCAGTCGCCGTCACATACATCTTAGGAAGTTCAAAGGTCCTGTTAGAGTTAGTCTCTGCAGTTATCAATGATGAGAATTGTTGTTTTCTCTGAATGAAGTTGAAGGTCTATCCTCAATCATTATGATTTTTGATGTATCAGACATCTTAGCACTCAGTTTTCCTAATCTAACCAAAGTAAACACTCCTAATTGCTCACAATACTCAACTCACACTCTTTCTCTTTGAGCCTTCAGCCTTCAGACAACAACAATTCACTCACGCAGCATGATAAAACCCCCAAAATAAATGGCACAGAGAACACATGGAACCATGTACAAGATGCTAAGAATGACTCTTGCAGGAGAATTGACTATACTAAGATCAAAGAACTCAGTTATATACACATATACCAACCCTTAAGAGATTGCTTTTCCGAACCCTCAATGTGATTGCGCTCACTTTATCTTCAAAAAAAGATGATAGAACCCTAGAGGTACCTAAACAAAACCACACAAACTAGAGATTGTGCTAAACTAGAGATTAACTATATCTAACAATCAATTCATTTTAAAAAACCTAAAAGACAGGCATCAATCCTCTAAACCAGAACATGAACTGTCTGTAGGAGGGACAAACGCTGATGATCTGTTGGAATACAATTCATACACACGATATCCGGATGCACACGGGCGAAGGCACAGATAGTTTGTGTTCATGTGTAAAAGAAAGTGGCCAAGTCACCTGTATATATGGACCTTTACAGTAATTACTTATAACCAATGGGCTGAATTATCGCAGGTCCTGCCAAGGAAAAGAAGGTTATACAGTACCACTCCCAGCATCACCTCACGTGACTGGTCATATGGGGCCCTATCCCACCTTACGATACCTGCCCCTGCTTGTCTTGCTCCATAAAAGTCCCCGTCTGTTTGAATTTGAGCACCCCTGATGGGTTCCTGGATCATCACGAACTTAAAATTCACATGTAAGTCTAAGGGCGAACAAAAGCTGATACCAGAAGCAAGACTCTAATACAGACACATAATCGTGGAACTCAGTGTGAGAACCGGGGACATCAATATTCTAAATCATACGCTGTAATTCAAACAGAGCACCGCAAGGAAAAGCTGCACCAAAATATGGGAAGAAACCAGACATCGTTGCCAAGGAAGAAAAGATTCCTGGCAGTCTCTCGGCTCACGCTTTGTCCTCCACAGGCTCCTGCATTATATCCACATGCTCTTCTCCTTCCACAAACTAGCTAGGAGATCTACGTTTAGAGTTGAAGAGCCGTCGACATGCCTCCCAACGGTGCTTTGAGGGACCCCCAACTCCACTCTCAACCTCCAGTTCAGGCTACAGGCAGCGAATGAATTACCCTAGTGGATGACCTTCTGCGCATGGATCCTATCTGCTCCCTACTTGACTATCTTCACTGCTGACAGCTCTTGTGATGTAGCGAGCGTAAGGACATGTGAACTCTATGGAGGAAAATCAAGAGCACTTCTCTGCAATGCTGTTGGACGTCGATCTGTTAATCCAATCGAGCTCTCGAAGTAACTTCAGTCTAGTTGGAAACAGAAGAGACACTTCCTCCAAATCGTCTCGAATGAAGAAATTGGCTAAGATTTGCCAGCACGGGAATTATCGACGATTCTTCGTCTTCCCAGGAAAATCTTGGTTTGGAGGCTCTGCGCTTCGAGTGAACGAGCTCCCAACGGTTTTCCGATAAACCTCCAACTCCGCATTTTCAACCTCCCACTTTGGTTACAAGCAGTAGCTATATTGACCAGGTGAAAGAGCTTGTGCGCGTAAGACCTATGTCCACTCTGTTTCAGTTTCTCCAGTGCTTTTGGTTCCTTTTACATTCACGAACATAGGTTATGGTTCTTCGTTAATTACGAAGCACAAATACATCAAACGTAATTGTGGAAAACATACAGAGCTTGGAACCCTTGAGGGGACAGCAGTTACCAGATGGAATCGCCGCACAATCAAAAAGTTTACAACGGAGAATAATTGTTAGAAAATTCTATCAGAGGATGATTGCTGTATTTATTCAAGCATGCTATCCCCCAACCACATAAAGCGAAAGGAAATAGCAGATGAATAATCACACAATCTAAAATTTTACCGCAGAAAATTCTGTTAGAGTATGCTTGCAAAGGGGTGATCGCTGGGTGGCATTCAAGCATACTATCCTCTAAACTGCGTACAGTGTGAATTACATACAAGCCTGAGGCATAAGAACATTTAAACTGTTTTAAATAAAAAATGTGCAGAGCCCAGGAGAGCTTGAGAGGACAGGAGTTACCAGATGACTGATCATACAATCCGAAATTTTGAAAAAGAGAATGGTTTCTGGAAGATGCTATTAGAGGATGATCGCTAGGTTGCTTTCAAGCATCCCCGTCCTAAACTGCGCAGAGCTGCTCAAGCACCTGCCTCACGCTTTGGCCCCCGCCGAGACAAATAAATTGTCCTTGTCATTCAGAAAGAATAAAACCAAAGCGAAACACAAACGTAAAGTGCTCTAGAAAAAAAACTTCTGCTTCACCGAATACAAACGGGTATAAGAACGAGACTAAGGCATGATGTTAACGTGCGAGAGGTGAAATCAAGGTGTTGGCCCAGTTGACGTCCATCGGGGAACAAGCCTTTAAAAACGCATTGATTGCGGAGTTGAGTCCAGCCCGCCATCAAAAAGCAATCCCAGAGAAACTCCCAGTCAACCGCACAGCATCTGCAGAAATCATCTCGACTCTCGAAAGTACGTAATGAAGAGTACCTGTAATACCGGGTAGACGATCACAGAAAGATTCCAGTATCTGTATATGCGGAGTTTAAGTTCGTATATCTCCCGCCATTATTTTTCAGTGAGAGAGGCTAGTAGGTCCCACTGAGCTGGACCTTCTCAATCCTGTCGAAGACGGGGACAAGGCTTTAGACTCTAGAAATACTTCCTACCAGTGAACTCAAGGCGAAATGCGCCTCACCCACATTGCCGACGACTGTATCGGGTACCGAATTCGTTAAGATTCAAGGATCCTTGCGTATCAGAATCTCGGCTCTCGCGGCTTGTGCTCCTGCGAAGCACATTAAAGCTGCCGTTCATTATAGCACACAAGAGACCGTACTACTTTGTATCATGAGGTATTATTAATTCTAGGTTGCGTCTTTGCGAAGCTGCTGCTGTATCATTTCCATGCATGCCCCAAGTTGCAACCGAGTACGTATATGGTCCCTCAAAATTTGTCGGCGAACAAAGCAGCCAGACTTCAATTCAAGTGAGTAGGTCTCGGGCTGCATGGTTGCATTCGTCTTAGTTCCACAGCTTTCCTCGGTGAGATACTATACAGACGAATTGTTCGACAATTTGCAAGAATTGGAGATCGGGCATTTAGATGAAATATTCCGATAGATTTTAGGGACTTCCGAAATTGAAACAAGTTTGGAGGGAAATTTCATGACGGAACTTAACTTGGTAATGTAAACCTTACAGATAATCCCTAAGTAGACGTAACATTTCTATATTTTGCCGCCTTCAACCGGAGAGTTTCCCATTATCTGCCAAACAAATTTCCTTGTCAAGTAAAATGCTGTGGAAGCTTGAAGTGAAGATGCGGTGAAATTATGAGGAGATGTTTTACGCGCCGTATGAGCAATCTGCTCCTGCCTGCAGGAGCTGGTTCCTGTTACGGTATGAAGCTCATACTCCGTCATTCAGCTTTGAAGGCATCGGTTCCTCTGCGTTTCGGTATGGAATTTTGACCGCAACATTTGTGGCGATAGCTTTTGAAACGATGTGAATTTTCGTTCGCACTGCCCTGTGCACCGAGAGGCCATTTGCTGATTTTGTGGCTGATATCCTTGCTATGAACCGGTTTCATTTGCTTTTCTCTCATTGATTGGCTAGCTATTGCTATAGAGGAGATTGAGACAGAGTATCTCAAATATTGGTACTTTTTGACATCTCCCTTCCCGCCATTTACTAATTTCTATTTAAACCTCTCGGAATTCTGTATAGTCCGTGGCTAGCACTTCCTATGTGCATTTGACAGATGTTTTTATAGATGTGACTAGGTTGGACTATGTGAGAAGCAAGCTGACTGCGAATTGACTGGACTTTTCATGTAATTCGCGCGATTGACACAAATAAGGGAAGCTTTGCGCTGGAATTGTGAGCTTGCGGATTGAACTGTGAACATACACGATATCGCTCTCAGAGTGGATCGCCACCGAAATTGCGGTAGCTGATAAATGAATTGCCAGAGAGAGGCTTCACCACTCTGTAAATGGAGAAGCTGAAAACTTAGTGTCTTATCACACCCTTCGTCACTTCGTTTCCGTCAATCAATCATGGTAGACGTGGCAGATGATTTTGATTCACTATGCGAGGATGAGTCTTTTCTTTCGGCTGTTGCTGCTGCGGAAACTCAACACATGCAGCAGCGTTCATCAAACATCCGATCTGGCGGAGATAATTACGTAGGCAACGTAAAAAGAAGGAAGGAGGAATGGGAAGGCGAAAGCATTACATACAACAGGGACCAGCAATATCGAGGTGAATTTGTCACGCCAGGGGACAAGAGAAGGCGGACAGATGATGACAGGGGGTACCGCGGGCCTACAAATTCATTTGCTTCATCAGATTATGCAGAATACCACAACGAAGCGAAATCAGAGTCTCAACCGGAGGGAGAGTACATGGCAGCTCTGCGAGGAAGTAACAGCGAAGTGTGGCTAAAATCAGCCAGTGCGAAAGGATCTGGAGGCAACACAAATCCAAAGGGGGCTTCAGGAAATGTGCCTGAAGGTGCTGGAGCATGGGGTGGAGGTACAGGGCCCTGTTATAAATGCGGACTTGAAGGACATTGGGCTCGAGATTGCACGAATCCCAAAGGCGTCGGTGGTTTTTCTATGCAGGTTGGAGGACCATCACGAGAGCCACCAAACGTACCGGAGAAGATATGTGCCTGCGGAGGAGGTACTTGTCTTGTTTTGACTGCGAACACCGAGAAGAACTTGGGGCGCCACTTTTACAGATGTCCCTTGAAAAGAGTAATTTATCTTCCTCTGGCTGTATTCTAACGTCCACGATGCTCAACTCACTACGCAAAGGCTCTCAAATCTCCCATAGAGGATTAGTCTTGCATCCGTTATTTCATTAACATCTTGGAAGCTCAGGATATACCGGTGTTTTATGCATCTCATGCTCTGGTCGAGCATGACTTTTACGAAGAACTGTCGACTTCTGTATCCTCTTAAACTTGCAGCAATGAAGTTTCAAGAATCTCCTAACACCGAAACTGGTCAAAGAATGCTAGCTCTTTAATCTGCACCATCTCAATTATTCTGTGTTTAAAGCTCATGATTCCAAAGTTGGCAACTGTGTGTCAGTAATAATTCTCCCAATGATAGTCACATTATCAAAATCCAACAATATTCTAAGATTGTTGAATGGTATAAACAGAATGAAGGACAATGCACTTTCTTTGAGTGGTGTGATGCTGGAGGTCAAATTGTTGCGGAGAAGAAGACATACTCAGCTGTTGTGAGACAAGAATTCCCTGCAATGGATTGCAAATGCGGAGCTGGACCTTGTGTAACCCTTACTGCCAAAACTGAGAGGAACATGGGCCGCGCTTTTTACAAATGTCCTGCGCCTAAGGTCAGTACCCTCCCTCCATTCTGGATGACCGCTACTTGAATAATTTTGGGTTATAACAGTCCACGCTTGAATGAGACCGTCGTTACAGTCGGATTACAGTCATAATACATATGCGGTAATGTTTGTATAGGAACAAGCTTGTGGATTTTTCCAATGGTGCGATGATGCAGGCAAAGACAACAATAGAGTAAGTATTCCCGAATTTGCCGGTAGCAGAGGCTATAATCCGAGTAGGAATGCAGACACTCTTTCTGCTAGCAGAGGCTATAATCCGAGCAGGAGTCTAGACAGTCCCTCTGGAGGACCAATGGGACCTTGTTACAAGTGTGGGCATTTTGGACATTATGCTAGAGATTGCATAGCTGAGAGTTCTACCGGTCTTGGGAACTGCACACCTTACGCTTCAGGAACGAACCGAGAAAAAGGTACTTCTGGTGGTGAAATAGTCCCTCCAACAGCAGGAACTTGCTATAAGTGTGGACAAGGAGGTCATTGGGCAAAAGATTGCCCAGATCAAGGTGGAGTTGGCTTCCAATCTCACAATTCAGCCCTGACACCCGAAGTCAAGAAATCGGGAACTTGCTATAAATGTGGTGACCAGGGTCACTGGTCTACTTCCTGTCCAAAGAGTGGAGGTGGTGCTGGTGGAACAAGAGTATTTTCCTCCAGCGGGTCATCGTCAACAGGGAGCTGCTACAAATGTGGTGACACAGGTCATTGGGCAGACAAGTGTTTTAGACCCCCAAGCGGGCCAAGATGAGATCTGTCGTTACTAAATTGTGGTTCCTTTTTAGGTTGAACGGTCCGAGTTGCACTGTAAGTGGGCCTTCGTTTCGGATAGGGTTCTGTCCTGTAAAAAATCATTACAATATGCGGCATGATAAGTTTATTGGATGGCATTCTGCCTCCAAATGGTCCGTTTATCTCCAATTCGCTGGAGAGTGTTATTGGTGTGGAAGCATATAGAATTCCTTATTTTCCAGCTTTTGACCAGTACTCAAATCTCCGTGTTTACACAGAAATTATACTATCCTTTGGCTATATGTGCATGTTTACTCGGTGTTGATTACTTATTTAACACATATTGATAGTCAAATTTCGGCGAGGATGTATGCTGACAGACAATGGAGGATGTAATCTTCAGTTTGCTGTGACTGCGCTTGTCAACAAGCTATTATCATGATTTCATATTTTTTGTGCAGACGGTGTCGATGGTGGTCAAGAAACATTTTCTCACTTCATGTTGTCTGTCAACAAGTCACTTTCGTTAACATCGATCTGAATTCCTCATTATTTTCATATGCCATGATCGTGCGTACGAAGAGAAAAGAAAACCTACCGATACAAGTTTTCACTTGTTTACAACTCACATTAACAATCTCAATTTGCTTTTAGGTCCTCGTCCACGACCAAGCCTCGACCGGATCATCCGCAAGTCTCTACACGTTCAGTTCCTCTACAAGTTTCATACCTTCATATCCGTCCAAAATTGCCATTGTTTCCTGCCAGAGCGCGTGCACCTAAGCCCTGGCGTTACACTCGACTAAGAGGCTAAGAAGCACCACTCTCTCAACATCCTCAGTAGCGGTAAAGAAGTACCAGAAACCGTAGCAAATGGGGCTGAAAGGAGGGTGGCCCCCAAGGTTTGCCCTGACTGCCTCCAGATAGTTCTTTAGTTATGGAAAGCCGAAAATCATAGCCAGGATTGGAAGTCTTCTAACTGGAAACAGGTTAATGATCTTGGGACGCCGAATATCTCCAGCGAGAAGGAAAACAAATTCCACAAATCGTCATCGGATCTCACATGTGCGCACGTAAGAGGCAAGACGATTGAGTAGCGTTCAACAGAACGTCTTCGGGTTTGTGCCACCATAACGAAACTTTTAAGCACGTTAAAAGAGAAACGTTCCGTAGAACGGAACAGGCTTTTCCAAACCACAGTTCAAGGACAACGACAAAGTTGAGGAGAGACCTACACCCGGAGCACGAATGAGCAAAACTGTGCTTCGCGCATGAAACATACCAACCAAGCATCTCACAAATGGGCATTACACAGGATCCCTGCCTCAATGGACGTTCGTTCCATCATAAAACCCAGGACGCCGGAGATGGTCACGTAGTTGAGATGCAGAAGTACATAACTTCTTGTTAAAGCAAACCTACCAAGAATATCAACGTGATAAAGGAAAGATCGAACCTAGCAGGAATAGTGACAGGAAACAGCGCGTTCCGACTGAATTTGCCGATGCGAAAAGCTCAAAACTGACGCCCAAGCTTGTGTCGAACACACGCGAGAAACCTCGAATTCTTGATCTCCTGAGCCTGTACACAACACGCGCTCACACGCTCTCAATTCTCGATACCAGAATGAGAAGAATAACTTAGTCCAGTGCTCGATACTAGAACTCTTCTCGATACCAGAATGAGAACAATAACTTAGTCCATTGCTCGATACTAGAACTCGTAGCACATAGCAGTGTAATAAACACGAGTAAACTTGACCGTGGTGAAGTTGTTCACCATAGTCAGCCCGTCTTTATCTGCAGAATCATCCAGCATATCCAATTTGTATTCTCCTTTACAAATTAGCATCTAATGATATTTCAAGTTCCTTAAAAGGTGGATGATTAGGATGGTTAATCCATGGTGAAATATAATCGTCCATGGAAGATGGTAATATAATAATATATTAGGTGAAATGTATTAATAAGAAATTATTATCTAGTAAAAAGTGTCGCAAATCTATATTACCAGATTGTTATCAAAAGTTATCTCATAATATTGGACCAGATCATTTTTAATTTTTCATTCATTATGAACATATATAGTCACTCTTTATTTCTCCTGTTATGACTAAATTTTCTATTCCCCTTTAATTTTTTATTCTCTTTTTTTCTCTCTTTGATTTTTATATCTTTTTTGTTGCTAAATATCTTCTCAATGCAACAATTTCCCTCCCACGTTAAGAGATAAGATGAGTTACTGATTGATTTCAACCAGTAATATTAACTTTAATCATATTTACACTCACCCTAGTAACCTCTCTTAACTCGAACAATACTCTATGCAAAGTTCATTACAAGATTTTGAGGTCTTCCTTTATCCAAATAAGACTTTGATATGAGCATTTAAAGATAAAAAGAAGATCCTGCTCTACTTAGGTTTCTTTTGATGTAATAATGTAGAATTTACAATTGAGAAGTCATTTTAGAAAATAAGGTGTGAGATTGATATGTTCTCTAAATAAACTTCTTTTAATATCCTTTTCATCTCAACCAATAGAATTCCGCACTCAATCCGCACTCTTAAACTTGTAATTTATTAATGGTAAATTAATGTTATGAATATGTTATTTATTTTCATTATAATATATAATTTTTTTCTGAAAGTGACTTATTCCTTTAATAAAATTTATGCTATGAGGAAAAATAAATTTAATTAAATAATTAAATGATCCAAGTCATATATAAGTATAATATATTTATATCCCTATTTCTTACTGAGAGAAGGAGATAATATCTTAACATTGTGTGTACAGTGATTCTCATATAAAGTACACTCCAAATTATATTATTATAAATTTAAATAATTTCCAAAAATGTCAACTAATATATGCTATCTTTATTTCATAATGATAAGCTTTATAGTATTATTTACTCATGTTTGAAAGAGCTTAGCAATATGAAACAAGCTATGGTTTTGTTATTCTTGACTAACAACCTCTTTCCAATTACATTATTTTTCATATATTTTTGTCCCCTTAATGATGTCCAATGTTCCAATATTAAGTTACATGTAGAATAGAACCCAAATTGCACTTAAAGATCATATAGCTAAATTTTAGAATAAACTACCCTTACTAGAGTGCAAACTAATCTACTAAATGTAAAGTTGTATAATTAAAGCCATAGAGAAAAAAATTTAAGTGTCTTATAGCTAGTAATCTTTTTGAATTACATATATATGAGTTTATGTATAACCACTTAAATACCAAAAAGAGCAACCAGATCTTATTTCAACTTACTTCACTAAAGATAATACAGATTAGCTCATTCAAGCTAATTCAGTTTCAACTCCAGTGGAAGGTACCGTTATAATCTGATATATAAAGAAATAAAGAACTTCTAGTATTTCATATGGTACAAAGAGGATTTTGGGATACACTCATATTCTACAATAATATATTGAATATCCAGTAAGAAAAAAATCAATAAATGTTATGATACTTCTTTTACCATAATTTTATTATAATTCTTCTTATCTTTTACCTACCGTCCAAAGTTGCAGCATATTATAAGTTGATCTGAGGGATCTAGAGTAGGGAGTAAAGAGTAATACTTTGGTTAATGATTTTTTGTACATGAATAATTAAAATCATTTACGAATCTTGAATGACATAAGTTATATTTAAATGCAAATTTTTTTTGAGAAACTGATCAATAATAGTAATAACGAGATAATTTAGAAGAAAAGAAAAGAAATATATGAAATGGCTTCTTTTACTGGACTAACACAAGTAACTTACAGATTCTTATTTCTAATTCATATGATAATGTAAAAATAAATAATAAAGTTTATTTATTAAATTGAATTTTTAATATATCAATACGAATAACCTAAATTGTGTCATTCTAAAAAGTATACTTGATGTCGTTTAGATCTCACAAAGATAAAACTGATAGAATAGAGGGAGTTAATAAAATTACGGATAACGTCAATCTATATCCGTACCTAGTTAGATGACTCAAAATCGTTATTTTTTTACCTTTTACTCCATAGAAATGAATTTAATTGCCATGTTTATTTTGATAGAAAACACTGTTTTGTATTGAGAAACTAAAACTTTAAAAAATAAGAACACTTAGTTCACCATGCAATTTGAAACCTTAATAATAATGATTAATTGGAATAAAGCGTTAATGATCTTATCTATATTCCTTATCTTCATAATTGATCTTTTTATCTGGGATTTTCATTTCAATGGAACTACTTCGTTATTTGTAAGCAAAAGGAACTTGACAACATTAACTCATAAACTAAGTCACGAAGTCTTTACATTCATGATTTCATATGATAAAACATAAATAGGAGTTGATTCACGGGCTATCTATCTTGCCTGGACTATGAAGAACCACTGAAGCAAGATCATGTATGACACAAGAACATGTATCAAGGGGGTTACTGTAGCAAGAATCACATGCCATAACCAAGGGTGTTCTTGCAGAGGCAGGCGGTTCTTGCGGGTGGGAGGATCCTATCCACAATCGTCACCAAATATACACATTCCAATGGCTCACCAAGCCACCAAGCCATTGGCCAATTTGGCACTATCTGATCGGTCCCCAGAAAAGCCGTCGGATTTTTGCATAGACGAAAAGGTGATGGGGTTTGACTGCATGTGATGTCCTAGACACACCCATCATCCAAGTTCTGCATGCGTGCATGACCTGTACATCATCCCCTCATACATCGATGCATCGTGATGAGAAGTACTGTAGTACTGTTGAAGGATTTAGCGTAAAAGGCTCTCTAATTCGCATTCTAAACTACAATCAAGTTTGAGGGAGAAATGGTAATAGTTCTAAACTAAGTAGGTTCCTATTCGAGATTTGTTTGAAGATTAACCCTAGAATCATTGTTCCAATACATAACTTTCGCCTAATCTTCCTCTACAGGTTCTTACTAGATTCTAGCTTCGATTAAGGATCCATCATTTTGAGTTTTCCAATTCGTCCATGAGTGTTGTAAAGAAGGACGAGCGAATGTGTCTTATATCTTGCAATACTTCTGGAACTTTCTCATCTTGATCCATTCGCTACATGTACATTTTAGAATTAGAATGGAAACCGAAGCTTGGGAAACTCTAATCCACACTAATGTAATCCAATTAATATAATCCAAACTGCAGTGCAAACAAGGAAGAAAAAGAAGGCGACCGTGTAGGAAAAACGAAGGATGGGAAGACCCCATAAGGAAGAAGGGAAAGGGTTTGAGAGTTTGCTCGAAGTGGACGGGTTTGGGGATGCGGGGATCTACATGGGGATGTATGCGTGGGCATGCCCGTGGCCAGCGGGTGAGGGGCACGCGCTCTGATTGGAGAAGCGGATCGTTTGGCTTGCCTTATCCAGCTCGAGCTTTAGTTCATTCTTGTTTGTGTTCGGCTCAGTGCCATTCATCCCCGCGGGCCTCATCTCCTCTATTGCATTCCCGGCTACAATCGATCTCAAAAGATCTTTCGTAGAGATTGATAGCTCGTGCCACTCAATAGTAGCAAGAAAAACTTCGATCCTTCTGCCTGAAAGAGCAGAGCAATGGCGTCTTTGGCTGTGTCTTCCAGCGTCGCAGCTGTTTCGGCCTTCGCCCCAGCGGCCAAGATCGAGAATGGCAGCAATGTCGCGAGGAGCTTGTCTATGGCTCCCCTGAAGGTTTCATCCCTCCACGGACGGAAGCTTTCCATGGTTTGCTCTGCCTCCAGAGTGACAATGGCCACTGAGGCTCCCCCCGCCGAGGCACCCGCCGGTTTCACCCCACCAGAGTTGAACCCCGACACTCCTTCTCCCATCTTCGGAGGAAGCACAGGTGGTCTTCTCCGCAAGGCGCAGGTCGAGGAATTCTACGTCATCACGTGGGATGCACCAAAGGAGCAGATTTTTGAAATGCCAACCGGAGGAGCTGCCATCATGAGGTCCGGCCCCAACCTGCTAAAGCTCGCCAGGAAGGAGCAATGTTTGGCTTTGGGAACTCAACTCAGGAACAAGTTCAAGATCAAATACCAGTTCTACCGCGTGTTCCCCAATGGTGAGGTTCAATACTTGCACCCCAAGGACGGAGTCTACCCCGAGAAGGTGAACGCTGGAAGGAGCCCAGTCGGAGTCAACCCCAGGAACATCGGAAAGAACAAGAACCCCGCGGAGATCAAGTTCGGCAAAAGTCCTGCTTATGACTTGTAGATTGCCGCGCGACTGTGAGTGTAGTGTGATTCAACTGTAATTATATTTGTTTCAATAAACAGATCTTCTTATGTGCACTACCACATCTGTTTAACGAAAAAAGCCATCCGGAAATCAACATCTCTATAGTGTGTAGCTGAGTGGAACATCTCGTTATGTTTCATCTGAGGTCACCACCGTGCTTCTCTGGGAGCCAAGCGGCGTTTCCTTGGTTACTAGGTCCAGACTAGCTCCACCTGCGGGCAACATGATTTCTTGTAATTTGTCGAATTATCATGAAGAAACTTTTGCGTACCAAACGGCTTTTTTCAACCATTTGAGATTGTTGAAATTTCTGCAGTATATCGCCTAGAACCTTGAAGTGGTAAACGTAAACCTTAGAATATACGCCGACTGTCAGTAACCGCAATTTTAGTGACGCCATTGTTGGAGGTATAGAGAAGATGTATATTGTTGTCCATCTACTGATAATTCTATATCAGACCTTTTGGCGTATGTCAATTCTTTGGCGTACTTCCATCCTGGAAACCTACTTGTGGAACAGATGGAACCTTCTGCTTTCTGCTTCTGCTTCAAGTTTTTAAAACACCTTAACTTAGCAACACCTGCCAGTATCTCGATTGAAGTGTTGTGGTCTCTGAATTGCGGGCACGGGAGGTCTTCTCTGGGACAGTTGCCCTCTAACCAGGTCAAGCCTAAAGGTATTTCAATTATTCGTTTTGTCTGCTCCATCTATTTTTTCATGAAATTGTAAGTACCGGGCCATTTGGTCTTGTGGTTATTGTATCTACTGCTACTTTCTCTCGCCTGCAATGAGAACAGCACAGAAGTAAACAACGTAGATGCGGGAGATGAAATCACCGATCGAAGACAATTGACTGCATGAGACAGCATGCAGTGAACATGCAGTGCAGATGCTGTCATTGACAATGATAGCATCCGCCACTACGTGCCGCAAACGGAGATCAAATGTTTAAAACCACACCCCAGACTTGTCACTCATTCCCTTGCTTACTTTCTCCTTGAGTCCGTCAACATGAGTTACGATCATTTGTCCTTTGGAAACCAACGGACGACCTGAAAACCGTTTGTTTTCTCAGCTTAGTCTTCGCTCTCAATCCTCGACTTCCAACCGATTCCGAACTTCTTCACCACTTTGAGGTCATTTATAAGTTCGTTTCTACAAATGCTGCAGTGACGACTGTTTTCCAGAACAAGTGTGTCACATAGAGTGCACTGAGAATTAACGATTCTTCTGCTTCTAACGAGCAGCAAAGTCTGATGTCGTTGATTAACTGGTGTATCTAACCCTAGACTCGAAACGTCGGCTGTTTCCTGGCCTGTCGGCATGGCCTAGACGCGCCAGTATGTCCCTAACAAATAATATAAACTGATTAACGGATTTGTTGAGTCGCCACAGGATCCCTTGGGTCTCTAGCACAGAGAGCTGGCAAAATAGAAAACACAAAAGTGAAACGATTGTTCGCAAATGGATTGACGGGGCTATCCACCTTCCACTAGTGCCTTACTTCTCTCCTTGTATAGTGTCCGAAGGTTGGGCAATATGGAGAAGTTTCAACTCGCTTGGTGGTTTTAGAGAATAATGTTGCAATGGCTGGTTTTGAATTGAAAAGTCTGATACAGGTTACAAGTATTTTAGAACGGAACTCAAAACACCTTAGCTTTGTTGGTCACCATTCGTAGGCTCATCACCACTAATATTTGTTGGTCAGCATAGTAGACTCATTGCAAAGAGCTGTGAATGAATAATAGGAAGATCTCCAAAGAGCATTGAAAAGTTGTTAATGCCTTTTTCTTTGTTGTTGTTTGTTGTGGTCATAGTTTTCAAAACTTTAACTTTGGTAAGTTGAACTTTTGCTCTGATGTGTGTCCATTGTACAAAACGATGGAGCTTAATTTTCAGAATCAACAAAACGATGATGTTAACTCTACAAGGTTTTCCACAAACAACTTGATTCACCTATTGCACCAAATCTCCATGAGGAACATTCACCAACCCATAACTAAGTGCTTTAAACAAAGAGAGTAAACAGTACATAACTACTTTAAATCAAGGTATAACCCGGTTGAGATGAGCGGATTAGTAGATAATTATTATATTATCACGGCATTAGAGGCTAAGTGATGGTAATTGTTTGAATTAAACTCTAGTAATAGTAACTATGTTATTGTTTCATGATTTCTAAAGTAGGAGGAGAAGTTGAAGATTTGAGGAATGAATATACTAGCTAGCAAGTATATGGGAAGAGAAAGGCGACCGCTTAGAAAACACGAAAGAGGAGAAGACCCATCAAGCCGTACAATGGTGAGACAAGAGAGGTAAAATGAGGCTAAGCTCCAACAGTATCGATACGAGTAATCTGCCTCAACGCACCTAAGTATAAGGGAAGTTGGAACTCTAACAACTAAGGACGCTAACAACTTACAAGGACATTACGGACTGGAATCCTAAATCAAAGCAACACACAAATATTTAGTGCTTAGCACTTTCGAGTGTCAATTGTGTGGTTTTCAGGAGTTTTCAAAATTCTTGTTTTCTTTTCTTTGTCCTTTATGCTTTATCCTTCAAACGAATGTTTTGTATGTGTTCGGAGTATCCTTTCATTTTTCGTTTCTTTGTAGAAGAGAAGTTGGGATGACCACACATAATCTTTGTCTTTGGATTGCCTTCCAGTTGATATTTGTTTACCTGGATGTCCACCTAAACCAGAAGCTATCATATCATAAAACTCTTTGAAATTACCAAACATTTTTAATTTTCACATGTATATTTTCTTCCAAAAAAGTTATAAAAAAAAGAAACCATTGGTATACACCTGAGTGTATGTTATATATTTACTGGTCCAGAAGCTCCTCCTCGAGTGAAAGGTTCAACCGACTGTTAAGGCAAATCCTCATTTTGGGCAACCGGGTGCCCAAAATGAGGATCCCAAATTGCATGAGCAATTTTTTCTTCACAGGTGATCACACTCTCGATATGCAATACAAGGAGACCTTCAAGATGAATGTAGAATGGAAAGGATTGTTTGTAGAACCATACATGCCAAAGAATGGGTTTAGGGTATCCACCTATAGAGCTCTTGTACAGAAAGTAATTGTGATCGCAGTCATGAATTTATTTGATCATCGAGAATTACTTACCTACCAGCCAATTTCCTTTGAACATATCTTAGTACGAGAAAACATTGATTGGACCGCCATCCTTTACAACTCCACTCAAAGATATATGTTGCCTTTCCGTACAAAGTACCATATTACCTGATTCTCTTTTCCATTCACTTCTATGCAGGAATGGTATTGCTTATTTATGGTAAGAGGGTGTACTTGGGAGATTATTTTCCCTCCAATGATTATTTTGCAAGCCAGCCAAGAATGCAAGAGGTACTAAATGCCATCAAGGAGAAGGATGCATATTTCCTAAGGATGCGTCAATCTGAAGTACCAAAAAGGACTTTGAGGTAGAGGAAACCAGAGAAGAGAAGCGCTTCGGAGAAGTGACAGACTATTGAATTGCCTTGGGGTAAAACTCTTCCAACAAGGACTACCAAAATGAAAGAAAACTATAATTGAGGAGCCCATTGTCTATATAGTATCTTCTTTGGATACCAACTTGACTGAAGATGAGAAGGAAGAGGAGAGTATGGAGTTTGATGAGGAAAGGAAAGTTCCTCCATAAAAAAACGCTAAAAGTATCAAAAGGGGATACTAAGATAGATGTCCAAGGTACCTATAACCTATTCAATGATCTAATTCTAGAGTTAAAGTGGGATGTTGTCACTGAAGGGAAAAGAGACTCAAAGAATGACGGAAGAAGCGTCTTCAACAAGACAATATTTGGAGATTGCGCTAATGGAGATCTTGAGAAAGTTGGTAATTCTAATTTTGCAATTTCTAGAGTCTATTTATCCCGCAATATGTAGACCAATTGCCGGAGGTGCATGATTGTATACACTTGGTAAAAAAGATTCATATGCCTTTGTATAATCATAGAGCAAATATAGAGTAACCAAGAAGAAACCTTGATACAATGAAGGCAGACTTGGATGTGACTGGTAATCCAAAGTCCAAGATGGCTAAGGCTATTGTTGAGTTGTAGAATGAGACTTATTTTCAGGTTGAAGAGGTTGAGGAGTTGGGTCATAGCATCAGTAGTTGTTGGAAGATCACTACAACAAACTCATAGAAGAGTGCAAGAAGGAGGAGGAAGAGCATGGGTAAATTGTCAACTCATTGAAAAAGAAGTTGGAGTAAGCCCAGAAGGGGTGCAGCGATGGTGGAGCTCAAATTGACTGCAGAACATTAAGTATGAAGAAAGAAGGATGAAGAGCTAACTTTGTTTATGGATGAGTTGGAGTCAGCTAAGTTCCAAATTAAATAGCCGGAGGAAAGACTAAGGAAGTAAACTTTGTAGTACCTTCATAACTTTTGATTGTTTTAGTTTTTAGGGATGCAAAAGGAGCAATAATAGTTGCAAGAACCTTTTCAGCCATTATGGAGTAGTATCAATAACTAAAATAACCCAAGGACAAGTGCCTTTGGTTAAGAAAACCACTATTCAATTACTGTGTAACCAGCTAAATGACACCATAATCTAATATATGAGATATACCCTTTCTAGTTTTGAGTGTAAGAACTTATGAGGATTAAACATAGACTTCTACATCGAAGTTCAAAGAGGATATAGGAAGAGGTAATGGTAGAATTAGTAGATAGGATACAAAGGACAACTCTAGAAATCAGGGAGAATATTTCTAATAAGTTAAACTTGATTGTTGATTGGGAAGATATTCTATATATAGTCACTTAGTTAGTTTAGATAATTCATAGCCTGTTAGGTAGTTTTAAGAGTGTAATTGATCAAAATATAACTTTTGTGCAAAGTATTTATGTTAGTTCAAAATAAAAGGTGAATTAACTAAAAGAATGAAAACTCTTTGTTGCTTACTTAATTTTTTTTCTGAAATATTTAGATGTCTTTGGATTGTGTGAGTACTAATGAATCTTTGCAATAAAGTTGTATGTTTGATTGTGGGTAACTAAAAGGATGATCTAGAAGCAATGCCTTGATAAGACTTATGGAGATTGTCATGTTGGAAATAGTAAAGGAAAGTACAAACAAAGTCTGCACCTTCAGATGTAGTCAGATTTTCTTGGGGACACGTACCTAGGGAGAAGAGTAGAACATGCATCTTTGGCAAAGATAGTGACAAGATTATTAAGAAGAAATTAGCATCCATAGACTAAAACTTCATTCTCGGGTGTCAATAAAAATTTATATTTTGTGACTATGAATATTTCTTTTGTATATTTCTAGTATGTCTTTGTGTTAACATTATCTTCTTTTGGTATTAGTTTCTGCCCAAGAGGTTAAACAATGGATATTAAAGAACTACTAAGTGATCTATCTCTTTTTGATTGATGTTCTTATCAGATCAAATTATTTCCTATCAAAATACTGTAATTTTATTGTTACTAAGTTATTACATTAATAGGTTGAATTGTCACGTAAAGTTGATACAGATTGATATGAACTGATTGATTTATTCTATAGATCTCAATCTTCCATTACATCGTTTACAATCCCTTTGGAAGGATGGGAGTGAGAACATTCCCTTGCTTTTGAATTTATAATTATGATAAAAAAAAAGAGTATGGAAAAAAAGCACCCATTTGTTAAAATGTACACCATATGCAAGAATATTCTCATGAATTTGCAGCTATGAGTTAGAAAGTTGAAGAAAATAGAGAACATACAAAATCTAAGAGACATATCAAGGAGCTAATGTTGCAAAATTAGCACCTCTGAACTTAACCCAATGAATAATTAACTCAAACTGTCAATCTTGGGTGCTATAGGGGAGCATTTGATAAGATAAAAAGGAAAATACCTTGACATAATTACACTTAATTTGAAACTAAATAAATTGTAAGTGATGTTTTGTTCTTTATGCATTATATTAATATTTTAAAGTGTATTATTTTGAATTTTGAGCATTTTTTAATGTCTCTCCTGGCGTCCATGCAAATGATATTAAAAATTATCGTGAACAATAAATACACAAAAGAAAAAGAGGCAGAAAAAATAATGCAAAGATAATGCAGACCAAAGATAATGCAACTAATTTTTAGGTTTTTGTGAGTGGCAAGGTGCTAATGACAGTAATCATGTGCATACCAAAACCCCCAATGAAAGAATTGGCTTTGAAAATAATATATACACTTCTGAAGATGCTTTTCTAGATATCAGTTATTATAGGTCAAGTTTTTTTAATAATAAGTGTTTGTTGAGGAATTGGATTAAATCAAACAAAGGTAATAAGTAATGTAATAAGTATCTTCATTGCTAAGGATTAATGATGGTTATATTCTCCATTCTTATCTCTTTGGAGATTCAAGGTGCATGTTATAGAGAGATGGATGATGGTTCTTTCCAATATTAGATCAAGGAAATGAGAGATTCAGAATATTTACAATGAACTTAATGTAATGTGTTACGTAAGTTGATAATGGACAAGCTCTTAGACTCTTGAAAGATAAATGAAAATATATTGGACTTTGAATTTCTTCATATGCTGAATGTGCTCCCAAGCTGCTTCATGAATTATTCATTTACCAAAATCTCTTGTTCAAGATATTTGACTCTAATTTGTCAAATTATGAAATTCCAATCAGTGGTATTGAAAAAGATAGATAAGAATACAAATTGGATCATATAAGAGCACAAAAGAGAGTAGCTGAAGCTTGCTCTATTTAGTAAATACTATATAATACTATTCTTAAATCTATATTAATGAAATTTTAGAGAAGATAAAAAATAGATTTAAAATTTGTTTTATGTTACAAATTAGTTACTATCTTAGATATCGGATAGATGGTAGGGAAACAATCTTTGAAGACAATTTTGAATTTTGAAGTACTGTCTAAGCTCTGTTGTAACTTTTAAGAGGTGACATGGCTTTAATCAGGCTGTAAAAGTGGAATTTCAAACACTTTACAATGAGCTGACTTTCATGACCGGAATGAGAAAGGAAGGATTTTTCAAAAATTAACTATAAACTCATAACCATAAACATACAAACTCAAATTTGAAGGCCAGACTAAGCTTTTTCGCAATCATGAGCTTGTTTTTGGTTGTGACCACTATTTAACATAGATCATTCTTTTGTTTCCTATTTCCATCAAAAGTTTCAAAATCTTTCGATTTCATGTTGATTTCATTTAAAAATTTTAAAGTACAAATTGCAAATTTTGAAACCCAATATCAACGCTTTCCGCAATTTTGAGGAAATTCCTGGCATAAATAACGGCCCCTTAAAACGTGCTGGATTCTTTTGTATGAGAAATCAACTTGCAATGTTTCGAAATTTTCCAAACATGTAAAGTATAAGATTGGCACTTCGGAACAACTGCCACTTCATAGGAAAACATAAAAAATAGACATAATGAGAATACTCTCCTTATTGTGAAAATACACGGTAAAATTACATCTTCTAAATTGGATCCTTCCAGTTTTTATACGTTGAAACTAGTGAAACAAAGAAGAAGTGTGTGGAGGCCTTTAAGGCTCATCCTCAGTTCGACAGATAGAAGACTCGTTGATACTCCAACAGCCGCTAATCCGAGACTCATTTACTGTAATGACCTTCACCTTCTCGAAGTCACTGTCGGTGACTTCGAGAAGGTCATGAAGGTCATTGTTGTTCACGATCATGGCGAACCGTTCGGGATGGACTCATAGTAATTTGGTTGAGTTGAAGCAGATAAGTGATGATATACATCTGTGCAATCTATTTGGTGTTATGATTGGTGTGTTGGTGAATGTGTTGTTCACGATAATGGCGAGCCGACCGGATGGATTCAGTGTCATTTTGTTGAGTTGAAGTCAGATTAGTGATGATGTACGTCTGTATAATCTTATTTGGTATTACGATTTGTGTCTCTACTGTAGATCATTTAAGCCGTCGCATGACCCATTATTATCAGAACTCTCACTGTCTACTGTCCAAGCCCGCCATTGGTTAGACAACCCCCGAAGTCTTACCACTATATGCTTCTCTAGATGACTGTTTCTTACCCTGGGTCGCTCGTGTAGTGGCCACTCTCTCCTTAGCCCTCGCTCACTCCCTCCTAGGCCTCAGTCAACTCTTGTCCTCTGATCGCTGCTCGCCTCTACAGATTCGGCCACTAACCCGACCTCGCTCACCCCTGATCACTATCTCTTTGCTCCTAATGCTCTCCTCTCTACTTGACATGTTCCTTCCTCTCTGTTTCTACTACTCTCATCACTCACATATTGCATTCTGATTGCTTTCGCGTATTGTTTCTATCCCCTCAATACTAACTCTTTCGTTTCAGGTATTACCAAGGTACGTCACATATGCATTCCCTGCCCATACTTCGATTTTCATTCATCATGTTCATAATCTTTGCAGTTTGCATCACTTTCTAAATCTGTTCTCTGTTCTCTTCTCCTGTTACTGACCCGAGGCCCGGTAGTTTCCTGCACAATTGACTTATCATGGTTATTGAGCGGCACTTTCTTAAAGTGACCGAGTTAGCCTTGGCACTTGTTTCCTTCTACTTATTCAGCGTTTGGGGAATCATGTGCGCATAGAGCATGTTGTTATATACACTACCTAATCCTATCACACTGCGCTCCTGTTCATCTAGCACCATGTTTTCTTCTTGCTTATGGTTTCCTTCTGCTTTAAAATGCATACACTGCTTTTTAGCATCGCGTTGCTCAGGAAGGCACGTTTCCTTCATTAGATGCTGCGTACTACTCTAGATATAGAATGTCATATTATGTTCATGGAATGGATCAATCTTTGCTTCTGCTTCCAATCGATTGGACCATGTGTTTTTGACAATTCCGAGTTGCTTAGACTTGCATGCGATTACATGCGCTTACTTTCATAGATCCGCATATCTTCGATTTGCATCGGTTCTGTCCTAAGTGGGTGTGGATCCGGCCATTCTACGAACGGCTTTTGCTCCGATTGCTCACATATCTTCTTGGTGTTATGTTTGATGAGAACCTTTGTTCCTGCTCTTTGAAGTAGATGGTCTATTCTCAGGCATTCTGACTTCTGATGTATCAGACATCTTAGCACTCACTCAGCCTTCCTAGTCACACCAGAGTAGACACTCCTAATTGCACACAAAAGTACTTAACTCTCTCCTAGCCTTCAAAGACAGTACAGCCAGTTCACTCACGCAGCACAAATAATCTCCAATACTGAGATACAGAACTCCAATATAGAACACTCCTGAGATGGTGTTAGGCAGCTCAGGACTTCACGAAATGCAGAAGGGAAGTGGTAGAAATCAACTCCAGTAGAAGAAACTCCTGACTGGGATTATATAGATAGAAGAGTGTACTGAAAGGTGTGCTAAAGGGTGTACTGAAAGGTGTGCTGTAGGGTGTGCTGAATGGTGTGCTACCATAGTGCTCATGTAACACATGCAGCACATGGAAAGTATGTGAACAGTGAACATGAACAGTGTCTATTTTGTCTGATTCTAAGAAAAAGTCTCTAAACTCGAGATTACTTAATTTAACACTCCCACTTAATGAGAGTTTAGGACTATTCCCATTTCTACTACACATTTCATGTGTTTATCTTTAGGTAGTGCTTTTGTAAACACATCTGCTGTCATCTCCTGTGTAGGACAGTAAACTAACTTCACAACATTCTCCTTTTCTTTCTCCTCTACAAATCTTCTTCTAATCTCAATGTGCTTAGTCCTTGGGTGATGTACAGGATTTTTGCTGAGTGCTATACTTCCTGTATTGTCACAGTACAATGTAGTAGGACTTTCCTGCTCAAAGCCCAGCTCCTTAAGAAGTCTCCTGTTCCAAATGACTTCTTGAGTAGCATTTGAAGCAGCCATAAATTCTGCCTCAGTAGTAGACAGAGCAACAGATGTTTGCTGTTTACTACGCCAACTGATTGCTCCACCACTAAGCATAACTACATATCCACTAGTTGATCTGCTGTTATCTGTGTCATCTCCCCAACTAGCATCTGTATATGCTTCAAGAGTAGGAGCAAGTATGTTCCCTTGCTTTCTGTACTCCAAGAATGCATCTGGAGTACCCTTTAAGTACCTGAATACTCTCTTTATACCTTTCCAATGTGCTTGTGCAGGGTTGCTAGTATATCTAGCTAGTGCTCCCACTGCATAGCATATATCTGGTCTAGTACAGACCATGATAAACATTAGTGAACCAAGAGCACTCTGATACAACACTTTGTCACAGAGATTCATCTCCCCATCTATGATTCTGCTGTGCTTCCACCCCAGATCAAGAGGTGTAGAGACAGGATTCGCCTCTGTCATCTGATACTTAGCTAGCATGGATCTCACATACTGTGGTTGACTGATTCGGATCCATCCTGCTTCTCTGTCTCTGCTCACTTTGATTCCCAAAATGAGTTTTACAGGACCAAGGATAGTCATCTCAAAAACAGAGCACAAGAAATCTATCACTCCTTTGATAGATTCCATGTTCCCCAACAGTAATAGATCATCTACATATACAGCTATGTATACATCATCTCTAGTATACACACTCATGTCAGAATCTGCTCGTTTGAAATCCTGCTCTCTCAAGTATGAGTCTAGTTTCTCATACCAGGCTCTAGGAGCTTGCTTAAGACCATATAAGGCCTTCTTAAGCAAGCATACTTTTCCTTTGCCTTCAGTATATCCATCTGGAACATCCATGTAAATAGTCTCTCTCAAATCTCCATTGAGAAAGGCTGTTTTCACATCCAACTGCTCCACTTCCCAATCTCTCTCTACTGCAAGAGCTAGAAGCATGCGAATAGATCCATACCTGGCAACTGGTGCAAAAGTTTCTGAATAATCTATTGATGCTTTTTGATTGAAGCCCTTTGCAACAAGTCTTGCCTTGTACTTCAGGATCTCATTCTCAGCTCCACGTTTGACCCCGAAAACCCATTTGCAGCCAATTGCTTTCCTACCTGGTGGTAAATCAGCTAGTACCCATGTACCATTAGTCTGAAGAGACTTCTTCTCTTCTACTATAGCCAACTCCCACTGACTCAAATCTGGTCTGAGCATAGCTTGCTGTAAAGTGTCTGGATCACAATCTTCATGACAAATGTAAGATTTATCTAACATCTCTTCTGATAGAAAACCAAGTCGGTCAATAGGTTTTCTATCTCTATGTGATCTTCTTGGCTCTGTGCCCAGAAGATTCATGCTGTCTCTTGACATCTCTGGAGTCTCACTCAGAGATTCTGCATCTGCAGTCTGCTTCTGGGGGTCATCTTCTGTAGTATCAGAATCAGAAACCACTGTCTGTTTAGGCCTTCTTTTGTACACCTTTAGACTCTCCTTTGGTGAACCATCAGCTTCAGGTAGAGATTGCTCTTCTGATGATTGATCTGAAAAACTGACTCTGCAGCTTGGGAAGATAGATTGATCAGGCTGATCAAACTGATCAGCTTGCTTCTGCAACTCATCACTGTTCTCACTCCAAGTCCTCAATTCATCAAAGAGTACATCTCTACTTCTGATGATCTGTCCAGACTTAGGATTGTACAGAAGATATCCTTTCAGTCCCTCTTCATATCCTAGAAAGAGCATTCTCTCAGCCTTCTTTGTGAACTTCCTCCTCTGCTCCTTGGGGATATGAACATAGGCAGGACATCCAAAAACTTTCAAAGCTGAAAGATTAGGTGTCTTACCACTCCAGCATTCTTCAAGAGTTCTTCCTTGCAATGCTGTGGTACCACTGATATTTCTAAGAAAATCTGCACCCCAAAACTTTCTCTCCAGCTTGGCATGTTGGAGCATTGCCAATGCTTTGTCCACCAGTGTCCTATTCAACCTTTCTGCAACTCCATTCTGTGCAGGACTGTCTCTGGCAGTACAGTCAAGGAGGATTCCCTTTTCTGACAGAAAAGAGAGGAATTCCTCATTCCTGTACTCTCTGCCTCCATCTGTTCTCAATCGTTTGACTTTCCTCCCAGTCTGCAACTCAGCCATGGCTACAAACTTCTGGAATTTTTGCAGCACTTCATCCTTTCTTTTCATGAGATAGATAAAGCTCTTTCTACTGTAATCATCCACAAAGGAAATGTAGTAGGCTGCTCCACTCAATGACTTCTCAGTCATGTATCCCCATACATCTGAATGTACGACATCTAGAAGACCAGAAGCTCTAGATGAAGATTTCTTGGGGATAGGAGCTTTATGTGCCTTACCTTCTGCACACCCAATGCAGAATTTGAGTTTTCCTTTGGGATCTAGTTTCAACCCCTCCACTACCTTCTCTAGAGCATATAAGTTTTGCTCTGACAGGTGCCCTAACCTCAAATGCCAGAGATGGATATCATTTCTGTTTTCTGCTACCAACGCAGAATCAAAACAATCAGCTTCCATCAACTTGAACAGCTTCCCTTTGGCAGTACCATACCCAAGGACCAACTCTCCTTTCTTCAAAGTACATTGATTTCTGTTGCTTTCAAACAGAACATCCACTCCATGCTCCATGAGGCTATGTACTGATATCAAGTTCTTGGTGTAATCTGGAACATACAGTACATTTTCCAAATAGCCTTTTCCAGAACATCCCATGAAGGCAATGGGAACTTTGCCAATTCCTAACACTGGATTCAGAATCCCAGGTCCACAACGGACACTCTTGGGAGTCTTCAGAGGTTGAAGAGTCGAGAACAGCTCCTTCTGATAACAGATATGAGAGGTGGCTCCTGAGTCCAAGAACCATCCAGAACCGTTTGAGGACAACTGTGATTCTGCCAACACTCCACAATCTGGCTCTTCTGCTGAGTACCCCTCCTCATCGCTGACTATTTCATGGCACTCCTCTGAGTTGTAAGCTGAACTCCTAGATGTTTGACCTTTTCCTGGTTGAGGTCTCTTACCTACCTTCTTCAGCTCTCGTTCTCTCCTTTCTCCTCTCTTGGGACATAAAGGTGCAATATGACCTTTCTCATGAAAGAAATAACAAGTCCTGTCATCAACACTACTAACTCCTTTACCAGATTTACTCACTCTGGCTTGCTCTGGTTTGCTCACTCTTCCATCTGGCATTCTTCTTGAACGAGAAGAAGCACTGAACAGAGCAGCATCTCCCTGCTCATTTAACTTCAGCCCTTTGTCCTCTTTGTGTCTGCTAAACACCAGCAATTTGTGTATCACAGAATCCCATGTGACAGTTTCAACTGGTAAAACTTGCAGAGCTACTAGGACAGAGTCATAACTTGAAGGAAGACTATCTAAGAGATGATTGATCTAGTACTTCTCTGTAAGTACAACCCCATCCTCCTTGATACTCTTGAAGAGTTTCTGCAATTTTGACAGATAACAGGTGAAATCTTCACCATCCTGCAATCTCAAGTTCTTTACTGCAGACCAGACTCGATAGGAGCTCTCCAGCTTCTCAACAGTGTAATAACTCTTGATTTTGTCCCAAATCTCCCAACTCCAAGCATAAGTATCTACTAGGTCTCTAGCTGGCTCTTCCATAGCCCTTAGCAGAAACCTCCTAGTAGTAGCATGCTTGACTCTCTCCTCCTTGTTGGTCTCTAGCTCATCTATATCATGAGCTTCTAATGCAAACTCTAGACATTCATAACTGTCTAAGATAGACTTCACATCCAAAGCCCAAGCTTTGTAGTTAGTCTTTCCCAATTTTTCTATCTCTCTGAGTTCTCCTATCAATCCCAGTGGTGATTGTGGGCCCATAACTTGATGAGAACCTTTGTTCCTGCTCTTTGAAGTAGATGGTCTATTCTCAGGCATTCTGACTTCTGATGTATCAGACATCTTAGCACTCACTCAACCTTCCTAGTCACACCAGAGTAGACACTCCTAATTGCACACAAAAGTACTTAACTCTCTCCTAGCCTTCAAAGATAGTACAGCCAATTCACTCACGCAGCACAAATAATCTCCAATACTGAGATACAGAACTCCAATACAGAACACTCCTGAGATGGTGTTAGACAGCTCAGGACTTCACGAAATGCAGAAGGGAAGTGGTAGAAATCAACTCCAGTAGAAGAAACTCCTGACTGGGATTATATAGATAGAAGAGTGTACTGAAAGGTGTGCTAAAGGGTGTACTGAAAGGTGTGCTGTAGGGTGTGCTGAATGGTGTGCTACCATAGTGCTCATGTAACACATGCAACACATGGAAAGTATGTGAACAGGGAACATGAACAGTGTTCGTCCATGAACAGTGTCTATTTTGTCTGATTCTAAGAAAAAATCTCTAAACTCGAGATTACTTAATTTAACAATGTTAGGTATCTAGCAACATTGAGGAGTGGCACTAAAGAGATCCCCTCGGAGTATGATATATACTCGGAGTAAAAGAATCCTAAAACTGGCTTACTCGTCAATAGCCTGAGGTTTTTTCGACAATGACAGGAAGGCGTCAATCAGTCGGCAAGTGAGACATACTCTGTGAGTGAGTAGCGAATACAGGTTTTGGTGATGAATGGAGAAGTATATGAATCAGGATAAAGACACACATCATTTTAGAAATTAGTTTAGTTGGAATCGAATGTTTATAAAACCTGATACTGATTAACTTCACTTTCAAGCTAGCATCCTCAGAATATTACTCCATGGAACGTTTTTGTAGGATAAGCTTCGGACAGCCTAGAACTGTAGCGAAGTTCTATGTTGTAAAATTCTTGAGATGTGTAGATTGTACGAACTAATGAAACTACCCAGTAATTTTGTTGTCCTTTCCTGTACTGGGGAGTGAGCAGCATGTAAGCTTGCTGGTATCCAGCTTACATGCTTCTCAATTGCTTACATGTTTCTCATGCTTCAAGCAATAAAGTCCTCAAATTCCTGGTCTTTCAATAATCCTTCGAGAATCTTGGGAGGCACACAAGCCTGGAAGGACACCGCAATATCTGAATCAGAAGGACCTTCGAAGAATAAGAAGGCACCCATTGGATGCTTCTTGAAACAAAGATTGGGACTAGACAAGAATGGCTTGCCAGATCCAAAATCCAATGCGTAGTAGTTGTCGAACCACAACCAGGAGGTCATACCGAGGCTGATCTGCCCTCCAGACATGTCGGTAGGTGTTGATCCCTCTCTTTGACTGGCCATCAACCGAACCATTTGTCCCGCCATTTGGTTTCACAATCATTTTGTTAAGTTGAAAGCAGATTAGTGATGATATATATCTATATAATCTATTTGGTGTTATGATTTGTGTCCACTGTAAATCAGCTAAGCAGTCGCATAACCCATTATTAACAGAACTCTCACTATCTACTGTCCAAGCGCGCCAGTAGTTAGACACCCCCCGAAGTCTTACCACTGTATGCTTCTCTATATGACTGTTTCTTACCCTAGGTCGCTCGTGTAATATCCACTCACTTCTTGACCCTCGCTCACTCCGTCCTAGGCCTCAGTTAACTCTTGTCCTCTGATCGCTGCTCGCCTCTACAGATTCGGATTTACGGATTTGACCACTGGCCCGACCTTAACGTTTCGCTCGCTCACCTCTGATGCTATCTCTCTACTTGAGATGTTCCTTCCTCTCTGTTTCTACTACTCTCATCACTCGCGTATTGCATTCTGTTTGCCTTCGTTTATTGTGTCTATTCCCGCAATACTAACTTTCGTTTCAGGTATTACCAAGGTACGTCACATCTGCATTCCCTGCCCATAGTTCGGATTTCATTCATGTTCATAATCTTTGCAGTTTGCATCAGTTTCTAAATCTGTTTTTTTCTTTATTTCTCTGTTCTCTTCTCCTGTTACTGGAGAAGAGGTATTACCAAGGCCCGATAGTTTCCTGCACAATTAACTACCATGGTTCGTGAGCGGCACTTTCTGGAAGTAACGGAGTTTGCCTTGGCACTCATAGGCTTAAAGAAGAAATTCGATACGGAGGGTATTGGCTCAGCTACTTCGGCACTTTGTGAGGGACTGATGAAGTCGTTCGCGCTTTTGCGAAAATTTATTATGGCATTCTGACAGTTTCCTTCTAGTTGTTCAGTGTTTTGGAACTCATGTGCGCATAGAGCATGTTTGTTGTGTACTTTACCTAATCCTATCACACTGCGCTCCTACCCATCTACCAGTAGCACCATGTTTCCTTCTTGCTTACGGTTTCCCTCTGCTTTAAAATGCTACGCTGCTCGCTAAGGCAGGTTCCTTCGTTAGATGCTGCGTACTACTCTAGATATAGAATGTTCTGTTAACTTCATGGAATGGATCAATCTTTGCTTCTGCTTTTAATCGATTGGACCGTGTGTTTTTGACAACTCCGAGTTGATTAGACTTGCATGCGTTTACTTGCTTACATCCGCATATCCTGGGTTTGCATCGGTTCTGTCCTTAGTGAGTGTAGATCCCGCCGTTCTATTAACGGCTTTTGTTGCCATTACTCACATACCTACTAGGTGTTATGTTAGGTATCTAGCAACATTGAAGAGTGGCACTAAAGAGATCCCCTCGGAGTATGATATACACTGTGAGTAAAAGAATCCTAAACTGGCTAAATTCGTCAGTCAATAGCCTGAGGTTAGCTCGACAATGACAGGAAGGCGTCAATCGGTCGGCAAGTAAGATACATACTCTGCGAGTGAGTAGCGAATACAGGTTTTGTTGGTAAATGGAGAAGTATATGAAGCAGGTTAAAGACACAAATCAGTTTAGAAATTTAGTTTAGTTGGAATTGAATATTTATCAGACCTGATAACGATTAACTTCACTTTCAAGCTAGCATCCTCAAAATATTACTCCATGGAACGTTTCGGTAGGATGAGCTTCTAACAACCTAGAACTGTACAGTTGTTCTACCAGAGACACTGGCACACAAGGACAAGTAATAATACCCGGAAGGAAAAAGAGAAAAGAATGCGAAGCACCAAGAAATGCAAATGGAGAAAGGAAAAGGAATGCAAAGCACCAAGAAGTGCAAAAGGAAATACGTGCACGATTTTAGGCCCAAAGAGAGGCTAGAACCTGATGCAGAATTAAAGCCCCAAGCCCAACAAGGGAGAAGGAAACCAAACCAGGTAATTTATTGCTTCATTGTTGAACTATTGTACAATTCTTAAAGCAAACCAAGTAATCTGCTGCTAAACTATTGTACAATTCGTGGAGATGCAGATTGTGCGGACCAATGAAACTATCCAGTAAATTCCATTGTCGTTCCTGTACTGGGGAGTGAGCAGCATGTAAGCTTGCTGGTATCAACCTTACATGCTTCTTCTCGATTGCTTACAAGTTTCTCATGCTTTAAGCAACAAAGTCCTGAAATTCCTGGTCTTTCAATAATCCTTCGAGAATCTTTGCAGGCAGAAGACACTGGATGGACGCCGCAATATCTGAGTCAGGAGGACCGTGAAACACTAAAATGCCACCCATTCCATGGTTTCTAAAACAAAGATTTGGACTAGACAAGAATGGCTTGCCAGATCCAAAATCCAATGCGTAGTAGTTATCGAACCCCAACCAGGAGGTAGTACAGAGGCTGATCTGCCCTCCAGACATGTCGGTAGGTACTGATCCCTCTCTTTGACTGGGCATTTGTCCCGCCATTTTGGCCATTAAAAACTGATTTGCGAGGAATTGAGGACCTGATTGGTGATTCACACTCTTTATAACTTCGTGGACTTTGACAGCACTAGAGCCAAAGGAGCTATCCAATGCTCCGAGAGGAGCGATGATTGTCACGTTGCCAATATATTCTTCTGACAGGATGGGGGTGCTCCACCGTTTTCTACCCTCAACTGTAGCCCACACGTCGAGCTTATCCCCGATTTCCCCGTCGAAACCTTCGGTAGGATGACTAATCCTTCGGAGACATTGGGCAAGTTTAGCCTGTATGCATTCGAATCTTGTGGCATAAGGTCGTCGTCCCGACATGTCAGAAGCGTAGGCTTGTTTGGCTTCTCCCTTCAGCTTTTCAATTACCTCCTCCTTTACGGAGAAGAATCTGGTAGGGTCTACTGTAACGGAAGTACCATCAAGTCTGAAGCGCCGCGCCAATGCATCATCCACGTTCTTCGAATCTAGTGAAACCCCAAACATTGCAGTTATATCTTTGTCGAGATGTGACGGTAATGCAGATCGATCACATATTGGCGCGATGGATGTGTGACCTGTCGCTGCAATTTCGGACCAGGCTTTCAAGAATCGATCAAAGCCCATGCCGTCAACAGTCATGTGGTTGAAATTGGTTGTGAGTGCAACTCCTCCACATTTGAAACCAATTACCTGGTCAGAACACAGCATGTAAGAAAAGGGTAGTAAAATGGATCGTAAATGCTTGATTTGACCAGAACAAGAATTTCTGCTGATGGTCAAACATTATCGGCATTCTTGCTCAGAGGCTTTCAAACTTACAAACTTGGTTAAAGGTAATCGGGACACTGGATCTAGAGCTGAACATTAGGTGACTTTTGAGATTCACGAGCGTGACCAAATCTACTCTGAACAAGTATGCGCAGAGAACTCATCACTTCCCTTACTGGCTTGACAAGGATGTCCGCCTATGTGCCGGAACTGCCAGTAAGAGATGGGACTGTATTCTTTTTCATTAATATGTAACCTTGTAAAGCTGTTTCCAGTAAATTCGCTGTCAAGATCGACAGTAAAAGGTGAGAAATTAGGACGGGGTCCAGCGAGCGGGACCTTTAGATGGGTTGATGCTAGATGGTGTGATGCTATCGATCAGTGATAGGAGAAATTGTCAAGAACGAGGAAATACTACTGTTTAACGACAAACAGAAAGTGTTAGTGGTCTAATTTAGCAAGAAAGAATTCTCAGACGAGAACATTCTTACGTGAATTTTAAAGAACACTCACCATCACCCCGACTTCATAGATTTAAACCCAAATGTTTGCCAAAACAACTGTCGGAACAAGAAGTATATTAAGCCAACATTGCAGTCAACTGCATTTGCTTCCAAGTTTAGGAATTAAGGAATACAGATTGTAAAGAATACCCAGTAGTTATAGACACGATAGTGCAATCTACCAAGCTCCTATCAAGAGCGACCTGTTAAATCACCAACGTACTGACCAAAAGAAAATTTCAAGGAGAGTGAACTTTCATCTCGAAGTTGGACTGAGTTTGATTAAACTCACTTGAACAAGCAGAGATGGGAACTCCGTAATCTTCGCCCCGGCTCCTGATGACTTGTGAAGTACTGATGGTTGGAATCCAGGTATAGCAAACTCTCCCGTGAGAAGTTCAATGGGTGTAAAATGATGATAATCTACGAATTTGTCCATGTCATCGTCAATAGTTGCCTCCACAAACACAGCTCCTTCATCGTTGCAGATCAACTTGCGGATCCAGCCATCTTCTGCTATAATCCACTTCCCAGCAAATGGATAGAAGATACTCAAAACCGCGCTCAAGGAGTCTTTTACTGCACTTACGAATCGGGACAGTCCTGAGGGATCTGAAGGATCCAGGCGGTAAAAGGTGACACTCGGAACATATACGTCAATCACGAAAATGTCGTAAGCACTTGGATGAATCACATCGGGATGCTCAGTTTTTGAATTGGGTCTGACCTTGCTTATGACAAGATCCTCCAGGATCTGAGGTGTAAGTGATGATCCTGAAGCTATCGCTATCGTCATTATCTCTCAACAGAGAAAGTGAGGGCAGTCAAAACCCAATACCAGGTTTTGGTGTTACGGCTTTGTGGATCAATTTATCAACTCTTCGAATCTCGACTATTCATCTGCTACAAACCTGAAAATTTACAAAAAGTATTCCTGAGTATCTTCACAATCTAAGACTAACTAATCAGCTGTAATTGTTCGGGCAAGCCACACGGACTGCTTGGACTCATTAAAACTTGCTGTTGGATTTATACAACGCACTCACTTCTAATCACGTTGACTATGCAAGCCTATGAATGCTACTTTCATGTGCAAGTCCGGATATTTTCAATACGAAACTCAAGAATTGCTCACTGACAGACGATTTCCAAGATCAGAGGAGGCCTTCCCCTACGAACGCGATTTCACACTTGAAAATTGCAACCAGCTCAGAACTACACGGCCCATATATATCAAGAAAAAATCACAGGCTTGCTTGCAGCGTACGGCTCTTTGTATTGGCAACGAAAGCAGCGCGATCTGAGTCCGACCTTTATCCTTAGTTCATGCTCGGAGTAGATACGAAATGCCGGTTGGTTCCTGGGTCTCAAATTCTACTTGATTCGCATTGCGACAGAAAATGGCAGCACTAATTCAAAAGTGAATTCACATTTCAGAAACGAAGGCGATTGTCAGGGAGCAGGTGAAGTCCTATCCTAGTGCGGGTTAAAGTCTTCTTGTGAATATACTTAAGTCTTCTATAGATTGATACCGTCCCAAAGTCCTTAGATTGCATAGCGACCTACAGTCTACTTGGGAAAAGGTGTACGAAACCTCTGCAAAAGATGGCAATAGGGACCTCAAGTCTTCCGGGGAAAAAGTGAACGGAACCTCTGTAAAGGAGCTTCTACGTGGGGACTTGGACGCGGAGGTGGCGATGAGGGACAGAAAGAAAGATGGAAGGATTAGAGAAATTTAGTAAATTTTGGAAATTTCGAGGGTACACCGAACATAGAATATACAAGTGAATAGGTCAATCCATTCGTTTTCAGTTTTACAATATCAGTTCATTGGTATTCAGATTAAAGTAATGGAGAACTTATTTTAAAGATATAAGAATATTTAGACTTTAAGAGTTGGACTGATTATTTCATAATGATAATAATAGAGAGGTGTTAGGAAATTTATTTTTTTGGTTATTATATTTTAGTTCCATTGGAAAATATGGAAATATAAAATACTTAAAATTTAAAGTTTTAAATATTTCTAGAGTTATTATCTATTTTATGAAATGAAAGATATTTTTAAAATTAATTTTTATTCAAATGTGACAAGATGTGAATGGATTATGATTGTGCAAGTGAGGGGAGATTAAGTAAGAGTATCTTGTATATGTATCTTGTTTATCTTTTAGACGAGTATCTTGTATCATGATTTGATCACTTGGCATTACATATGCTACATCCATCTCTTTGTTGTTTATTTCAAAGATTTTGAGAGTCACACTAGTGGTTCATACGCCATAAGATTATTTAGGATGACTTTTCCATGTCCATACTACCTACATAAGATTCCTAATACAATCTACAATCTATGATGATGTTAGATAGTTTTTAGTTTACCACTTGATGGAGTCAGCATGGATTTTATTCTTGTTACTCTCATGCTTGTATCTTTGTTGTACTAGAAGGGGTTGATAGATTGACATGTGATTGTTTGGACGAGTTACCATGGTTTTTATTCTTGTTACTCTCATGATTAGTATCTTTGTTGTACTAGAGTGGGATTTGTGAGACAAAGAGAAATGGCTACTAGAGGAGGATTGAACTTTAAATGGAGGATTGAACTTCCTTATAAAAAGGTGACTGTTCGGGCTGCACACTCACGAGATAAATTCAACTACATAATTCTACAGATTCTACTTGATTGTGATGGTATAGCACATTAGGTCAAGTTGGAGAGTATAATATGCAGTTGCATGAGCTATTTCTTCCTTAGTTTTTTATATCCTTTGGCAAGAAAGAGAATACCACTAGCGTTTAAAGTTTTAGTTTTAGGAGTTTTTTCATGTCTTGATATATTGCTTTTTGCATATGCAATGTGCTTTTGCACATCACACTTTCCTCAAAAGGCTTATCAAGGATGGTTTCTCAACATCATAGAGATTACTTTTTCCAAGCCAATGATCCCTCTAGTGGTTTTATTGAGTTATTCCAAGTGGTTATCACAATACTGATGGGAGAGATTCCTACATGAATTAATGAAGTACTAAGTGCTAGTTGACTCTGATGATGGAGAAGGATACATGGACATTAGACCAATTGCTATTTGGGAGGTCTTCTTGTATATTTTTTTAGCCATATCATTGTCCTTCAATACAATTCTCACTTCTCATAGCATCATAATTCACATTAATTTAGAATTGCTACACCAAAAGATGATAAAGCATTCCTAGATATTTACCTAGAATGAGTTTTTTTAACAAGATGTTGAGAATGCTTTTAATAACATCTCATGTGTGTCCATCTTATGAGAACTTAAAGAGTCTAATGGATTTTGGCAAGTCCAATTCTTTTCATGCAATTCTTCTATAATTTTCCTTCTTCTTTTTATTTATTGGCATGATTTATCTTGGTATTATACTCTGACCATTAATTAATTATTAGTATGAAATAAATTTCTTTTTAGAAATATCTTTATTTATCATGATTGAATAGAACTCTTTAATCTATTACTTTGGCCATGTGAACTTATATTTCCACTTTACCTTATAAGATTTCTCTAAATTAGAGGTTTATCTAGTTTCTTTCTGGTAATGTAAATTTTTGGAACACTTTCTCCTTCCTCTGCTTTCTTTGTAAGTTCTATACCTAGGTGCCCTAAACGAGTGGATTGATAAACATAGATGGTCTAAACAAACAATCGTATTTACGGACATAGATGCTTTAAACGATGATGTAACCTTGTGAAGTTAAGGTTAAACAACGAAATAAGTGTACCATATGAAAAGAAATACAAAGCCACGAAATTCAGAATGAGAAGAAAATATGAAACGGGAGGAACAAAGTGACACAGAAAAAAAGATAGAGAAATAAAAATAAAGTTGAGATAAGAGATGGGTTCGACGATTATCTAACGCAGAAAGGTAGCTTGAGGTAACCTATTCAAACAGGTCATGCAAATTCGAGAAATGGCATGTACGTTTAAAAGAATATTGCAAGTGTGCTTGTAACCGGCACTAGCAAGTTTACATATTTCTGAAAACCTTTAATCTCCTGTTACTTTGTCTTTTCTGACCACTCCTCAATGAGCCGGATATTTTAAGGGGCATTTATTGTGCATGGAATGTGGTTGCCGCAAATCGAAAATCTGTCTAATGGCGATGGAGCTTGCGGCGAATATCTTCGAAGATCCCTTCCGCAAATAGGGGTGCGGAAATGAAGAAGCCCCTCATCTCCCCCTCTCTTCACGGTACCGCTCAGGTCCTGCTGCCGTAGTAAGGTTTTGACTTGAGGTCTCCCCTGGTCTGACGTACCACCTATTTGGTGCAGACAAAGAACGGTTCCATGCATCGTGTCTCCAGACGATTCGTAAGTTATTCTGAAGCCAGACATACTACTAGTACGGCGAAGATAATGGACGCACTGCAAAGACAGTTGAAGTCTCGCAACGACATGAACTTGGTCATTGTGGTTGAGAATATCATAATAATGTTTACATCTGATCTATCGGTTCTGTCAGTAATTGAAGCTTCCCCTACGCGCGTGAGTGCCAAGAGCAATGACGTACAGCTTCTCGACAGAACCAGTTGTTATCTTCGATGGCAGTCCTCGTGATACCGCCCATGAAACTGCTTTTACAGGACCCAGGATCTGCGCTAAGTGAGACCCTAGCCCTTCGTTGATCCTAGCCCTAGCCCTTCCTTTTGTTTTCACTTTCACTTTCTTTGTTGTTTGAAGTGGAGGCGCGGGGGAGATGCGGGAGAGTGTGGAGACGGGAGAGGAGAGGGAGAGACGTGAAACAATTTGATAATTCTTGAGTGTTCTCCGGCATGTAGCAATTGAGCAAATAGTCAATTCTTTTCGTTTTTCAATTTCGGTTCTATTGATACCTAGATTCAAGATTATGGAGAATGGAGATTCTATTGGTACCTAGATTCAAGATTATAGAGAACGGAGTAAAAAGTTACGAAATATTTTAGCTTTTTTAGGGTTGAGAGTAATCATTATACATTGAGAATGATGGGTTAGAAATTTTCATTTCTAATTTCTTGGTTTTCGTGATTAAGTTCCATGTGAATTTAATTCTAAAATTTTGGAGATAGAAATTGAAAATTATGAGAGTTTATAGATTTTAAGGTTTGGAGAGATTGTTTCTTATGTGAGTTGTGATGTGAGAGGTTGTGATTTTGCAGAAATGAGGAGATATGGAGAGGAGTATCATGTGTTACTATCATTATTCTTGTGCTAGCCATGGCTACACCTTCCCATGTGGGGTTGCCTAGAGCGGGTCGGGATTCACCATGCTCGGTGTGTCATCGACGCTTTATCTCGCGAGGGGTAAAGACCCATGTGGGAAGGATGCACAAGTACTATGATTGGACCACTTGGGATGCTCATGTGAGACGAGCGACCACATCGACTGTAGTGATACTCGGGATTACGCACGCTTCTTCTATACCTTCGTTGATCGCTCTAGGGATACCGATCGAGTTGTGGGAGTGGTTAGCTTATCAGGCGGGTTGCATTTTGGGGTTATTTGAGACTAGTTTTCCATGTCCACGTCTATTCCATAGACTGCCCCTCACACTCCATGATGAGGCTAGACAGGCTTTTTGTCTACCATTGGATCGTTTGGCACGTGATCCCTTGGACGAGTTGGCGTGGTTCCTATTCCTCCTACTCCCTCGATGGTGTCTTCGTTATGCTAGAGGGGGACACGTGGGGCATAGAGAGGTGGCGGCTAGATTTCGTCGATTCCGAGCGGGGGATTGGGCAATGCTTCAGGAGGAGTCTGTTAGGGCTACACAATTTAGGAGACATGCATCGCCACAAGATACCACAAATTCCACTCGATTACGATGATGTAGTACATTGGGTCAGGCGTGAGAGTTTAGTAGAGCAACACGAGCGCTACACCCTTTGTCTATAGCGAGTCCTACTGATGAGACCATCTCTTCCCTACGCTCATTGCATCCTATAGCAGTAAAGGGACTACCACTAGAGGTCTTAGATTATCAGCCTGAGCAGCCTTTATGTCTTGATAGGTCGCTATTTGCACAAGCATTATTGTGCACTGCCCCTCGCCTTTCCTCAGGAGGCTTGTCAGGGATGGTTTATGAGCACCTTAGAGATTGCTTCCAAGCAGATGATCCTTCTAGTGGTTTTACCGAGTTGTTTCAGGTGGCTACAGCAGTAGCAAGAGGAGACATTCCTATGTCTATTAGTCGGGTCTTAGGTGCTAGTCGACTTCTCGCGATTGAGAAGGACATGGGAGGCATTAGACCGATTGCTATTGGAGAGATCTATTTGCGTTTGGTCAGTCGTACGATTGTCCTTCAGCATCGTTCTCACTTTCGACAACACCTTAGTCCACATCAGTTTGGAGTAGCTACACCTGGAGGATGTGAGGCTATTTCTCTAGGCATTAGAGCACTCCTAGATATCCATCCGGAGTGGGTCGTCCTATAGGTGAGAACGCTTTTAATAGCATCTCACGTGCATCCATCTTTAGAGAGCTTAAGGAGGCTGGTGGATCCTTGGCGAGTCTCATTCCTTTTGTGCGGTCTTTTTATGGCTCTCTTGCTTCCCTTTACTACCAGCATGGTGGTTCACAGGAGTGAGTCACCGTCTTGGAGTCAGCTGTTGGTACACGACAAGGAGATCCTTTGGGGGGGCCCTTATTTGCCATGGCTCACTTTAGAGCTCTCCTATCTACTACTTTGGCCATGCCAGGTTGTGTATTTCCCTCCTTGGCAGATGATACACACATCGTAGGCCTGTAGATCAGATTAGGCAGGCCTTTGACTACTTGACTACCGAGCTACATCTAGTAGGCTTGAGAGTCAAGGTGTCAAAGTGTAGGGCATGGTCCCCTTTAGGTATCCCTCCCCACCTTGAGCTTCCAGAGGGGTGTATCACATCCACATATGGACTTTGTGTTCTTGGAGTGCCAGTAGGATCGGAGGATTTCGTCACATGCTTCTTGGACGCTGCCCTTGCAGAGGATGTTCTCCATGTGGATGACCTTCCATTACTAGGAGATCCGCAGGTGGCATTTGGTATACTCTCTTTCAGTATTGCTCGTCGACCATCCTACCTCATCCATACATTCCCTCCTCACCGTCCTTCCTATCATGTCTGAGAGCATTTGATAGGAGGATTATGGGAGTCTTTGGTGATATTATTGGACCAGGGACTTTTGAGTGTGTGACAGGGGATTTGGCACATAGACAGATGGCTCTACCGATCTCATGTGGTGGGGTTGGCTTTCTTTCTATGGAGGAGATGGCACCTATAGCGTTTTTGGGTAGTTGGGCTCTCTCGGCACCCTTACTTGCCTCTCGTTTGTGGTTGCTGATAGGCCGGTTTTGGAGACTTATGTGATAGAGGTGGAGGGAGGATCCTTTTCTCTCCAGGTGTTATTGCGGCAGACAAGAGATAGTCTATCCCCACGAGCACAAGAGGGTTTTCCATCGTTTGCTTCACTTTCGTCAGATTGGACAAGAGGTTTATAGTCTTCCTTGATGGAGCAACAATGTGAGCATACGCTACATTCTCTCTTAGTTGACTCGTCCATTCCTCAGGCTACTAGAGCACGTCTACGCTCTTGCTCCGGCAAGGGTGCAAGCTCGTGGATCCTGGCTCGACCATGCATTAGGGCTTTCCGACTCGCACCGGCTACTTTCTCTACAGCGATGAGGTTTCGCCTAGGTTTGGTCCACCCATCTGCATCTTCACTACTCACTTGTGAGTGTGGTTCCACACTAGATGCAGCGGCGGTCCACATGACACGGTGTCCTTTTGGAGGACAGAGGATAGCTACACATGATGCCATTAGAGACATAGTGTTTGCTATGGCATGAGAGAGTGGATACTTAGCTTGGAGGGAGCGTTTGTATGCGTTGCAGACGACACGTGTCAGGGCAGACTTATACTTGGTCCGAGATGATCAGGTGACAGTAGCGGATGTCGTGGTCACGGACCCTACGCGGGATACAGTTTCGGAGGGAGTGATTACCCATCCCCCTGGATGGGCGGCGAGTGCAGCAGCAGGTCGCAAGGTCTCCAAGTATAGGGGGCATGCAGCAAGGTCACCTCTTTGTTCCTCTAGCCTTGGAGTTATATGGAGCGATGGACACGGCATTTGACACATTTGCCAAGGAGTGCGCGAGAGCTTATCATGTTAGGCGTTAGGGGGTACCACTCTCACTCTCATACTTTGTAGCTTACTTTAGACAGCGTGTGTCCATTGCTCTACAGAGGGCAGTGGCTGGTGCAATCCATAGGAGAGCAATCACATTAGGTGATGTTTCTTCGGATGCTCCAGTTTTGTGTGTAGACCGTACGACTTGCATAGCTCAGATATCTTAGGTGCGGTAGGGCAGATTTCTCATACAGACTCTATTGGGGCTTAGCCCCATGTTACCTTTTCTGTCCCTCCCTTGTATGGCTTGATGGGGTCTTCCCATCCTTCATTTTTCCTACGCGGTCGCCTTTTTTCTTTTCACCCTTCGTTGGCAAACGTCAGAGAAGACTTGAACATGATACGAGAGTCTGATATAGTAGAAGATGCGGACCACAAAGCTAAGGATTATACAGAATAAAATTAAAAAAAAATGTATATTTTTGCTACCAATTGTAATATTAATAAAATTCATTGACGTATAATAACTAAGGTCTTCCAAGGTGCGGAATTCCACTTTTTAATTATTTTTCGAATTTGCATTGAAGTAGATTTATCCCCTTTTATTTTCCAAGTTTAGGTATATTCGATTTATTACTTAAAAAACCCTAAAGTTACGATATCTCTAAAAATATCACTCAATGATCCTCATTCATTCAACCTAATTGTAATCATTTTGATTTTCGAGCAAGAATTGCAAGCTCAATGATCTTCACCCACTTGTTTCTTTTATATGTTTAATTACAACTTCATATTATGTCCTTTCTACTTTCAAGTAAGAATTGCAGATCTAATGATCTGCATTCACTTGTTTCTTTCATATGGGTATAAGTACAATTTCATATCATTGTGAGAACCATACGTTCTCTCCAGAACATGGTTTGAGCTATAGTCTCGTCGAGCTGAGGCATGCAGATCGCGTCTAACACTACATACAAAAGGTTTGCGTTAACATCGGATGAAGAACTTTTCTCTGTAAACGAGAGTGCCTGCAATTTGAAGAACCATCCATTTTGAAGAGCTCACACTGTGACTTATGCACCATTCAGCTTAAGTAGTGATTTTCCTCTCATCTAAATGAAATGGTTGTCCACTTTTGAACTCCGCTTTTCAGTCATTTCAGATCTGCATTTATGAATGCTATATTTTGCACTTTGGAAACCCTTAATAAAAAAATAAAATAAAATTTATAAATATATTTTCGGATATCTTAGGTACTGCAAGGTAGATTCCTTAGCCCCATTCTAGCCCATATGTCTTTTCCTTGTACGACTTGATTGGCTCTTTATTGTTTTCCTGCGCGGTCGCCTCTTTCTAATTTACGCAGATCTTTAGTGACGGACATGCATTGCTACTTTTGTAGAGGACAAAGTCACAAAATGTATAACTTGAATGTTATAAGAACCTTAATGTAAATCTAATTAAGATTCTTCTAAAACTGAAGCAAGAGATCCTCGAGGACTTCATTCAGAATCTACATGTGCTGATGGGTCAAAATACTGCTTTTAGAATGGCAATGCAAAGCAGTCCTAGTTACAAGTCCGAACAAGGGATCAAGATGCTTAAGCAAGGCAAAGATTTACACCTCCTATGATTCCCTTCTTTTCTTCTTCATTCTCATTGCAAGCACTATCGCTAGGTTCATTAATAAGTCGAGTAGCAATGATAGTCCGATGTTACCATCGGACTCTTGACTGTGTGCCCTTAGCGTCTTCGTCTCTTCTTCTTGTCTATTAGTGCATTTGGGTGTTCTTTTCGTAGAGTCTATGGTTTTTCTTGTCTATTTCCGTAGTTTTAGGCGCATGTATTCCATGTATACTTCTCCTTCAGGTATTTTATTGGGCCTGTTGGCCATACTTCACCATCGTTACTGGCAACATTGGGAACACATTTGTGTATTTATGTACAAGAAGGCACCTATGTATCTCTTCTACTGAGCTAATTGCACTCCACATGACATTTTTGCTTGCCTTTCTTGCCTGTTTCAAGATGCAGAAAATTTACAATTTTGTCGATAAATATTATTTTCACTAAGTATGTAGAAGTATTCTGGATCTTCTAGAACCAGATAGGGGCCTAAAGAACGCACTTAACTTCACCGTCTTTACAAGTTTACAAGTCTGCGTAGGTTGCGTTGTTTACAGGTTCTCGGTATCACGCGGACTTGATCCTTTTGAGACCTTTTCGGCTAAGTATGAAGATCCTTTGTAGTATTTAATACTACTGTCCCCATCAAACTTTAAGCTTTCTTTGATTTCGTTGTTTAAGCCTGCTTTCGTCATCTCTCTTCTGTTAGTAAGTCGTTGTTTGTTTGTTGGTGTCTCTCTAGTATCTAATCATCGATAGGACTTCAAGCTTGTTACTTAATATGGCAGTGTTAATATTGGTAGCTAACATGGCAGTAATTTTTATGCACTCTTTGATATCCGCTGCTATGCGTGCTGCATTGCAGGAGCGTTGTTTAAGTTTAGCTTCACAATTTCCCAGAACTCGGATAGTAGTAATATATACCTTTAGTGCTTCATCATTAGTTTTGTTATTGTCAGTCGCAAATTTTACGTACGCTGAATTAAGCCTAGTAATCAAGATGCTTATTGCTTCTTGCTGATTTCCATACTCACTTTCCCATTTCTTAAACCATTTCGACAATCTCTCGCAAATCTGCAAAACCTCGTGTGGGGCAAATGCTAGTTGAAAAAATGATGCTATGACTATGACTCCAATAGTTTCCGTTGAACGTTGTAATTTTTAAAACACACATACGAAGTTCAGACTGACGATACCCTATCTCATCTCCATACTATAAAAACCTTCAAATTCTCCAGTATTCTTCAACTCCTATAGAAAGAAACTCTACTCGTTCGACGTCCTTCCTCGTCCTTCTTTCTCATTCTCAGACTCTCTCTCTCTCTCGTGATACTAGCTTTCCAAGTCGCACATTCTCCAGCTCAAAAGCAGAGCGCGCATAGATATCATAAATCGGGTCAGGGCTTGAGTTACTAGCACACGAAATTCACTTATTCTATATCGTAATGTCAGAGGGCATTGGCTGGTGCAATCCAGAGGAGAGCAATCACATTAGGTGATGTTTCTTCGGATTTTCCAGTTGTGTGTAGACGGTAATACTTGCATAGCTCGGATTTCTTAGGTGCAATAGGGCAAATTTCTCATACAGGGGCTTAGCTCCAATGTTACTTTTTTTGTCTCTCCCTTGTACGGCTTGATGGGTCTTCTCATCCTTCATTTTTCCTATGCGGTCGCCTTTTACCCTATTGTAATATTCTATATAGAGAATACACATTGTTCTTTCGGGCGAAACAACAATGTCAGCGTCAAACTCTGAAATTGTTCTGATCTTTGATCAGTAAATTATTGTCCATCTCTCTGATGGTCGATTACAGAGCGAGTGCCCTTTATTGCATACAAGTTCTCGTCAGATATCTTTTCATTGTTGAGTTTCGAAAACATCTCAAACTCTCAGTCTGTCACATTTTTTAGTCTAATCTCAATCTCAATCTCGTCTTTGTAATCGTCAGGAGACTTTCATTTTAGATCTCTCCTAGATTTTATAAATTCTAGTAAGACGCCCATGCTATAAAGAGTCTGAGCAACACTATCTCCCTCTGTTCTGTTGTATGACTTATTGAGAGTAAACGGACATGGAAATGTTCATTCCATCCTAACCCTTCTATGCCAGCCAAAGGCTTTGCTAACAGCTTGGGAAAAGGAAAGAGTTCTACGAGTTACGGCAGATGAGAAAATCAATGCTTTATCCTCACCAAGAGTTTATCAGACGATTTATATCTCCTCAGACCTGCTATAATAGCCTGCTCTTGTTTGATAACGTCGGATCGGGTACAACGTTCACATCTATAGCAGTTGTGGAGTCTCATAAGCTTAACAAAAGGGGAGCTCTCGTGCTTGTGAGAGGGAAGACTTCAGCGGATAATTTTAGAAGTCAGATCAATAAATGGTCTGGTGAAGATAGTAAAGACTACGAAATAAAGAAGTGCATATCATTTGCTAATAGCTCAAAAGACTTGACAACACAGAAGTAGTATCCAGTTTTCGTAGAAAAATAATAATTATGGACGAAATACACAACCAAAAACACTTTATGTCAGAGAAGTTGATGCTGAAACTGTTTATGAACAAATAAAACTCCGGGTGCGATGCGAAGGCCAACCCGAGTTCAAACGTTTGTACGTCTATCGGAGAGTATTCAGTATTTCTGACCTGAAGACTTTGCCGAGTTTGCAGTAGTACTAGTCATACAGTCAAACACATCTGTTCTCGAGGGGGAAACATCACCGCACTGAATAACTATATTTGATGAGAAGGGGGTGATGTTTAATCCTACTCGCCGTAGGCTTGTACCAAGACACTATCTAGTCTGTGAGAATGAAGTTCAAGAAATACAAAGTGCTGGAATGCTGTGAGATGATGTGCCAAAACTAGGCGCTAACTGTACAATATGCAGGTGGTATGGATTTCAAAGGGATGATATAATACGAATAGAGAGACAATATAGCGGCGAAATTTGCTAGAGTAGTAATATACGTTCTTTTTCTATTGATGCAGACATGCAGGTCACTCCTTGATGTCTTTGTTCTTTTTACAGTTAATCGTTCAACTAATGTTAGTCATGGACCACTTTAAAATAAGAGAAGCAACTCTGGCGTGGCAGATTCACTCATTAGACGGAAATATACTCTTTTGACACGCTGTGCGTGTGTGATGATATGCCTGTCGTTGAAAGAAGCACAAAACGTCGTAAGTGTAATAGTAAATCACCGGAATTAGTATTAGTTACAACCTATAAACAGCGGAATCACCTGTAGCTCATTGATTCTTCTACTCGATTGAGCCAGAAAATGATCTTGAATTAGCAGGCAGTTTGAACTTCAATACTGTACATGAGGAAAGCAGCGCAGCCCTTGACTATATGTCATTTTCAGGATCCAAAGTAATCTTATAAACAGCAGAATCCCCTAGAGCACAGGATCGATAATTTCCATAGACGAATGCAGGAGTTTGTCCACGTTGTGCAAGCGTGTGGCCTTCATCCACAACTCCAAGCTAATAGACCCAAGTCCGCAATTCATTCTCAGATAAAACGATAGTGGAAGATAAAACAGGTTAACAGAACCGAGATTACCAAATCATATTGGCTGTTCTCGACGATAAGATTCATCTTCTTGTCGAGAACATTACATCAATTTCATCCGATCATTTGGCCTTTGGAAACCAATAGACGACCTGAAAACTCAAGCACATGTTTTCTCAGGATAGTCTTCGCTGACAAGCCTCGACTTCCAACTGACTTTGAATTTCTTCACCATTTGATATCATTTATAAGTTCGTTTCTAGAAATGTCGCAGTGAATGACTGTTGTGCCATGTAGAGTGCACTGAGAATTCGTAATTCTTCTGCTCGGAGCTCCCAGCAGCAAAGTCCGATGTCTTTGGTAAATAAGTGGTGTATTTTAAATCTAGACACGAAACTGCGATAGTTTCCAGGCCCGTTGACATGGCCTAGACGCACAAGTATCTTGTTAGCAAATAATATGAACTGATTAAGGGATTTGTACGGTCGCTACAGGGTTCACTTGGGTCTCTGGAACTAAAATCGGCACGATCGGACACACAAAATCGAAATGTCTGTTCGCAGTTGGATTAAGGAAACACAAAAGTGAAATGATTGTTCGCTAATGGGTCTGTCCACTTTCCACTAGTGCCTTAATTTTTCTTCTTGTACAGTGTCAAGTAGGTTCGGTAGTAATAAGGAGAAGGTTTTGCCCTCTTGGTATAATTTCACAATGATGTTATAAATAGAGATATTTTGTAAAATTCTATAGTATCTACAATTGTAGGGTTTTGGAGTCCAGAAAAGATAATAAGAAAAGAGGATCTCGCTAAAATTTTAATCTTATATTCTTTCAATTCCATGCAAGTTTGGACTCCAATATTCAGTTTTACAATTGCTTGAAATTTTGACCGTGGTAGAGTTGCCCATGACAATTTCTCCCGTCAGGTGACCTGGTTTTGAATTGCAAATTTTGATGCACGTTTACTCTAATTTATCGCATTATGAAACTCAAATCAGTGGTATTGAAAAAGATGACAAGAATATACAGTGAATCAAATAAGAGTTCAAGAAGGAGCAACTCATTCACAATTAGCTTTATCCATCTATCTAGAGATAACATATGATACTTATTTTTAAGATATATAATTGACATTTTAGAGAAGACTAAAATTAGAATTCAGATTTATCTTAGTTTATACATTAGTTATTTGAGATAGAGAATAGAAGGTAGGAAAACAATCTTTAAAGATAAATTTGAAGTCCTGTCTAAGCTATGCTGTAACTTTTGCGATGTGATTTGGGCTTAAACAGGCTGTGAAAGTTGAATTTAGAACTCTTTACAATGAGATAACTTTCATGACAGGAATAAGAAAATTAGGATCTTCCAAAGATTTAAACACAAATTCGATTTTGAAAGCCAGACGAAGCTCTTTTGCAATTCTGAGCTTTTTTTTGGTTGTGACCCAATAATCACTAGTTAACATAGATTACTCGTTTGTTTTCATTTACATTGAAAGTTTAAAAGTTTTGACGTTATTTTGACTTCATCTAAAATTCTAAAGTACAATTGCAAATTCGGAGAACCGATATAAATCCTCTTGCAATTCTTTTTGGGGGAATACTTGGTCATTAGTGATGGCCTTTTAAAACGTGCTGTAAAATTTTGTATGAGAAATCAACTTGCAATGTTTCAAAATTTTCCAAACATGAAAACTATAAGATTGCCACTTTGGAAAAATTGCCACTTCATCAGACAAATATCAAATGATAAGAAGAAAAGCTCCTTATAGTGAAAAATAGTGTAAAATTGCATCTTCCAAAGTGGATCCTTATTAGTTTGAATACATTAAAGCTAGTGAATTAAAGAAGTAGTGTACAGAGGCCCTAAGCTCGCCCTCAGTTCGACAGTGTAGAAGACTTGTTGATATGCCAACAGCTCGCCATGATCGTGAAGGTACTATGTACTCAATGACCTTCACGACCATGGCGAGCCGACCGGGTGGATTCACAATCATTTTGTTGAGTTGAAAGCAGATTCGTGATGATATACATCTACATAAGCTATTTGGTGTTACGATTTATGTCTACTGTAGATCAGTTAAGCATTCGACCCTTATCGGCCGAACTCTCACTATCTACTGTCCAAGCCCGCCAGTAGTTAGACAACCCCCGAAGTCTTACCACCATATGCTTCTCTATAGGACTGTTTCTTACCCTGGGTCGCTCGTGTATTCTCCACTCACTTCTTGCCCCTCGCTCACTTCCTCCTAGACCTCTGTGGACTCTTGTCTCTGGTCGCTGCTCACCTTTAAGGATTCGGTCACTGACCCGATCTTAACGTTTGTCTCGCTCACCTCTGATGCTATCTCTCTGCTTGACATGTTCCTTCCTCTCTGTTTCTACTACTCTCATCACTCGCATATTGCATTCTGATTGCCTTCGCTTATTGTTACTTTTCCCTCAACACTAACTCTTTCGTTTCAGGTATTACTAAACGTACATCAAATATGCATTCCCGCAATGTCGGATATTCATTTATCATAATCTTCGCCGTTGGCATCACTTTAAATTTCTTTTCTTTTCTTTATTTCTCTGTTTTCTTCTCCTGTTACTGACCCAAGGCCCGATAGTTTCCTGCACAATTGACTACCATGGTGAGCTGCACTTTCTGGAAGTGACCGAGTTAGCTTAGCACTCATAAGCTTAACAGAAACTTGATACGAAGGGCACTGGGCCCAGCTACTCGGCACTTTGTGAGGCACTGATGAAGTCGTTCGTGCTTTCGCGCAAATTTACAATGGAATTCTGACTAGTTGTTCACTGTTTTAGGACTCGTGTGCGCATAGCGCATGTTGTTATATAGACCACCTAATCCTGTCACACTTCACTCCTACCTATCTACCATTTGCGCCATATTTCCTTCTTCGCTTAAGAGTTCCTCGGCTTTAAAATGCATACCCTGCTCTTTCGCATCGCGTTGCTCGCGAAGGCACGTTTCCTTCATTAGGTTCGGGGTACTACTCTAGATATGGAATTTTATCTTATGTACATGGAATGGATCAACTTTGCTTCTGGTTTCAGTGGATCGGACAGTGTGTTTTTGACAGTTCCGAGTTGCTTAGACTTGCATGCGTTTACTTGCTTAGATCCGCATCTCTTCGGTTTGCATCCGTTCTGTCCTAAGGGAGTGTGGATACCTTCGTTCTACGAACGACTTCTGTTAATACCAATAATAAAATTCACCCAAAATCAAGTTAAATATTATGATTATGGTAGAAGTATTTTGATTGTTCTAATTTGTTTCATTGAAAATCTACTCGTTACAAAATCCTGCACGCCTGAATGTACCCTACGTAATAACTACCTATATTTTGCGTTTCACAAGAACCCCCAATTTGGAGAAAGAGCCATTGGCAGTGCTATTTATCGCTAAACACCTTAGATTTATTTGGTGTCTACGTAGAGTCTGTATTAATTTCCTACTTGCGTAGAGGGTCTATTTTACTGTAGAACATCCCAATTCTCTGGGGAAAAATACCTTTACCCATTCAGGCAATTATAACAAAAGACAATTTTGTGAAATTATTTTAATCAGTTGACAATACCGCTGGCATATAGCCATGCTTTGCAATCCATTTTAATTAATAAGAAAATGAGAATAATGTTAAACATATATGGGGACGAATATGTCTATTCGTGAAGATCTACCATAAAAGATACGTGGGTAGTGGAAATTATGGATATCACATATCAAATGATCTTGAATAACAAATAAGAAATGGTCATAACTGACTCTCAGACTGGAGTTCTGATTTAGGAACGAGAAAATGCAGTGTGGTCAAACGGAAATATAGAAACATTGCCTGCCAATACGAGCTCTTTACTGTCAACCATGACAAGTCCACTTTATTCATTCTACCAAGTAGGGCACCTTGAATCGACATGCTTAATAAAGCATGCCTGCAAGAATCCATCTCTGCCTAAGTTGGGGTGTGGAAATTTGACGGAATCAGTATCGCCCATCGTTGAATGCGTTGAGTGATAGTAGTGTTGTCCAGTACTACGAAAGAAACAGAAACTGCATTCAACATCGTGTCGGTTCCAGCTAGTACGCGACCTCTGTGATTGGATTATTGAGTTCCATGAAGGAAAACATCCAAACTGCAACTGCAATAACGACAGAGATATATATAACTCAAGTTTTGACGAGCTTTATCCAATCGAGTGTAGGTTATTGATTAACTATGGAGGCGAAATAGCCCTCTGTCTTCCCACCGACTTCTTTCGTACCTAACAATGCTGAATAAAGTTATGATTTCGACACCGTTGTTGAATCTAGTTCCGCTGACGATGACCATGCACCATGATTTGTTGTTCTTTCGTTCAATAATCGAAATCAACCGATATTGCCAAGTCTTGCTTTTCTATGTACATTTGACTCTAGACAATGCAACTCTCGATCATCTCATGGCACTCGGCAGGGAGAGAATCGGAAGGAGAAGCATAGAAAGGCTTGAGAGGACTGCAAATTGACACTTTGACTTCCCCAAGTGGGCTTGAGTCTTGTTGTGTCATAGTTTGCTCTTGTTTTAAGTACAGTCGACAACTGCATCTCTCGATCATCGGAATGCATTTGGACAACGAAATTGAGGCAGAGGAGTGAATTGGCATTCAATTAGACCCAGCAGATTGTAGAGAATTGCTGCCATGGCTGCAAGACGTGCTGTGGTCTGGACGCTTCGAAGACCTATGAGTCAATTTACCAGAACTGGTGGAGTTTCTTCTAGCGCCAAGCGCCCGCACCTTGCTGTACTGGAGATCGTCATGTAGCTCGGTCGCTAGTTTTGAAGCGAGAAATTTGCAGCATGGGAATCTAGCTTCTTTAAGGTGTGCTGTTTTACTTTTTTTCCCCTAGATGGTATAAATCACCTGTTTGAAAACCTTGATGACCAGTCCCCCTGGCTTAGAATCAAACCAGTATTCTCCTTCTCTGGTAGATCTTAAAAAAAAATTCTTCCTAGTTCCTCTAGTGCTTCGTATTAAAGGATGAACAAGCACCTATCAAAATAACTTCAAAGTAATGTAGATTATGTCTTTGATTCATTGAGTCCAATAATAGCATATCCAAAAAACTCTTATTAATGGTTTGAAGAGGATAAAAAACGAGATTGAGTGATAACAAAAGATCTAAAGAAGGTTATCAATTTGTTTAATTTTAAGAATTATAAATAAGTACAATCCAGATTTATATCACATCTCTTTTTTAAATGAATGGAAATCTTTATCAATCCTGATGTACAAAATGAAGACAAAAGCATTTCTCAAATCATAGTATAATCCTTAGTTGATGAAACTAAGGAACATAAAGTTTAATGAAAAGAAGGATATCGACATCGAAGCTCCAAGGCTTTAAATTATGAAAATATAGAAGCTTTAAATTGACAAATACCTTATGACTATTGTGACAACATAATGCAGATATACTAATAGTATAAATGGTAAGAACATGTCATTCCCGCAAGGATATGAGTTGGAAATGACTAAAAGTGAAGGGAAGTTGTCATAAACTGAAGTTAGTTTCCTATTTTATATTTAACATCTTGGGTATAGACCACTCCTAAAGGATGGTATCACCCATTGTAGCACACTTTAGAAAAAGAAAACTAAAATCACATTCAAGATTTATGAAGCAATGAGGTTCTTGAAGGTGATGGTTCACTTTGGCCAGAAGACCACTTCATCCCAAAGATTGCAACCACTAGATCATGTACTACCCTTCTCAGAAGGTACAACTTTGAAGGAGTCTTTTTTTAGATGAATGCTCTTGCTTTCTTATTCAGTGGTACTGGTATTTTTCTTATGCAAATAGTATGTTCTTTGCACTACTTTGTTATTCAGAACATTTAAGAATCCAACATCCAGATCAAGTGCAAAATCACACTCTCCGGTACGGGAACACTTGTGCTTTTACTGCAAAATTCCTCACCTCTATTTGTGCAAGAAAATTCCACCAACATTCAAGACAAGATGATAGCAAACTAAAGACTTTGCTTAAAAATCAAATTATAAGACTCCAATTGAATACTAAATTGTATGAGAGTGAACTTGTAAATGACTGGACAAAAATCTTATACACTATTTCCTACTTCTACTCCACCTTGAAGGGTCTAAATGGCTAATCATGTTCCTTGCAAATCCTAACTAATCCACCATCAATACTTTAAGATCTTACTCCTAATTTTATCCTGATCGAACCACCTAATTAAGTTCTTGAAAAGTGTGCGGGAAGTTGTTAGCTCTTCCCCCAAAGTTACTATTCAAACTATAAATTCCCCCCAAATTTAATGTCAGGAAGTGGTACTTGGCCATGAAGGGAGCACAAAACAAAAGTCATTCTCTTTGGAAACTAATTATAGGTACAAAGTCCTTCTAAGAAACTATAGACAAGGCCAAAGGTATTCTTCCCAAAGTTGAGGTGCAAGGCCTAAGTCCTTCTTCTTGAAAATTAAACATAAGCTCAAAGGAATTTCTTCCTAAAGTTGAAGTGCAAGGCATGAGTCCTTTGGTCTACATTTTATCTCACAATCTACAAGGAACTTCCTTAATAACAAAGTCTTGCACAACAATGAAGTTATTTGTCATTGTAAAGGTCTTGCTCCTCAAGTATTTATGAAACCAAAGACCTTCCTCTTTGAAGGTCTGAAACTTCAAACTCTTGTAACTCTTGATATAAAATACCACAGTACCACAATTATGTTCAAACAACCTAAGTATGGCTTCTTGATGCATCATTCTAACAAATTTTCTAAAACCTTAGTATAACTTTCTGTATCTTTATCATGATGAATAAGTGAATACAACAATTAATACTCCTTGATTTACCATACATCTGATTCAAGTCTATATAGTAACCTACATTTCCAATGTGTAAATTAGTAATTTCTCAAAATATAGAAGAGAGAAAGATATAACTCAAACATATATTAATATACAAGGAAGAAATAAATTGATATATAAGATATAGATGAAAAATAGGATATATGCCATCATACATTTTCCATTTTGGTAAATTTCACGACGCATTTTCATTTTCCTTCTGTCCTATTTTTTCTTGTTTCTTGTAGTTTAATAGTGTTGTAGACAATATATTGGAACCTAAGTAGGATACAACAATTATTTTGGGTCTCATCCTTCACAAAGTCAAAATACGGCCTGTCAAACCTCTTGGAGGATGCAAGTGTATGGAACAAGGACCGGAATTCTCTTATTGGGACCAGAAAACAATAGCATTATATAGTATCCTAATTATGATAAACAAACCTCTTGACAAGGCCTTCAATATGAGCTTGCTCACAACAACATCAAAAGTTTGTGGAACTCTTTCATACAAGCTACAGAACAACACAATTCAGTAAAAAAAGAGCTCCATGGGATTCCATTGCCAGTTCAAAAGTACATGAATTGTAACTTTTGGCATGTCGGCAAAGAACCATTCATGACCATTTTGTGCAATGGATTCACACATGTGGTGTCTGTCCAAGACACTTTGCCAATGGTCATGATAGTTGAGGAATTATTGGGCGGGAAGATCTATAAAGAGGCAACCCCACCCCAAGGGAAGTTACTTTTCACTTTTGCAATTTATATTCTTCTCATGCAGGAATAGCTTGAACCTCCATCCAAGATTTGCTGCAAACTCAAGTGCAGGAGTGTAGGAGTGCTAGGGAGTAACATGATAGACACTAGTTTTCTACAATTGAAAGATGGTGAACCAAGTGATAGTGGTCAGGACAGAGGTCAAGCAATGCAAGACAAAGATTGTTTGAAAACCACCCAAACTATCCAAGTGGGGATTGCTTATAAAGTTGAGTACTTATGCAATAGAAAGCTAGACTTTCTTCTTGTGGGACTAGAGCTTGACAAACATATCCTTGCTAGAAGAAATCCAAAACAACACTTACTTGATAGGAAATTCATCAAGGCCAACCTCATCATGAGGACAATCTAACACTAACAATGAGTCTTAGTGCAAGGGTGTGCACCATTTGGATATATTTACGTTGATACTCCCCATGGTAGACCAGGTAAATTATGAAGGCCAAGATAGATGATGTGTTTGTTGGAGGGAGGTCACTAATGGTTATAAGATAGAATTTTTAAGGGATCTCATGCAGCTTGTACTAAAAAATTCAGTAATGACACTGTTCCAATAAAAAAAACCTCACATGTAAACCTTAACCAAGCTAGATTCTTCCAAATCCTTCACAAAAGGAAACTTGTGAGTTGAGAGTGGATGTTTTGTGGATGAGTAAATGAGCTTGTAGAGGACATGGCCCAAGGATTGGCCACAATTATGGCACCCTTCATTGTACACTTATACATCAGTATGGGCTTCCTGACAAACAAAGAGAAGGGAAATTTCCAAGCCACTTCCACCATCCAAGCTACTTCAATGGGCATCAAGATCTTGCAAAGGAAATCATAAAACACCATGAGGGAGACAAGGATTATGCCCATACCAAGAATTTTGTACACATTGAGGAATTGTATAACACTATCATAATTAGTAAGAAGGTACTCATAACAAAAGGCCAAAACCTTGGTTCCTTAGAAATAGATGCAAACTCAGATCATCAACATATTGTCAAGAGATAGTGGTGTGACAACCCAATGCTGACGTACTAATAATAAAAATGGTAATAATACATTGTTCCTACAAGGATACATGTTTGAATTGACTAGAAAATGAAGAAAAAATATCACTTTTTTTCTATTCATGCATGTTTAACCTCTTGGGCAAAAACCACTCCCGGAAGAGGGGAGTGATACCCACTATGACATCCTTAAAAAAAGAGAAATTAACAAAAACTCTATCAAAAGATCCAATCTAACAAGCCTTGATAATGGTGGTACATTTCACTCCAAAGGCCTTGTTAACCTTGGTGGCTAGTCTTTTCCCATAGGTATATTTCACCCTAAAGGTTCTTTCACCCTAATGCAGTCACTAGTTGTGTGCATCTCTTCCCAAAAAGCACAATCCCAATGAAATCCAAAATCAATTGTCTACTTGGGTTTTTTATTCTGTGGTACTCTCAATGCTCCATCATTCCCAAAACCCTTCCTCACTTTACCTTGCTTGTTCAGGATAACAAGGGTAGCTTCCTTGGTAATGTGCAAGTTATGTTGCCTAAGTACTCAAGCACTCATTCTTGCTTAATGTTAAGGGTAACTTCCTTGATTTAGTGCAAATTTTATAAGCAAGAACTCGAACACACACTCTTACTGCAAGATTCCTCACCTTTACTCAACCAAGTATGCAATCAAAGATGTAAGCAAAAGCAATCCAACACAAAGACTCATAAGAGATGTTTGAATTGAATACTTCATTCATAAAAAAAGTGGACATTGTTTCTCTAGGTCACAACCCATATATACAGTTTCACAACTATTGACTAAAGAAGATCAATGGTTGAGAATGCACATCATCTCCTAACTACTCCTACTCCACTTAATGCAAATCCTACCTATTGATCTTAACCTAAACGCCATTAAGATGTGCTTGTGCAATTACTCCTTTCTTACTAAATTTTTTTGTTTATTGTACAAGTAATTAGATTACCACAATAATGAGCTACAAAACTGGTCCTAAGTCAAAAAGTATTTCTAGACAAAGATAAACATTAGAGTGAGTGTAGAGTTTGAGTCCAAAGAGAATTTCAGGCCTAGGATGCATTCCATACTTAACAGATTTCCATTTATTCCCCTCGGGCTAATATTAATCCTTTTCCTAAAATCTATTGTGAGGAGCCACCTTTACCTTTGCAAATCTTGATCAAAAGGTCAAATCATTCTTGATACCCCAATGATTTTTAGTAGGAGCACCTTTGTAGCATCTTCAAATTTCTTTGATGTGTGTTCCAACTACCTATTGGCTAGCTGCTACAATCCTACCCGAATAGCAAAGGTTTAGTATCATTTTATATCATTAAACCAAACTCGTCACTCGGTTTAATTCTCATTAAACCAAACTCATTTTATTTGCCCAGTGACTCGTCATATTTAGAGATTTCTTTGTTGGATTCTGCATGGATGTGTAGAAGTTATTTCATCAATTCAAGAGCCGAGCTCACTTTATGCGCTATTAATTGGGAAAGAGGCACTACTATGATCTGCCTAAGCTCCTTCCTACTTGAAATTTCTCCCCTCTAGATCTTGAATGGGGCCAAGGGCCCACTCTTTGCTCTCTTGATGTCTACAAACACAGTTAGCTCCCACTGCTTAGATATTAGTTTGGTTGGGATGGGTGTCTCTATCCTGGACAATCTTTCATTTTGCCTTTGATCATGCTAATAAAGTTGTTCTTTGGCCTAGGGAGTGGCATTGTCTGAGCACAAACTTGCATCTTTTGCCTTGAGTACTCTTCTACACAAAGTACGCCCTCTACTCTTAACTCTACTTCCCATATGTTTGGGAATAAAGGGGATTTCATCATCCCTAAACCCTCTACCATGCTTTTCTTTATGATGGAAGGTTTGGCTGCATGGGCATAATATCAAGGGGTGGATGTTTGTTCTTCCTTCTAAAAATTGTTTCTTGGGAAGAAGTTGGGGCAAGGGTGTATTGTACCTCTCCACCTTCATGATCTTTTGTTGCATCCTTCTTGGACAAGATAACAATTTGTGTGACGGATTTTTTGCTTGTCATGGTGTAGGATCCAGCTTTGATCATGATTCTTCTTCTCCTTGGACTTCTTCTTCTTTGTCCTCCTCTTCTTCTTGCAAGGGGATTTTCCTAGTTCTCTTGGTAGCCTTTGCCTTTGGCCTGGTAGGGGTAATGGGTTATTTTCAGAGTATTGAATCTATGGCAATTTCCTCTTACCTTTGATTCTTAAAGCCTGAAGTGTGATAGACTTCCTTTACTTCCACATATTTCCCTATATGGGAAAAATTTGCATCTGCCTCTACATATTTGTGCATCAGAAACACTCTTTCTTGGGGCTTGTCAAAGTGTCTTTTGGGGAAGAATTGGTTGGGGTACTTCTTCTTCTCTTCTATAGTCAGCAATTTCATGCCCAAGTAGAAATAGATGACAAAGGAGGAGATCAGAATTACTCCACCTTCTTCATTCATTGATCCTATGAGTTCTCTTGTTCTATCCTACAACATTTCTGCCCAATTCACATGCATTCCTTGGTACAAGTACTCAAAGAAGATAGCCTAGCTATTATTTAAAAAGTTACTTTTTTGGACTTGAAGAACTTCATGATTGATTCTACCAAGGTCCTTGTCGCAAAATCATTAATGTCAAGGATAGACCAACCATTTGTGGTCTTCTTATAACAGAAGGTAGACTTGAATTTGTCCTCAAATGTCAAATTGGGTCCAGTCCAAATGTTGTCTAGAGTCATGCACCTTAGGGATGAATTACTAGGCTCTAGTACTTTTTTCCAATGCTTTTTTTCCAAGCAAAAAGATTCCCACTCAGATTGTTACAAATTTCATGCAACATAGCATGATCACTCAATTCCCACTTCCATAGCAAGAATTTGAACTTCTTACTATGAACCAACTCTTGTCTAAGTACAATCTTCACTTGATTAGTCCAAGGGACTTAATGATGAGTTCTAGAGCTTTATCTATCTTTCATGGTGCAAATGGAGTAGCTACTTCCTTTCATTTATTTTTTTTCATCCTTCCACACTCTTGTTTACCATTTCTACTTCTTGTTTTGCAATATCTCTCTCTTTCTTTCTCTTTCTCTCTCTCTCAAAATTCACAAGTCCAAGCAAAGATTTCTCGCCAGCAGGTGTCACAGCAAATCTGGCCGGGATGAGTTCTACAAGCATTGAAGAGATTCCAAGCTCCAAATGAATATTTATCTTGTTGGTTCAACCATTACAAGTGTGCCTTTTGGTGAGCCATCACTACTTACACATGTTAGAGGTTAGCCCAATCCAATTTTCTACATTATGGTTCTTGATTTGTTAGTGCTGTCTTTGTACACATTGCTTCAAGCCAAGGGTCTTGCAAGGCAAATGATATTTTTAGCCAAAGGTCTTCCCAAAGGTTGAACATTTTCTCCTATTTGGTTACCAAATGACTATTCCTATGTTGTTCTTAGCTAGGATCTAAAAAACAACTAAAAAATACTATAGGTAGAGGTGCAGCATCACAAGTGGAAATGGTGGAGTTGGGAGAAAAGGTGGTAAAAGAGCCTGCATAAATGATGAAGGTCATTCTAGCTCCAAAAAAGGAAAGGAAAGGAAACCTCTTGAAACAAGAACAAGTCAGAGACTGATGACTCATTTATGTGCATTTTGCCACCAAATGCCAACAACAAATCTCAAGGGAGACAAAAAATGATAAAGTGCAATCATCACCAACACCTAGAGAAGTGACTAATGACAAAGGGAAAGCACCAATGGAGGAAGATGACAATCTCCCCATTGCAATTCAAAGAAAGTACCCATGCATGTACCAATCTTCTTCATTGAACCTCTTTGGCCAAAGAGTCCTATGGTGAATGTCATGGATATCATTTTGGGTGCATATACCTACAAAGCATGATCATCCTAAGAAAGTCCCAACAACCAAGAAAATTTTTCAATAGACATTAGAAGCAGAAGCACGGAAACTAAAAGAAGAAGATTCCACCACCGCTTGCAAGAAGGACCTGAACCCATCTGAGTTGCCAACAAAACAACATCAGAACATGTCAAGATAGAGAGTGCTCCTCATGATCCTCTCAAATACCCTGCAAGCACCATCTCAAGCACAAGAGGACAAGACAAATACAATGGAGAATATTTGCTATTGTCTAAAGTATGACAATGATTTGATGATGTGGTTGATGTTGGTATACTTTGTACATGCGGTTACTCCAAAATTAGAACTACCTAAGAATATCTCACCTTACTACAAAGAGTTCAATCCATAATTGATGAGCCAATAAAAATTATAAAGTACCTTCACAACGAGACAAGTACAATTGCCAAAAGACACTACTTTGTACCAAATTAAATGATATCAACAAACAACTTACAAAGGAGACCTCATCATCACAAGAGAAGGATCAACTACTCAAAAAGTTCCAAATGGAGGAACTTGCATTATGAGCAACATGAAGTCATCTTACAAGGCCTACAAATGGAGGTTGATGTAGTGCAAAGAAAAGTCACAGCAAAGCCCACCATAAAGAACAGATCAGTGCATGAGACAAAGTGGTTATGATTGTCAAAATAGAGCTAGAGACTGCTAACACTAAGGCAATTGCAGTGGATGTTTAGTACAAGAACTTAAAGGAACTTATAGATCCTTGTATCCAAGAACTTACAACAAGCATAAAAAACTCACTTGCTAAGGAGGAGGAAATTAAAACAAAGTTACAAGAGGTAGTGAAACATTCATTTTAATTTAAAACAAAAAAAAATATTTAGTGATTTAAAATAAGCTATACCAAAAGAAACATTTAATATTAATAGCTAATGAGACACTAAATTACTATCAAGTGGAGCTGTCTACTTGGTCTATTTCAAATTCTACAAAAGTCATTTTATCATCTATATCATTTGGCACACCATCAATGTGCAACCGACACATTAGCTCTTCTTGCTCTATTAGCTCTTCTTGCTCTGCTAACTCCAAGTCAGTTAACAATAACTCTATTGGGTTGATATTTCTTGTCCTTCAATAGAATCAAGTTGAAGTGGACTATTCAATGCACTTGCAACCACATGTAATTTTTCCTGATGAGGAGTAAGATCATCCCTGATATGGCTACATATAGCTGCAATAATTTTCTCATAAGGTTACTATTTGTCTGGATAAATTTTTTTTGCAACTACAACATATTGACACTCCACCTTTCCACACCCAATTCAATTACAACAAGAAGTATGCACTGGCTTTCTCACTTAATGTTGTTGTTCAATTCCTATAGATGATCTTAGTCCACTGTACACCTTAATGAGACACATTACTAAAAGTTGGGTATTGATCTTTAACTTGGGCCCAAATCATATGGGGTTGATAACCAGCAAGAGAAGAAAATCATTCATGAACTTATCCTCATGAATGCAAAATTTCATGAATTCACTCAAAAGCTCACTTTATAAAATATCAAAATTTGATGTTATCTTGTAATGAATGGTAAGGAAATGGATTGCTTGACGGCAATGCATCTTAATATCTCCATTGCCAAGTTTGACAACTTCATCTCCAAATGCCTTGGACAGATTTGATCAAAGATTAGATACAATGGATCACAAAAAAAGTGAGAGCATGGACTTAACAATATACATGACTCCAATGATACAACAACTTTTGTAAAACGTAGTGTGCGTATCACCTTCTAAAACCTATGATATGTGAATGTAGACATAAATAAAGCAAGCATATGAGGTTGCCATTTTTTATGAATCATTTTCCAAGGCACCCAAGCACTTAAGAATAGGGTCAGATTTATTGACAAAGGGAGTAATGTTATGCTAAAAGTGAGAATATGAAACAATATTGATGAATTTTAATGGTAGATCATAGTTCCCATTAATTCCTCTTTCTTGTCTCTCATTCTCAATTGTTGATTGCAACAGGGTGATTGGTCTCTTGGCATTGAGAAGACGTCAAAACATATAATTTACGTTGGCCATTGCAACATCAAATATCAAAACATGGCCAATACCTTCCTAAGCATCTCTTCCTTGAGGGCTACATAAATCTTATATTGAAGGCCCTACATTTTTTAATGCTCTTGGAGACAGGGATTTGTTTCTTCAAAACTGATTTGAATGGATCTAATTTAATCAGATCCTTGCAAAAATTATTTATTGGATGTGCCCTACACCTATAAACATAATCAACATGGACATTCTTCAAAAAATTCCATCCAAATGCTCTCATCACATTGCATCAAAAATAAAAGATGATCAAAAATAAAAGATATCACAATTTTCACACCAAAAAAATGACAGAACCATTTGATACAATCAACAATCTTCAGAACCAATTCAAACTCAGCTTCCTTTCTTAAGTGAGTTCAAAAATACTCCAAAAATCCATGGTTGTGGGTCATGAGCAAGAATACTAGTAACTTTTCTTGACAACACGTTAGTGACATCGTTGATTACTGTTGGTAATGCAATAACACCTTGGATATTTGCATCCGAACCTCAATGTACTTTTCTAGAAGCATTTTAGTAGTTATTGATGCAAGTGAGGGTGTCCATGATGTGCACTGGAATCTGAAGAAATTCTACCATGATGGATGATCAGAAAAATTGAAAGGAGCTGCAGTCTTGTGTATAACATCATTGAAAGCATGAATCAACACTTTCTTTTCCTCTGAATTGTAACCAGGATAAAATTTCAAATTCATCATATAGATTCACTCTTGCTTGCATCATGATGATGATGATGATGAGCTCAATGACAAGTGACTTGCAAGGATGCAAACTTCAGAACAAGATTTTGGATCTGAACTATCTTCCATGATATGTTGGACCGGTTCCAAGCAACCAATGCTATGCAGTAACTTCTGGCAATTTGAAATGTGCATTTTCATATTATTTGCCGTGATGGATACACTTGTATTGTAGTGTAAAATTTTGATGCATTCTGCTTTGAACTCTAGTTCTTTGAATGTAAGACCAAAATATTCCCAATGATATCCTTTCTTGTGCACCTTCTTTGACATGATGGACCAGCCTTAGCCTCAAATGAATACCATCAATAGTATAATAAGAATACTCATTTTTAATAGTGTTTCAACTCTATTGCAGATTTTATATTTAGAATTATTCTTGCATTTCCCAATGAGACTTGCCAATGGGGGTCCCACTGGGAAAGTCATTGAGTCTCATTGGGAAAATATTAGACTTCTTGCCACTACTTGTTGTGTCAATTAAATTTAGTTCTCTAAAACATTTTATCAAGAACATCTAAGGGAGCAATACCATAGCATGTTCGAGCAATTCCTGAGCATAGTGACCTCAGGCAAGATGGTTTAGAACATTTTTTAAAAATTTCTTTGGCACCATCTTAAAAAGAATGTTTCAATAATAAGAGGACCCAAAGTCATAACTTCAACAAGAACACAAGAACCTAACAAAAAAGGGTATGGGGCTTTTCATGGCCATAGAGCACATGGTGACCAAAATCATGGGCCAATTGGAGCGACTGGCCAAATTTCACAAATATCAAGGACTTTAGAATGCAAAGTGAGGCTCTCAAGAAGAAATTCTATATAAATGACCAACTAACATCCCTATCCTTGAAGTTGCAAAGCTATAAAAAACTCCAAATTCAATGAGGCACAAAAAAGTGTTGCTAAGGAGGTTCCAACTATAGTAAGAAGCTCATAGAGCTCATTCAAGTTTGTAAAGGTGGAAGTAGTTCATCACTAACATTGCCATATTGTATTGCAACCAAGTAATGACCACAATAGAGCTATGGTAGACCTTTTTACAAGAAATTCATCTTGGAGTCATTTTCATCTCATAGTTTTTCATACCTCATGGTTTGCTTCCATATCATAAGTTGTAGCCAAGGCACTTTGTACGTGTAGATAGTTCATAGACCTTGGTGTAAATACAAAATCCAAGTGGACCCCATTATGAAAAATGAAAATACAACAGATCCACTGAGGTGGCAACTCCATGTCAAACATGCCTACTTGGAGATTAGATTAGATAAGGTTAGTGAGGACTTAGAAGATCTCCAGCCCTTTGTAACTGCTAGATCTGTTTGGCTCTTAAGTAGGAAATGCATATAGGGCCTAGACCAGATTTTTATTGCATTCATTTGGTGCATTATTTCATTGCAATAAATGAGGTTTATACCAAGACTATCAAGTTGGTGTATGTGTATATGTCAATGCTCTATATAAATATTTGCATAATTAGTCACTTAGTCATGAGGATTCTTGGCATAGAGGCATAAGCACTAGAATGAATGAATCATTTTTGTGGAACTAGAGTGTGGACCTCTAGGTGCTCTACATAGGTCAGGAACAATATCATAATATACTTTTACAAGCCTAGGTATTGTTAAGTACCACAAATTGGGAGACTAAGCAGCATGAAATATTCTAACTTCTTGTGAAGTAGTGCCTTATGGGAAGGATGGATCACTATGTTACAAATGTAGATGAAAGAGAGATAGGACACGTGAAATATGACTCCAATTTAGTTTTCATGTTCCACCTTACTACTAGTTGGACATATTGAGAGTTCTCTACCTCATGTGACCAATGTTAGTAATGGTGTTGTAGAGGGTAGATCATAGAACTATCATAGTGATAATAGGTAGGAATTTGGTGGGGCTAATTGGACGATGAGGAAGTTCTAAGGCAAAGTGACCTTCGTTACATATTATTCATCACCTCAAGAGTCCTTTGAACTATACTTACAACAAAAGTGATTTGTAATTGTCTACATTTCTATAGTATCCCAAAAGGGGTGATATTATCCTCTTTTGAGAATAACTTCACCCAAATGAATAAATACAAAAACTATAGACTGTTAGCATTGTGACACTTTTACCTTGTTTTTAGTCATAGCCAACTTGTATCCTTGTGTGAACAACAGATTCTTATGGCAAGATTACAAATTTGAACAACATAATGTTGCTACAACAATGCCTTCTTTTCTTGTAGCTTCTAATATTTTCACCACAAGTTATGAGGAGGATAATCCATCTATGAGATTAGGTGGTTATTCTTTAAATCTCTAACATTGAATACAAACTAAATGTTATAGATTTGGTTAGTAGAGTCACCATATTTGATGTAAGTTTTTCTCAAAAGAAATTGAGTTAATTGTGAATCTGAAAGATGAAAAGCAGACCAAACAAGCTTTGCATCTTCATTATGTAAGGAAAATTCTAGTCCTAAATAAATTTTTTCAGAAATATATTAATGCTTTACACTTGAAGATTTGGTTACTCCTAAGTTGAGAACAAATAACATTAACTTTACAAATTTTATTTCTAGAATATCTGGAATTTATTCTTTCCTTTCTATAATATAATCTTTATCTGCAGTACTGAAGTATCAAAACTAAAATTTGTGTACATCATCTCTAGATTAATGAAAAATTATGAGTCAAGGGTTAACTCTTTGTGTGGTACTAGTTAACATATATTGCCAAATTCTCATATCATATTACTCAAAAAACTAACCTACAAATATGCTATCTGCTATCTGCTCTAACTATAATTTTAGTGACTTAATATTTCCATTTCTTTTTGATATTTCCAGACCCCTAAATGCACTAAACTAATCCTTACAAGTGGAAAGCTATCAAAGAATTACCCAAAATGACCTAGCAATTCCATAGTCAAAGAGCTAGTCCTTGATATCTCTAGAGTTAGATCTCAAAGCCCATTAAGAAAATACAATTGAAGTAGATTTGAAGGCTAAAGGCAATCACAAGAACAAGGCAATATGTCCAGCAAAAATAACACAATGGATGAAGATATCAAGTGCAATAGTTCAATTTTAGGACTATGGGAAGTCGGCCCCTAAATGATGTTTAATTACAATGAGAGAATTGGATATAGTGAAGATTTAGTGCCATTAAGGGATTGTGGAAATATCAAAAGAGAAATATGGAGATAAAAATTGCCTAAATTTATTTACTCTCTCCAATTAGATGAATGTGAACACAAGGTTACTCATTTAGATAGGGCATTGGACATGAGTAGTGATGAAAGGAAGTTATTTGGCCGATTATTTCTATTATTTCTATTACCCTAAATTGCATCATTGGTGCATGTTTGGGAAATTCTAGTTTGCTCAGATTAGTGAGATATGGATCTCAATATTCCTATATATCCTACTATATTGAGATAGTGGATGAGAAGGCTATGGGGAAAACTTTTGTGCCTAGCATCAGGTGGTTACAATTATGATATTACAATCAAATTTGTTGAAAAAATTTGTAACAAACTAAAATTTGGAGCATCTCTATCACATTGTTCAGTTATAGGTTATTATTTTCTCATTTTGCATATGTCTAGAGTTGATTACTCTATAGAGAGCTTTGTTCTCTAGGTGTATGTGCACTTTTTCCCATTGTCTCTGGCTCTTCTTTTCTATTTGTACTGTTTTGTGCACTTGTATTTTATTTTACTTTTTATTTAGGGTATTTTCTAGTGCATGTTGGCCTTATATTCCTAGTATCTATCATTGAGCACCACATGACTTGTGTGGAGGTTTAAAAATATGCCTGGTCTTTTTCCTCCCAGAATACTTTCTAAGTTGTAAGAGTTAAATTTTGCATATATACCAGAATATTATGAAAATAAAGTGAATATTTTTATGATATGCAGGATAATTTAAATTTATTCTTATTATATGTGTACTTTGAGTAGTTAGATACATTTTTATGATTTTATTTGAAATAAAATTTTAATGCTTGTATATTTTTATATCAAGTTGAGAGAAGACGGAATATTTTCTAATAGATAATGTTTTATCGATAAAATTTTAAGGAATATTTTGAAAATATCCAAGTAAGATAAATCTGATCTTATTGAGATAATACTTCTTATATAGGTTATCTTTCTTGTATTCTACTAAACCAGCAATATTCTATGAGTTTTGCTTTAGTGCAGAAATTCTTATATTCAATAAGAACTCATATATTTCATTTATTTCATTAAAAAATATATTCTTCATGCCTTTTCTAGCTAATTTTTTCTTATCTTCAAGTATCTCTTTCTACTAAAAATTGTATAATAACATAAAATTCATTATGAATATAAGGAGAATTTTTTTTTATATAGATAAGTTATATACCAATATAAGTAATTAATCCATTTATCTATGGGAGCGTGGGTAAATATTGTAATTTTGAATGGAAGATAAAAAATATATTAGAGCTTAAGTATAGAATTAAAATTTTGAGGATTTTATTGAAGATCAAAGAATTGTTTTGTCTATTTGCACCAATTTCATATGGAAATTTTTTGCTTCTTCATCAATTTTGATATAGGTATTATGTATGAACTTCGAAGTAGATGTGGAGAAATTTGATGAAGATTCCAATCTATTTTGTAAATTATGAGAATTCAGTAGGATGATGTTTCCAACCGGAGACATCATTAGTTGATAATCCTACAGTTCCTAACAAGAAGGTAATTTTATACACGTATAATGAATCAAACAGATATCTTCAGAGCTGAAATAGTCAAACAAGAAAAAATAAATAAAAATATTCTAAAAGAGAAAAATTAGAAAGGCCATTTATATAAATGAAGTTCATCTTAAATTTAATTTTCTCAATAGCCTTGCTAAAATATATTTATGTGAATTTGTTATGTATCTAAATCATATGTCTATCTAAATTCCTTGAATCGAACTCCAATTAGTCTTGTTGAAAGCAATGGACCTTCGTTAGGGCTAGTTTACTCTAAGCTACCCATGCTGAACGATATCACCTTAGCTAGTCTTTGTTGATGTTACAAACTCTAACATCAAACGATGAATCCTATACCAAAATCTAGAGAAAACCTTGAATTTAGACTGATAGTTACCAAGGTTGCTGACTGTATTTGATAGAAATGCAGACCACTCTTTGACGATAACATATAGTTTGTAATCTTAATGGTGGATCAGAAACTTTGATCCGAAATTTTAATTAGAATATTAGAAATAAAAATCGCAATAATCTTATATTTATTAAAAAGGCTACTGTATAAAGATAAAAGTTGATAAAAAATTAAATTTATCAATGAATTTTTATAACTATATTATTATGAATAAATTACCGTGACTTCAAAGAAGAAAAATAAAAAATTTGTGAGAAATTATTTTAATATGATATAGATCAAATCATATTTAAACCACAATCTTTTAGAATTTCACTCTCATATCTTTATCTGTAAATTTCACATCTTATCGTTTTACAAACAACATTATTTAAAAAAAAATTTTATCCATCTTTTTTGATTCTTAATCTTTTTTCCTTTTTTTTGGTCATTCATATTCTGGATCCTTATTCACAATCTCAAGAACATCTGGTCCATCTCACAGGGCTATAACAGCCATATTTCCTTGAGCTCTTGAATTATCTTATTTCCTTGAGCTCTATATGGCCATGTGATCACTTATTTTCTTCTCATAGAGAAAACTAGTTTGTGAATAAGAATTAACCTTATTTTAAGATAATACTTAATGAGGATTTATTGACTATATTTATTTACATATATAGGTATAGTTCAATTTATCATGTAATTCTTCACGGGCTATAAATTATTCATTTTTCTGAAGCCACACAGGACAACCTTCTTCACAAATCTTAGGGGATGAAATCTTGGAACCTGGTATTTACCAAGGATACGAAGATACCAACGTCATTCAAATTTCAACTAAACAGTGACAATCTCAGCGACAGGAAGAAAAAAAAACTAATATTAAACTTATGGAGAACATGGGTACTTTGTTAGAGCGAAATAATTTATCATTTTGCTTGCAAATAAAATTCTTGGCGGAATAAGAGGAGAAATGGCTGATGCAAAACATGGTCCCGAATTTGTATAAATTATATGATTTCCGGAAGGTGGGGGCAAGGGGCGGTGGCGCAGTTGGTTAGCGCGTCGGTCTCATAGCTAAGCCGAGTAATCCGGAGGTCGTGAGTTCGAGCCTCACTCGCCCCACGTTTTAAACCTTGTGATCAGTTTTGCTCAACTGATCTGGCGCAGTTTACACCCAGTCTTGAAATACTCCCATGACAGACAGACATTATCTCCGGTTACGCGTTTTGATTAGTGCCCGTTTAGTAAGTTCAATGCTCTTTAACTTTCATTGAAAATTTCTTCAGGATCGTTATAAAGATAGAAACTTTGAATCTACTTTTCTCGCAAACCTGTTATCATAACATTTTAGAGATGGACTTCACAGTACCCCAACTTGGTACTTAGACTTAAAGATCCCCAAGTTAGCAAAAAGATCTAACAATATTCGTTAACTTAACGTGGATTAATGGGGCACCTGATTGTCTTAGTAGGTTATCTAATGTGTCAATTGAAACGGTTATATTCCTATTGATCTAGACGTAATTATTGAGAAATGTCATTGATACAAATAGTAATGTACTATAAAAGACTCTGCAATCAATAAAAAACTTTAATTGATAGAACCGTAAATATTATGACTACAAAGAATATTGACAAATTCTTGTAAGTGAATTGAAACATGTAATCTCTAAAAAAGTAATGATAAAATGAAACAGCGCTATCACGAAGAGAATATTGTAAAACCTTATTGAAAAATATAAATGATAAAACCATGGACATGGGTAGAACGAATATTGACAGAAGCACCCCTCAATGTTCTTGCCCATCTCTGGACAGAATTCGGTTGTTCATGGTCTAATTATGATTAAGGCAAAGACATACAAGCATGCGGTTGCAGAGATCTACTTACAGTACCCCAACTTTGGCACTTGGATTTAGCGGTAGCCCAAAGTTGGCAGTAAAACTTAACCGTACCCCAGAACTTAACGTGGATTTCTTCCGTCTATGCTGACATTGAACTTTTTAGACAACTAGATTTTATTTTCATAAATATCATTGATTATTAAGCAAACTCAACTTAGATCATACACGTAGAGGAAGTTCCTGAAGAATAGTTTATTTATATGACCTGGTCAAAAGCAATCCCGCCTTGCGCGAAAATGTCTGAAATAATCTCCCTCCCATTCACTGCCAACTAAGATGTAAGTTGCCACGTTGGACCACATCTAACTGCCAGCTAAGACAAACAACTATCACGATAGTCCACATCTTTCCGCCAAATTAGAGTACCGTTACGTCTAAACGCCAAAGTTGGGGTACTGTTAAGTCCATCTCATCGTCTCATCGGTGGCAATTGGTAAACGGAGAGGGCATCTTAATAGTTCACTTTTATACAAAGAGAAGAAAAGCGACACATTTAGGAAAACAAGGACTTTCATACAAAGGACGTTTGCGTTGTGAAGGTTATATCCTATCCTTGTTTTGTGGTACGTACTTCATAGTACGGAACACGGAAAGAGAAACCCAATGGTTTACATCTAGGACATCCGCTTTGTGAAGCTTATATTCCATCACTATTTTCTAGAACGGACTTCATAGTATAACGTGGTTCTCTTTATTCTAATCTGGAGGCCCGCGGGAGAGTGTGTAGACGGGAGAGGAGAGCGAAAGTCGCGAGATAATTTTTATAATTTCTGAGTGGTCTCTAGCATGTAACAATCGAGTGAATAGTCTATTCTTATAGTTTTTCACTTTTAGTTTCATGTGCACTTAGATTGAAGACCATGGAGAATGGATGAGAAAGTTATGAAAATTTTTAGTTTTTTTTTGGGTTTAAAGTGAAGACTATGGAGAATGGATGAGAAAGTTACGAAGATTTTTAGTTTTTTTTGGTTTAAAGTGATCATTATATCTTGGGAGTGATGGGTTGAGAATTTTTATTTTTAATCTTTTTGTTTTCATGATGAAGTTTCATGACAATTTAGTTTAAAAATTTTGGAGATAAAAATTGAAAGTTATGAGAGCTTATAAATTTTAGGGTTTGGAGAGATTGTTTTCTTATATGAGTTGGGATGTGAGGGATTGTGGTTTTGCAGATATGGAGAGGAGCAACATGTGTTACTATCATTATTCTTGTGCTAACCATGGCTACACCTTCCCATGTGGGGTCGCCTAGAGCGGGTCGGGATACACCATGCCCGGTGTATCATCGACGCTTTACCTCGCAAGGGGTAAAGACCCATATGGGAAGGATACACAAGGACTATGATTGGACCACTTGGGATGCCCACATGAGACAAGCGACCATATTGACAACATTGACACTCGGGATTACACACACTTTTTCTATACCTTCGTTGATTGTTCCAGGGATACCGATCGAGACGTGGGAGTGGTTAGCTTCTCACGCGGGTTGCAGTTTGGTGTTATTTGAGACTAGTTTTCCATATCCATGTCTATTCCATAGGCTACCCCGCACACTCCATGATGAGACTAGACAGGCTTTTCGCTTACTACTAGATCGTTTGGCACGTGATCCCTTGGACGAGTTAGCATGGTTCCTATTCCTCCTACTCCCTTGATGGTGTCTTCGTTATGCTAGAGGGGGACGTGCGGGGCATAGAGAGGTGGCAGCTAAATTTCGTCAATTCCGAGCGGGGGATTGGGCAGCCTTTCAGGAGGAGTCTGTTAGGGCTACACGATTTAGGAGACGGGCATCACCATAGGATACCACAGATTCCACTCGATTACAACGATGTAGGACATTGGGTCAGGCGGGAGAGTTTAGTAGAGAAGCATGAGCGCTACACCCTTTGTCTATAGCGAGTCCTACTGATGAGACCATCTCTTCCCTATGCTCATTGCATCCTATAGCAATAGAGGGACTACCACTAGAGGTCTTAGATTATCAACCTGAGCAGCCTTTATGCCTTGATAGGTCGCTATTTGCACAAGCATTGTGCACTACCCCTCGCCTTTCCTCAGGAGGCTTGTCAGGGATGGTTTATGAGCACCTTAGAGATTGCTTCCAGGCAGATGATCCTTCTAGTGGTTTTACCAAGTTGTTTCAGGTGGCTGCAACAGTAACAAGAGGAGACATTCCTATGTCTGTTAGTCGGGTGTTAGGTGCTAGTCTACTTCTCGTGATGGAGAAGGACATGGGAGGCATTAGACCGATTGCTATTGGAGAGATCTTTTTGCGTTTGGTCATTCATACCATTGTCCTTCAGCATCGTTCTCACTTTCGACAACACCTTAGTCCACATCATTTTGGAGTAGCTACACCTAGAGGATGTGAGGCTATATCTCTAGGCATTAGAGCACTCGTAAATATCCATCCGGAGTGGGTCGTCCTACAGGTGGATGTTGAGAATGCTTTTAATAGCGTCACACGTGCATCCATCTTTAGAGAGCTTAGGGAGGCTGGTGGATCCTTTCCAAGTCTCATTCCTTTTGTGCAGTCTTTTTATGGCTCTCCGGCTTCCCTTTACTACCAACATGGTGGTTCACAAGAGGGAATCACCGTCTTGGAGTCACCAGTTGGTACACGTCAGGGATATCCTTTTGGGGGGGGGGGGGGGGGGGGCTATTTGCCATGGCTCACTTTAGAGCTCTCCTATCTACTACTTTGGCCATGCCAGGTTGTGTATTTCCCTCCTTGGCAGATGATACACACATCGTAGGCCATGTGGATCAGATTAGGCAGGCCTTTGACTACTTGACTACCGAGCTACATCTAGTAGGCTTGAGAGTCAAGGTGTCAAAGTGTAGTGCATGGTCCCCTTTAGGTATCCCTCCCCACCTTGAGCTTCCAGAGGGGTGTATCACATCCACACATGGACTTCGTGTTCTTGGAGTGCCAGTAGGATCGGAGGACTTTGTCACATGCTTCTTGGACGCTGCCCTTGCAGAGAATGTTCTCCATGTGGATGACCTTCCATTACTAGGAGATCCACAGGTGGCATTTGGTATACTCTCTTCCAGTATTGCTTGTCGACCTCATCCGTACAGTTCCTCCCTCACGGTCCTTCCTATCACATCTGAGAGCATTTGATAGGAGGATTATGGGAGTCTTTGGTGATATTTTTGGACCAAGGACTTTTGAGTGTGTGACAGGGGATTTGGCTGGTAGACAGATGGCTCTACCAATCTCATGTGGTGGGGTTGGCTTGCTTTCTATGGAGGAGATGGCACCTATAGTGTTTTTGGGTAGTTGGGCTCTCTCGGCACCCCTACTTTCCTCTTGTTTTGTGGTTGTTGATAGGCCGATTTTGGAGATTTATGTGACAGAGGTGGAGGGAGGATCCTTTTCTCTCCAGGTGTTATTGCGGCAAACAAGAGATAGTCTATCCCCACGAGCACGAGAGAGTTTTCCACAGTTTGTTTCACTATCGTCAGATTGGACTAGGGGTTTACAGTCTTCCTTGATGGAGCGACAGTGTGAGCATACCCTACATTCTCTCTTAGTTGACTCGTCCATTCCTCAGGCTACTAGAGCACGTCTACGCTCTTGCTCCGGCAAGGGTGCATGCTCATGGATCCTAGCTCGACTGTGCATTAGGGCTTTCCGACTCCCACCGGTTACTTTCTCTACAGCAATGAGGTTTCGCCTAGGTTTGGTCCACCCATCTGCATCTTCACTACTCACTTGTGAGTGTGGTTCTACACTAGATGCAGCGGCGGTCCACATGACACGGTGTCCTTTTGGAGGATAGAGGATAGCTACCCATGATGCCATTAGAGACATAGTGTTTGCTATGGCGCGAGAGAGTGGATACTTGGCTTGGAGGGAGTGTTCGTATGCTTTGCAGATGACACGTGTTAGTGCAGACTTATACTTGGACCGAGATGATCAGGTGACAGTAGCGGATGTCATAGTCACGGACCCTACACGGGATACAGTTTCATAGGGAGTGATTACCCATCCCCCTGGATGGGCGGCGAGTGCAGCAGCAGGTTGCAAGGTCTCCAAGTATAGGGGCATGCAATGAGGTCACCTCTTTGTTCCTCTAGCCTTGGAGTTATATGGAGCGATGGACACGGCATTTGACACATTTGTCAGGGAGTGCGTGAGAGCTTATCATGTTAGGCGTCATGGGGTACCACTCTCACTCTCATACTTTGTAACATAGTTTAGACAGCGTGTGTCCATTGCTCTAGAGAGTGCAGTGGCTGGTGCAATCCATAGGAGAGCAATAACATTAGGTGATTTTTCTGCTGATGCTCCAGTTGTGTATAGACAGTCAGACTTGCATAGCTCGGATATCTTAGGTGCATAGCTCGGATATCTTAGGTGCGGTAGGGCAGATTTCTCATACAGACTCTATTGTGGCTTAGCCCCATGTTATCTCTTTTGTCTCTCCCTTGTACGGGCTTGATGGGGTCTTCCCATCCTTCATTTTTCCTGCGCGGTAGCCGTTTACCCTTTATTCTAATCTATGTCGACAATGACCCTACCATCATGACTACATAAGCAAGTCCTTAGAAGTGATTGTTTAAAGGCTTCCAGTACACTACACTGTTTCACTTGAAAGTTGCGACATCCGAGTCTTCGAATAGAAGACAACGCCCGGGATTCCAAATTCCTGTCATGCACAAGCACTGAAAGAAAAGCGGAGTCGATTAAAGGTGTCAAACCCTCGGATACAATCAATGCTGCTGAGATTCATTGAAGACAGCTAATGCTGCTGAGCTTGAGAACGGTAGAAGATATGAGGACGTGGAATATCACTTCTATTCTCTTGATCAGTACTATCGGTACTCAGATACACACATCTATAGGAGCCCTTCATCACTTTCTATGGGAGCACCTACCTGCTCCTGCAATTACTACATACTACACCTGAAGACATAACAGTAACTATCAGGCAGAAAGGGCACTAGCACTCAATTTTGACCTTAACACTATTGATTCAAAGATCTTCCGATATCACTGGCCATGGATTACCGTGATTACTCTGTATCTTTTGAAGCCGATAGCGTTATGATGTTCTACGAGCTATAGCTCTATGGATCTTAGTAGTTCCTCTGAAAGTGAGCTGAAACTTGAGCCGTAGACTTTCTCTAGCGCGATGGTAATAGAGAGACTGGTTGTATCTAAGATCCTTATGAACGGTATTGAGTGTTGACACGTTTTATATCTATATCATGTCCAATGTCTAATACCCAGTTACCCAAAATCTTTGACCGAGGTGAAATCATGAAATAAATTATACATGAAGTTACCTTTCAGCTGTGAATTGCCGTATATGGTGAGCAGCTGCGCATGTCACAATCACTAAGTGATTCTGAGTTGGCTGACATGGAAGAAATGACACAGTTCCTATGACGGTAGTGGCAGACTACGATAAGATGGTAGTGTCCAGCGAGATCCTTATGACTTGGAACAGTCTATGTTTCTGTCGTTATTCTACAACTCCTGTGTTCGGGAAGGCTCTGAACAGCTCAAAATGACATCAAAACTTTGCACGGTTTCATGTTCTCACCCATTGAAACTTTCGCGCTGTTTCTTTTACGTTCTCTATATCGTACTCCTTACGTCGTAATAGGATTGGAAACAAAAACGAGTCTTTTAGCATACAGAAAATCTCTAGAACTTGTATATAAGCATAGACTTTGGACCTTCAAAGCAGACACGACTTGCTTTAGTATCTGGGCCAGTTTCGCTGCTCCCCAGCAGGCCTTGCGCATGCGTCTAGACACTGAATCTATTGTACATCTTCGAATTAACAACAAAGAATTTCCAGACTTCTTAACAGTTTAACTCGTGGATTCATCAATGGAGAGAGAATGGTTCTTCGGTTAAGCGCGTTTCTTACGTTATTTGTTTTTTCTGAGTTCGTAAGTGCAGCTACAACATGCGGGCCTGCATGAGCAACTTTGTTGCAGTTCAACTGTGGTCTCGGAGATCCAACTAACATCACCGCCGACTGGATGCCCATTACGGATTATTGCCAATGGGCTGGTATCAACTGCACGTCCACTGGCTATGTAAATGCACTCACGCTCACAGGACCAGCAGCAGTCCCTCCTGTCATGAATGTCAGCTCCTCGGCTGCTGCTGCTATTGGTAAATTTAATGCTCTTGAGCAAATCGAGTTCAACCTCGTGTTCTTTAACCAGGGTCTCCCGAGTTTTTGGGCTCAAATTTCCAAACTCAGATTTCTCTCTATTTCCACGTGCAACATCACTGGAAACATCTCGGGATGGATAGCCAAGCTCGAAAAGCTGAACGCGTTTATTGCAAGTTCCGGCTCCTTCTCCGGCTGGATCGCAAAAGCAATTTGCAAGTTGAAGAACCTGGAGGTGCTCGATCTCAGTTCCAAGAACTTAGTTGGAGCAATTCCGGACTGTGTGGACAGTTTGGAATCATTCCAAACTGGACAAAGGTGGACAAAGTACCGTGCGTACTTTGTCCAACATTGTCGTGGAATGATCTTCAGTGGCATGATTCCCAAGGAAATAGGAAACTTGGCTACTGTAGACACCATTTCACTTGGCATGAACAGCCTCTGGGGATCAATCCCGAAAGAAGCTAGGGAAGCTTAGAAATGTCCATCTCGATCTCCACAAGAACTTCCTCTCCAGTCACATTTCCAACACTCTGGGCTACCTCAGGACTCTTAATGCTTCAATGAATCAGTTGACGGGAGGATTTCCTTTAGAACTTGACACAGTCAGAAATGTCGATCTCGGCGTGAACAAACTCAACTCTATTGCAAGAATCGGTAATTTGCCAGCACGATACTCTGACCCTGCAACTGTCGGACGAATTGGTCGCTTGATCCTGAGTCGCAATCAACTGGAAGGACCTCTCCCAGCGTGGTTGTTGGAGCTCAGCAGTAGCTTGGGAGTATGGAACGTTGCAGGTAACCATCTGTATGGTGTTCCTAAGGAGCTCCTGGAGTCCCCAGACTTTTGGAGCTGTACATGGGCCACTGTCACTTCAATACCTCACTCCCTACAGCTCCATTCAAGTCGAGACTCGTGAAGGTGGACATTCATCACAAACATATCAGAGGACCTATTCCTGCATCTTTCTTCACAGGTCTCTCCGGCATTGTTGACATGAGAATTTGGGGAAACCATTGTTCAGGTCCCCTGCCCGCTACAATTGGTGACCTTCATCACATGGAGGATCTCGATGTGTCATACACCCATTTTCGTGGAGAAATTCCTTCAACAGTAGGAAGCTTGCTGACTTCGAAACACTTGGACCTTTCAGGTGATCATCTGAATGTAACAGTTGTTCCTGCAGCTGTGTCAGATCTTATTCGATTGGAACTTTTAGATGTATCTCACAACGGTGAAGACCATCATTGACAGCTCGGATACTGAGTTTCACTAGCACTGACTAAGAGCTAATTGTAAAATCTCAGTTAGTCGTCAGGTACATATAGATGATCCAATGCGTTCTACAGCTTGCTCTCGAATAATTGCTTACACTTCCATGTGACGGTTGCAAAGGAAAGTCTATCCCTATATCATTTATACTGGAATACTCAGATGTATCTCACAACTGCGAAGGACATCATTAAGATAATGATATAGCACCGATACCAAGGTTCACTCACAATAAGGGAACTCTGGAGCGCTGGGTGTAAACCTTTACTTAGTCAGGGTAGAATAATCACAATTTCATGTGTTTCAGAGCCTTCTCATGATCAATACCCCACATTTTAGACCCATTATATCTCACATTTTACACATGACTATACTTCAGAAGAAACAGAATTTGTTGTTACAAACGGAATTCAGTTCTGAAGCCGATTGGCATCCGTCTTGCATCTAAGCCTGATTAGCTCAATGACTCAAACTTTGAGTCAAAAGATTCATACGCGTGTTCGTCGTAGCACGATTTTCTATCATAATGATTTAGTATATTTAGTGTATTTTAGTATATTTAGGTTTAATTATAAAACAATTGCATCATTTTTAAAATGCAAATAGAAAATAGTATGATGTATTCAAGAATTCCTGAAAATAATCGTCTCTTCTTTTTTTATCATTTCTCATATCATTTCGTTTAAACGTTATATATGTAGATCTCGAATAGATCCTGTACCCATCCATCGAGGTGTTCTCATCGAAGGTTCGCTTCCATTCAATGCCCAACTATGTCTCTAAATCATAATACAAGTTTTGCTATATTGACTTGATGGTTTTATGAAGACTTACACCGAATGACCTCTAATGGCTACAATAAGTCATAAGGTTATATACTTAATATATCTGGCAAAATCGTCGTCACAATTCTGTAAATCATTTCGTGATTACTCATCTACCTTCCACCCATGAAATATAATCTTAAAATTTTCTCTAGTAAATTTGTAATAAAGATACTGTAAGATACCTGATATTACTTGTCACATTATTAAAATCATTCAACTTGTAAAAGTGATTATATCCATTTATGATAATACATTTTCCATTTTCCATTTTTCAAGATAAATTAACTTTTTCCTCATCAAAGTTAAGACCAAGACAAATTGGATGGATTCCTTTCTACTTAAAAGGGAGTCTAGACCTAAATACAATATTTAGGCTTAAAGTTTTCTGTCACACAAGTATTTTAAATTTTTCACTAAATGTATGATTTAAAGTTGTAACTTATAGTTGTATCGTATAATTATTCTAAAGATATAGGATAGAACTTCAAAGTGGTCTAATTCCCCACGTTAAACACACTGTTAACACTTGGCCTGAAAGAGATTGCATCAGTTTTGTGTGTCTCTTATTTCTGTCAGATCTGAAACAAAGGATGTGATGATAGGTGTCGAATTGTGTAGTTAAAGACTCCTGCCCTGCTGCGATTGCTGAAACTATGTTTATTGAACAGGCGTTTGTTTCATGCGGCACTTTACAATACCACTTATCGCAAAACATTGGATCCCTGAACTTTTCTTGGGAATAGACTGCAATACCGAACAATTAAGGAGTGCGCAAGGTGAGATTGAACCTGGTCTCAAAGAACCTGATATGCAGATTATGAGGAATTTTGGAAGTTGGAAGTAATCTGCCCTCAGTAGCATTCAAGCTCGAGTAATCCGTTGGCTCTAAACTCCTTGACTAGTTGAAATTGAGTTTGTACTTGTGGAATGTCGAGCTGTGCTATTTTGAACCGATGAAAGAGGCACTTCCAAGACCATCATCACCAACGAGAACGTTTCTGTCAACCACTTTCCAAAATAGACCCCGGTCAGGTCGACATCTATATCTTCCGTGTGCTCTTGTGGACTAATCCTTTCGTAGTCAAGTTGCTCCGAGTCATTTAGAAGTCCAAAGACAATCTTCCACGAATTTGTTGACAAGCTGTACAGCAATCCCCCAAGGCCCCATATACGAAGAGAACTAAAAAGTATGAAATCTCCTAGTCCTCTCCAAGAGAGTGGTAGATAGGTAGCATGAAGTACGGCCTGGGAAAGTGTAGTCGTATCCAAGGAGAGAGGAGAAACTAGGTGAGGAGATTCGATGTGTGGATCCGAGGTTTTAACCTCAACCCAATTCTGGATGGAAGGGGAAACTCCCAGGTCCCAGCAGTATATGTGAGGAAACCAGCAATCGAAGAACGAAGTCGTATAAAATCTTCTCATGACGAGTATCAATGATTGCTCCCGTTTAAACAATAGGACGGAATCCTGCAGATAACAGCTATTCTGCTGCGGGGTCTCTCCAGGGATTTCGTTCCAAACCCCTGTCACCAGGTCGAAAGATAGAACAGCTGCTTGACTGCCGTTTAGGACGGCGTAATATACGAGGTTGCCCCACACAGCTTGCGAGATCTGTTTCTGACTGTCATACCTGAATCTTAGCTCTTTGTAGGGGAGATCCGCAACCGCTGTCCATTGTTGTGTTCTAGAGTCGAAAAGCTGACACGAGAGACAGGTGTCGTCAATGTTGGATTGGAACTGTTCACAGTCTTGCTTGTGAATACCAGCACAGAGAACTTTGAAGCTTCCGTTGGTCTGATTAACCACCACGGATACTGCATGACATGGCCGGTTGCTTCTTAGCTTTGAATCCGGGAAAACGGGCAGCTTGTTTACCCATCCCGTAGCAGGATTACGAATTGCAACTGCTGATCCACATACTCTGAAACTTGATCTTAGATTCTCAATTAGTTCTCCTTGAATGCACCAAATTCCTGCACAATTTATACTTGTTGAGGCTGCGATGTCTTTGCTTCTAGTGCGAGGTCCAGCAGATGCCAGAGGTCCAGTGGATCTCCGGGGCTGAATACAATGTGGAGGCAAATACAACCATCTATCCATGGAAGGGAAATACGCGCGATATGTGTAACTTTGTCTCTTGGATTGTGTCAGGGATGCCCAAGATACTAGAAAGCATATTTCAGGGCTTGACTTGTTATCATGAAACTGTGAAAAATCAGGCGAATCAATTACTCTTTTCCATTTCTTGCAAACCGATCTGCATTGCAAGATTTTTGGCACAGCTAGACGAGCTAGTATATCTTCGATCAGCACAATGCCTAGCAGATCCCATGGGGAGTCAGGTACACCTAAGCGAGCTACAGTTCTACTTCTCCCACTGAAATCAGCTTCCGAACTGGGTTTCTTCTCCGTCGACTTTTGGAGTCCGAGACGTTTCCTTCTAGGGGTCATTGATGTGAACTCTGACAACCTGCCTACCTGCTCTCCGAGTAGCTAGATGATTCAACACAACAATTTGGGAACTTGACAATGTTAAGCACAGTCTACTATGAAGTGGTCAGTTTAGCTCCAGTGTTTGTTTTAAAAGTTGTTGGGAACACATACACACTTGCCACTCGAAGTCTTTGTCACACTCGGCCCACGAACCATCGGGTCACCTTCTCCAGATAACCGTATCGAAAGCAAGTTGTGGGGCGAGCCGCTGAGTAGTTTTCCTAGCTGCGGTATCCTGTTGTTACTCAGTTTTGCCTCCGAATCAAGAAGAACTCAAGCTCATGCACCGCCAGCTTATTGGGCAAGGAGTGTGCACTTTATGCATTCCACTTCCCTGTTGATCAGCAGATTCAAACCGCCTGAGACGATGCATTTCGTAGTTCAACGGGAAGTCTGGACTTTGAACAAGATTCGCTCGTCAGTTGATTTCATTCGTCAAAATGATATTCTTTACTGGCTAGTTTCAAGTTAGAGCTCACCCGTTTTCAAAAAATTTCACCCATCATATTCATGTTTCAAGCAGCCGATTGCGAGATAAGCAGTCTTCAAGCTTCAAGCTTCAAGCTTCATCGGCCCCTACGTGAAGGCTAACTATCGTTATGTTCCTATCCTCTTAAGCGAGCCTTTTAACAGGATAGGATTCTTCTCATAAGAACCCTTTAATATTTTTTTATAACATACCATTTACTGTTATATTTAAATAGTGTAATCAAGATGATCTATATTCATATTTAATGAAATATATAGAAATATCACTTGTCATTGATTTGCATAGATCCTTGGAATATAGGACTAAATAATATCCAGTTGTAAATAACCATTATGTATGAAATGACAACTAAAGATAACTAACTCTCCAAATAAAAGAAGTATATAGTTAAGACATTTCAAAGAAAATTCTCAATGAGAAGAACATTAACTAAGGCTAGGCAGTAAATAACAACACTCTGGAAAATGTACTCTTAGCCCAAAAATTAGGCAAATGTTTTTGAGCAAACAACATCAAGCAACTCCCCGCAATATGCTTGTTGATGCACCTCGTTAAAGCATTCAAGGCTAAAGACTGCACGCCATACATTCAGCTCGAAATCTACACTTTGGGGGGTGAAGAAACTAGCCCATCTAGTCTTAAGTTTTAACAGTTTATTGAACTTGTTCAACTCACAAAGTCGGAGGTTCGTTCATACAAATCATCCATCACACAAATCCAAAGAGTCGAGTGACTTCAATTCAACTTTAAACCAATTTCCCATACATGAAGATTAAGTTACCATTCAATATCACATTCTATTCTATTCTATACCATATGATCATTGATTGTATGAAGAAAGCCATGTGTTCCAAGCAGTCATTCAAAAAACAAATTAATTATTTTTGCATATTTTATATTTATTAACCACATTTACTTAATTAATTAGAAATTTATATTAAATATTTAAAACTTATAAATTAATCAAACTTAATTCTTAACGATTTTTGTCTGTCTCGATGTTTGTCGATATTTGTCTTGCTTGATTGGGGGTTTTCTCATCTTTCGTTTTTTAATGCGTCATCTTCTTTTTCTTTTATTTTTTTGAAATAAGAAGTTGGTATAAATTGTAAATTTAATTTAAATTAATTTTGAACTCTAATGAATATCGTTAAACATAAATAATTGCTGGTGTACGATCTGACTTGCAAAGGAAGAGGGACGTCTAGGCACATGTCAACAACTTGGATTTCCTTGCCTTTTCCCAACAGCTCCTGCTTTCCAAATCTGCGCCACTTACGTATGCTTAGCTCAGCGTCTCCAAGTCCCATCATATGGCTTGCCACGACATCTTGCGCCACGATGCAAATAATAGTGCAACTTTTAAGTCAAGGACGGTCGGGAAAGAGTTCGATTGCTTGTTTCGTTTGGTTTCTCGAGTACACATTCGAGCAAAGGGATTTGATATGGAAGATAAAACAGGGAAAAGGCTAATGCTTTCGCAGTGGAATTAAAATTTTCAAAGCCAATCTGATTGATCTTTAAGACATACGAACAAGGTATTGCAGTTCAGTCCAAAAGAGAGCATGCCAATATTGGCTGTTTCTAAAATATTACAAATTTTAGAAACAGCGGATTGATTTGGTTTGGTTGAAGAATTCCATAGATCCTAGATGCAACCGTTGTGTGTGAGCAACATTCACGTTTCCATGAGCAGCTTGGAGGATCTACGGGCAACTGAATGAACAAATCGACGGGAAGTGTGATTGTCGGCCTTTATGGCTTACGTAAAATGAAGCAGAACGCTAGAAATAAGCCTTAGTTCCGATCTGGCCGAAAGCAGACTCGCACATTCCTGGTTGGTGCCGTCAGTGACATAACCAATCAATGCTAATTAGGGGGCGAACTTGTAATGATTAAAAAACGCAATAACACGCGGTTAACATGCTCCCATAATTTATAGGGGAACTTTCATAAATGGATCATGTTAAAATTTTCTTCGCAAAAATGAGCAGATTTTTTTATTTTATTTGCAGAAATGGGTTTATTTCAGAGTTTATTTGCAAACTAGTGCGAGTGCCCATGCCCGGACAGCCACCTGCTCTGCTTTTCATTGCACTATGCTCTCTCTAGCTCTCGTGTAGAACTCAGAATGTCAATAGGTTCATTTCAGAGTTTCATCTGTAAACATGGGCGAGTTTGCTGATAGCCACCCTCTACACTTTTCATTGCACACTACTGTCTCTATCTCTCTTATAGAACTCAGAATCTTAATGTCTTTAAATGTGTTTGAGCTTCTGAATCATTTGACACAATGGATGAATTGCGCTCCAAGCTTTGCCAGATATGTAGCAACCAGCAGCTTCCCTTTTACTTGGAGTGCAGCAAACCGGATAGGCTTGATGTTCGCTGCCTCTCGGCCAAGGCTACATCAAGGGCAAGATCGGGGCCGGCTTGCCACTTCAGCATGACAGCATACAGACATAAGGATAGCCTCGTGCATTTTTGTAAGTTGAACCTCGTGCATTCTACATTTTGCACCATGGCACCCTGCATTTCTATCTAAGCTTTGTCGGCTTTGGCAGAGCCTCTGTTGGTGTGCTACAAATCCTTCACGCCGGCTGATGTGCGGGCAGAAGTTCGTGCTCAGCACAGGCAAACTGCCACTTACTCTATGGCATGGAGAGGATTAAATCAGTGCAAGATGAATAATGGTTTGGAAAATGACCACTCCTTCATGCTGCTAGAGTGTTTTTTTTTCTGAATTCACTCAAAAAAACCTTGGAGCAATATGGGCATTTGGGAGAAATGTCGAGAGTGCTGTAGAGCGGTTGTTTCTATGTCGTCAATCGCAAAAATTGGCTTTTGTGGATGCATGTCACTTACGCTCAAGATATGGTGGTGTGATGATGTTTGCATGCACTCGTGATGGCAAAGGCCATATTGTTCCACTTTGCACTTGCATTGCACCTATCGAGAATGAAACAAACTGGGTGTTTTTCCTTCAGAAATTGAGAGCTTCAATTCCGGAGGTTGGGCAGCCGAGCATCATTCTCATGCATGATCGTGAAAAGGGCTTGCATAATGCGCAATGCATTGTCTTGCCAAATTCACATGAATCAATTTGTCCATACTACCTTGAAAAGAATGTGAATGCAAGATTTAAGTCAATGTTTAAGCACAAGATATGGACGGCAGCAAAGGCACTGACTATACGGGAGCATGAAGTAGCAATGCAAGTCATCCGCTTGGAAAATCCACTTACAGCCGACTACTTGATTGGTTGCGAGATCATAAAGTGGGCAACAACACACTTTCCAATTGCACGATATGGCACGGTGATGTCCAATTTGGCCGAGAGCACCAACTCTTGGGTTGAAAAGCTGCACAATGGCTCATATCTGAAATTTTTTCAGTGGATGGGTACCCCAAGTTGCAGAGCTAATGCTTCGGAGGGAGAGCTTGTATGCACAAGTTGATACAACCATTCCTGAATCCACGATGCGAAGTTACAATGAACTAAAATGCAAGAGCCAGCAATATCAAGTGGTACAGTTCTCACTTCTTGGTTTTGAGGTAATACACCCAACCAATAGAAGCAAAAATATTGTGGATCTCGAGTCCCAAACCTGCAGCTGCAAAGCTTTTGAAGAATATCAGTTCCCTTGCGTGCATGTTGTTGGTGCAATTGCCAAAGCGTGGCTTGCATCAATGTCTTTTATGGTAAGCTCCTACCTAATGATTGCTTTCCAGTCCACTTATGGTACATCAATGATGCCTATTTTGTGTAATGACATTCCCTCTCATGGTGTGTCCAAACCGCACAACATTACACGAAATCAAAAAGGCTGTAGTCAAAGGGCGAGTCAGCATGGATGGCCAATGTGGGATTAAGAGCCACAACAAAGCAATGTGCAGCCGACAAAATGCGATGGCAAGTCACATTCAATGCTTGCAGCAAGATGCGCACAACATGCTACAAGAGCCACAAGCATATGCGCCGCCTCTTGCTGGTGAAATTGAAGGCATTGAAGAGATATGCCGATTGCAGTGGAAGGTAGGCTTAAGCAAGTGTGCGTTGTGGTTTGCAAGAAATGCGGATACAATCACTTTGCCAGGACTCCTTGTTGTGGGGAGCAACCTGAATAGTCTATAGAATCGCGCACAATGTGATGTGTTGGGTCATGGATATTTTTTAATTGGGTTATCCACCCATTTTTGCAAATAAAATTTTTAAATGGTCCATATATGAAAATTCCGTTAATTTATACTACATGTTCTTAAAATCCTAGCCCGTGTGTGTCCGAGCTCCATTACACACGAGTCGTGTCAAGCATTAGCACAAGTCCCCGGCATTATTTGAGATGACAGAGAGAAGACAGACCAAGTGTTAATGATGTCACCATAAGAGGAAAAGGCGACCGAGTAGGAAAAACGAAAGATGGGAAGACCCATCAAGCCGTACAAGGGAGAGACAAACATGGTGACATGCGGCATGTCACCATAAGAAGTTTTCTCTGGAAGGCCTTTTGTGATGCGAATATACTCTTTGCAAATCATCGTCATGCTTACGTCTCACGAATTTCATTCAGCAAGGACGACTTACCAGAGATGGCCTCAGCGGTACCCTATGTCGGCACCTAGACTTAACAGTACACAAATACTGTAGGCCCTACAGTGAAACATGGATTGCAAGGAGCAGAGAGGCTCGGCTTTCAGAGTAAACATAATATTCGTTCTCGTGCGAATGTTTGTTGGTGATCTAGTACAGCGTGTACCTGTATATTGTGCACTACTCATCAGCGGACAGGAATCACCTTACAACGCGCTTGTCTAGTCACAATGCACAATGCACAATTGATTCTTGATCGAGAAGTACTTTGTGGAGAATTGCACAAAATTACCTTTGAGTAATCAAGAGGACTGACCAGAATACCCCTTTTAGGTTCACGGAAAGGAATTCAAGAGACAAGAGGACAAAAGAAACTAACAGGAAAATGAGGTTGAATATATGGTGTTTCAAATTTCGAGCCTCCGTTGGCAACACGGAAGTGTGTGCCGACATCGTATAGATTTTCTCGCCTAAGTTGATGAATTTGCATTAGCATGATCATACCTTCTCATCAGTACTTAACAGTGAACGGGCAACACAGTGGCGCCTTGGAAATGTAAAGGTTCAAGAAGAAATCGTTTCTAGGTATCAAGAAGAAATAGTTTCTAGGTATCTAGAAAAAGGTTACTGTGTAGAGAGGAAGGAGGGGAAGACCCATCAAGCCACACAAGGGTGAGAAAAACAAAAGTAAAATGAGGTTAGGCCTATATGAGAAATAAGCCCTATTGCACCTAAGATATCCCAATTATACAAATCTACATCTAAAATATCGGAACTATGCAAGTCGCATGGTCTACAAACAACTGGAGCATCCTAAGAAGCATCATACTAGATGATGTTTCTTCTTGTGATTGCTCTCCTATGGATTGCACCAGCCTCTGTCTTTCTAGGTATCCAGGAATCCTATAGTAGGTGATGTGCTGAGCAGTTTGTTTCTTTAGTTTTGGTTCAGATCTTATTTTATTTAGAGAATTTCGGTCATCTTATAATTTTATAGTGTTTCTTAAGTATTGTATTTACACAGACGTGCAGTAGTGGATGCTTAGGATGTTTCTATCCTCTTAACGGATATTGTTTCAGAGTACATTTTTCTATGCACATTAGCATGAGGATTTTGGGACTATTATTCGATTTGTTGGTCAATATAGTTTCTTTCGTTTGGAAATTTGTAGTTTTCTCCGAGACATTATGCTTTTCTTTCTTCTTTGAACTTTTCAATACCTTACTTTCCTCCTTTTATCCTTTCTTCGAGATCTCCTTCTATCCTTTCTCCGAGATCTCCTTCGGGTTTCGGATTTTCTCTTTCTTTTCTCGACGCTTGCAAATCGAGAAATGCGCACCATATCTGACACGTGAATAAGCCATAGAACGGGCTTTTCTGACTTGAAATGCTAGTGGTAAATCTAGCCAGCCTAAAGTTTCCAGACCCTTTGATTTCCGTCGCTTGGAGTATTTTTCGATCATGTCTTATTCAACTTACTTTAAACCCATGCATTGGAAGTAATCTCACCAAATGTTTTGCACCTACTTTATACTGCATTTCTATCAAATTTACTACTACAGTTCTCCTTGTAAGTACAGTAAGCAAAGGTGAACTTAACTCCACCAGTTCTATCACGTCGCCTCGTCGAATTCACGTGCGAATCATCAAACGATAAGCGCGAAATGAGAGACATAAATTATAGGCGACGCAATAGCAGCACTTTCAGAAGACTGACATTCCCAGAGCAGTCCATTTGTCCAAGTGTGAAGAAGTCAGAACTGAGTCCCCATAGATCACGTCTTTTCAATGTATCAGCGCAAAAGAAGGTATGTGTGTCATGTTTTGACGTCCATTATAGTAAAGAACGTTAGACCCGGGACTGTATGCTGATATTTCGATCGAGTCGAGAAAAACGTGATGAGATGCTTGTACGCGGTTGTGGAGATGTCGATGCAAATCTTTTCTCTACGAGTTATGAAAATATGCAACATGCTTCTCCGTTCTCCGTGCGAGCCTGGCGTTGGAGTTTTCTCACAGAAGGGCATTGTGCCACTTAGAAATAAAGCGAAGAAATCAGATCTGTTTTCTTCAGTCTATCCTCTAGATGGTAGAATTGGGTTTCACCTGAAGAGAACGATGGAGGCAGGGCCCTTGGTGAGAGAAGAAAGCATCACAGGTACGAAGTCCATTTTGTATAAAGATGGACTTAACAAAACCTTTAACTTTGGCTCTAAGACTTCGCGATATCCTAAGTTGGAAGAGGGACTTAAGAGAACGCCAAAGTTTAACGCCGCTTGAGTGGGTGAGTTTATGTTGGCATTCAATTTCGAACAGTAAATTTGTTTGTTTTTTAAATGCTAAAAATCATTTAACTTAGAACATTATAGTACATCTTTCAGCGTCGTGTTTTATGAAAAAAATCGAAAGAATCTCCAGAGATGTCCACAGATCTCACTCAATTGTCACTTGTCTTCTTCTTTTTTGAAATTCTTTATAAATTTTTGAGGCGTAAGTGGTAAACGAGACCCATCGGGCATGGAAATGCATGGATAAAACCCATTCCAAGGATGTTTATGGAGAGAAAAACTATGAAATAAGCAAGAGGATATTCAAGATGGCAATTTTTAAAGTGACTCCTACAATATCAAACATGAAGCTTCCATTTATTTTCATTCCACATATTTTATACAACCATCATCTATGAAATAATGATAAATCTCGTATTTTCCGCTTTGGATGGGGATGGATCTTCTTACTCCGTCAATGAGTTTCACTTCCTCTACTTTTGAATTTAAAAGGAACATCCTCACCGTCCTTTTAATTTCCAAAGATTTTGAAATTCTAAGTCAGTTGTCTACAAACTTTTATGGTTATGCTTGCTTTGGTGCTTTGCAATCACGTTGGGTTGAGGGCCTTAAAATCTGGGTTAGGAAATATACAACTCGATGATCTTCCGGATTATGGGTGCTCCTAAAGTCCGACCCGGAATTGGGGATCAAAGAGGTCCAAAAGAGTTCAGGGGTTGAAGTTTGGACGTTGTTCTGTCTTGGTCTTTTGAAATATTCTGGAAATTGGGGATGTGTTTAAAACATGATGTCGGAATCCAAATTTTCACCCAAGAACATTATGAGTCTAACGGGTTATGTTCGTTGTCGACTAAAACAAGCATTAGAATGCCCTTGAGTCTTCCAAGCAACTTGGGGTGCTAATACGTAGCGATTATTAAGTCTCAAATCTTTCTCAAGGCAGGTAAATGACGTCAAACTCTTAGGGGGATATCTAGTGAGATACAATACAAGAACTGCTCAATTTGTGAAGAATAAAAGAATATCATGATTCCACCTCGTTTGAAGTTGTTCAATTAATACGCACATATCATTTGCGTTTCGAACAAGAAATCCACTTTAGGTCGTAGGCACTTGATGTAAAATCAAGTACTTATTTCCTCCAACGGTACGTCACTTTTTCATAGAAAAAGTAATTTCCTACATATTTCCTTACCAGTCCCCCTAAGATTGGTACTTCGGCGTACCGAAACCCAAGTTTGGCAAAAAGAGGCCCGAGCGAAGGGAAAGAGACTAAAGGGAGGGACAGAGGAATTGATAAGAATTTCGAAGTGATAAAAATTCTTGAGTGTATTTGATTTTAGGTTATAGGTAAAAGAATGCATTTTTTTAATTTTCAATTTTGGTTTCATGAGAAAAGGGAGACCGCATTTAAAACACAAAGGATAGGAAGACCCCATCAAGCCTACAAGGGAGAGACAAAAAAAGGTGAAATGGGGCTAAGCCCCAATAGAGTCTATATGAGAAATTTGCCCTTTAGCACCTAAGATATCCGAGCTATGCTAAGTCATACGGTCTACAAACAATTGGAGTATCTAAAGGAGCATCACCTAGTGTGATTGCTCTCTATGGATTGCACCAACCACTCTCCTACGTAGAGCAATGGACACACGCTGTCTAAAATATGCTACAAAGTATGAGAGTGAGAGTGGTACCCCTGGCGCCTAACATGATAAGCTCACATGCACTCCTTGACAAATGTGTCAAATGCCATGTCCATCACTCCATATAACTCCAAGGCTAGAGGAATAAATATGTGACCTATTGCATACCCCTATACTTGGAGACCTTACGACCTACTGCTACTGCACTCGCCTCCCATCCAAGGGAATGGGTAATCACTCCCTCCAAAATTATATCCCGTGTAGGGTCTATAACCATGACATTTGCTAATGTCACTTGATCATCTAGGACCAAGTATAAGTCTGCCTTGACATGTGTCGTTTGCAAAGCATACAAATGCTCCTTCTAGGCCAAATATCCGCTCTCTTGTGCCATAGCAAACACTATGTCCCTAATAGCATCATGGTTAGCTATCCTCTGTCCTCCAAAAAGACACCATGTCATATGGACTGCTGTTGCATCTAGTGTAGAACCACACTCACAAGTGAGTATTGAAGATGTAGATGGATGGACTTAACCTAGGCAAAACCTCATCGCTATAGAGAAAGTAACTGATGCAAGTCGGAATGCTCTAATGCACGGTCAAGCTAGGATCCAAGAGCCTGCACCCTTGTCAGAGCAAGAGAAAAGATGTGCTCTAGTAGCATGAGGAATGGATGAGTCAACTAAGAGAGAATGTAGTATATGCTTGCACTGTTGCTCCATCAAGGAAGACTTTAAACCTCTAGTCCAATCTAACAATAGTGCAGCAAAAGATGGAAAGTCCTTGCATGCCCCATGGGTATAGACTATCTCTCACATGCCATAATAACATCTGGAGAGAAAATAATCCTTCCTCCACCTTTTTCACAAAAGCCTCCAAACTAGGCACATCAACAACCAAAAAATGAAAGGAGGTACCAATAGAGCCCAACTACCCAGAAATGCTATAGGTGCAATCTCCTGCATTAGATAGCAAGCAAACCCCCCACACAAGATCAACAGAGCCATCTATCTATGTGCCAAATCCCATGTCACACTCAAATGTCACTAGTCCAATTATATCACCAACTACACCCATAATTCTCTTATCAAAGGCTCCCAAACGTGATAGGAAGAGGGAAGGAAGGGAGAGAGAGACTAGCGCATGAAATCAATGAGCAATATTAGAGGAGACTATACCAATTGTCAATTTTGGATCTCCTACTAACAGAAGGTCATCCACATGGAGAACATCTTTTGCAAGAGCAGCATCTAAGAAGCGTGTGACAAAATCCTTAGATCCTACTTGCACTCCAAGAGCATGTAGTTCATCTATAGATGTGATACACCCCTCTAGAAGCTCAAGGTGGGGAGGGATACCTAAAGGGGACCATGCTTTGCACTTTGACACCTTAACTCTCAAGCCTACTAGATGTAGCTTGGTAGTCAAGTGGTCAAATGCTTACCTAATCTGATCTACAGGGCTCACAATGTGTATATCATCTGCCAAAGAGTGAAATACACAACCTGGCATTGCCAAAGTAGTAGATAAGTGAGCTCTAAAGTGAGCCATGCTGAATAAGGGTCCCCCTAAAAGATCTCCCTAACATATACCAATAATTGACTCCAAGACGGTGACTCCTACCTATGAATAATTGTGCTAGTAATAAAGAGAAGTAGGAAAGCCATAAAAAGATAGCACAAAAGGAATAAGACTTGCCAAGGATCCACCAGCCTCCCTAAGCTCTCTAAAGCTAAATGGTATGAGATGCTATTAAAAGCATTCTCAACATCCACATGTAGGACGATCCACTCCGGATGAATATCTAGGAGTGCCCTAATGCTCAAAGATATAGTCTCACATCCTTCAGGTGTAGCTACTCCAAACTGATGTGGACTAAGGTGCTAGCAAAAGTGAGAATGATGCTAAAGGACAATGGTACAATTGACCGAATGCAAAAAGATCTCTCTAATAGCAATCGGTCTAATGCACCTTGTGTCCTTCTCCATTGCAAGAAGTTGACTAGCACCTAACAGCAGATTAATAGACATAGGATGTCTCCTCTCACTATTGTTGTAAACACTTGAAACTACGTGGTAAAATCACTAGAAGGATAATTTGCTTGAAAGTAATCTCTAAGGTGCTCATATACCATCCCTAACAAGCCTCTTGAAGAAAGGCAAGGGGCAGTGCACAATACTTGTGCAAAAAGTGACCTATCAAGACATAAAGGCTGCTCAAGCTAATAATCTAAGACCTCTAGTGGTAGTCCCTCTACTACCATAGGACGCAGTGAGCATAGAGAAAAGATAACCTCATGGGGAGGACTAGCCATAGAAAAAGGATGTAGCACTTGTGCTGCTCTACTAAAATCTCCCACTTGAGCCAATGTCCTACACCATCATAATCAAGTGGACTCCGTGGTATTTTGTGGAAAGACCTATCTCCTAAAACTTGTAGCCCTAACAGACTCCTCTTGAAGGGCTGCCTAATCCCCCACTTGAAATCTACAAAATCTAGCAGCCACCTCTCTATGCTCTGCACATCCTCCTCTAGCATTACAAAGACACCATCAAGGGAGTAAGAGAAATAGGAACCATGCTAACTTGTGGTAGGCAAAAATCTTGTCTAGCCTCATCATGGAGTGTGCAGGGTAGCCTGGAATAGATGTGGACATGGAAAAATAGTCTCAAATAAACCCAAAATTCAACTTGCCTAAGAAGCTAACCACTCCTACAACTTGGTTGGTATCCCTAGAACAGTCAACAAAAGGATAGAAGAAGCGTGCATAATCTTGAGTGTCACTACTTTTGAAGTGGTTGCTTGCCTCATGTAGGCATCCCAAGCGGTCCAATCATAATCCTTGTGCATCTTTCTCACATGGGTCTTTACTCCTTGCGAGGTAAAGCATTTATGACTCACTAGGCAAGGTGTATTCCGAGCCGCTCTGAGTGACCCCACATGGGGAGGTGTAGCCATGGCTAGCACAAGAATAATGATAGTAACATGTGATGCTCCTCTCCATATCCCTTACCTTCAAAACCACAACTCCTCACATCCCAACTCACATAAGAGTACAATCTCTCCAAACCCTAAATACTATAAACTCTCATAACTTTCAATTTCCATCTCAAAAGGTTTCAAAATTTTCATTTGAAACCTTTGATTCCCATAATTTTCATAGTTTTCCATCTCATAATTTTCTACTCAATTCTCCATAGTCTTCAATCTAGGTACCAATGGAACCAAAATTGAAAAATAAAGAAAATTGACTATTCACTCTCAAGTGCTATATGCTAGATAGCCTTCAAAATATATGTATATACTCTCACATCTCTCTCTCTCTTCTGCAGTCTCCACTCTCCCCAAGTTGGTTTCATTGGTATTCATGATTGAAAGATACAGAGATTTTCTATGAAGGTATGAACACATTTAGATTTATTAGGGTTTGAAATGATTAAGTTAGTATGAGAATTATTGATTGAAAATTTTTTCTTTTGGTGTGTTGATTTTTATACTATAGTTCTCTCAAAATCTAGTTTGAAAACCATTGAGATCGGAAATAGAAGTTACTAGTATTTACGATAAAGAAGGAAGTAATAATAGAGTGTAATGGTTTGAAAACTATTGAGATTGGACATAGAAGTCACTAGTATTTACAATAGAGAAGAATCCAATAATAGAGTGCTACGGTAGAATGAGTGCAGAACAAGGGAGAGAGAGAGAAGTGATAACAATTTTGCAATCTTGAAAGTGTATTAAATTTTACCAGAATTTTCATATAAGGGTATGATTTTGAAAGATATTATAGGTAAGAGCATGATTTGGAAGTAATTTCCTGAAAGTGCATGATTTTGTGAAATAATAGCAGATCAAGGCATATTTTCACATTGCTTTTGTTGTGGTGAGTGATTCAAGTTTGCTGGAAGATCATTAATGTGAAAATAAACAATGGATTGAAAAAAAAAATGCCAAGTTGGGAAGTATGTCCTAAACGTTGTGCAGGAAAGCAGAGCGTTTGAAAGTAGATAGGTACTTCAGCGATCCCTTTTTGTTATTGAACCCGGTGTTGTATCTTTTCAAGTGCGGGGTAGGGAGGAATGGTAAGGAAGGAAGGGATATAGAGAGTGGAGTGATAGGGATTTGATGCGTCTAAGATGATTGTTAAATGCAATATGCAAATATGCCATGATCTGCTATTATTTCACAAAATCATGCCCCTATTGGAAATTACTTCCAAATCATGTCCTTATTTGTAATATCTTTCAAAATCATGCCCTTATATGAAAATTTCCATGAATTTATGGTATGAGTAAATAGATGAATTTTTTGTTTTTCAAATTTTTATTGATATTTAGATTATAGGCTATGGAGAATTTTGTAAGGAGATATGAATGTATTTGTATTTTTAAGGGCTTGGAATAATTGTGTTAGTATGAGCTTAAAAGTTCATTTTTTTTTTCATAAGGTAGTTCTATCAAAACTTAGTTTTAAAACCTTTGACATAGGAAATAGAAGTTTAATTTGTTTATGGTTTTTTTAGTTTAGGGGAGTTAGCATTTAATGGGATGAAATGGGAGTAGATGGTGAGAAAATTCCAAGAGATATAAGATGAATAACATTTATGTTATTCTTGTGCTAGACATGGCTTCCCTTAATTCTTGTAGGGCTGCTTTAAGCAACAAAGATACACCATGCACTATGTTTAAGTAAACTCTGTTTACCTTGCAAGTGCAATGGTTCATGTGAAAAAGATACACAGGGACTAAGATTGGACCACACGGGATCATTAGTTTTGATGTCAAGAAACAAAGGTTCTTATCCTTCTGCAACCTTCACCATCTTTAGCAAAAGCAAAAATCTTCATTTTTCTTTTTGTTGAAAGGCCTTATAATATAAATCAGGCTAGTATTAAGGTGAGTGTAGTGATTTTTGATGTTGTTAATACTAAATATTATACATGCTTTCTAGATCTCTTTATGGATCTCCCATTATAGGTATATCAATAGAATCATAGGAGTGGTTAATATCCTAAGCATGTTATACTTTGGGACTATTTGTGATTAGTTTTCCAAAGTCCTGATTGTTTATGTACTACATTCAGGACAAGAGAACTCTTCAAGAGAGATACAAGAGACAAAACACAATTTCACACTAAATACTCCAATGCCCCAAAGGAGCACATTCTCCTTATTATATAGCCAAAGAGGATCTCCTCCAAGGAAGCTTCACCGTAGGATTAGGTGACTTTTCAGCAAGCTCCACTCTTAGATTACTTCCTTGGATGGGTGACATGTCAGTCATGTTCCCATCTGGTTGGTCAAATAGGCTTTGACCAAAGGGAATATTTTAGGGAATCTTCTTATAGGAATCTCAAAATCACGTGGGTGAAGCAGCGTTGGAAAGCTCTTGGTGAGACAAACCAAGGGATAGTGAAGGCTAACCTCTCCTCTATTGGGAGGGGCTTTAGGCACATTTTTGAGGCCTAATTCATCCGTTTGGGCCTCTAATATTGCCTCCAAAATTTAGGCCTATTTTGGCTTCTGCCCTATTAGTAGAAGTGATCCTTTGGTGATACCTATATTTGATCTATATTCTCAATCATGTGTAACATCCTTCTAGATGTCACCACCCCAAGTTTCACCTCGAGAGCACATGCCTAGCTATTGATTCTAAAGTTTACAAGCATGTTTCAATTTTTGGCCTATTAGTAAAAGTACTCTTTTGGTGATACCTCTATCTGATCTACTTAGTACATCATTTATAACATCATTTATAACATCCTTCCAAATGTTACCAAACCAAATTCCATCTCTAGATCATCTATCTAGCTATTGCTATTATAGTTTATGGCTAGTCTCACAAATGAGACTATTTCTTCCTTACACTTGTTACATCCTTTGCCAAGATAGAAAGTATCATTAAAGTTTTTTAAATATCATTCTCACTTCCAAAAACACCTTAGTCCACAATTACCTTGGAGTTGCTACACTAGGGAGTTGTTATCTCTTGGCATTAGAGGACTCCTAGATATCCATTCAGATTAGGTTGTTTTGTAAGTGGATGTTGAGAATGCTTTTAACATGGTCTTGTGTGATGTCATGTGCATCCATATCTAGTGAGCTTGGGGAGGCTAGTGGATCCTTGGTGAATCTTCTTCCTTTTGTGTAGTCCTTTTATAATTCTCCTTCTTCTCTTTACTACAAACACACTTAGAAGAGAGTTACAATTTGTCAATTAATTGCTAGTACACAACAAGGAAATCCTTTAAGTAGACTTCTTTTAACCATGGCTCATCTTTTAGTTATTTTTTGACTACTTTGGCCATGCTAAGTTATGTCTTTCTCTCTTTGGTATATAGTAAACATATTTTGTGCTTTCAAGACTAGATTAAACAAGCTTTGGACCATTTGACTACCAAAATTTATCTTATACACTTGAGATCAAGGTGTCAAAGTATGAAGCATGGTCCCCTTTAGGTATTCTTTCACACCTCTAACCTTTGAGAAGGGTGTATCATATTTATAGATGGCTAACTTATTCTTGGCATGAAAATAAAGTAGCATCTACAAAGCTTGTGATAAAATCCTTGGATGGTCAAAGGATTTTATCATATGGTTTTTGGATTCATCTTTACAAAGATATCTATAATAATATGGAGTTAGCAATAGAGGTAGTAAAGAGTGATAATTTTGTAGAATAAGCCAAATATAGTCTCAAAGATACATCTAGAAATTCTAAGAATTTTCTAGAAGCACCTATGAAGCTTCATGGAAGTTTTTAGGTACTTTCCATGGAGTGTGTAACTTGTTAACAAAGTGAAAGGTTAGCTTAGCTCGTAAACCAAGTAGGCGGTTTCTAGAAGGAAGCTTCTTTGGGAGCTTCTTGAGAGCCTTGTATTGCTTCCCTATAAATACCAAGGCCAAAGCTTATGCTAGGCATTTGGAGAGTTTTTAATGTGATCTTCCATTCTGACTTTCTCTTATTTCTCTCATCAATCTTTGACAATATACTTCATTTGGATGACCTTCTATACTTAGGGATTCATAGATAGCATTTGATATAATCTCCTATAGTATTTCTTGTCAATCGATCTATTTACTTTACACAATTACCTTTTCTTTGACCTTCTTATCATATTTGAGAGTCTTAGATAGGAGGATCATGGGAAATTCATGTAATATCATTGAATTACAATGGTTTATCATGTGACAAGGGACTTGACACATAGATAAAGATCTCTATCAATCTTATGTAAAGAGGTAGGTTTACTATGTAAGGAGGAGATGGCACTTGTATTGTTTTGGCTAGTTGTGCACTTTTGAAACCTTTTCTTTCCTCTTGTTTTGTGATGTTGATTATGAAATTTTGTAGACATGTGATAGGCTAGTATTATATTAGTATATGGTTGAGGTGGATGAAGTATTCTTTTCTCTCTAGGTACTATTATGGTAGATGAAATACAGTTTTTCCTCTCATGTATGGGATGGCTTTCTATCCTTTGCTTTGACCTTCTGATGGACTAGAGATTTGGAACCTTCATTAATGACCAACAATTTCAACAAGCTCTATATTCTCTACATTCTCTTCTAGTTGACTCATCCTCATGTATGGGATGACCTTCCATCCTTCTCTTATGCCTTTTGATTGGACTAGATGTTTGCAATCTTCCTTGATAGCAAGAAATTTCTACAAGCTATACATTCTCTTCTAGTTGAATCATTTATTCCTTGGGTTAGTAGAGTACATATTTTCTCTTGCTAAGGCAAGGATCTTGTATCCTAACTTGACCATGCATTAGTGCATTTTGACTCAGATTACTACTTTCTCTGCAACAATATGGTTTTGCTTAGGCTTGGACCATCCTTTTGTATTTTAATTGCTCACTTATAAATATAGCACTACCTTAGATGCAATAGAATTATATATGACATGTTGCACCTTTGGAGGACAAAGGATAACTATTGATAATTCCATCTAAGATATAGTGTTTGCTATGGCAAGGGAGAATACATATTTCACTTGGAGGGAATTTTGTTATGCTTTGTAGATGATATGAGGTCATGCACATGAGAGAATGTTTGGTTGAGATGATAAAGTGACAATAGTGAATGTTGTGATTATGGATCTAGACGTACTTTTGAAGAAATTGATTATCTATCCTCTAGATGTGTAGGGAGTAGTATTGCAATGGCCAATGTTTCCAAATACAAGGAGTATGTAGCAAAGTCACCTCTTTGTTGCTTATATGGATTGATGAGAAAGTATGAACACTTTTAACAAAGATTGTGCAAAAACTTACTATACTAGACTAGATAATAAGGGTATTATTTTCACTTTCTTATTTATAATTTACTTCAGATATGTATATGTCATTCTTTACCTTTATAAATATTTCTAGTTATTAGTTGATGGAAACAATAAGAAAGCATCACTCTAGGTGATATTTTTTGGATAGACCATGTAGGTGTGGAATGTTTGATTTAAATAAAAATGATATATATGGTGCAATAGAATAATTTTCTCATTCATATAGATTTAAAGTTTAGCTTCATTTTACCTCCAAGATTTATCTAGTTAAGGCTTGATGGGATCTTCCCATACCTCTTGTTAGCATACACACATCTCTTCTTTAATATTAGAGTATTATTATGTCTATTTCTCTAATTTCTTGTGTTACAATTGGATTCCCTACACAAGTAAGAATCATTCCATACTTTAATATGTAAGTGGAGGCGATTGCAATGGATAACAAAGATAGGGGTATAGTGGTATGAAATGTAGGATAGTATGGTATCCAAGTATGGTATGCAGCAAGGTATAGGGGTATCCAAGTATAGGGGTATGCAGCAAGGTCACCTCTTTGTTCCTTTAGCCTTGGAGTCATATGGAGCTATGGACATGGTGTTTGACATATTTGTCAAGGAGTGCACAAGAGCTTATCATATTAGATGCCGGGAGTACCACTCTCACTCCCATACTTTGTAACATACTTTAGACAATGTGTGTCCATTTTTCTAAAGAGAGCATTGATCGATGCAATCCATAAGAGAGCAATCACACTAGGTGATGCTTCTTCTGATATTCCTATAGTTTGTAAACTTTATGACTTGCATAGCTTGGATGTCTTATGTGCGGAGGGGCAGATTTCTCATGTTGGTACTATTGGGGCCTAGTCCCATTTTATCTCTTTTGTCTCTCCCTTGTTCTACTTGATGGGACCTTCCCATCCTTCTTGGTATTCTATGTGGTCGTCTTTCCTCCTTGACATCAAATTGGGGCTTGGCCCCAATTTTTTTTGTCTCTCCCTTGTATGGCTTGATGGGGTCTTCCCATTCTTCATTTTTCTACATGGTCACCTTTTTCCTCAACATCAAAGAAGGATAGGAATATTCATAGTCTTAAAAGGGTAAAACACTAGAGGTAAAATGTCCATCTTTATTTCATTGACTACCCTGCACACTCCACTGCTAAACAGGCTTTTTGCCTACCACTTGATCATTTGGCATGTGATCTCTTGGACAAGTTAGCATGGTTCCCATTCCTCTTACTCCCTTGATGGTGTCTTTGGTATGCTAGAGGGGGACGTGCGGGGCATAAAAAGGTGGCTGTTAGATTTTGTCAATTTTGAGCGGGGGATTGGGCGGCCCTTAAGGAGGAGTCTGTTAAGGCTACACAATTTAGGAGATAGGCATTACCACAAGATACCATAGAGTCCACTTGATTACGACGGTGTAAGACATTGGGTAAGGCGGGAGAGTTTAGTGGAGCAACACGAGTGATACACCTTTTGTCTATGGTGAGTCATACTGATGAGACTATCTCTTCCCTCACTCACTACATCCTATGGCAGTAGAGGGACTACCACTAGAGGTCTTAGATTATCAGCTTGAGCAGCCTTTATGTCTTAATAGGTTGTTGTTTGCACAAGCATTGTGCACTGCTCCTCGCTTTTCCTTAGGAGACTTGTCAAGGATGGTTTATGAGCACCTTAGATATTACTTTCAAGCAGATGATCCTCCTAGTGGTTTTACCGAGTTGTTTCAAGTGGCTATAGCAATAGCGAGAGGAGACATTCTTATGTCAGTTAGTTGGGTGTTAGGTGCTAGTCGACTTCTTGCAATGGAGAAGACTAGACTGATTGCTATTGGAGAGATCTTTTTGTGTTTGGTCAGTCATACCATTGTCCTTCAACATCATTCTCACTTTTGACAACACCTCAATCCACATTAGTTTGGAGTAGCTACACCTAGAGGATGTGAGGCTATATCTCTAGATATTAGGGCACTCCTATACATCCATCCGGAGTGGGTTATCATACAGGTGGATGTTGAGAATGCTTTTAATAACATCTCATGGGCATCCATCTTTAGAGAGCTTAGGGAGGCTAGTGGATCCTTGGTGAGTCTCACTCCTTTTGTGTGGTCTTTTTATGGCTCTCTTGCTTCCCTTTGCTACCAGCACGGGGGTTCACAAGAGGGAGTCACCATCTTAGAATCAACTGTTGGTATACATAAGGGAGATCCTTTGGGAGGACCCTTATTTGCCATGGCTTACTTTAGAGCTCTCTTATCTACTACTTTGGCCATGGTAGGTTGTGTATTTCCTTCCTTTGCAGATGATACACAAATTGTAGGACTTGTAGATCAGATTAGGCATGCTTGTGACTACTTGACTACCAAGCTACATCTAGTAGGCTTGAGAGTCAAGGCGTCAAAGTGCAAGGCATGGTCCCCTTTAGGTATTGTAATACTCTGAGGATAGGAGAACTCAAGAGAAACACACCCTAAGAACACACCCTTTCACACTCAAACTCCGATGCCCCAAAGGAGCACCTTCTCTTTATTATATAGGCAAAGCGGATCTCCTCCAATGAAGCTCCACCATAGGATTATGTACATAGATAGGTGACATGTCAGCAAGCTCCACCCTTGGATTACTTACTTGGATGGGTGACATGTTGGTCCTGGTTCTATCTGGTTGGTCAAACAAGCTTTGATCAGAGGGAATCTTTTAGGGAATCTTCTTGTAGGAATCTCAAAATCACGTGGGTGAGGTACCATTGGAAAGCTCTCGACAAGACAAAGTAGGGGGAGGGAAGGCCAGCCTCTTCTCAGTTGGGGGGAGGGGCTCAGCACATTTTTGAGGCCTAATTCATCCGTTTAGGCCTCCGAAATTGCCTTCAAAGATTTTAGGCATATTTCGGTTCCAACTCTATTAGCAGAAGTCCCCTTTTGGTGATACCTCTTTCTGATCTATTCAGTCCATCCTGTGTAACATCCTTCCAGATGTTACCAACTCAATTTTCACCTTCAAATCATATGTCTAGCTATTGGTTCTAAGGTTTTCAAATCTATTTCGGTTTTCTGCCCTATTAGTAGAAATACCCTTTTAGTGATACTTCTATCTGATCTATTTTGACCATCATGTATAACATCATTCCAGATGTTACCAAACCAAATTTCACATCTAGATCATATGGCTAGCTCTTGGTATTACAAACCTCCCTCCTTTTAAGACACAACGTCCTCGTTGTGCAATTGTTGCTCCAATGCTTGCACCAACACCGGTGCATGTGTCAAATTGGCAGCGGGTTCCCTGGTTGTTTCATAGAGGGGGTAACCTTTCCATTGGACAAGATAATCCACCCGTGGATGATGAGTACCACACATGCGTTTTTGGAGAATACGCTCCACTTCAAATTCCTCGTTGCCATCAATGAGTGTCGGACAAGGTCGAATGTCTTGCGTGGAATGACCCAAGCCTGATCAGGGAGCATATTTGCATAGTAGGGAAACATGGAACACTTGATGGATCTTCATGTGTGGTGGTAGCTCAAGGTGATAGGCCACAACGCCAACTCGATGGAGAATTGAGAAAGGCCCAATAAAATGAGGTCTGAGCTTACGAGGTCCCACTAATGTGAGGTTGGTTGTCAATAGCCACACCTGATACCCAACATTGAACTCCATGTGCCTACGGTGTGCATCAGCATACTGCTTCTGGCGATTTTGTGCAATTTGTAATTTGTGCTTAGTGTTCTCCACCCCTTGTTGGATTCTAGAAACAAATGTGTTGACTGCATCGACCTTGGTAGCCACCAAACGGATCTTCATCAAGCTGGTGTGAAGGGATGCTCACCATACATGAGGAAGAATAGAGTGACCTGGATGGATGCATTCACTAAATTGTTGTACGTAAATTCCACCAATGGGAGTAGGGTGTCCCACCTCTCTTGCTCTTCTAAAGTGAAGCCGTGTAACATGTCCTCAATAGTGCGATTAGCCCGCTCGGTTTGTCCATCTGTTTGTGGGTGGTAAGCTATGGACATGGCCAACTTGGTGTTGAAGGAACCAAAGAGGGTGCACCAAAACAAATTGGTGAATTGAGTACCCATATCGGTGATGAGAACTCGAGACAAGCCATGGTGAGAGAGGACTGCATCTAAGTATAATTGAGCAAGTTGTGGAGCGGTCAACTCCTTGGTGGTAGGGTGTACATGAATCATTTTGCTGAGCCGGTCCACAAGGACCACGATGGAATCAATCAAATCCTGATGTGGTCTTGGGTAATTCACAGACGAGGTCCATACACACCTGTTCCCAACATTGTGTAGGAGTGGGGAGAGGTTGCAAGAGCCTTACAGGAGCTTGATTAGAAGCTTTGTTCTATTGACAAAGTAAGTAACTGCGCACATAGTCCATCACATTGTTGCTCATCTTGGGCCAATAGTAATGGCAGTGGATTGCATCCAAGGTCTTGTCCACTCCAACATGACCTACAATGGCCAAATCATGACATTCGCTAGAATGGTGGCGCACAATTCTGGGACATTTGGAATCTATAATCTGCCATCACAAAAGGTGAGTCCTTGGGTACTGGTGATGCCTTTGGATGATTGCACTTCTACAATCTGTGGATCAGTTTTTGTAGCCGCCAAAATCTCTAGCCAAAATTTAGGGTTAATCTGAACCTCTGCCACCATATTGTTTGCCATTGGCATGCAGGTGAATGCATCTGCAAGTTGCTTCTTACCTTCAAAGTAGGTGATTCTCATGTTGAAGCATTTTTGCCACTCTGCTCATCAAATCTGGCAACAAGATAGATCCTTCTGCGTCTCAAGGTAGACTAGAGGTTTGTGGTCTATCTCTACCACACATGCCTTCTCACCCAGATAGTGCTTCCAATGCTTGGTTGCCAGGACGATGGCCAACTCTTCTCATTCTGTGGTGTAGTAGTTGTGCTCTACCAGTAACAACTTTCAAGAGAAATATGCAATGGGATGCCATCCATCATGCCACTCTTGTTGTAGGATTGCTCCGATTGCTATGCCTGATGCATCTGTAGCCAACTTGATTGGACGTTTTGGGTCATACCACTACAAGATTGGTGCATGTAGCAAGGCGGCTTTCAATTCTTGAAAGGCCAACTCTTGTGTGGTTCCCCATGTCCACTTCTTCCCCTTGCCAAGCAGTGCTGTTAAAGGCTGTGTAACCTTGGATAAGTCCTTGACAAATTGATGATAGAATCCCATCAAACCCAAGAAGCTCTTGAGTTGAGTCTGATCTTCTGAGGCACTCCACTTTTGAATGACCTCTATTTTATCTATCAATACTTGAATACCCTCTGCACTTACTCTATGCCCCAAGTAGTCTACTTCAGACTTGCCAAACTCACACTTTGAGATTTTGGCATACAATCAATTCTATCTTAGAATCTAGAGGACTTCTCGTAGATGCTATTTGTGTTCCATCATCGTGCTACTATAAACTAAGATGTCATCCAGGAAAATGATGACAAACTTATTCAAATATGGATGAAATATGTCATTCATTAGACTCATGAAAGTGTTAGGTGCATCGGTGAGACCAAAAGGCATCACGAGATACTCAAAGTGGCCATACTTGGTTCGAAAGGAAGTCTTGTACACATCCTCCTCTACAATTTGGATTTGATTGTAACCACTCTGCAAATCTAGTTTGGTGAAGTGTCTTGCTCCATTGAGTTGATCAAATAGATCATCCATGCGAGGTGAGGGGTATTTGTTCTTCACTGTTTGCTCATTGAGACCCAAATAGTCAATGCACATGTGCATTGTACCGTCTTTCTTCTTCACAAACAAGACCGGAGCCCCATATGGTGATACGCTGGGTTCGATGAACCCTTTCTGCAGCATATCCTCAATTTGATGTCACGCCATATGTAGTTCCGCATCTAGCTGCTCGGACACTAGAGTTCCAGTGATAGTAGTTAGAGTTATTCTAGTAGTTTCTCAGGGACTACTTTCCGACAATCTGATTTGGTGTTCGGGGTACTGACTTCACGGTGGGGCCCATTGTCACTTTGCACCATTCGTACCGTTGAGTGTGCCGTCAACGGGACCGTGAGGGTTTCAGTGCTAGCTTGAGTCTAGGGGGTATAGTTTTGAAGTGAGCTCCAGAAAGCTCACTTCTCTGATGTTGAGCCTTCAAGTTCCTGGCTATGGTGGACAGAGGCCGGCAAGCGTCACTTAGATTCTCTATGCTTGAGTGGGTGTGGCTTGATTGTAATCAGTGCCCAATTGTTGGCAGTTTATAGAGTGACAGATCAAGTATTGATCTGAGTTGAGTTGAGTTGAGAGTGTTAAGCAATCTGATTACATCAGAGAAGTGAAGTCAGGGGAAATCGGGTGCAGGAATGTTAAGTGTTGGTGGTATCTCCAAGCTCGGTGGATCGTGGTAGCTCGATTCAAATTCAGTGTTTCCCTAGTGTGCAAAAGCTCGTTCAAGTGATGCAGATTTGGCAATTAGGCGGACGGTGTGCGGAAGCGTTGGCCAAATTTTGAGCAAAGAAGGAGCAATTTTTGAGCAGTGGTTGTGATTTTGAGCTCAAGAGGTGAAGGCAGGACCAATTTGCTACGAGTTGGGCTCAAAAAGTCAAATTGAAGGTGGAGTTGGGAAGCTCTTCTCATGAATTTGTGATTTGGAAAAACCGGTGTTGTCAATTTGGCTCGAGTGGAAAGTTAGCGGAGGATTTGGCAGACAGCCATCTTTAGGGTTTACGTCAGATTTTACATCAGATTTATGTCAGATTTTGGGGCAGATTTGGAGGAGTTTTTGCTGTTTGGCCAGATTTGGAGGAGTTTTGCTAGTTTGGAGGAGTTTTGCAAATTTGGAGAAGTTTCACCAATTTTGGAGGAGGTTCAAAGTGGCAACAAGAAAGGCTTCATTTGGCTGAATTTTGGCATTTAGAGGCATAGGGCTGTGGGCTATGAGAGGCTAAGAAGGGCCAGAAAGCCAACTTACTGGCATGAGGCTAGCTAGTTTAGAGTAGATCTTGGTCATTGGTTGGCAAAATCTGTCTTTCTTGCTAGATTGTGCGTAACAGGGTTTGACCCCTAGATCTCTTGTTCCTAGATTGGTGCCCTAGCCAACTGGTCCACCCTCACTTGTTGTCCTAGTGACTGTGCCACTATTATCTATACACATGTAGCTTTGGCTAGGAGAGGCAGTTTGATCCCATTCTTGGTGATCCTGGTAGCTTAGGACTTAGATCCGAACTTATCTTATGTCAAATGCCAAATGGTGGCAGAGTCAATCACGTGTTGTGTTATGAGATGGAGGGTTTTTGTTTAGATTTCTTGTGATTGGATCCCCTCCATTCTTTGCTTCTTGTTTGTGCACCACGTTTGTGTGAGGTGCCTTGACTTTTGAGCATTGGTGCTATGGTGTGCTCTCGATGGTGAGGCTGGAATGATGACCAATCAGACTACCTTTGTTTCTCTCCAATGAGGCAGGAAGTGATGACCTGCAGACCGCGAGAGTGCGTGTTATGATGGTAGGTTACAGGTTGCCTTTCCTCTAGTGTAGTTATCTTGATTAGAGTTACATTAGTGGGTGGTGTTTAGTTGGTGTTGGCACGTGGTGGTGTTGGCACTTGGTGGGGCACTTGCGGTTACGACTTGCGGTTGCAATTGGTGGTTCAGGTTTGCTGTTGCGGTTACTTTGTCACGACGGAGTTCTTCGGAGATTCTAGAGGAGTTAGCCCTGTAGTACGCAGTGGGTTCACTCGGAGTGGTGCTCGGTATCAGCCTGTAACTCAGGTCCCAGTGAGGGAGGAGATTGACTCTGAGTTGGAGTTCGACACAGGAGCTGATTCAGTTGAGAGTGCACTTGGTGTGTCCGCAGCGTTGTTGTGGGACATGGACGAGATTTATGGGGCCTCCAAAGGCCCTAGGCGTTACTCTGGTATAGTGGGTACCATTGAGTTGGATGACTTCATCCAAGAGTTTGATAGTTGGTGTGATCTACAGCAGATGCGGAACCCGACTTTGTTCACACCCTTCATGGCATGGAAGGAGTTGTTTCAGCACTTGGAGGGTCCGCCGATGGATGACTACCATGAGTTCAGGAGAGCTCATTTGGAGGAGATTGAGTTATGGAGACAATATTGGTCTCCACACTAAGTCTCCATCACTTCAGGCTCGGTGGCCAAGAGAAGATTGGCTGTACCTACGAGTTCTAGCTCGAGTAGGGTGGGTGGAGCTAGTGGAGGTACCGCTGTAGGAGGTGGTGTGGTACCGGGGTTTAACCCCATGGTGGAGTTCTTCCTATGTTTGAGGCAAAACTACCAAGGAGTGCGGACTGACAAGTTGAGGAGCTTGCAGGAGTTCCAGCGAAAGGCTGGAGAGAGCCTACGCGTGGCATACACTCGCATGAGGTGACTGATCAGTTTCACTCAAGGAGTTACTGAGGTCCAGGCAGTCCAGTTTTGGTATGGGATACTGGACAAGGAGTTGCGACGTAGAGTTCGTGATGCTACGTTGTTGCAGGCTACTTTGCCCACTTTGGCAGTAGTCTTTGGTTTGGCTGAGCGTATTAAGCTCAACATGGTGGAGGAGAGAGTGGTGACATCTGGATTTGGTAGAGAGACCTCATCCACCGCTGTGACTTCTTTTAGAGTGCAGCAGAGTGCACCACGCCCAGTTGGTTTTTGAGGACAGGGTGGACAACCCAAATCCTATGGAGCGAGTGGAGGGCCTAGTGGAGTTAGACCCTTATCCTCGTTTTTGGGTCAACAGTAGCCAATGAGTGGTGGTGTTGCTTGTTGGACTTGTGGTGGACCTCACCATCAGAGAGAGTGTACTCAGGGCAGCGGACTTGATACCTCTGGTGCATCACAGCCAGCACAGAGGCAGTGTAAGCACTGCCACAGATTTGGTCACACTAGTGACCGGTGTTTTGACCTACACCCAGAGTTACGGAGTGGTAGGGCTGCTATGGCAGGTAGTAGAGGAGCTCTAGTTCATGGAGGACGAGGTGGTAGAGGTGGTGGTAGAGGATCTACACCTAGTAGGGGTGCAATACCTGCCCTTACTTCTGACATAGCTATGGCTACTTGGATTGAGTAGTTGGAGCAGAGATTGGCTAGTATGGCTATTGCTCAGAGGAGATCAAATTTGGGTGCTGAGGCTTCCACCTCATATGTTGGTGATAGAGATGCTTTGGACTTCATGTGCGGAGCAGCACAGGTGGATGCATCTGCAATAATGACTAGGAGTGCAGTACGTGCTCCAGAGCCTAGAGGAGCATCAGTGGAGTTGGACCCACAGAGAGGAGAGGTTGGGAGACAAGTTAGACTTCCCTAGTCTTTCATGCTATCTGAGGCATTGCAGACGACATCCATGGTTCCTAGACGTCCCAGTGCAGGTGTGGTAGGTGGTGATGGAGTATCTGATGGAGTACCTGCTAGTCAGCCACTTGCTACTACACAGACTGAGTCTAGCATGATGTTGGGGGCGGCTCAGCTGATTATGCGGCATCCTTTGTTTTCGGCCAGTGATATGTTTACATTGGGAGTTGACCCAGCTCCAGTGTTCCGGTTGGCTACCACGTTGTGTGAGAGTAAGGATGGTGTAGTTCCTACTACTAGAGCAGAGGTGGTTGGTAGTGGAGCTGACTTGGTTGAGGAGCATGCTACCCGTTCAGCGACCAATGGTTTATAGCAGGCAGCAGCGGGTAGACTGGAGGAGTTGCCAACTAGACCGGCCTTTGAGAGAGCATGGTTTACACCTGGTGTTGTCCTATTGGATAACCAGAGGGGGATTTTTTGTTTGGCGGGACCTTCAGGGAAGGTCTATACACCACAGAGAGTCTTGTTAGACTCTGGTGCGCAGCCCTTATGTTGGGGAAGGCTGCAATTGTCGGTTTGGAGTTACGGAAGACTGATATAGAGAGGTGTCCATTTCAGATCCAGACATCTCTAGGTGGTGGTTCGACACAGTACATCACACATGGAGAGCTTGTTGTCCAGGTTCAGCCTGGTCATCCGATTGATAGCTCGGTGGTGAGAGCTCAGGCTATTGCGACGATAGCTGAGTCATATGATGTGCTAGTTGGGGGAGCGGTGTTATACCCCATGGGTTTCAACATTGACTATTGGGAGGAGATAGCCTCTTATAGACCTGGTTGGTAGTCTGGTGAGGGACGGGCATGTCGCCTACCAGTACGCTTCAGTAGTGGCAATCTTGGCTCACTACAGTCCGGGACCATGGCAGCATCAGTTTTAGCTTTCAGCAGTGCAGTTACTTGGCCTGGTGACTTGTTGGAGGGGAACACCCATGCAGAGGATACTCTAGTACCAGAGGAGATCACTCGGCTTTGGAGTACAAGTGGGATTGTTCCATCCACCTTGGATGTTCCATTGTGGAGTTCAGAGGAGGCATTGCAGCAACATGCAGATCAATTGGTGCAGCAGGCTTGGAGTGGAGCCTTTGTACCATCAGGAGATGAGTGTGAGGATGAGCCTCCAGAGGCAATTGCTTTGACACCTCTGGATACCACACTCATTGCTTGGCAGTATCCAATAGAGGGGATATGCCTATTGGAGTTGTTTGGTGGGATCAGCACCGGAGTAGCTGTGGTGTTACAGGTGAGTATACGAGTACAGAGGTACTTGTATGTAGAGGGAGATGAGACTGCTAGGCGAGTCTCTCTACATCATGTGGCACACTTGGCCTATTGGTATCCGGAGTTATTACCAATGTCAGTAGTCAGAGGTTACCAGAAGGCCCTACCAGGAGATATTTCCTTACTAGGAGCGCATGACCTAGAGTGACATGGGCCTATTCACTTGGTGATTTCTGGATGGCCATGTTAGGGACATACACATGCGGGCCGGGGTTTGGGTCTTCAGGATCCTTGTTCTGGTGTGTTTTGGGAGATGTTACTGATACTACGACATCTCCAGGTTCATCAATCCGTTTCTCTAGCTTACCTTTTGGAGAACGTGCCTTTGATGGGTGATTCTTGCACTAGAGTGGTGGCAAGTACACATCATGTCCATTCTTGGATGGGGCCTGCTGTATTGTTAGATGCAGCCAGAGTGGGATCACGGGCTCATCGTCTTTGTCTTTGGTGGACAAACCTCTTACCCAGAGAGGTTCTACAGCGTGCTTATGATGGGATTCAGCGATTGGACCACATTCTTGTTGATGATATCTTGGATGTTGGGCGTCAGTCTTAGACAATGGTAGTGGCTGATAGGTCACCTATGGCAATGGTGAACCTAGTTGGACAGCCTAGAGCTGCATTTCCCACACTCATGAGTTTCCCAGGCTCTCATGTTTTTCGAGAGAGAGGACCTGGACTTGTTTGGGACTCACAGTTATAGCAGTTGGTGGAGCCCAACGCTGATGAGAGAGAGAGAGTGTGATGGGTTTTCGCAGCGGTATTACCGTTGTTCTAGTAGTGTCAGAGGCATCCAGGCATTAGGTGTTAGGTCAGGCTATGGACCTGAACTATTTGACCTGTAACACCCATTTGTGCATGTGTGTGGTATTGTGATATTTAGCTTGGTATTACAAGTACTTAAGAGATATTATTTATATAGAGATAAAGGATGGTTCTATATTAGTCATGGTTAGCTAAAGTTAGTCATAGCTAAGATAGATGGGACCTTACTTTAGAGGAAGTAGAAAAGATGAGCACCACTATTTTGGATTTTAGTGTGTTGACTTGGTATTATTCCTAGGTGTTTGGCTTTGGGGAAAGAGTTGAGAACTCTTGGGCCCGCAAGCCTTTTTGTTTTGGATTCTTCTTTAGTCCAAGGATAGCCCATGTGAAGGAATCCTTGCTTTAGTGGTTGGGTCAAGATAAGGGGAATATGCCCATGTGAATGGATATTCCTTTCTACTTTTTGACTTTACTTGACTTTTAGTCTAGTAACTTGAGTTACTACGGTAATTAGTAACTTTGGTACGTAACTATTTCACAAGTATATAAACAAGGAGTGAGGAGGTACTCATCATCCTTTCATTTGCAACTATCTCTCTCTCATTGAGTTCTCTAGTGAGCAATGTCTTGAGTCTTGGAGTGTTAGCCTTGGAGGAGTATGATGGAGTTGGGGTTCCTTGCCTTCTTAGTCCATGGTGCGCTACCATAATAGCCATCAGAGGTTCATCCTGAGTGAGAGACAGGCCGGCTCACATTTTTGGTTCCGTTGCCGGGACCTCTCTAGAAGGCAAGATAATGTTCCGCGTCCAATTCTACATTAGGCAGAAGGAGGCTATGAGAGCTCACTTGGAGAGAACATTAGGAGAGGAGGGGGCTGAACTTATGTTAGAGAACCAAGATCCATTTGTATACCCTGTAGTTCATTATGATGTCTTTGAGGTGATTTTGTACATCTTGTACACATGAGAGGAATTGGAGAGATTGTGTGAGGTGGATTGCAGATTTTGGGGATTAAGGTGATTTTGGGCAAAATCTCAAGTTTGAGATCTGGACTTGAGATTTCTACACATGATAGCTTGGGTTATCTTTCAGTTAGCACACTTGAAATTATTGAGAGAGCTTCTATGCGCACTGGGCTAGAATTTTTGAAAGTTGATAGGGTAAAGTGCTCCCGCAACTGCATGCTCTCTGGAAAATTGTACAGAGTCTGCCATTTCTTCAATTTTTAGTGAATTGTCCTGAAAATTTCCAAGAAAATTCAATGCATTGTATCCTACCTGGTGCCACAAAAATTAGAGAGAGATCATGTTTGCGCAGTGCGTTATGAGTTTTTGAAGTGAGTGGGGTGGTTTTCAGACCAAATCTGAAATATGGGTGCTGAATAGAAAGGTGTCTAGGCCAAATGGCTCGATGAAAAGATCTAAAATTTTGCAGGGAGGGACGCCCTAGAGTTGTGATCAAGTGTGGAAAATTTCAGAGGACTGTAACATATTCGTTGGGAGATTTGAGTGACATTGTGAGGAAGGGTCAATTCTGCAGAATGGAGATCTCATGCATGAGAAGTTTGAGATCAACAAAAAGCATGTTTGAGTGTTTAGATTCATCTTTGGGAACATGGAGGGTCATCAAGAGTGGAAATTGAGATTATGCAAGGTTCCCCAAGGGTTTGAGGTGATTGTAGGGGTGGATTTGAGGAAAAGAGAGTTTACAATAGAATTTGAAGAGAGTGTTGAGAGGATCCAAAAACCTACACCACTTGGAGGAAAGAGTGAGTCTAAGTGCTTTCTATGTGGAGAGAAGGGACATAAGGCAAGTTCATGTCCATTAACCTTTGAGAGCAAGAGATTGAGGGAAAGGAGAGGCTTACTTGACTTGGGTTTGCATGTTGGACCTTCTTCACCAAGATTGGGAGGGAGAAGATCTAAGACCAAGGAGTTGTGTGAGGTTTGTGGAGTTGAAGGACTTCCAAAAGGACATGAGTGTAGTGGAGTAAAAGCACTTTTGGAAACTTTGGTGAAGGATCTTGGAGAGAGTCTTAGTACAGCTACAGAAATACTACAACCTTCATCAGCTAGTTCTCAAGATTAGTGATGGAGATAATCTTTCAACTTATGGATAAACTATCCATGAGAGTTAGATTAATATGCACTCTAGGATTTGATGTTGCTATAGAAATCTTGGAGCAACCTGAACCTTTTGTGTTCCCTAGAGTGGATTATTCTCAGATGGTGTTAGTCATGTATATACTCTATTAGTAATAGAGTGAGAGAAAAGAAAAGAGAAAAAAAAAATTAAGAGAAAAGAAAGATAGTGAGGGGTTAAGATGGGGAAACTTCCGGTTTTCTTTGGCAAGGATGGAGAAGATGTGGAGGCCTTTGTGAGAGACTTCAAGAGAGCTTGCATAGGAAACAATGAGAGGAGGAAGAATGAGTGGGCCTCATTATTACCAGATTTCTTTGAGGATGCAGCACTTACATGGTATGAGTCAGAATACCAAAAGAGAGAGAGGAGAGAGGGGGAAGAGGAGTCTTGGGAGACTTTGACTTCAGCACTCATTGAGAACTTTCTTCTTGATGAGAGTTATGAGAGATTGATGAGTGAGGTTACATTTCTCAAGCAAGGAGATGGAGAGAAAGTGAGGGTCTATGTGGAAAGAGTGGAAAAGTTGGAGTCCAGATTTCGCATAGTGTTGAGGAAGGGTGGGGATGATGTGGAGACTACAATGATTGGCATAGGGGCCATGCTCACCAAGAATTTTGTGGGAGGATTGAGAACACAAATTAGAAGCAAGGTGAGATATGAGAAACCTTCTTCCAAGGTTGAAGCTATCAAGATCGCAATTCGTATGGAGGAGAGTTTGGAAGGGGATGAGAGTGATTTGGTGGTGAAGGAGGTTGTGCATCCTCCTCAAGGCTACAAGTATGGTGGAACTTCTGATACTTTGGTGACAAGGGTTGCACCACAAGTAGTAGTTGCTCCAATTCTTGCACCTCCACCAAAAGATCCACTCCAAACCATCACAGAACAACTTGCGGATCTCAAGATCAATGTGGTGCAACTATGGGAGAAGAGAGAGGTGGATCAGAATGTAGGGAGAGGACCTAGGAGTTATGGAAACTATCCATATAGAGGAGGCCAACCAGCCAACAATTTCAATGATAGAAATTGTTTTGGTTGTGGAGGAAGAGGCCATATCCAAAGGAATTGCCCAAATTCCACTTACCATGGAGGAAGGGGTTATGAGGGAGCCAATAGAGGGAAAGAGGGAGGTAGTGAAACCCAAGTGGCTCCTAATCCCAACAAAGGTAAGGGGATAGCATCCATAGATGTGGTTGAGAGCAAGTATGAGAAGGGAGAGTGCTCAAACTCCAAGGGTCTTAATTTGGAGCTTTTGGCACAAGAGAAGAAGAGAGCTCGTTTTGCAGAGGATGTTCACTCTTCTCAAGGATTTACTTCAAGCAAGGATACTCCTATGTCTACTAGGAGCACTCGCACCTCAACACCATCAACAACAAAGACTCCAAGGAAGAAGTTGGGGATGGAGGACTTCTTGATCTCAAAGCAACAATGGAACTACAATGTGTTGGAGGATGTTGGTAGTCACAAGGCTAACATCACAGTGGGCCAATTAATTGCTTTGAACCCTACCTTGAGAAAGGAGCTTAGAGGTGGTTTGAGTTCTACAAGGAGCAAAAAGAAGAAGAAGGCAAAAGTTCCAGTATCAATGGGGGTGGTGGATGCCAAGCCAGCACCATGGGAGGCTTGTGAATATGCCTCCAAGATTGATGTGAGAGTGAATGGTCACAACATCAAGGATGCATTGGTTGATGGAGGATCAGCAGTGAATGCCATGTCAGAAAGGTTGATGAAGAAGTTGGGTATGATACCCTCAAGACCTTCAACATTTGTGGTGAGCATGGCAAACAAGCAACAAGTTCGACCAGTAGGGGTGATGGATAAGGTGGTAGTTTCAGTTATGGGAGTTCAAAATCTCATGACTTTCCAAGTCTTGAAGGATTCAAGCTATGACTTACTTCTTGGGAGGCCATGGTTGAGAGCAGCACGCACAACTGATCGATGGCACAAAGGGTACTTGAGGATTGGGCCATCAAACCATAGAGTCACTGTTCCTGTGACTAACACCACCAACACTTCACATTCAGATACCCCATCTTCTAATTATTGGGAATCAGATTCTGAAGAAGGAGCTTCAGGTGTGGACACAAGCATGGAAGAGGAGACTTCCACGGAGGAAGATGAATCTGAATCTGATTCAGATGTGTATCCCTTGTGTGCTATGGATTTTGCACCTAAGCCAGAGGTTTTGAAGGACCCAGATAAATCACCATTGACACTTGAGGAGGTAGAGAGAAGGTTATCTACCCTCAAGTATGGCCCAAATGTTACCAAGGAGGAGAAGGTGAGATTTGAGGAGATTTTCCGCAAGTTCATCCATGTGTTTGCTTTTAGTTACAAGGATTTGAAGGAAGTCACCTTGGAGGAGCACAAGATAGAGGTGGAATCACATGCAAGACCAATCCGCCAAAAGCAACGTCGCATTAGCCCACCAATATCTTTGGTTGTGAAGGAGGAGATTGATAAGCTCAAGGAGGCTGGATTTATCTTTGAGGTGGAGAATTCAGAATGGGTGTCTCCAATTGTCATTGTGAAGAAAAAGAATGGCAAGCTTCGGGTATGTGTGGATTACAAGAAGCTTAATGCTGTTACCAAGAAGGACTACTACCCATTGCCATTCATTGATGAGATCTTGGAGGAGGTTGTAGGTCATGAGAGGTACAGTTTTGGAGATGGTTATAGTGGATATAACCAAATAAAGATTGCACCAGAGCATCAACAACTCACCACATTCACCACACCTTGGGGAACTTACGCTTTCAAGGTCATGCCTTTTAGGCTTTGCAATGCTCCAGCCACATTCCAACGGTTCATGAACAAGGTATTTGAACCTTTCATTGGGAAATTTGTGAGAGATTTCATTGATGACTTTTGTGTCTATGGGAGCAAGGAGGAGCACTTTGAGCACCTAATCAAAGTCTTGCAACGCTTGGATGAGGCAAATGCATCACTCAACCCAGAGAAGTGCATTTTTGGATGTGAAGAAGGTCTACTTTTGGGGCACATCATCTCCAAGGATGGAATAGCAGTTGATCCTGAGAAGGTGAGGAAAATCTCAGACCTTCCATTCCCTTCAAGCTTGACAAAGTTACGCCAATTCTTGGGAATGGTTGGGTACTATAGGAGGTTCATCTTCTCATTTTCCAACAAGGCTTATGCATTGACCATCTACATGAAGAAGGGTGTAGATTACATGGTGATTTTGGAAGACAAGGAGGCTCTCAAAGCTTTTGAGGAGCTCAAGCAATCCCTTGTTGTAGCTCCAATTCTTGCTAAACCTGATTGGAGTAAGCCTTTCATCCTCTACACTGATGCTTCTAATGTAGCTATAGGATGCATTCTTAGTCAATTAGACCAAGATGGGCATGATCATCCAATAGCTTATGCTAGTAGGCAGATGGTTTCAGCAGAGAAGAACTACTCTGTCACAGAGAGAGAAGGGTTGGCAGTGATCTTTGGTCTCAAGAAGTTTAGACACTACTTGATTGGAGGGAAGGCCACAATTGTCACGGATCACAAGGCTTTGAAGTACATCTTCAACAAGCCTAATGTTGAAGGGAGACTAGCAAGGTGGATGATACTCTTGTCTGAGTATGACTACACAATTGAGGATAGGCCAGGAAAGAAACATGCAAATGCTGATTTGTTATCTAGAGCCTATGATCATGATGGAGATGAGCCAGTAGATGATTCCTTCCCGGATGAGGAGCTCATGACAATCTCAGTCACTCAAGAGATTCCAATGGAGTACAAGGAGATTGTGGATTTTGTGACAAGAGGTAACTATCCAGAAGGGATGCATGCTAGGGAGAGGAAGGCCCTTGCAGCAAGATCTAGACCTTACACAATGGTGGAGGATATTCTTTTTCACCAAGGAGCAGATGGTCTACTTCGAAGAGCAGTGGGTAAGGAAGAGTCTATCCTACTCATAAAGGAGTTTCATGAAGGTTTAGTATGTGGAGGACACTTTGCAGGAAAGGTGACTGCTTTCAAGATTCTAGATGCAGGTTACCATTGGAGAGGGATTTTCAAGGATTGTCTTGATTATTGCAAAACTTGTCATGTTTGTCAAGCTTTTGCTAGAAAGTCTACATCCACTCCACCACTTAGATCAATTCCATTGCTAGGACCTTTTGAGAAGTGGGGAATTGATTTTGTAGGACCTCTCAATAGAACCCCAAGGAACAATCGGTACATTGTGGTAGTTACTGATTACCTTACCAAGTGGGTTGAGGCTAGACCATTGAGGGACAAGAATGAAGATGAAGTGGGTAGATTTCTTTATGAACGCATTATCACTAGGTTTGGATGCCCTTTGGAGTTGGTTTCTGATAGAGGAGGAGAGTTTACAGGAAGCATTACTACAGCCATGCTACGACATTTCTCTATCACACATAGAGTAACTACATCCTATAAGCCAAATTCCAATGGCTTGGCAGAGAGAACCAATCAGACCTTGTGCATGATGTTGGCCAAAGATGCAGAAATGGAGGGGGCTAAACATCATTGGGACAAGAGGATTCATGCAGTTTTGTGGGAGTATAGGACAACCATGAAGACTTCCACTGGATATTCTCCATTCCAATTGGTGTATGGTATTGAGTCTACCTTACCTATTCACTTTGATCTTCCTACCTTCCAAAGCATTCATAGGAGATTGAAGAAAGCACAAGGAAGTGATGCAGGGAAGTCAAGGAAGGATCAACTCATGGAGTTGGAAGAGGCAAGAGCAGTTGCTATGGTTCGAGTGGAGCAAGCCCAAAGGAAACAAAAGGAGAGCTATGACAAGAGGCAAGGCAAGAAGAAGGTGGAGCCTTTCAAAGAAGGTGATTGGGTAATGTTGTTTGATTCCATTCGATTCAAGAGAGTGCAAAAGAAGTTTTTGCCTAAGTACTTTGGACCTTTCATAGTAGAGAAGGTGTGGGGCAATTACACCTATGATCTCAAGGAGTTGGGAGGAAGACACTTTGATAGGATTAACCATGATAAGTTGAAGATGTACCATAGAAGGTAGAGAGACCTTCACTTTGAGGACAAAGTGAAAACTTAGTCCGGGGGTAAATGTAACACCCATTTGTGCATGTGTGTGGTATTGTGATATTTAGCTTGGTATTACAAGTACTTAAGAGATATTATTTATATAGAGATAAAGGATGGTTCTATATTAGTCATGGTTAGCTAAAGTTAGTCATAGCTAAGATAGATGGGACCTTACTTTAGAGGAAGTAGAAAAGATGAGCACCACTATTTTGGATTTTAGTGTGTTGACTTGGTATTATTCCTAGGTGTTTGGCTTTGGGGAAAGAGTTGAGAACTCTTGGGCCCGCAAGCCTTTTTGTTTTGGATTCTTCTTTAGTCCAAGGATAGCCCATGTGAAGGAATCCTTGCTTTAGTGGTTGGGTCAAGATAAGGGGAATATGCCCATGTGAATGGATATTCCTTTCTACTTTTTGACTTTACTTGACTTTTAGTCTAGTAACTTGAGTTACTACGGTAATTAGTAACTTTGGTACGTAACTATTTCACAAGTATATAAACAAGGAGTGAGGAGGTACTCATCATCCTTTCATTTGCAACTATCTCTCTCTCATTGAGTTCTCTAGTGAGCAATGTCTTGAGTCTTGGAGTGTTAGCCTTGGAGGAGTATGATGGAGTTGGGGTTCCTTGCCTTCTTAGTCCATGGTGCGCTACCATAATAGCCATCAGAGGTTCATCCTGAGTGAGAGACAGGCCGGCTCACAGACCTGGATTGTGAGCCTTGGCTTGGCAGAGCAGCGTAGGATGCACTTGATAGGCATCACCACTCGGACACTTGTGAGCCCTGTGCCTATCGAGACGATTCAAGCACATGTTGGGGGCGATGGACCGAGTAGACATGGTATTCTTGGGACACATCCAATAGCTACTAGGGAGAGTGGTCTACTTGGAGTCCATCCATGTGAGCATGGGCTACTTGGATTACACCCTTGGTCCACATGGGATGCAGCTAGAGGACATGTGGAGCTTGTAGCCAGAGTGGAGGGAGTTTTTCACACAGAGGTTGGGACTTCTAATGGTCGGGAGCATGACACTATTGCTCCCAAGGGCAGTGTAGCAGTAAGTCAGTACGTCTTCCACTCCTACTACAATTACAGAGGATACTTGGGAGCCAGATCTTGGACCCAAGCTTACTAGAGAGGAAAGACTGAGGGTTTGGAGGTTCTTGAGGAGTCACACGAGTTGTTTTGCCTTCAATATGAATAATTCGGGTGCTCTGAAGGGACCTGGTATACAGATTGAGCTAACTAGTGACACCCAGTTTTCCGACATCCTTATTGATATAGTGATATGGAGAGGACATTGATTCAGAGCCGGCGTAGTGACCTTTTTGAGGCTGGTTTGGTGGAGATTTCACATGGAGAGTATGCATCAGCGACAGTGATGCCAGCCAAGAAGGATATGCATGGCAACTATACAGATAGGCGGATGTGTGGAGATTACCGTCCTATCAACCGACAGACTAGGGCTGATAGGTATGCCATGCCTACACTGGAGGAGATTTTTGATGCAATTGGGCATGCAAAGGTCTTCAGTACTTTGGATCTTCGAGCGGGATATCATCAATTGCCGATCAGAGAGGAGGATAAGTCCAAGACAACATTTTGGGCTATTGATCCTCACGGCAAGGATGTGTTATATCAGTGGAGGTTTTTACCATTTGGGTTGAAGAACGCTTCTGCTGAGTTCTAGAGGGTCATGGATAGGATCCTAGCTGGATTGGATTTTGCTCGGTGCTATATTGATGACATTTTGGTTTATAGCACTACTATGGAGGAGCATGAGAGACAATTGTTGGAGGTGTTTGAGAGGTTGAGATCTCATGGACTCAAATTACATCTTGGGAAGTGTAGGTTCTTCCACGAGCAGGTTGAGTATTTGGGTCACACAATCTACCCCGGAGGACTTGGTGTTCAGCAGACCAAGGTGGAGGCTATTGCACGTATGCCTCGGCCTACGGATGTGAGCAGAGTGCGAGCATTCCTTGGGTTGGCAAACTTCTATCGCCGCTATGTTAGAGGATTTAGTGCCATTGCCAAGGCCTTGACGAAGCTGACCAAGCTTACACAAGAGTGGTGTTGGGGAGATGAGCAGGAGAGAGCTTTTGTAGAGCTCAAGGAGAGGTTGACATCAGCTCCTATTTTGAGGAGACCGATCAGAGGACGACCATTTCAGGTTCATATTGATTGGAGTATGTTGGGGCTTGGAGCGGTGCTCACCCAGCATGATGACAAGGGGAAGGAGTTTGTGGTGGCCTATGCTAGTCGCTCCAACAATTCAGCGGAGGTGAAGTATAGTTCATATGAGGGAGAGTGCTTTGCAGCAGTTTGGGCAGTAGCACATTTTTTATGTTACCTATTTGGTAACTCCTTCACTCTCATCACTAATCATCAGCCATTGAAGTGGTTGATGGAGTCCGATAAGCTTTCAAGGAAGCTTGCACGATGGGCTCTGATTTTACAGGAGTATGATTTCACGGTTGTTCACAGACCTGGAGTGGTGAACCGTGATGCAGATGGGTTGAGTAGAAACCCATGTCCCAACTAGCAAGATCAGACCAGAGCACGTTGGCATGGTGAGACAAATGAGGAGATGGTGCCAGGTTGGCATGCATTGGCCTTTCTATGTATATTTGCAGAGGCTTTGGTGGTATCTCTCTTAGCGCATACAGGAGGAGTTATTGAGGTCACGGATCCAAAGAGTGAAGATATCGATACAGTTCAGTGAGACATTCATGATGATGTCTTAGTGATGGACTATCTTTGCACTGGTGTTGTGGGTGGCACAGTTGGGACCAAGGAGAGAGACCGTGTTCTTCAGCGAGCCAGACGGTTCAGATTGGAGGGTAGACACCTTTTGCATGTATGGGAGGATGGTATAGTGCGAGTAGTACCACTTCCATCTCAGAGACCACAGTTGGTCTGTCATGCTCATGAGGAGCTAGGACATTTTGGAGTAAAGCGTACATATAGCTTACTCCAGAGTCATTATTGGTGACGCGGTATGCAGACCAAGGTACAACAGTTTGTTGCCAGATGTGTGGTTTGTGACCGAGTTAGAGCATCATTCAATGCTCCTACGCCACAATTACACCCATTACCTATCATGGGATTGGGTTACCGTTGGAGTTTGGACTTTGCCGGACCTTTACCGCTGACTGTGAGACATCATCGGTATGTTTTGGTGATGGTGGAACACTTCTCCAAGTGGATTGAGTTGGTGGCACTTCCTGATAAGTCTAGTGAAGGGACAGCTTACTCGTTGCGAGATCGAGTTCTTAGTCATTTTGGTGCACCAGCTGAGGTTTTGACTGATCAGGGAACAAAGTTCTTGGGGGAGTTTCAAGTCTTGTGTGACAAGGCTTTGATTGATCATCGTACTACATCCCGAGATCACCCTGAGGCAAATGGCTTAGCAAAGAGAGTGGTTCAGACGGTGAAGAGAGGATTGCGAAAGTATAGTTTGCAGAGAGGCCACTTGGGAGATTGGGATCTCCAGTTACCTTGGTTAGCCATGGGCTATTGGTTCAGCCGGCAAGCCTCCTTAGCATCTTCTCTCCATACTTTCTACTTTATGGACGAGATCCAAATTTACCTGCAGCCATTTGTTGAGATGCTACAATAGTTTTGGACTTGATGATCTCAATGTATGGATGAGCGCATGTTCTTAGCGGGCAGAGATCTTTTGGAGAATGATGCTGATGGCCTTTGAGAACTTGGCGATTGCTCAGCATAGAGATACTTTACGCTATGCTACCATTCAAGGAAGAGGTTATAGACCCTCAATCTATAGATTTCATCCAGGGGACTATGAATATCTACAGCAGACAACACCGACAACACTTGATGTTTCTATAGGCCGCACTATCTTGAGAGTGTGCGAGGTTTTGCCATCTGGAGTCCTTGTGTTAGAAGGACGTGATGGTGTTGTTTGGAAGGATCATGGGTGCAATTGTGCGCCATGCCACCTCCCAAACATTGATGGTACTATGGACCCAAGCTTGGCACTTGTACGTGCAGGCTTGAAGTGTATGTTATGTGGCTCTTTTGGTGGAGCTACTACTATGTTAGTGTGTGATAGTTGTTTGAGAGGATGACATATGGCATGTATGACTCCTCCCCTCAAGGTGGTTCCTCAAGGACAGTGGTTATGTCCTAGATGTACTTGACCTATAGCTAGTTCATTCTTTATATGGTATAGATTGCAGACAGGCGACTAACGATGGGGCTCCATAGCACCTGGCCTCCTGATCTTTGCCCATTAGAGGGTATACCATATACTTAGAGTAGATGGCTATCTGGAGTTAGAGGGACCTAACCGCCAACTAGGGGGGCGATTGTGGCACTTTAGAGTCTATGTATGACTTATGTGTGAGTTGTGCTTCTATAGTGTATGATGTTGACAACGATGTAAGTTGTGTAGCGATGTATATACGCACGACAGCTTTCACGCCATTTGTAGTTCCGTATCTAGCTACTCGGACACTAGAGTTCCAGTGATAGTAGTTAGAGTTATTCTAGCAATTTCTTAGGGACTACTTTCCGATAGTCTGATTTGGTGTTTGGTGTACTGACTTCATGGTGGGGCCCATCGTCACTTTGCACCGTTCGCACCGTTGAGTGTGCCATCAGCGAGACCATTAGGGTTTTAGTGCTAGCTCAAGTCCATGGGGTATAGTTTCAAAGTGAGCTCCAGAGAGTTCACTTCTCTAATGTTGAGCCTTCGAGTTCCTGGCTATGGTGGACAGAGGCCGGTGAGCGTCACCTAGATTCTCTATGCTTGAGTGGGTGTGGCTTGACTGTAATCAGTGCCCAGTTGTTGGCAGTTTATAGAGTGACAGATCAAGTACTGATCTGAGTTGAGTTGAGTTGAGTTGAGAGTGTTATGCAATCTGATTATTGTGGCACTTTAGAGTGTATGTATGACTTATGTGTGAGTTGTGCTTCTATAGTGTATGATGTTGACAACAATGTATGTTGTGTAGCGATGTATATACGCACGACATTGATTCTTGCACTCCTCCAACTCATGAGGTGATAGGCGATATGGGGCCTTACAAGGCGGTGTCTTCCCTGGGAGTGTCTCAATTTTATGATCTACTCTCCTTTTTGGTGGTAATCCTGAGGGTAGATCATTAGGGAAGACATCTTGAAACTCATTTATGACATCCTTCATTTTCTCAGGAATTTGTCCCTTGAGTTGTGCACTCTGGACTTCTCTTATTAGACCCATGAAACACCTATCAATCTTACATATAGCTATTGTCCTAATGACATAGAGAGGCAATTCTTTCCTATGTGATTTTTCTTTAACCCCAATGATCAACCATTGGTGGGTTCTCACTACTTTCTTCCTCCAATCTACCAGAGGGTTGTAATGCTCCATCCATGGCATACTTAAGATTGCATCATAACAAGCTAATTGTATCATTTGCCACTCAATTGCTTCTTGATATTTTCCTACAGAGAGTGTTACCCGCTGTAATACTCCAAGGACAAGAGAAGAGAGAAAACACAAATTGCACACTCAAACAATCGATGCCCCAAAGGAGCACCTTCTCTTTATTATATAGACAAAGAGGATCTCCGCCAAGGAAGCTCCACCATAGGATTAGGGACACAGATAGGTGACATGTCAGCAAGCTCCACCCTTGGATTACCTACTTGGATGGGTGACATGTCTGGTCTAGGTCCTATCTGGTTGGTCAAACAAGCTTTGACCGGAGGGAATCTTTTAGGGAATCTTCCTATAGGAATCTCAGAATCACGTGAGTAACGTACCATTGGAAAGCTCTCAACAAGACAAAGTAGGGGGGAGGAAAGGCCAGCCTTTCCTCCATTGGGGGGGAGGGAATCTGCACATTTTTGAGGCCTAATTCATCCGTTTAGGCCTCCGAAATTGCCTTCAAAGATTTCAGGCATATTTCGATTCCTACTCTATTAGTAGAAGTCCCCTTTTGGTGATACCTCCTTCTGATCTGTTTAGACCATCATGTGTAACATCCTTCCAGATGTTACCAAACCAATTCTCACCTTTAAATCATATGTCTAGCTATTGGTTCTAAGGTTCTCAAGTCTATTTCGGTTTCTGCCCTATTAGTAGAAGTACTCTTTTGGTGATACTTCTATCTGATCTATTTTGACCATCATGTATAACATTATTCTAGATGTTACCAAACCGAATTTCACATCTAGATCATATGGCTAGCTCTTGGTATTACAGACCTCCCTCCTTTTAAGACGCAACATCCTCGTTGTGCAATTGTTGCTCAAATGCTTGCACCAACATAAGTGCATGTGCCAAATTGGCAGCGGGCTCCCAGGTGGCTTCATAGAGGGAGTAACCTTTCCATTGTACTAGATAGTCCACCGGCGAGTAGCGAGTACCACGCATGCGTTTTTGGAGAATCCGCTCCACTTCATATTCCTTTGTGGCATCAATGAGTGTCGGACAAGGTCAAATGTCTGGTGTGGAATGACCTTGGCCTGATTGGGGAGCATATCTGTGTAGTAGGGAGACATGGAAGACTGGATGGATCTTCATGTGTGGTGGTAGCTCAAGGTGATAGGCCACAGCGCCGATGCGACGAAGAATCGAGAAAGGCCCAATAAAACAAGGTCTGAGCTTACAAGATCCAACTAATGTGAGGTTGGTTGTCAATAGCCACACTTGATCCCCAACATTGAACTCTATGTGCCGACGGTGGGCATCATCATACTACTTCTGTCGATTTTGCGCAATCTGTAATTTGTGCTTGGCACTCTCCACACCTTGTTGGATTCTAGAAACAAATGTGTTGACTGCATCAACAATGGTAGCCACTGGACAGATCTTCATCAAGCTAGAAGGTGTGAAAGGATGCTCACCATACATGAGGAAGAACGGAGTGACCTAGGTTGATGCATTCACTGAATTGTTGTAAGTGAATTCCACCAACGGGAGTAGGGTGTCCCACCTCTCTTGCTCTTCTAAGGTGAAGCTGTGTAACATGTCTTCAATTGTACGATTAGCCCGCTCTGTTTGGCCATCTGTTTGTGGGTGGTAAGCTGTGGACATGGCCAACTTGGTGTTGAAGAACCCAAAGAGTGTTTGCCAAAACAAGCTGGTGAATTGGGTGCCTCTATCGGTGATGAGTACTCTGGACAAGCCATGGTAAGCAAAGACTGCATCTAAGTATAATTGAGCTAGTTGTGGAGCGGTCACCTCCTTGGTGGTGGGGCGTACATGAATCATTTTGCTAAGCCGGTCCACAAAGACCATAATGGAATCAAACCCTGAGGCGGTCTTGGGTAATTCACATACGAGATCCATAGTCACTTGTTCCCAACGTTGGGTAGGAGTGGGGAGAGGTTGAAGGAGCGATGCAAGAGCTTGATTAGAAGCTTTGTTCTGTTGGCAAAGTAGGCAGCTACGCACATAGTCCATCACGTCGTTGCCCATTTTGGGCCAATAGTTATGGCGCTTGACTGCATCCAAGGTCTTGTCCACTCCGACATGAGCTACAATGGCCAAATCATGACATTCCGCTAGAATGGTGGCGCATAATTCTGGGACATTTGGGATCCATAATCTGCCATCCCAAAAGGTGAGTCCTTGGGTACTGGTGACACCTTTGGATGATTGTACTTCTACAATCTGTGGGTCAGTTTTTGTAGCCGCCATAATCTCTTGTCAGAATTCAAGGTTAATCTTAACCTCTGCCACCAAGTTGTTGGCCATTGGCATGCGGGTGAATGCATCTGCAAGTTACTTCTTACCTTCCACATAGGTGATTGTCATGTTGAAGCGTTGTCGGCACTCTGCCCACTGAATTTGGCGACGAGATAGATCCTTCTGTGTCTCGTGGTAGACTAGAGGTTTGTGGTTTGTCTCTACTACAAATGCCTTCTTGCCCAAGTAGTGCTTCCAATGCTTGGTTGCTAGAACGATATCCAGCTCTTCTTGTCCTGTGGTGTGGTAGTTGCGCTCTGCTAGTAACAACTTTCGAGAGAAATATGCAATTGGATGCCATCCGTCATGCCACTCTTGTTGTAGGACTGCTCCTATTGCTACACCTGAGGCATCTGTAGCCAACTTGATTGGACGTTTTGGGTCATACCACTTCAAGATTGGTGCATGTAGCAAGGCGGCCTTCAGTTCTTGAAAGGCCAACTCTTGTGCAGTCCCCCATGTCCACTTCTTCCCCTTGCCAGGTAGTGCCGTTAAAGGCTGTGCAACCTTGGAGAAGTCCTTGACAAATCTACAATAGAATCCCGTCAACCCCAAGAAGCTCTTAAGTTGAGTCTGATCTTTTGGGGCACTCTATTTTTGAATGACCTCTATTTTATTTGTCAATACTTGAATGCCCTCTGCACTTACTCTATGCCCCAAGTAGTCTACTTCAGACTTGCCAAACTCACACTTTGAGATTTTGGCGTACAACTGATTCTGTCTTAGAATCTGGAGGACCTCTCGTAGATGTTGTTTGTGTTCTGTCATCGTGCTACTGTATACTAAGATATCATCCAAGAAGACAATTATAGACTTATCCAAGTATGGACGAAATATGTCATTCATTAGACTCATGAAAGTGGCAGGTGCATTGGTGAGGCCAAAAGGCATCACAAGATACTCAAAGTGGCCATACCTGGTTCAAAAGGCAGTTTTGTGCACATCCTCCTCTGCAATTCGGATTTGATTGTAACCGCTTCGCAAGTCCAATTTGGTGAAGTATCTCGCTCCATGGAGTTGATCAAACAGGTCATCCATGCGAGGTAAGGGGTATTTATTCTTTACTGTTTGCTGATTGAGACCCCGATAGTCAATGCACATGCGCATTGTACCATCCTTCTTCTTCACAAACAAGACAGGGGCCCCATATGGTGATACGCTAGGTTGGATGAACCCTTTCTGCAACATCTCATCAATTTGAGTTTTACACTCCTCCAACTCATGAGGTGATAGGCGATATGGGGCCTTACAAGGAGGCGTCTTCCCTGGAAGTGTCTCAATTTTGTGATCTACTCGCCTTTTTGGTGGTAATCCTGAGGGTAGATCATCGGAAAGACATCTTGAAACTCATCCACCACATCCTTCAATTTCTCAGGAATTTGTCCATCGAGTTGTGCACTCCGGACTTCTCTTATTAGACCCATAAAACATCTATCAGTCTTACAAATAGTTGCCGTCCCTACAACATATAGAGGCAATTTCTGCCTGTGTGATTTTTCTTTAACCCCAATGATTGACCATTGGTGGGTTTTCACTACTTTCTTCCTCCAATCCACCATAGGGTTGTACTGCTCCATCCATGGCATGCCTAAAATTGCATCATAACAGGCTAACTGTATCACTTGCCACTCAATTGCTTCTTGATATACTCCTACAGAGAGAGTTACCCGTCTGGGTAATGATTCAATCCTCTCTTAGGCGATTCACATGGCTCTTTCGGCCTTTGGCAGCCCACTAACAGACAAAACACGGCAACGAAAAATCGGCCGGAGCTCATGCGCACGTCAGGTCTGCCTGACGTTCAAGCCCTCAGTCGGAGCTCATCCGTCAGGCAACTCTTGCTCCGTCTCGTGGTGCTCCGGCTGAGTCTCTTGAACGGGAGACTCTCTAGGTGAACGGGTAGGGTGATACAACGGGCAATACAATTTCCAAACATCCCATTCTATGACAGGTTCAGTTTTCCCGAGAGCAAACATATTAAGTTTCCAAGCAAACATTACTAGGGTTCTGATTTTTGACCTTCAAGATTGATCAGGTATGTAATATATCATAACTTTTTCATTTCTGAACGTGTTGGGTTATTCTATAGCTTGAATCGAAGGTTATGCAATGCTTGTCATGTGTGATTTGAAACTGAACACAATAGATTAATATTGCAGTGACACTGGTGAGATGAAATTTCTCTGTCAAACCAAAATTTTCCATGTATATTTTTTGAATTTTGTGCAGCAAAATGGAAGAGATTGTACAGAATGAGAATGTTTCGGGAGCTCTTCCACCTATGGAACCAATTACATTGGTGAAAGATTTGCAGGCTCCATCCAAGAAGAAGCTTGGTGCAAAAAAGAAAAATTCATCATCAAAGGATGCTCTTGTGAGAGGTATGATTCTGACTATTTCATATGTAGATTGGAATACTAGTCTAAAATAATAGTATGTTGATTATTTATCTATTTTTGTCAATTGTGTTTACAGGTGTTTCCATTCTGAAGAAGGCTAAAGTGGAGTGGATTTCCAGTCATGTGAGGCTTTTTTTGGATATGTATGAAGACATTTATTTTAATCATTGTAACCAAGGCAATGTAAGTCAGGATCAGTGGAAGGTGTTTGCTAATAGGTTCAGTGAAGCTATTAGTATAACACCACCTTATGAGCCATAGATTCTCAGGAACAAGCTTGATGGTCTAGTTAAAAAATACAAGGTTGAGAAAGGAAAACAAACCACAGGCACAGAACCAAGTTCATGGGAGTTCTATGAACAGATGCATAGAATTAGAGGCGGTTCACCCAAAGAACAAGGCATTCCAGGAGCATGTGATGGTGGTATTAACGCTTCAATAACTAATGAAAGAGGGTTTGTAGTCTTGACTGATGAAACCATTGATGGGAGTGAGGAAGCATCTCATATAAATCAAACTGAACAATCATATATGGATGTTTTGATATCTGATGATGAGAAGGAAACACCACAAGTCTCTACACCTTCTCTAGAGACAATTGGTAACCAGGCCACAATCAGTCCCAGGACAAAAGCTTGTGCTCAACCTGGTGTTGTTGGGCAACGTAACAAAAAGCGAAGAGTATCAAAAGAAGGTGAAGATGGAATGCAGAAGTGTATGCTTGAATTTACTCAAGTAGTGAAGGAAGCAAATGAGAAGAGATCCTTGCAGAAAGATCGTAAATTTGACTTGATGATGGTTCAAGAACAACGCAAGATGGATTTAATGAGCCAAATGCTTGAACTGAAACGTATGGAGCTTGAAATCTTGAAAAACAACCAACGTGGACCGCCATCTTGAGTAAGTAAATACCTTCACTCTCAAATGACATTTGCTATATCTAGATGAGCATGAGTACTTTTGAACTGCTTGTACAAAGCTGCTCTTACTAATTCACCTCTTGTTGTACTCCATTTATCTGCTGTAGATCTTGGGAGTGGCAAAATATGTGCTCCATTCATATGCTCGTCCACTACATTGACATCTGTAGGTAATGGTTCTCCTTGTTGAATTACAAAGTTGTGTAATACTGCACATGCAAGTGTCACTCTTGGAACAACTTCCAGTCGCATTGGACAGTCCCTCAGTATGCTCCATCTACCTTTCAATTGACCAAATGCATTCTCCACACGTACATGTGCTTTTGATGTATGGTTGTCAAATACATTCTGCATAGGTTCTCCTTGATGTGAATGTCGATGCCAACGTTTCAACAACCATTGACGTAATGGATAGGTTGTATCTCCAAGGATCAATGGTGGAATCACTTGTATTGTATGGTTTTCTTGTGGCAAAATGAGTGTTGGCTGAGTGAGAGCTGTCCCTGATTCCATTGCTTGATATAAGTTGGACTGTCGTAAATGTGCAGCATCGTGAGTAGATCCAGGCATCGTACAACACAAGTCCCAAAACCGAAGATCCGCATCACAAACGCCTTGTAGCAGAACAGAGTAATCTGAGTGTCTATTCCTATAGTGTTCAGGATAAAATCTCATAGCTGGTTTGGTTCTCAATTTGATATGGGTACCATCTATACAACCAATGATTTGTGGAATTCCACATATCTGTGCAAACTTTGACATGCTCTCAATACATTCTGCTACTGTAGGCCATTTGATGTATTTAGAGTATATTTTGTCTTTATTTGCTAGTATCTCAACTATAATCATAGTGTACTTCACTATAGTCGATTCACCAAGACAGTACAAATCACTAAGAGTTCTCAATGGTGAATTGTGTGCAAATCTGTGTAAAACTACTGCTACACATTTTTCTAATTCCACTCTTTTTCTAGCATATAGCCATTCCGACATAGTAGGCACATGTGGTTCAATCTCATCAATCAATCTCTTAAAACTCTGATATGACATTCGGTACCTGCTTCTCATATGATTGTTCAGAAAGTCTGAATCCATTGACCATACTTGCTTGTGAACAATCTCCCACCATGTGTACTGTCTTGGTATCACCCAGAAGTCTCTTGGTATTCCTCTTTGAGATAGCAAAAGACAGTTATTTGCCATCAAGAACCAACTCCAGAACTCTGGTGTAATATCTTCCTCTTGTTCAAAAAATGTTTCTCCCGTCAACAATGTGGCTAACTCCAAGAGATTTTCTGTTTTAGACTCCATCAACCAGAAAAACATGAGATCACAAAGATCCATCTTGAGTATATGAAAGAGGACTGAAAACTGAATCCAATGAGCTCTTTTCTGTTCAAAATGAGTATGAGGAGCCAAAGATATGAAGATTTGCAAGTCCCAAACCCCTTATTTGTCATACCCTAATGGGAAAACTGGTTACCTGTTAGCACCAGTTAATAATTCCAATGTGACCTGTCATCGCACGTATATTTAGATATGTGACGTCCGTCCAGGTTAATTGCCGGACCGCTGCACTCCCATGGATACCTAAAGATACCCTTTCCGTCGGCACTTTGAAGGCTACCAGACGTCAATATTACCGGACATCGATGAGCCATGTGAAGTGGCCTTCTGTTTGCCCATTTGGTAACTCTACTTCTTCACTTCCATCTCTCTCTAGATCCATTCCCAATCTTATTGCAACAGAGCGAGACAAGAAATTCTCTATTGCTCCCGGATCGATTAATACTCTCACTTGATTACCTTCTAGGATTCCATTCACAACAATCAATTGTGAGGTTGCCTTTCGGGATTGGTGCGCATTATTCTTCTTCCTTCCCTCGCTTCTCTGCTTCCTTATTGAGCCAATAAGGCCGCGAGGTACATTTACTAGCGATCTTTGTTTCCCGAAGTGATTTCTACCTCCTCCTTGCCAATGTGCCTCTCTATGTTGTTCAAAGATCGCCTGAATGAAGGCCGAGGGCCTTTTAGGGAAACGAGTGCAACAGTTGGTAGATATGTGCCCAATATGGCCACAATTGTAACAACTGCATTGTTCTCCTCAAGTCCTTTCTCCTTGTGTGACTCCATCTCTTCGTTCTTCTACCAATCCCTGCTCCCCTTGAAGCGGTCGTGCTCCTCGATCCCGGAATCGAAGGTTGCCCAATTCCATCGGTACTGGTCCACCCATGTGTGGCATTTCTGCCCGATAATGTTGAGGTGGAGCTACTCCTTCACCTCCACCTAATGCTTCTGCTATTTTCTGCGCACAAGCAATGGCTTCAAATATCGTGTAAGAATTTTGCACCATGACTTCTTGGCGAATCCGCTCTTTCAACCCTCGTTTGAAATTGTCGAGAGCCTCTGCTGGACTCATGTTGGTAATTGCGACTTGTAGATCCAGGAAAGCCTCCACATACTCTTGAACGCTATTCTTTTGTCTCAATCCCCATAGTCGGGTTCAAGCCATCTGCACAGAATCCACTGATTGGAAATTCTTCAGCAGCCCTTCTTGCATTGCTGTCCATGTGACCTCCCTTCTCTCTGCCAGCATGGATCGTTCCCAAGCATCATACCATGTGAGGGCTTTATTGGTCAAGTACCCACATGCAAACACACCTGCAGCATGCTCTGTGATCTCTGTTGAGAACAATCGGAAATATTGATTCATTCTCGAGATCCAATTTTCCACTACTCCCATCGAACGCTGCCCCTTGTAAGGTTCGATGTTGTAGGTCTTCTTCATCCGGAGTAGCAATGTGGCTTCATCATTGATAGGGTTCGTAGGCACGGATGCCTCTCCAAGTACTTCAGTCGCAGGTACTGGGTTTTGAGACGGCTCTTCTTCTTGCATGGCTTGATCATTCCTGAGGATCTGCACTTGACTTTGTAATGTCTCCATGGTCATCTTAATCTCTCGAAATTCATTCAACATCCATTGCATTCCTTGCACCAACTCTTGCAATTGCGGATCCATGGTTCCTGCAACCCTCAGTTGCTAATGTCTACTTCAATACAAAGTCAATATAATCACTCTGGAAGGCGCACGAACTATCGGAACTACCATTGGGACCTCAGAAGCTATCACTCGTTGATAATACTCCTCACCAAAATTCCTAACCACAAAATCTCTAAACATCAATTTCGGCCTCACTACATAACGGATTTCTACTTGAGTGTTGAAAGGGAGAGGATTTGGGACATTCATGTCCATTTTATCATAATAGAATGTAGATTGTCAAATCCCACTCTCTGTCATATATCACCACAGGTAGAATCACCGGGTTTGGTGAGTTCATCACTCTGTCCATGAATTCTGCGCCAAAGTGATAAACTAGCGATACCCTCATCTGCTCACGCTGGATATACATAACCTTGATGTGGAATGGGTTTGAGAATGGAAAGCTAGGTGCGGGAAATTGGCCTCCCGACGCATCCATCCCATCCGCTCTTTAAAGTCCTTCCTAAGTCTAGCAACTACTCTATGTTCTCCACCTCAAATTACTCGGTTTCAGTAGTTCGTGCTATTCCAAGAGGGGTGATCCACTCTCTTGGACTAAAATACTCGCTCTGATACCATTGTAATACTCCGAGGACAAGAGAAGAGAGAAAACACAAATTGCACACTCAAACAATCGATGCCCCAAGGGAGCACCTTCTCTTTATTATATAGACAAAGAGGATCTCCGCCAAGGAAGCTCCACCATAGGATTAGGGACACAGATAGGTGACATGTCAGCAAGCTCCACCCTTGGATTACCTACTTGGATGGGTGACATGTCTGGTCTAGGTCCTATCTGGTTGGTCAAACAAGCTTTGACCGGAGGGAATCTTTTAGGGAATCTTCCTGTAGGAATCTCAGAATCCCGTGAGTAAGGTACCATTGGAAAGCTCTCGACGAGACAAAGTAGGGGGGAGGAAAGGCCAGCCTTTCCTCCATTGGGGGGGGGGAATCTACACATTTTTGAGGCCTAATTCATCCGTTTAGGCCTCCGAAATTGCCTTCAAAGATTTCAGGCATATTTAGGTTCCTACTCTATTAGTAGAAGTCCCCTTTTGGTGATACCTCCTTCTGATCTGTTTAGACCATCATGTGTAACATCCTTCCAGATGTTACCAAACCAATTCTCACCTTTAAATCATATGTCTAGCTATTGGTTCTAAGGTTCTCAAGTCTATTTCGGTTTCTGCCCTATTAGTAGAAGTACTCTTTTGGTGATACTTCTATCTGATCTATTTTGACCATCATGTATAACATTATTCTAGATGTTACCAAACCGAATTTCACATCTTGATCATATGGCTAGCTCTTGGTATTACACCCGCCTAGGTAATGATTCAATCCTCTCTATTTGTCTGTTAGGTAACTCTACTTCTTCACTCTTATCTCTCTCTAGGTCCATTCCCAATCTTATTGCAATGAAGCAAGATAGGAAATTCTCTATGGCTCCTGGATATATTAACACTCTCATTGGATTGCCTTTTAGGACCCATTCACTACAATCAATTGTGAGGTTGCCTTTTGGTACCTTTGTGCGCTTGTCTTCTTCCTTCCCTTGCTATTCTGCTTCCTTATTGAGCCAGTGAGGCTGCAAGGTACATTTACTGGTGATCTTTGTTTTCCGAAGTGATTTCCACCTCCTCCTCTTCAATGCGTCTCTCCATGTTGTTCAAAGATCGCCTGTATGATGGTCGAGGGTCTTTGGGAAGTCAAGCACAACAATTGATAGATATATGCCCAATACGACCACAATTGTAACAATGGTGTTGTTCTCCTCGAGGTCCTTCTCCTTGTGGGACTCCATCTCTTTGTTCTTCTACCCGTCCCCGTTCTCCTTGAAACGGTTGTGCTCCTCGGTCTCGAAACCAAAGGTTGCCCAATTCCATCAGTAATGGTCCACCCATGAGTGACATTTCTGCCCGATAATGTTGAGGTGGAACTACTCCTTCACCTCCACCTAATGCTCTTGCTATTCTTTGCACACAAGCAATGGCTTCAAATACCGTGCAAGGATTTTGTACCATGACTTCTTGGCAAATCCACTCCTTCAACCCTCGTTTGAAATTGTCAAGAGCCTCTACTGGAATCATGTCGGTTATTGCAACTTGTAGATCCAGAAATGCCTCCACATACTCTTGTATGTTGTTCTTCTATTTCAATCCCCATAGTCGGATCCGGGCCATCTGCACAGAATCCACATATTGGAAATTCTTTAGCAATCGTTCTTGCATTGCTGTCCATGTGACCTCTCTTCTCTCGGCCAACATGGATCGTTCCCAAGTGTCATACCATGTGAGGGCTTTATCAATCAAGTACTCACATGCAAACATGCCTACAACATGCTCAATGATCTCTGTTGAGAACAATTGAAAATATCAATTTATTCTCGAGATCCAATTCTCCACTACTCCCATCGTACGCTACCCCTTGTAAGGCTCGATGTTGCAGGTCTTCTTCATCCGGAGTAGTAATGTGGCTTCATCATTGAAAGGGTTTGTAGGCACAAGTGCCTCTCCATGTACTTCAGTTGCAGGTATTGGATTTTGAGACGGCTCTTCTTCTTGCATTGCTTGATCATTCCTGAGGATCTGCACTTGACTTTGTAACACCTCTCCTGCATTCCTTGCACCAACTCCTGCAACTGCGGATCCATGGTTCTTGTAACACTTGATTGCTATACCCTAAACTTCAATAGAGAGTTAACATGATCACTCTGGAGGGCACACAAACTATTGGAACTACCATTGGGACCTTAGAAGCTATCACTCATTGGTAATATTCCTCACCAAAATTCCTGACCATGAAATCCCTAAACATCACTTTTGGTCTCACTACATAACAAATTTCTACTTGAGTGTTAAAAGGGAAAGGATTTGGGACATTCAAATCCATCACAACAAAATGTAAATTGTCAAATCCCACTCTCTATCGTAAATCACTAGAGGAAAAATCACTACGTTTGGCAAATTCATTGTTGTATCCATGAACTCTACTCCAAAGTGAAAAACCAAATACACTCTCACTTGCTCGCATTGAATGTATATAATCTTGATGTTGAATGGATTCAAGAATGGAAAGCGAGGCATTGGATATTGCCCTCCTGGAGCATCCATTCTATCCTCCTAATCTACCAATTACACCCGAATGTCTCCTCAAAATTACTCAGTCTCAGTAGCCCATGTTCTTCCAAGAGGGGTGATCCGCTCTCTTGGACAACACCTGCTCTGATACCATTGTAATACTCCGAGGATAGGAGACCTGAAGAGAAACACACCCTGAGAACACACCCTTTCACACTCAAACCCCGATGCCCCAAAGGAGCACCTTCTCTTTATTATATAGGCAAAGCGGATCTCCTCCAATGAAGCTCCACCATAGGATTAGGTACATAGATAGGTGATATGTCAGCAAGCTCCACCCTCAGATTACTTACTTGGATGGGTGACATGTTGGTCCTGGTCCTATCTGGTTGGTCAAACAAGCTTTGATCAAAGGGAATCTTTTAGGGAATCTTCTTGTAGGAATCTCAGAATCACGTGGGTGAGGTACCGTTGGAAAGCTCTCAATGAAAAAAAGAAGGGGGATGGGAAGACCAGCCTTTCCTCCATTTTTGGGGAGGGGGGGGGGAATTTTTGCATATTTTTGAGGCCTAATTCATCCGTTTAGGCCTCCAAAATTGCCTTCAAAGATTTTAGGCATATTTCGGTTCCAACTCTATTAGTAGAAGTCCCCTTTTGGTGATACCTCTTTCTGATCTATTCAATCCATCCTATGTAACATTCTTCCAAATGTAACCAACCCAATTCTCACCTTCAAATCATATGTCTAGCTATTGGTTCTAAGGTTTTCAAATCTATTTTAGTTTTCTGCACTATTAGTAGAAGTACCCTTTTGGTGATACTTCTATCTGATCTATTTTGACCATCATGTATAACATCATTACAGATGTTACCAAACCAAATTTCACATCTAGATCATATGGCTAGCTCTTGGTATTATAGGTATCCCTCCCCACCTTGAGCTTCTAGAGGGATATATCACATCTATAGATGGACTTCGTGTTCTTGGAGTGCCAGTAGGATTGGAAGCTTTTGTCACATGCTTCTTAGACGTTGCCCTTGCAGAGGATGTTCTCCATGTGGATGACCTTCCATTACTAGGAACTCCACAGGTGGCATTTGGTATACTCTCCTCCAATATTGCTCGTCAACCATCCTACCTCATCCGTACAGTTCCCCCTATCCTTCCTATCACGTCTGAGAGGTTTTGATAGGAGGATTATGTGAGTCTTTGGTGATATTATTAGACTAGGGACATTTGAGTGTGTGACAAAGGATTTGGCACATAGAAAAATGGCTCTGCCGATCTCATGTGGAGGGGTTTACTTGCTATCTATGGAGGAGATTGCACCTATAACATTTTTGGGTAGTTGGACTCTCTTGGCACCACTACTTTCCTCTCGTTTTGTGGTTGTTGATGGGCTGGTTTTGGAGACTTATGTGATAGAGGTGGAGAAAGGATCCTTTTCTATTTAGATGTTATTGTGGACAAGAGATAGTCTATCCCTATGGGCACAAGAGGATTTTCCACCTTTTGCTTCACTATTGTCAGATTGGACAAGAGGTTTACAGTCTTCCTTGATGGAGCAACAATGTGAGCATATGCTACATTCTCTCTTAGTCAACTCGTCCATTCCTTAGGCTTCTAGAGCACACCTTTCCTCTTGCTCCGGCAAGGATGCAGGCTCTTGGATCTAGCTCGACCGTGCATTAAGGCATTCTGACTTGCACCAACTACTTTGTCTGCAGCGATGAGGTTTTGCCTAGGTTTGGTCCACCCATCTGCATCTTCATTACTCACTTGTGAGTGTGGTTCTACACTAGATGCAACAGCGGTCCACATGCAACAGATGCAACAGCGGTCCACATGACACGGTGTCCTTTTGGAGGACAGAGGATAGCTACACATGATGCTATTAGGGACATAATGTTTGCTATGGCACGAGAGAGTGGATACTTGGCTTGGAGGGAGCGTTCGTATGCTTTGCAGAGGACACGTGTTAGGGCAGACTTATACTTGGTCTGAGATGATCAGGTGATAGTAGCTGATGTTGTGGTTATGGACCCTACGCAAGATACAGTTTCAGAGGGGGTGATTACCCATCCTCCTGGATGGGCAATGAGTGCAGCAACAGGTCTCCAAGTATAGGGGCATGCAGCGAGGTCACCTCTTTGTTCCTCTAGCCTTGGAGTTATATGGAGCGATAGACACAGCGTTTGACACATTTGTCAAGGAGTGCACGAGAGCTTATCATGTTAGGCGCAAGGGGGTACCACTCTCACTCTCATACTTTGTAGCATATTTTAAACAGCTTATGTCCATTGCTCTACAGAGTGCAGTGGCTAGTCCAATCCATAAGAGAGCAATCATATTAGGTGATGTTTCTTTGGATGCTCCAGTTGTGTGTAGACCATACGACTTGCATAGATCGGATAGATTTCTCATGCAGACTCTATTGGAGCTTAGCCCCATTTCACCTTTTTTGTCTCTCCCTTGTACGGCTTGATGGGGTCTTCCCAACCTTCATTTTTTCTACTCGGTCTCCTTGTTCCAAGATCTCTTATCGGATTTGTTGATTCACTCAAGAGGTTTATTAACTGGAGGGGCCAGCAGAACTGGAAAAACATGCCTTACTTGGCAATGAATTTCATAAACATATAGGATTATGCAGAAAATGTTTATTGTAATTCTATAAAGTCAAGTGAAAGGCGGCTGCGTTTATATTGTGACTGTAAAGTCCATCTAAACCAATGCATGGAAAAGACTTAACCCACCTGTTATAACCATTCGTGTTAACTCGAGCTCATTCCGGACTACAGTAACCATAACTCCGGATTCCTTGTCAAAACCGTGTGGTGTTTGATATTGATTAACTCTTTTCACACGTCTTGATATTGTCAAAAGCGGCTAAAAGACTCAATCAGTCCCCTTAAACTTTGAGAGCGCTCGTCAGTGCTATTTGATAATGATTTTACATGTTTATCGAAAAATGTTAACGGGTATATTAGTATTAAATACCCAATTAATTAAATCGTATAAAATACGATTTAAACGGACGGAGATTGTTGGAGTGATGGAGTTTGTTTAACGGACACACTCTCTTAAACCGACCAACTCTACTCGACTGAAAGTGAGTCACTAATCTAGTGTAGGTGATTTATTGTGACCTTGAATAAACCCCATATCCCGTTAAAGATGCAATGGAACACAATATCAGCACTTGGACAGTCTTGGACTCTCAACTTGCAACCTGTTTTATGGTCATGAGTAAAAGATTTCTTAAGTTTAGAGAAACATATTTGTCAAGTTAAAGTTGCCTCCATCAGCTGACAGCCTCATACAACAACTACAACGGAATTCTTGCTTTTTAGATCTTAATTACTGGATTTTAATCAAGATAAGAGCGGAGTGATTTCACTAGCTGTCAAATTTTTCAGATCCTTCGATTTGGGGATCAAGAATTTAATCTTTTTGGGTTTTACTTTTGCTTTAGACCTAATTACAGGATTGTACTCAAGATAAGAGCAGAATATTATCTTTGATTTCTCTGCCTGACAATCTTTTGGGGATCACTGATTTGGGGATCACTGATTTGGGGATCAATGATTTAATCTTTTGAGGCTTTACTTTTGTTTCTCTTCTCCTATCTGAGAAGGCAGATTCAAAGCCCTTTGTGTACATAATCTACAAATTAGTGCAAGTACCTGATTCAATTTTACCCGCTGGTATCCTTGCAGAATGTTCCGACTCGTGCGAAAGACTCCGGAGATAGTTGATCTAGTTGTAATTTAGCAAGTCGCAAGTTTAATAGGTGCTGCTCAACTTCTCCCACAAATGTTTCCAAATTCTCAGTATTGGATTCTGAAGTGAAACTACTGTGTGTATTACTATCGCTGTCCTCAGTCTGATTTTCTGCTTACGACTAGATAGGTCTGTCTCTCACTGGTCCCGGTATTACAAGTACAATAATTCTGATCAAATACTGGTAGAAGATGAATCATTGTCCTGGAAAAATTTGAACTTTTGGCATTCGGCGAATGCCCTCCTGTGCATTTCCAATTGATTTGTATTGATTTCCAGATTGATTTGTATTGATCCCATCTGTCGTCGTTTCTTTGATGCAAACCTCTGTTCACTTGGCTTTGTTCTGATTTCAGGTGGAGCTTGATGCGATCAGCGCCCACGGGGATATTGGTGGTGAGATGACTGAGATTGGTTCTGAGGTGACATCTCTACTGCGCTCTCGTGATTATTCAAGGTCACAGTGACTCACCCACAATGTTGACTCCTTTACAATAGAGTAAAAGGGATCGAATTAGAAAGGTGAATCGTTTCGACCATTCCCTAAAATAATTAAATCCCTAAATCACTTACCTTTAGGTAAGTGAGTGACAAATCACCTCTTAAAGGTGATTGTCACCACCTACTAGGAGGGTAGGTACCTAGGGACGAGGGACGAAATGTTCCTGGGGACGGGGACAACGGATGAAGACCTTGGACATATCTCTGGAAGCGAAGACGACGGACGATATTACTAAGGAAGGAAAACAATTGCTTTTGGGAAGAGGGACGATATATGTTTAAGCGGGTCCTTTTTGCCCTGTGCACGATGCGCGGGACTAATACTAATAATTTTAGAAACAATTTCAGTTATCCACTATTACTTACGGAAATCACGTCGAAACACGTGGCATTTGAGGGTGATTAGCAAACTGGGGGCCGGTTGAGTCAAGTGCCAATATCGGCGAGCGATAAGTCTTTCTCAATACGAATTGAGGAGATAGGAAGAGGCGACCGCGTAGAGAACAGGAAGGATGGGAATTGCAAAATTTACAGAAAGATTACATATTGATGGTAGACCCTAAACCCTGAAGGCACGTATCACACGTGTCAATGAGTGATGTGCTGGAAGACGTGTCTTCATCAGAACTAAATGCGGAGAGAGTGCTTTCCTATCCCTCCGCGCCAGGCGGTCAGTCGCTGTGTAAGGGAATGTCAGGATAGCAGCCGGTGTGAGACCAACACACCTTCATCAGTTATTACAGTTCTCTAAGGTGGCAGTTCCTCTTACTCACATGGTCGGTGCACCACATCTCCCGCTAGCAAAGAATTTGGTATAAATCAGCTTCTTAATGTGTAGCTTCATGCTTCGACTTTCTAGGTACCGTCATCAGAAGAGCATTTGAGTCTCCACGTTCTAGTTCGTTTGTACGTTGTCAAATCACAGATATGAATTCGTACATGAAGGTCCCGGCATGGGCGACATTTCTCGTGGTGATAATTGGATTTGCAGGTTGTATTGCGTTTGTCGATTGCAAAGCTTCGAAGGGTCCAAAAAAACTCGAGTTCTTTCTTCATGAGAACACAGGCTCTGAACCCAGTGAGATGACTGACGTAATCACTTCCTCACCTTCTGGTAACTACTCGTATTACAAGTTTGGCAACTTTGGAGTGACGGAGCAAGTCATCACGAAGAATGTGAGTCCAGCATCTCAAATCATCGGCAGCGCTCCAGGAACATTCCAACCGAATAAGAAGGAGGGGGAATTTGCTCTATGGAAGACGCTGACCTTGAAGACGGAGGAATACAGCGGTACATTGGTCGTGTTTTGCAATTGGGTTTGGGATGCCCCTACAAACGAGTTCGCTGTCCTTGGAGGAACCGGCACCTTCAGAATGGCGAGAGGATACGCAATTACTAGGATTCTGAACGAAACAGAATACACCCTCACCCACAAGTGGAATGTTTTCCTTGAAAAAGATAGTCTCTGTTCTCGTTAGGTGAATGGATTTAAGATGTGCTCGACTCATCTCTCACGTTCTTTGCACGGCAGGTGACCTGTATAATTTTCGCTTAGTTATCATGTGGAGTATCACCGTAGACGTTCTACACAGCATTCAAGACAAAATGTACAGAAGCTGAAATTTGAGCTGCTTTGTCTCTCTTGGGAAACTGTAAATGTTGTTGCTCTACTGGCATCCGAAGCTTTCAGTTGGATTTCGTGATCGTTTGAGTGATGATTTTGATCAAAAGAAACTATCGACAGACCTTCATCTGATACTTCAGTTGTTACAGGGCTATTGCATTATACACGAGAAAGACAACTTGTATAAAGTTCGTACAATTTGATCATTCGATCGCCAGCTAAATTCGTCGCTTTTGCTGTGCAGTTAATCCAAAATGTTGTCTTGGTGACGATGAGAGTATGGAGTCCAGTAGATGTACAGCTCACAAGCTCCTAATTTCTTCCGGATCTGTCGTTTGATATGTTTCACATCAATGTGGTGATACCATGGAGATTGTCGCATAAGTTATGGACTTTGAGATAACACACTGCATAGCTGATGTACATATATACATCTCGATATACATCTCTTAACCGATATTCTACCGTTGAAGACAAGCATAATTTGATAAACCGATGCATTACGGTATGTATGTCACGGTTGAAAACATCGGATTCAGTGGCACAGTGTTGGTTCAGCATCAGCATACGAGTGACTGCACAAACTGCTGTTTGCTACTGTCGGTGAATGCATTTGAGATTTTGAGAGAGAATCTGACTTCTCCACAAAGTGATCATATCACGAACTTATTGGCAAAAACGCTTGCCGCAATACTGCATATGGTTAGAGTTCGTTCAAGAAGCCGGAGAGCAGTGCTACTCCTTTCATATATGGTACTAGTCTCTCGAAGCAGATGCACAGCACGGGAGGATACGGGACGGCCAGCACTACGTCTATCTTATCTATCTATATGTGTTGAGAATGATAGGGAAGGAGACTATAATCTTGTTCTCAGTTTCCAAGAGTTGTTCAAGATAGATCTCGTATTCCATTCCCGCAGAAACAGCATCACAACTGGCAACTAATTTTACTCCAACCATCCTTGCCTTTCCATGACGTCTTGAATTGGGTGTACAATTGCAAAAAATGGGCTCTCTATCGATTTTGGCAGCAGCAGAAGGGGCGAATTGAATTCAATGTCTGTTATAAAGACGTACTGTTTAGTAATCATCAGCATCAAAATCATTCTCTACGTCTTCCACAGAGAGCTGAGTCACTGTTGTGGTAACTGTGGTGGGTACAACAGGTGGGCTAGGCGGTGGTGAAGGGGCTGGTGCTGCATGAGTTACTTCGGACTGGGTAGAAAATGAAACTGCTGGCAAAGGGGCCGGAGCACCTGCAGCAGACGCCTGAAGATTAGGTTTAAATAGAGATGTTGTCGAGAAGGCAGCAGATTCAAGAGGACCGGCGGCAGCAGCAGCAGCTTGGATTTGACTCCATGCTTCGCTGCCTACTTCAATCTTTGACTCCGAAGTGGTAACTGTCCGAGCGACCTGTACTGGATCTGCGATGAGGCGACGGGACCTTGACTTTTGGGAACTGCAGAGGTACGGCAAATATACTCCTGCGCAACACAATCATTTGTCCCATTTAAGGATCGAACTGTGAAGAGTAATGACTTCTGCCAATTTAAAATTCGTGCCCCCTGTACTACTTCCTCCGAGACGTCAGTATGTGCCTGTTGCGCTTCTGGCATCAAGCAATACTTTTTTCAGCCTGAAATCACTGTTTCCTTCTGGTTTTCTTGAACTATTATATTGGGTATCAGGATTTCCAGTAGACTATGATGAGGGCAATACCTTCTCCGGCTGCAAGTTTGATATACAAATCAACAATATTTGGACAATTATTCTGACATTCGGCAGAGCACAATTTCGCTGTGAAGCCTTTCTCCATCAGTGCATCAGTGGACAGCCCGTATGAATTCCGTTCGAGGCCACATGATTTGATGCACTCGTCTGTCTCTATCCACTCGAACGGTTTCTCTGCCATAATAAACGACGTCTGCAGCAGAAGAGATGAAAATGACATGAGGTTACAAATTGGCCCTATTCTTACTTATGTAAACGTCGGAATTGGAATCCTTCAATGCCAGATGCTAGTGTTAATTGGTTTTAAGCCATCATTGAACGGATGTCGGTAGCAGCTTCGAGCGTACTTGACATTCCGCCGTTCTTTCCCCGTTAGGAAGTGTGGATTTCTCGAGAACACAACGTGCTCCTTTGGATGAAACTGCAAACGCACAATCTTCGATCGAGAGATCTTCACACTGGAGCGTGCCTGCAGTAACATCGGGGCAATCTTCCTCTTGTTAACTTATCATCCCTTTCTTGCAAAATGAGGGCCTCCGAATCCCCAGCGGAAGGAACAATTCAATTTGAATGAAGAATCTCGTTTCATGATTCCTCACGAAGATTCTTACTCAGAGCGAGAGTAAATCTCAGCAGAAGAAAGGCGATGAAAATTGGAACCCTCCCCAGTTTCGTCATAGCGAATAATCCTTCGCGTAGAGGCTGTGGGCGTCAATGCAGGCTCCCTCTCAATCTCCCACGAGAAAATCTCACCTAAATTACTCAGATCCCGACATCCAGTAATGGAGTTAGTGTCTGTCATTGTAACAATCTAAGCGAACCAAGCAGGAATCAAATATATAAGCTCAGCATTTCCCCACCTAGGAGTTATCATATCCAATGGAGGATTGCTGAATTTCATTTCTTAATTGTTGCTGATAAGATTGAACGACGGATGAAATTCCATCATTTTAGTGAGGAAAAGTAAGTCGCATCACATCTCCGGAAGGCAATTACAATTGGGAATGCACCACTGATGTTCCAGAAGCTCCTGATCTTCACGAGGGTTGAGACAAACTGCAGCATGAGCTAGAACGAAGTTAATATGCCATGCATGACCGACTCCCAGTGGTGAGTGGGTTCTAGATCTCATGTACCTTCCCGGGAGCGGTCGAGACAGATGAAGTAGAGGAGTGAAGACGTTGGTCCGAGCACAGTTAGAGAGGTGCAGCAGTGCGCGCGTGCAGAAACTACGATCTGCTAGGAGTGACCCGGATGCGTCGGTCTGAGCGATAGATCTGGTACGCCTTCGTTTATATGCCTTGTCTATTGCTCTTGGCACCGCGCGATGAATCGCAACTGCCATGAGACGGCCTTCACGCGGTCTCCATTAACTTTAGCAACCTGCTGACTTTGCGTTCGACTCCAATCTCCCTCAGCAATGCCAGTTCTGTCTGATGGAATTGGACTACATTATGAACCATCTATGTTCACACCTTTGTCGGTTGTAACATAATTTTTGTTGTTTTCCGCTTGTGATCTGTTGTCGGGGTGGGTTGCTTACCTTCCTCTCGATGATGCAGTTAACTTGGTTCGTCCTTTGTTTCCAATATTTGTCTCGAGCAATTTGTCAACTATAGCAGCAAATATTCCTTGGTTTTCCACCTGATGTAAGGTAACTGCCAGTCTGGTATTCTTGCGGAAACGAACCAGCTCGCACAAACCGTTCTTCAAAGGAACCGTCAGCATTGAGATAAAATATCTTCGTCTGAACTCGTCTCGTGAACAAGCTGCAAATGTTTGAGATAATTCGGGTGGCAGGACTCGTCTCAAATTTAGCCACTATCCGTCTGATGATGTGAGTAAAACTATCGACTATTCTTCACTTTCCTGCGAACGTTCAGCCGATCCGTCAGGGATAGGGATCATTACGGTCATCCTTCCATGAATGCACAATGCAAACTTCAGGTTTCCTTTACGCTGTAACCGATGGCAGCAACCGTGTCGCTGAACCGCAAACTAACAGTTAAGGGACAGAGAAAAATTAACCTCATTAACCTCATTTCAGTCAACACGGATCCCTCCTCGCGTTTCCAAGTACCCCAACCGAGGAAGGGTTCTCACTTCCTCGATACACAGGTCGCAACACAACAAGCGTTTTGCTCCACATCACATTCTTGTCCTTTGGGTATTTATATCGAGAACCACTTTGATTTCGAATGTGGAACTGTTCAGACATTGCTGACATATTCTAGAATAACATTGTCACGATGGTTCCTCCTGCACTAGGCTCCTTGTAACCATACGACGGGGTTATGAACTTGTTCGCGCGTCGCACCTTAGTAGTTTCACAAACCAGTAGTGAGGACGGCAAGTCTGTTGAAATCGGGATCCGCTGAAACTCGCAGCGCATGTTCCGTAAAACATCGTGTCAATTTTCTTCCGAAACATCTGAAGTGATTGTACTGGCGACCGCGTAGGAAACTACAGGAATCTGTTCATTCGGCATACATCTACGGTAGATTTACACCGCAGTTCATGGAACTCAGCTTCAGCGGGATCACGTGCATGGCCGTAACCATACAGACTCTTGGATCCAGCCCTGAACACTGCGGTTCGAACTCGAGAGATAGTTATAGCTCGAGTAGGTCTTTCCTGGTATATTTCTCAGGCATACCGAACGGGAAGTATCCACGTGGCACTAGGACTCCGATACTGACGAGGACCTGTACTTGCACCGTAACTCTCGGTTGTATGACTCTGCCAAATGAATAAACTCACCAATACCTATAGGGGGCCGGCCGGAAGACACCTCCTTTGGTTGGGATATACCCCCACACATATGATGTGATTTCACGATCCTTTTAGTACTAAAGAGTTCATAGACGTCAATATGTGTTAGAAACGTTTTCTCTCTACGTTCATCTCGACTCTCCAAAATTGTCCCTCTTTAAATTGTCACTGACTCTTCTAAAATTGTCATCTCTGTACTTTCTTCTCGACTCGTCCTCACGGATTTTTCCAAATTTCTCCTCTGTCATTTCCTCCCAGTTTCGCTGGAATTGTCCGCACTTGTCAGCAGACTATTGCAGTCTTTAATAAAATATAAATAGAAGAAAAAGTTTTCGTACAAGAACCCTTACTTAAAGAAGGGTTTACGGATTAGTTTAATGAGTTCAATGAGTTCAAATGAAGGAAACGCAGCAACTCTCCTATCACTAAATCACTAAATTTTAGCTCCATTCACTAAATCAGAAGCGAGACAAAATGAACTAGTCCACTGAAGCTCTATTCCATTGGGTAACTATTTTGTTTCTAGGCGTTGCAATCCATGTCAACGGCAGTCTCCGCTTCCCTCCTGTGCCCGAATCCATTCACCGGTAGCCAAAAATGCAAAAATGGGAACGTGCGAGAAACAAGATACTAGTCCGTGATCCCCAGGTTTTCACCATGGCAAAAAAACTGGAGTTGAGTACGACCAACAAAATAAACGGGGAGCGTGTTCGGGTATCGTGCGCGGAAATTGTAAAGTTCTTCGGAACCTTCGGCGCTTCTTTCGTAAAGAAGTCTCCTTCGGACCCAAGGGGGACTCGACCAGTGGGAGAGGCCCAGGGACTTTTTTTGTAATTTTCTGCCCGTAGAGCAAATACTTCACGGTCTTCGGTCCGAAGGCCCGAGAGGTCGGAAATGCCTAATAAAAGACAAACTGTTCATATCTTGTCAAATTGACTTTAGTCAATAATCGATAACATCCTTAACATCCGGATCCAAAATTGACACAAAATCAACCGTATGGAAAAGCTTTTATGAATATCAGCGGATTATGAATACCAAAGATAGAATTCTAAGCACTGAATTCATTGGCAAACGATTCCATACAAATTTGGCATGTCAACAAAGGAAGCCCTTGGAAAAAAGTCCAAATATTTAACAATTTACAAAGGGAGCCTGTTGGGAGACACCCCAACCCATGTGATATAATGTTGCACATGGGACTCTAATTTCATCTTGACTTTGTAGAATTATCCTCACTTTAACTTCTTCTTAATTAGGCATTGTCCACACCTCTAGCTAGCTAATCGCTACTTGTATTCCTACGAGTCTTCTTATTATGTCCAAATTGTTTTTAGATGTCGTAATGCTTTTGTCTAGGTTGAGCTTCGAGAATCACAAAAGTAGATGGATCCCTAGTGGTATTAGTCCATGCAACATGATTATTACTGCCTTCGGGGTGGTCACAAGAATGTACCAGTACGGGATTATAGACATGTTGACTAGAAGAAGCTTGAAAGCATTTCCACTTGTTGCTCCAATAGATGTTGATGATGCAATGGCAATTCTTGATGATGTTATTTGATTTGACTCGACATATCACCAAACACCATAGGGCTAGCATCTTCATCCTCAATAACAGATTTCTCAACCCACATGTGCTGATCAAAGTGCTCAAGAGAAAGGTGGTAATTTGACCTACCATATGCTTTAGCATATCTGAACACATCAACCCCATGGATTTTCTGAATACATTTGTACATGGCAGAGAAGTGTTGTCTAGATGCTTTGCCTTGTTGAGTTGTTTTGTAGTTTTTCTCAAAGCATAGTGGGATACCTTCTTGTGAAACTTCTATCCATATGTTGTGGGAAAGGAAGAGAAGTCTATGTTAACCATCATAAGCTAGTGATGGACAAATATTTCTTTCTTGGCAAGCCATTAGCAAATAGAGCTTCTCATAGATGTCCTTCAAGTCTTTAGTACAAACATTGGTTCACCCTTTTCTTTTAGGGAAGAATGTTTTCCCTCAACAATAGATGTAACAAAATGCCCAAAGTGCATGATCTCTTTTTTCCATGGGAGTACAAAGCAAGACTTATGAGGCATCCAAGTGTCAATGAGGTAGTAAATTACTCGGCCATTAGTGGAATAATGCTCACAATATTGGTTCCATTGGTGATTGAAAGTGTCTTCATCAAGGGCCAATACAAGAGACCGCCATTGGAGTTAGAAGTGTAAAAGACCAAGGAGAGAAATAGGAAAATGGAAGAGCAAAATGAAAGATCACATTGGGACACTTGAATGAGGGAGTTCCAAATGCCTAGCATGAGCTTGGGCTTTGGTATTTATAGGGCATCATACAAGGCTCTTGAGAAGCTTTTCAAGAAGTTTCCTCAAAGTTGCTTTCATAGAGTGCAAGTCAAACTAACCAAGAAGCTTCTCAAGAAATTTCCTTCTAAAAGCCACATACTTGGTATGCAAGCTAAGCTAGCCATGAAGCTTCCCAAAAAGCTTCTTGCTATGAGTCACCACTTGGTATACATGGTATCCAATACTTGGAAGATACCAAGAGGCTTCCTAGATGCTTCTAGAATATTCTAGGCTAATTTGGCCTACTTGCTACTTCATTAAGCTTGACTAACTCATCGATAAACTCCATATTGTTACATATTCCCCCACTACTAGTTGGTGACATCCTCATCACCATTGAAGCTTCAAACTCTTGGATGGCGGTTTGTGCATTCTGTAGATGAGAAAGAGGCTCCCAAGTAGCATCATGAAAGGGATACCCTTTCCAAAGGACCTTGTACTAAGTATATTGTTTGCGGTCACGTTAAATGTGATGATGTGCAAGGATATGATCAACTTCATACTCTTTATGATTGTTGATAGGCACGGGAGGAGGAAGGGGTTGGACATGAGAGGAAAGAAGATGAACTAGAAACAAAAGGTTTTAGCTTGGAAATGTGAAAGACAAGATGGATTTGCATATGAGAAGGCAATGCAAGTCAATAAGCAATAGGAGAAATGATTTGGGTGACATCAAATGGACCTATCAATTAGAAGCAAGTTTACAAACTTGGGTATCAAGTGGGATGGGTAGGTTACTAGAAGAAATCATGACCTTATCACAAATTTGAAAACTGAGATCATGACGATGTTAGTCTACAAATTGTTTCTAATGATTTTGAGCAACAAGGAGATGAGATTTGGCTTGTTGTAGGGATTGGGATATGGTGGTCAAGAAGGCAAAAGTATGAGGGACATGAGATGGAGGCAAGGCAAGAAGGGAATCTGGAACAAGTGGCCAAAATTAAGGCAGAAGGGAGAGAATTTGGTGCTTGCTTATTTGGAATCATTGTTGGCAAACTCACCAACTACAAGACACTCATTAGTATGGTGAATGTTGACAAAAGCATTAAGCATATCCTCCAAGGTGCAATCTTCACATTCAGTTTGTCCATCAATTTGAGGATGATAGGCCATGGACAAAGCAAGCTTGGTGTTGAGTATTTGGAAGAGTGTTTGCCAAAATTTTCCAGTGAATCAAGGATCACAATTGTAAAAGATTGAGACTGAGGAGAGAAATATGAGAATGGAAACTCACATTGGGACACTTGAATGTGGGAAAACTCTAAATGTCTAGCATGAGCTTTGGCTTTGGTATTTATAGGTAGCATAAAAGGCCCTTGAGAAACTTCTCAAGAAGTTTCCTTGAGCCGCTTTCTTACAATGCAAGCCAAGTTAACTAGGAAGCTTCTCAAGAAGCTTCCTTCTAGAAGCTACTTGCTTGGACTGCAAGTTAAGCTAGTCAAGAAGCTTCCCAAGAATCTTTCTAGATACTTTTGGAATATTCTAGGCTAATTTGGCTTATTCTCTACTTCATTAGCCTTACTAACTATGTTGCTAATTTCCATATTATTATATATTCCCCCACCGCTAGTTGGTGATGTCATCATTGCCATTGAAGCTTCAAACTCCAGGATGGCCATCTGTGCATTCTGGAGGTGAGAAAGAGGTTCGCATATGGCATCATGAAGGGGATACCCTTTCCAAAGGACCTTGTACTCCATATGTTGTCGACGTCCTCGTTGAATGTGGCAATGTGCAAGGATACGATCAACTTTGTACTCCTCATGATCATTGAAAGGGATGGGAGGAAGAGGAGGTTGGACACGAGAGGAAAAAGATGGGTTAGGAACAAAGTGTTTCAACTTGGAAATGTGAACGACAAGGTGGATATGCATATGACAAGATAAGGCAAGTCGATAAGCAACAAGAGAGATGATTTGGGTGACATCAAAGTGTCCTATCCAATTAGGGGCAAGTTTACAAACTTGGGTATCAAGTGGGACGGGTAGGTGACTAGAGGATAGCATGACTTTATCACCAACTTCAAAGTTGATCACAATGATGGTGGTCCGCATATTGTTTCTGATGATTTTGAGCAACAAGGAGATGAGATTTGGCTTGTTGGAGAGATTGGGATATGGTGGTCAAGAATGTTGACATATGAGGGACCTAAGATAAAGGAGGAGCAAGAAGAGAATCAAGAACAAGCGAATCTTGGCCAAGATTGATAAAGAAAGAAAAAATCTGGTGCTTGTCTGTTTGGAATTATTGTAGGCAAATTTTGCAGCTGCAAGATATTCATCCCAATTGGTATGGTGGACATTGAAAAAGTCACGTAGTATATCCTCTAATGTACAATTTTGACATTTGGTTTGTCCATCAGTTTGAGGATGATAGGCCATGGACAAAACAAGCTTGGTGCCAAGTATCTGGAAGAGTCCTTGCCAAAACTTCTTGGTGAAACGAAGATCACGGTTGGAGATGAGTACACATGGCATCCCATGATGCTTGAAGACATTGTTGAAGTAGATTTGCGCTAAGGTTGAAGCATCCATGATATCTAAGGTTGGTGCCAAGTGGATTTACTTACTAGATTTTTGTGTGTCCTTGCTTTGTCTTTTGCAAGGATGTGATGAGATCCAAGCTCACGTGTTCTCGTTGAGCAGATGGAATAGGGAGTGGTTGAAGGAGTCCACTTGGCTTTTGGTTGTTTGCCTTGTTACGTTGGTAGCTCTCACATGATTAGACTAACTCTTGAACATCTTGTGTCATGTTGGGTCACCACCATTGGCATTGGAGGGTATCCAAGATCTTATCTACAGCTAGATGACCAACTATTGGTAAATCATGGGCTTCTTGAAGGCGCACAAGTCAGAGATCACCTTTGGCTAGAACATAGATCAAATCCTCATGGAATAGAAGGCCTTCCTTGAAGGAGAAGGTGTTGTACTCCTTGGTGCATGTTGTAAGACAACCATGCACTATTTGGAAGAAAGGATCTTGTTGTAGAGTTGATCAAAACTCGTTTTGGCCCTTGGAGTCAATTGACACCGTTGTAATTGCTATCGTGATGAGAGGAAGAGACTACAAATCAGGTCATCATGATAGAGCATTAGGGATGACATGGAACTGACCTGGTTTGCACTCAAGTTTGATGTCAAACAATTTGAGTTGCTTTTCCCATCGATGATGTTGACTCTTCATGTGTTCCAAGAGTAAGGTCTGCAACAATAGTTTGTGAGTGGTTTGCATGATCACTTGTTTCCCTAATAGATAATGCCTCCATACCTTGGTGGCATATACCATTGCAAGTTGTTCTCAATCTTGAGCAATGTAATTACTTTCAACTGTATTTAGTCGGTGAGAAGATTACCCTCGATAGATCATTCCGGATGATCTGTCAAGGGTAATCCCTTTGATAGATCATCCCAAAACATGTCCGCAAACTCTTGAACTATCTGATCAACTATTGCTTGATAATGGTCTTGGCTTTCCTCAGATTTTCCTTATGAAGTTGGTTTGATCCACACCGCAAATATAGACTTATCTTCCTCCAAAGCTTGCTCTATGGCTGTTTCACTAACAAACTTCCCATCTAGAGACTCATCTCTCTTCAAAGCGTGCTCCATGGTTGCCTTTTTGGCAAACTTCCCATCTTGGGACTCATCTCCCTTGAAGGCTTGCTCTATGGCTAGCTTCTCGACAAACTTCCCATCCTGAGACTGAGTATTCTTAGGTGTCTTACTTAGAGGTGCCAGACAACCTAATTGGAAATTCCTACCTTGGTGTTGTACTTGAATTTGTTGTCGGGTCCAATCAAACTGAACCTTATGACATTCAAGCCAAGGTAGACCTAGAATGATATCATATTGTAGAGATGCCACCACAAACCTCATACACTTCAAATACTCCTTCATAATCTTGAAGGTAACAAGATGCGAGGTACGGAATGCAAAACCCTTTCTACCATCCACCATCATCAATCTACTTCAAATTACTGGCTTGATAAGAATATCCAATTCCTTTACTACTTGCATAAACATGCAATTCTATGAACTTCCAGAATCAACCAAAATCCTACAACCCTAATTAGAAATTATACCTTGCAAGTGAAGCAAACTTGCATAGGTCGAGCCTTCAATACCATTGGAACTAATCAAGCTCCTAGTAGGCGGCTCAAAATCTCCTACCAAGATTCCTCATTTCTTTGATCATTTCATTCCACAAACTCCATCTGGGCAACTTGTCAAGGCCGCCTATTCTTGAGTGGACATTCAGCAATGCAATGTACCAATTGGCGACAATAAAAACAACCACCATTTTGTTGTAGTTTCTCCTTATTTGCAGTGCCAAGTGGTCTTTGTTGAATGGCATCAATCTCCATTTGTGACGGCTCCTCCACCTGTATGTAGTGTACCGGTAGGTTCCATGGAGGTCAAGGTCGAGACCAAGGTGTTGCAATCAAGGAATCAAAATGTTTAGCCAACCGCATAGCTTCCTTTGAGTGTTTTCACTCTCGCATGCTTACCTCTTATTTGTTTCTTGACTTCAAGCCCATCACAAATCTATCCAGAGCTTCACCTTCTAGAATATCTGGAATTTGCATGATGGTGTTCTAGAATTGCGTGATATAACTTCTTATAGAGCCAATTTGTTTCAATTTTGCCAACCTATCCCATGCAGCTCGTGTGGCATTTATAGATTGGAATCTATCAATTATTGCACTCTTGAATTCTACCCATATCAAGATTGGTGCAACAATTTGTAGTTCAGCTCACTCCACTCAAAATCTCCACCATAGCTTTGCTACTCCATCCAATTGGCTAGAAGCCAAGAGAATTTGTTTTCACTCGTCTTGTAGATTAGTAGCTTCAAAATAACATTCACAGTCAAACACAAAATTCTCCATTGCATTCAGGAGATTCTTGTCTTCAAATAGCATGGCTTTAGGGAATTGGATACTATCTTCTCCTTCTCAAATTTGTACTCTCTCTATATGCTCTTGTTGTTGAAGATCTAGTTCATCCAAAAATTGAATAAGGTGCTCAATTTGTTGTTGCATATCAAGGATAACATCGGGCATTGCTGCCATGGTTGTTACTCTATCATGCCACCTCTAATCTATCTAATTTATTAACACATAGAATCAGCTTGTCTACCATTCTCCACAAGTTACTACCAGAAGCACCAAGGGTTCATAAGATATGGTGATCATATGTAGAAAATCTTGTCCAAAATGTGAGGTCATGAATTGCATGAAACGATGCTTGGGTAGTACTTGGACACAAAAGTCCTCATGGTTTGGTGGAAGTAGATTTAGTGTGTCCATAACTTCCATCTATCCCATTCCTGCTCTGATACCAATGTAAAAGATTGAGAACAAGGAGAGAAATAGGAGAATGGAAACTCACATTGGGACACTTGAATGTGGGAAAACTCCAAATGCCTAGCTGTAATACTCCAAGGACAAGAGAAGAGAGAAAACACAGATTGCACACTCAAACATTCGATGCCCCAAGGGAGCACCTTCTCTTTATTATATAGACAAAGAGGATCTCCTCCAAGGAAGCTCCACCATAGGATTAGGGACACAGATAGGTGACATGTCAGAAAGCTCCACCCTTGGATTACTTACTTGGATGGGTGACCTGTCTGGTCTAGGTCCTATCTGGTTGGTCAAACGAGCTTTGACCGGAGGGAATCTTTTAGGGAATCTTCCTGTAGAAAGCTCAGAATCACATGAGTAAGGTACCATTGGAAAGCTCTCGACGAGACAAAGCAGGGGGAGGGAAGGCCAGCATTTCCTCCATTGGGGGGGAGGAATCAACACATTTTCAAGGCCTAATTCATCCGTTTAGGCCTCCGAAATTGCCTTCAAAGATTTCAGGCATATTTCGCTTCCTACTCTATTAGTAGAAGTCCCCTTTTGGTGATACCTCTTTCTGATCTGTTTAGTCCATCATGTGTAACATCCTTCCAGATGTTACCAAACCAATTCTCACCTTTAAATCATATGTCTAGCTATTGGTTCTAAGGTTCTCAAGTCTATTTCGGTTTCTGCCCTATTAGTAGAAGTACTCTTTTGGTGATATTTCTATCTGATCTATTTTGACCATCATGTATAACATCATTTTAGATGTTACCAAACCAAATTTCACATCTAGATCATATGGCTAACCCTTGGTATTACACTAGCATGAGCTTTGGCTTTGGTACTTAAGGTTGCATACAAGGCACTTGAGAATCTTTTCAAGAAGCTTCCTTGAGCCACTTTCTTAGAGTGCAAGCCAAGTTAACTAAGAAGCTTCTCAAGAAATTTCTTTCTTGAAGTCACCTACTTGGCGTGCAAGCTAAGCTAGTTGGAAGCTTCTAGAAACTACCTGCTTGGGGTGCAAGTTAAGCTAGTTGGGAAGCTTCCCAAGAAGCTTTCTAGATGCTTATGGAATATTTTGGGCTAATTTACCTTATTCTCTACTTTGTTAGCCTTACTAACTATGTTGCTAAACTCCATATTGTTACAACAATCGTAGATGAATACACAAGGCATCACATGATGTTTGAAGACATTGTCAAAGTAGATCTACATCAATGTTGGAGCATCCACAATATCAAAGGTTGGTGCCAAATGGATTTGCTTACTAAGCTTATCCACAAACACCATGATTATCGTGTGACCTTGTTTTGTCTTGGGCAAGGATGTGATGGGATCTAAGCTCACATGTTCCCATTGAGTAGATGGAATGGGGGGTGCTTGAAGGAGTCCACTCAATTTCTTGTCGTTGTCCTTGTTGCATTGGCAACTCTCACAAGATTGAACAAACTCTAAAACATCTTGTGCCTTGTTGGGCCACCACCATTGGCATTGGAGGGTACTCAAGGTCTTGTCCACATCCATGTGACCAACAATTGGTAAGTCATGGGCTTCTTGAAGGTGCACAAGTTGGAGATCACCCTTGGCTGGAACATAGATCTGGTTCTCATAGAATAGAAGGCCTTCCTTGAAGGAGAAGGTGTTGTATTCCTTTTTGCATGCTAAAACACAACCTTGTGCCATCTAAAAGAAGGGGATAATGTTGTAAAGTTGTCCCAAACTTGACTTGGACTTTGGAATCAACTAACACCATCCTAATTTCCATCATGATGAGAAGAAGAAAATTCAAATCAGGTGATTATGATAGGGCATCAAGGATGACATGGAACTGATCGGGTTTGTACTCAAATTTGATATCAAAAAATTGTAGTTGTTCCTTCCATAGATGATATTGACTCATCATGTGCTCCAAATGTAATGTCTACAACAAAGGTTTATGATTGGTTTGCATAATCACTTATTTCCCCAAGAGATAATGTCTTCAAACCTTAGTGGCATATACCATTGCTAGTTGTTCTTGATCTCAAGTAGAGTAATTCCTTTCTGCAATGTTTAGTTGTCAAAACACAAAACCAATGGGATGTAACCCATCTGGAAATTCCTACTATAACACATCTCCAATGGTAAATTTAGAAGCATCAAAATTAACCACATAAGGTAGTTGAGGGTCATATGGTTGAAGAATGGGTCTTGAAGACACCATATGTTTCAACTTCTAGAATGTTTCTTTGTGCTTAGTGGTCCACTAAAAGCTTGAGTTCCTCCCCAAGAGGTTGGTCAATGGTGCCACCACATGAGCATAATAGTGGATGAACCATTGGTAAAAACTTGCCAATCCATTAAATGCTTGCACTTTTATGGCATCTTTTAGAGTAGGTGAACTAGTATTGGCTTTGATTTTCTCCTCTTCCACCTTGATCTCCTCCAATGAGATCTTGTGCCCAAGAAGGTAACTTCCTTTTGCCAAAAGGCACACTTGGACTTCTTGTAGTAGAACTTCTATTGACCTAGTTATCTCAAAACTTCTTGCACATGATTTATGTGTTCTGCCTCCATCTTGTTATATATTAGGTGTCATCCAAGAATACTACCATGTATAGATCCAATAGCACACCCAACACCCAATGTATCTAATCCATGAAGACAATTTGAGCATTACTGAGCCCAAAAGGTAGAACTCTCCACTCAAAGTGCCCATACCTTGTGCAAAAGGTAGTCTTTGGTAGATCCTCCCTATCAATGGGAATCTAGCAATAACCACTTTGAATATCCAAATTCTCCTTGGAGAAGTATCATGCTCCACTCAATTGATCAATTCAAGGCAAGGGATATGCATTCTTCATTGTCTGTTGAGATCACGATAATCAATATAGAGGTAAAATCTTCCATCCTTCTTTGGAACAAATAGTACTGATGCTCCCCAAGGAGATGTACTATATCATATGAAATCCTTCTCCAACAACTCTGAAAATGTGATTTGAACCTCATCTAACTCCTTTGGTGAGAGTCAATAAATGGGTCTACTCATTGGAGTACTTGGCAAAAACTCAATCTTGTAGGGCATACCATGATCAAAGGGTAGTCCTTTTGGCAGAGCATCCAAAAACACATATGAAAAATCTTGAACTATTTGATCCACCATTGCTTTGTAAGGCTTTTAGCCCTCCTTGGATTCTCCATGTGCAATCATTTTTATACACATGGCAAAAATAGACTTATCTTTCTCCAAAGCTTGTTCTATGACTACTTTACTAACAAACCTCCCATCTTGGGACTTATCTTCCTTCAAAGCTTGTTCATGGTTGCTTTCTTAATAAACTTGTCATCTTGGGAATGACTATTCTTAGATGTCTTGCTCAAAGGTGCCAAACAACCTAATTGATAATTTCTACCTTGGTGTTGTACTTGAATTTGTCACAAGGTCCAATCAAATTGAATCTTATGACGTTCAAACCAAAGAAAATTCATAATGATATCATAGTGTAGAGGTACCACTACAAACCTCATGCACTCCAAATACTCCTTCCTAATCTTGTATGTAACAATATGTGACGTACAAAATGCAAAACACTTTCTACCATCCGCCATCACCAATCTACTTCCAATTATTACTTTGATAAGAATATGTAATTCCTTTGCTAATTTCATGGACATGAAATTCTTTTAATTCAAAATCAACCAAAATCCTAGAACCACAATCAGATATCATACCTTGCAGGTGAAGCAAATTTGCATAGGTCGAGCCTTGAATCCTATTGGAACTAATCAAACTTCCAACGGGTGGCTTGAAACCTCTTATTAGGATTCCTTATTTCCCTTATCATTCTACTTCACAAAATTCATCAAGGTAATTTGTTGAGGTTGCCCATTCTTGAGTGGATATTAAACAATGTGATGTCTAATTTGGTGATATTATAAACAACAACAATTTTATCACAATTTTTCTCTATTTGTAATGCTAAGTGATCTTCGTTGGATGGCATCAATCTCCATTGGTGCCGGCTCCTCCACTCATGTGTAATGTATTGGTAGGTTTTGTGGAGGTGGAGTTCAAGACCAAGTTGTTACAACCAAGGAATCAAGGCATTCAACCAATTGCATGGCTTCTTCCAAGTGTTTTGGCTCTTGCATAGTCACCTCTAATTTGGTTTTTGACTTCAAGTCACTCACAAATTGATCCAAAGCTTCACCTTCCAATATATTTAGAATTTACATGATAGTGTTCTAGAATTGCATGATATAGCTTCTTATAGAGCCAATTTGCTCCAAGTCACCCAACTTATCTTGTGCAGCTTGTGTGGCATTCATAGCTTTGAATTGACCATTTATTGCACTCTTGAATTCTGCCCATGTCAAGATTGATGCAACAAATTATCATTTAGCTTGCTCCACTCAAAACCACCATCATATCATACTACTCCATCTAGTTGACTAGAAGCCAAGAGAATCTATTTCTGTTTGTCTTGAAGATTTGTAGCTTTAAAATATTGTTTGCAATCAAACAAAAAATTCTCCACTACACTTGAGAGATTCTTGCGTTCAAATACCTTGGGCTTTGGAAGTTGGATTTACTCTTCCCCTTCTTGAAATGGTGCTCTGTCTACATGCTCATGTCATTGATGATGTTGTTCTCCCCAACAATTTAGTAAGGTGCTATAATATTCAAAGGATAGTAGAGAAACATAAAAGAGAAAGCACAAGTTCACACTCAAACTCTGATGCCCCAAAGGAGCACCTTGGCTTTATTATACAGCAAAGCAAAGACACTCAATGAAAGCATAACCCTTGGATCAGATATATGGATTGGTGACATGTCATTGATCTCCACCCTCAGATTAATTGTATGCATGGGTGACATGTCAGATCTGGTGCTATTTGATTGGTCAAACTAGTGTTGATTAGAGGGAATCTTTAGGGGATCTTCTTGTAGGAATCTCAAAATTGCATGGGTGAGGTTTCTATTGAAAAGCTCTTGATGAGACAAACAAGAGAGGTGGGAAAGGCCAACCTTGTATTATCATGGGGAGAAAATGTATACATTTTTTAGGCCTAATTCATCCGTTTCAACCCTCAAAATTGTCTTTAAAGATTTCAGGCATATCTTGGTTTCTTCTCTATAAGTAGAAGTACCCTTTTGGTGATACCCTTTCATGATGTATTTAGTCCATCATGTGTAACATCCTTCTAGATATTACCAAACCAAATTTTACCTCTAGATCATATGTCTAGCTATTGGTTCTAAGGTTTTCAAAACTATTTTGGTTTTTGCCCTATTAGTAGAAGTACTCTTTGATGATACCTCTACCTGATCTATTTAGTCCATCATGTATAACATTCTTCTAGATGTTACCAAACCAAATCTTACCTCTAGATCATATGTCTAGCTATTGGTATTATAGATGCTCAATTTGTTACTGCATGGCAATGATAACCTTGGGCGTTACCGCCATGACTACTACTCTATCAAACTATTTATAGTTGACCCAAGTTAACACATAGATGCAACACGTACACCATTCCCTATATGTTACAATTAGAAGTACCAAGGGTTCATCAAACAAGGTGATCATATTCAAAAAAATTGCCCAAAGCGTGAGATGATGAATTGAGTGAAATGATACTTGGGTAGTAGAAAGACATAAAAATTCCAATGGTTTGGCAGAAATGGATTTAGTGGTCCATAAATTCCATCCATTGGAAACCTTGCTCTGATACCAATGTAAAAGACCAAAGAGAGAAATAAGAGAATGGAAGACCATAGTGGAATATCACATTGGGACACTTGAATGAAGGAACTTTGAATTTGTAGCATGAGCTTGGGCTTTGGTAATTTATAGGGAAACTTACAAGGCTCTTGAGAAGCTTCCCTCTAGAATCTGCCTACTTGGTGTGCAAGCTAAGCTAGCTAGGTAGCTTCCCAAGAAGTTTTCTTCTAGAGGCCACCTACTTGGTGTGCAAGCTAAGCTAGCCACAAAGCTTCCCAAGAAACTTCCTCCTATGAATCATCCCTTGGCATACATGTTACCCAATACTTGGACAAGTACCAAGAAGCTTCCACAATGCTTCTAGAATATTCTAGGCTAATTTGGACTATTTTCTACTTCATTAGTCTTGAGTAACTTGTTAGTAAACTCCATATTGTTACAAGAAGGCTTCAAATTCTTTGTTAATGAAGAAGTATTTCCTTAGATTGGGAAAGATGTTCTTCTCAATGTACCATTGATAGAGCAGTGCACTTGCAAAGAGAACACTCCTTTAATTGCATTAATTAAAGGGAGATGAAATGTGGAAAATTCCACAAATATGAGTAAGGTCCACATGTTAGTCTCCATTTGTTTCAAAATTCATGAAACATAATGCAACTAAGAATGACATATTCGTCAATGTAGCACCAACCACACATAAAAGAAGCATGTTGAACCTAGAACTCAATTTGGATGGAACTCCATCAAAGATCAACAATGATTCATGATCTTTTCTAGTCATGTTGAGTTTTACACTAGTAAAAACATATTAATTAGTTACTAGTAGAGTCACATTCAGAGTATTAAAACTCTTTGAGTTCAATCCAAAAAAAGGTGTGGGCTTCTCTCAAGAGCTCTTTGAGTCAACAACTCACAAGAAAATAAAAATTGTTCCTCTTGACTTAACAAGACTACATCAATTTCATTTGGCATCAATGGTCATTATTGTGATTTTGCTAGCTTTTTTTCAATGTCATAACTTGATGAGTAAGCACCGACTTTGGTAGCTATAGGACTAGAGTATTTTTCTGGTTTTCACTCTTCCTTCAAATCCTATGAAGAACTATAACTAATGCAAGTCTTCTTTACTCTTTTGAGAGATATCTATACTAATTGGAGTAACCTATATGAAGATAGCCACTTCTACATATGATAGGTAAGTTTCTTTGCCAATAGATCATCAGTATTGTTCAAATATGATATCAACCTCATCATGCATTTAAGTTTAGATTAGACATAGCTATCCAATCCAATTTGCATCAAAAGACTGGAAATAAGCTTTGAAATTAAGAATAAGGCTTTACATAAATAGAATGGGAGATAGGAATGTAAGAACATTGATTGATAGAACTTGAATTCACAACTACTAGAACAACTCAAATGAATAAGTTTAAATTGGATTAATGTATCTAAAATTTTACCTTTCTCTTGGTTATTTTTATATGTGAATTTCCAAACAAGATCATTTAACATGGCCCCTTGATGGCAATTTGGAAAATTCTTTAATTTACCAATTTTCTTGGTAGCCTAGGTGTTGATGAAACTATAGCATGAAATGTCCTACTTTTATATATTATAACTAGTTAATCTTTTAGTCATTATCATAACTATGGGTGATGATAATATGAAATGCAAAAGAAAGCACCTAGATTGGCTTGAAGACCTTGGAGTCCTCATGCCTACAAACAAAGGTTCCAATTGAAATTTTTCCCAAAGTGAATATAATAATGCAAGCATAAGAAGAAACCCAAATGTACATTTGCCAAATGTTCTTCTCTCGAGTTTGGAGTATGAATTCAAGTGATTGCAAAACTGAAATGAATGTTTTCTTCATGTTAGCTACACCTATCAATTCTTGGTTGACAAGAAATATAGAGTAAGTAGTTGAAGGTTAATTTTTATCTTTCATATAGTCTTTCAAGAATTTGGACAAAATCAATATCACATCAATGTCTTGGATAGCTTGATATAATCAGAAATCACATCAATGTGTTTTGCCTTCATAATCAATGTGAGTTTCTCTCTCAAGTTGATAAAATTTACAAGTTCAATAGGTTATAATTGGCTTGATAATTCCAAGAAATGGTTTGATAATTTCAGCATCTAAAGACCCAATAGGCCTAAAGGGCACAAGACTTTCTTGAGAGGTGCTCAGAGGTCTTATTGACTTTTTTTTTGCCCAAGTTCATGAGATGAATTTTTTTTTCTTCTATGTACTACCAATCAAAAGGACTTTTGGAAATTCCTTGGCCAATTCAATTGCAAATATTGGTGCAAAGAAGCAACAAATCAACCTTCCTTTTGCATCTTGACCATAATCTTGTGGTACTTGTTCCTCTTGTAAAATATCCAATAATGGTTCAATGTGTGTTTGGCTATGTAACTTACTTGAATGCATCATTTTATTTAAGTTGTAGATACATTGATCAATCTATTCATGTTTTGTTGGAAAAGAGTTGTCAATATAGTTAGGTGGTGCATTTTCTTTTGACATATCTTTAAGTTTTGCAATTTTGGTGAGAGAGATAACATGAAAAATGGGATATGCAAACACATCAGCAGCCGGAGGATGATTGTGTGCACTGTTTTCTACCATCACTTCCCATTCTTTTGATGCTAGTATGAGAAAATTAGTGTTGGATATTGATTGACCAAGGGCACTGTATGCAACAAGAACTTTTCATTTTCTTCCACGTTTCCTCAATCAAGTAGGAGCAATTGTTCTAATAAATCTTTCCATGATAACAAACAAGCCAAACTTTGTGCAATTCACCTCTTTTTGACTTTTTGGAGTGGCAACATTGAACACTATAACATTGTTGCAATGCAAAGGCCTCAATAGCTTCCTCTATAGCTTGAAGAGTGGGATATGAAGTTTTAAGTGATGATTGAATGAACATACTGAATAGAATATCTATTCCTTTTGCCGAATGCAAGTAAGGCTCTTTATTACAAGAGAGCAATATTAATAGTGCAATAAGCTATGTAAAAGTGTGGACAATTCCAAAAGAGTCAGGAGGAAATTGAAGAGAGGGGAATTCTGGAAAAGTATGGAAAGACAAGTATGCAAAAAGTTAGAGAGTGTGCAATTTGGAAGCTAGAGAGGAAATGACCTAGTTATATATATATTTGATACCCTTATGAGCTCTTCTTTACCAAAAGGTCCCATGTGCAACATCATATCACATGTGTGGAGTGTTTTCCCACCAAATAGGGTGTCTTTATTCTGGCTCCCTATATATTCTTTTGTATTTATAAATATAGAATATACTCATACATTATTATTTATTTCTAATGAATCATCTCATACATTTAAATTTTAAAGTTTTTATTGCTTCTTGGATCAAATACTATCAACAATATATATAAATGTGGAAAAGGATCTCATGTCCTTTACTTTTGCTAGAAAAATGCATTTTGCTTTGAATTCTTATAGTTTTCTTATAGTTATTACAAAAAAATTTGACTCTTGAGAATTTTCCATATAGCATCAATTTATATTTACTTAACTTAATCAAAATTAATTATCTAGTATAAATATTATATTCATTGAATTTAGAGAACATAAGTCTTCTTACTATATTTGTAATTCTCTTAAGATTATAACTATTAATAGAGCTTACAATATGCATACCAGAAACACAATATTCAAAGACAAACATACAGTTGATTATTCAATGTGATATTGTATTGACACTAAATGCAGAGTCTCCCAACCTTCTAACTTTTCATGTACTAGGTGTAATTTCAATAGACAAGGTGTTTATATATCTAAATGGAACATTTTGACCAAATGTGGACTCATTAATTCAAAAAGTAAAAGTCTCTACTTCAAATATCTACTACTAATTTTATGAGGAATCAATACATCTATGTTGATTAGTATTATGGGCCAGGCCCTTTAATTGTGGAATTTCCTACCTTCTCCACCATTGAGCTATGTTGGAATTATTGGCAAAGTACCATTGAGCTATGTTGGAATTATTGACAAAGTAAATGGTTGGAATAAGTGGGGTGGGATTTTAGGCAAGCTAAACTCATATTCAATGTATGTTATTGGCATTTGATGCTTGAAAACAAGTGGATCCGGCTGAATTGCTTTGCGTGGAGAATGCCTTCAAGTGAGAAGCACATCACAGATTGACAATTGTCATCCTTATCCCATTCAATAAGAGAAAAATCAGACTCCATTGTTGTTGTGTTGGGAAACATGGATGGGAGCACTCAACAAAACTGCTTCAAGGCTTGAAAATGCCTATTAACTAATTGCCAACCCTCCTCAAAGCTAGTTGATGCACTTACAACAAGCTTGATTTAACACAAGCTCATTGTGATATACATGTAATAGATTGTGATGGTAAACCTTGATATGTTAGTCCAACAAGTTGGCACATTGCAAACTGATACAAATGCTCACAAACCAGCTTGTGGACTTGAGCCGTTTGTAGAGTGACAATGGAGTGTGGCAAAAATGGTGATAGTGTTGCCATAGTAGGCTTGTTTTGGGCAGTGCAACGGGTGATGATGGCTGAAATGCCACAATACAACACTATGATGAGGATGGAAACACTTCCCAATATATAAGTTGCCTTGTCACTACCAATATCATAGAGGGAATCAATGACAAATGTTCCCAGGTCCTTGACACAAGCAAATGCATCATAGACCTTCATTACAAATGAGTTATAGATGACAATACATTTGCATCTAACTTGGAAATTTCATTGGTAGAGAGCTGTTTATTGACACGACATATCTCAAAGAGTGCAATGATAAGCTTCTTGAACTATGCTACTTGCTGGTTGAGCAAAGTGTTGAGTCCTTGAATGCTCATGCAAGTAGCTGACCAAATAGAAGCAATGCTATATAGGCAAAACATCACAATCCACCATTATTGGATTGGTGTGCATGCAGGCTTCTTATCATCAAGGTATGCAAGAACTCTCACACAATGCTTCCCAAACCATGCGGTGACCCGTTTCTTCGACTGCCATTATGTGTTCACAAAATTGAGCATGTGGTTTTTAGCTCCATGTGAACAAGGTGGCAAGCATCCAATTATAACTCTTTTTTGACACAAAGTTATATTACTTATAACTGAGAGTTATATTGGACCCGGTTTATGCCCAAAGTTATAGAAATGTCCACAGTGGACCGCACTGAAGGAGAGTGCACAGAATTACAGCATTACAAGGAATACTATTATGAATCTAGAGATAGAAGACAAATTGCTTGAAAACTCACAAGTCATTGGTGTACAATTTGTCACAACAGTAATTGACACAGCTTGAACATTGACTTTTCCAACTACAATGAGAAATTCAAAGATGCAAAAAAGACGATAGGAGAATCAGTTTGTCATCTGCAATTTTTGGCACATAGGACAAAAGTACAAAAATCAATGTTACGATCTTGTGACATGCAACTTTTGCATTGTAGCTCACATTGTTGCAATCAAAGGGTCTACCGAGATTCACTCACAAAGAGGCAATGAGGAAGCCGATCACACCAATCCATCGGCTGCACCAGCACCAATTATTAGTCGAGTTCTTGATCTTGCTCGCCATGGGGCACAATGCCCTCATGCTGGCCAAAATTTCAAAACCAAGTGCAAGAGCATTCTGGAGAATGCCAATGTCGGAAGGAAGCGGTCGATAGATCTAACCAAGACCTGTGATGAAGCACAATCTCCATCAGATTGTGACATTGTTGATCTTGTAAGGTCATCAACATGAACACCTACATCAAAACGTCCAAAAACCAAAGCCGACTCAAAATGCCAATGTTCAATGTCTTAGTTTATTCCAACTCAGTTCACAACAGAACTTGAGAACAAACTTTGTCTTTTGATGATCAACGTCATTGTTTCATACACTTTGCTATTTTCTTTCTTCTTGATACTAGAGGTTGGAGCTTCTTTGTTTTCTACGTTCTATCATGGTGAGTGTCATTCCATCACGAGATACTCTACGTACGACCATTTTGTAGATGTGAGCGGATATGGCCAATAAAGCCAACAAGGACGAGATTTTCATTGCCAAGTAGCAAGGTTGGCACAATGGTTTAACAATTGATTTGGCAAAATCAGTTTCTCGGAATTGTATGGTAATAATGATCTCATGTGGGGGTAGTTCTATCTACCATGCAACAATAAATGGTGGCAATGATCACGATTGCATTGCATATGCTCGTGATATTGAGAAGGCCATTTTTCAATTAGAAGCTATCAATAAAGGTCTTTGTATCATCATCAATAAAGGTATTGATGATGCAAGCCAATGTGCCAGAGCGTGAAGAATTCTAGCATTGAGATATCTTGACATTTACTTCAACCATTGCTTTGCACATCAAATTAATCTCTTAAGGCACTGCTAATGAATACATGTTTTTCCTCAATCTCGTCACATGCAGTGGCTGCAACTGGTCATGTAAGCAAGTCGTACGCGAAATGGCTCATTCGTGCACAACACAAGATGAAAGAGATATACGTCATCGCTATGATGATTATGACAGTTAGGGTGACTTGCTGGAATAGTCTCCAAATGTGTTTTGCATCACAACTTTGTGTGTGTCATGCTCTCAAGATGCTTCATGCTGATTTGTGTGATGACAACAACTTCCCTCAAACTTATCAATGCTGGGGTGAACCTACGTTCCGGTCAGGTCTCAAAGAAGCGGAGCAGTTAATCAATCTGCTGGCGAGCACATTGTTCTTGATGCAAAGGCGGCATAACGCTCTAGCACATGTGTTTCTGTGCTTTGGGTTTTTGTACTAAGCTCTCATGCACGATGTTGAGTTGGTTCAAGTGTTGGAAAATAGATGGGCGGAGGAAGAGCAGCTGTTGCTTGTTCTTTCTTTTCTTCTACATCCTCAATTTGCTAAGATGGTGCATAAGTTGATTTGGTTTTTGGAAGACACCTACGGGTCACGACTCAAGGACTCAAATGTGATGTGGACCTGAATGTTGTGCAAAATGGCATGCTTGTATTATCAAAAATACATCAGCAATGATGACAATGATGTGGATGATCTCAAGCTCAATCTCTTCAATTATATTGATAACCCGTCAAAGGTTGGCATGTACGACAAGCTCTATGGTTTGGACACTGCATTGTTTTGGGCATATATTGGCAAAGAGAATTCAGCAATGAAGAATTTGGCAATGTTCATTCTAGCTGCGGTAGTGCAGTCTGCTTGTTGCGAGTGTGCATTCAAGTCGTTTGCACAATTCCACAGCAAATTGTGCAACCAAATGCATAAGGACATTGTTCACCGTTTGACAATAGTCAAGGATGACCTGATCAAAAACAAGAAATTCAAGGACTCTCTGGGAGGACAACACCGAGTCTCTTGAAATTGTGTCATCAGCGGTACCAAACAATCTTGTGCGAGTGCCTCATCTGCAGCTTCATTCCCCAGCTCTTTTGCATTGTCCTCCCCAGCTATCTCCATTCTTGGGACAACCACGAGCAGTAGTTTGGATCCCAGCAAGATGTATGATCTCAGTGTTCAACAAGAATTTCAAGACGTTGACCACTACAAGGAAGACAATGAATTGCAGTCTGAGTCGATCACTACTTTTGTCAGAGTTCTTACAAAAATGCAAGAGGAAGAGGACGAGGAAGTGTTGGATTCTGGTCAAGTCCAGCAGGAAGAACTCGCGCCACCATCTTTGTTTGACCTACCTGAACCAGTCCTACACTCAATGTTGACCCTGCTGCCTGAGCACCACGTGCCTTTGTATCCTCAAGAGGTTCTCAAGAAACTCACATTATAATGTTCATGAAATGAAGTGCATGCTTTGCAAACTGTTCAACAATGAGGTCGACTTGCCAGATCTCTTTCCTTACTCTTAGTGACTAATAAATGTCAGCCACATCAATTATAACTTTCATTAGAACTAGTTATAACTATGTCCGCGGCGGCATCTAATATAACCGACCACCTTGATGTGAAGATATTGTTGTTGTCATAGCCATGAGATTATGTTAGCCAATGTTGTCACAAATGTGTCATTGCATAACACTTGGTACTCCCTCTATGCAACAAGATCTAGCTAGTGCAAGTCACACCAAACTTGCATGATAGGGACTTTATATCCTGTCAAATCATACATGCACACCATAAATGCGCCAAGTCATTTTTTGCTCACCGTTGGTCCCAATCAAGATCATCTTCATACACCACTGAGGATCAATGATGTTCAGGCATGTTGACATAGGTTAGATTGAATCTCAGCCGTCTTGTTCTTAAACAAGGGGATTGCCATCAAGTAGAAATTTGCAACACTTCCAACTTGCATACAAAAGCAAACTCGTAAGCCAAGATATGAGGTGCCTTGGGCGTGACCGACATCAAATGCAAGAGAACATGCACAACAATCACTCAAAATCTCATGAGGGCTTTGCAAACATGTAGCTCAAATTATGCAAATGAAGGTAGCACAATACTCCTTACTATAGCCACCCAAGTAGCTCAACACAGTACCGTCCTTGGCAACTGCAACAAATCAAGAAGCACTTTATAAGGATGCTCCCTTCGAGACAAATCCAATGATCACCTTGAACATGCAGACAGATTTGATCTTAACATGATATGCTTCACAATTCAAGTTTTATTATGTGGCATCTCCTTCCTCATTGCCAAGCATAGCATCATCAAAAGGTTTGAAAATTCCAAGTGCCTTCTAATGGTGTGTCTACAAGGATTCATCTTTGGGGTCAGACAATCGGTCTCCAAAGATGTACTCTACTATATCATGGATGAATTTAAGAGACAAAGCATCCTCACTTTCAAAATGAGCCAGCAACGTGCTAGTCTCTTTAACGGTGTTATCAAAGAATGTTTTCTTATCCTCCTTGGTAGCACTTTGAAATTGTTACTACCTTTCCATGAAATGGTGCCATTTGTAAACGGTGGTGCAACATGGTTGCTTGAAAAGTTGTGGATTTGTTGTCTGCTTCCGCTTCTGGCCTGGCTTGGGCTCACGGCCAAGCCAGGCCAGAAGGCAAAAGCTACAAATAACTACTTAGATGGTGCCATTGGATTCGTCCCGCCCGGTCAACTTGAGGCCATATTGCACATCATAGCCCTTCTGAAACGGATTCTTCAAGGCTTTCGGCATCACGGTGTGTTGTAAAAGCACAATCCACCTGGAAAATACCACACATGCACAACGCCAACCAAAAGATGCACAATTACCATGACACAAGTGGTGGGAAAGTTTGTACTCTAATGGTAGAAAGGCATGGGAAATTTACGCACTTCCCCACCGTTAAAGATGTCTGATTATGGCTGTTAAAACTTTTACACCTAAAACTGTACTGACTAGAACGATAAATACTTACCTACTACGTATACCTGCAGCGGTGTTTATTAGACTTGAAAATTTGCAAAGGTATTTGTGATAACTTGGATAACCACGTCTTGCATAGTATAGATGTATCATATTATAGATGCTAAAAAATCTAATTCTTGTATGACTAAAATCGGGGCGCCTATGGTACATGATATTTTCAGTTGATGAAATTTCGATTCTGCTCATTGGTCAAATGTAGACATAAGCATGTACTTGATCGTATCTAATATTCAAATTTTAAACTTGTGTTTGTCTTTGGCGACTTCCAATGCCCCCATACATCCGATGTCTTCTCATTTCACACTTAATTAGTTTCACACTAATAAGTTAATTAGTCCTTTCACACTTAAACTCTAGTTTTCCTCCTGTTTTACATCTCGTGCTTACAGTACACTGACAAAGCCAAAATGACCTTTCACCACACCCTTCAAGCTTCACCTCTATACGGTAGAGAAAGGCAAAGGGTACACTCCCTCGGTCATTCTGTAATTTATTTGGGATTGTACAGGCGAACGTACTGTTTGAGATCCTGTTCTCGAAATGCTGTGGCCATCAGGCTCTAAGAAATTGCAGCGTGAAGTACATCTCGGGCCCTTTGATGTGGATATATCTGGCTGCTTTGTTGTACATTTGATAGCATCTAAAAACACAATACGTATATGACAACACTCGGCGGCCTATAACACACAGCCTTGGACAGGAACTAAAAGATTATTTGAGGACATGCAAGAAAGGAGAGTACTGTACATAGACTCGTGATCCTAAAGAATCTACTAGTTGGGACAAATGTTTTGTAACAGGCAAGTTGTTCCGGATTGAAGAGACACAGAGGAAAACTTCAGGAGATCCATACTCGTAAGTCATCATGCTCTTTAGTACGGGCCACTTACTCAGTCACACTAGTGCAGTATAGAACGAGCTTGATCCAGCTTTGAGGACGTGGGTAATATACTTGCCCGACCAGCATCTGCACATAATGTACTACTTGCACAGATCACACCACTAGCAGCACTCAAATCTCAGTTTCCCATTCAGCTGCGCTCTTTCCTGCAGAAGCTGTGGATGCCCATCAATCAAGTACCCCGATACAGAAAACAGAGGCTGGTTTCTATAATTTAGAAACTAGGTTCACACTCAATCACAGTCGAGCTTCTCTCCGAATTGGATGGTAGTTAGGAGCAAGACTACAGGTCCAGAAAGAAAACAAGAGAAAAGTTAATTCTACTATGACCAAGGTGCAAGTCCTGCAGGAGTCGGAGTGCTATAAAGTTCATGCTCACGTTCTTGTGAGGTCAATTGACACAACGACAGGAGAGATCTCTATCCTGATGATTTATCAGTGAACGTACATTCAAGGGAACTGGTGCATTGCCTTTCACTAAATCTCATACCGGCCACCAAATATTAAGGCAACACTGCATAAACTTCCTATAACACTATTTCCAGAAAACATTTTGACTTGAATCCACCGCCTGTACCATATCAAAACTGACAATATTCATGTTCTCAAACTCAATCTCATCAAAAATTAGAGTGGAGATGAGAGATTGTATTTATGATGAGCACCAGAAAATTCTTCCACCTTAGGGTGTTTTGGGTGAGATATCTTTGCCCCCGCTGTCGGCCAACTCTTTCAGAAAATAATCCCCTAAGCTATGCTCCTAGACTCGTATCAGCACGTCGATTTATCGGACCCATGAGATCCTCCCATAAGGAGGCACACCCACTTCATTGCACCCTGGCAGCATTGTGAAACGCAGCTTTTGCCATAATGCTATTAAACTTCTATAGTGAGGCCCGGGCAACCTCGGCTATCCTAGACGGCCCTACTGCTGCCTCCTGCGCTAAAACCCAGTAACCTAAAGCCACATCGGGATCGGAGTTGGGACTATGCCCACATCCAACGACTCTGTTATATGTTACGAGGCTTCCGTAAACTCCTGTGCTAAGGCAGAGACAAAGTAAACATCAAGACACTTGTATACGGTGTTTTCGTCTTTGCTTCTATATTGACTGAGTTCAAACTACTCGGATTCTTCAGTCTCGTCCTTCATCATCTCCTCCTCTTCCTCTTCTATATTCTCTTTTTGCTGAACCGGTAAAGGGGATTTCTCTCTCTCTCTCTCCTTCTTCGGGGACTTCTCTCTCTCCCGCACAATGTCACGTTCTCTTTCCCTCTTTGGAGACCTCTCTCTCTCCCGCAGTACCTCACGTTCTCTTTCCCTTCTAACAGGTGATTTCTCCCTCTCTCTTTCTTTCTCTCTCTTCGGCGTGATCTCTCTTTCTGTCTTTGGTGTGATTTCTCTTTCACGTTCCCTGTGTGCAGGAGAACTATCAGGCTTAGGAGCAACCAGCCTTGGCTTAGGGGCCTCGCTGGACTCACTTGGTTCATGTTGAACAACAGGGACGGCTTTCTTTTCATTCGAAAGTGATGGCTGCTCAAGAGAGTGTGAAGGAGAAGGGGCTTCCAAATCGAGGGTCTTGCTCGGAGCTCCCTCTGGAGCTGGGCTTGTGTCCGGTTTCCTCCTCCTCTTGGTCAGTTCTTCCCCTTGCTTCTTCTTCGCAAGCATAACTGTTTCCAGCCGGACCTGTTTGCAGAAGTCCCGTATTTGCCGCACGCCTGAGCACATAATGAAACCAGTATCATTATTTAGGCGTGATTCTTTACAAGCTTACGTAAAGGACCCGGTTGAGGCATCAAGGGAACATGAAATACACGTAAAATCCAAATTGATTCCATGGATGTATGGCACAGTAAGCAAGAAAATATAAGTTGTGGCAATGGCACTTACTAGTGATTATCATCCCCAACAAAGTCATTGAAATTGGATATACACACAACAAAGGAACTCATACAATCTAGTATTCGTCTCCGGAAGAGAAGACTTAAAAATTTGACTGCCTTCCAGTAAGTTAACTTCGCGGCTATACGTCTCTATATCTTCTATCATGTATGTAGGAATATACTTCGGAAACAGACATTAAGAATAGGGGACCTGACCCGAAAAACTTACCCTTCCGCATGTTTCGAGCAGCCTTGCAATTGCGATAATAAGGGGTTTTCAGTACCTAGAACATGACCCGAAACGACTGTTAAGCGCAACCCCGAAATATTCGTCGTGACATTGAATCAAAACAATTCCCACATCAAAATACTTAAGAGTAAAACAGGTTGAAAATACGCAGTGAAGTACGGTACTGTGGAGAGACCCCACCAGGATCTCTATTAAGTTACAAGACCAGAAAAATAACAAGAAGGATCTTAAGAGCTTAAAGCTAGAATATGACATTCAAACGCTTCCTGTTGAACTCAAAGGAACTAATTGAGATCTTTCAAAACTGGATTTGAAATATGATAAGTCAAACTAGGGACGGATCGTGTTAAAATGACAGGAACATGATCCGAACGACCCTCTCTAAGCAAGTTCACATGCCACGAAAACTTGATGGAAGCTACTAGAGTCATTTTGTACAAGCAGGTTGAGGAATTGACAAAACATCATTTCAACCAGCCCTGAATTGACTCACGATGGAAAAAGAGGAAATCTCGACGGGAAAACGAGCAAAAAGATTTTATCGTTACAAGTATTTCTCACGACGCTAACAGCTGCGAACAGTGAGCAAAACACCAAAATCACCAACTAGCAGGCCAAGCATCCCAGAGATGATGATCCACCCTACCTGAAGTGTACTGGGACGCATCTCCTGCAAAAGCCGCCGCAACTCCGTGAAGGTGGAATTGACCTCTACCGTCGCCTTCGGCTTTCGCCGCCTCCTTCCCTCTCCATCTTCTCCATCTCCTGCTGCTCCTCTCTTTCTCCTGGGCTTCGGTGCGGTCGGTGTTGTTTCATTCGGTCTCACAGAGCTTCTAATTGGAACAGGCAGACCCACCAGTAACGTATCAGCCACTTCTTCTCCTCACTTTATCATATCTATTCTTTTTGTTCTAGCTATCTAATTCTTTTGTTGCATGATCGCTGAAAGGGGTCCTCTCTCTATAGCTTTATATATCTCTTGCTTTTGATCCTTTCTGATACCTGACCAATAATTAGCCGTTCTACTACTCTCAGGAAATATGTTTCGATTCGTCGAGGTAGGCTACCTCGTTGTTTGCATTGAATCCCCGCATGAGGAAAACTAGAAAACATATTTCCTTCACATTTCGCTGCACTACTTACACTACGTCCATAACCTTGAAGTTCACAGCTTTCAACAAAGACCGGATCATCACCCACAGATCCCGGAAGTGCAGGCATCGCTAACAAAAAGCAAGTACCTCCGCCAGGATGAACTGATATAGGGCACCGAAACCCTAGATCCTTTATATCAGTTTCTCCGGAACTTGGAACACATTTGCACATTCGGGATCTGTGGTTGATGACCCGTTCTTTGTGCAAAATCAACTTAGGTCTCTCAATCCCTGCCGGCATGTCGCAGTAGATAAAAGCCTTATGGTTTCACAGTCTCAGCTCTTCGTCTATTCTTTCGTTAATTAGGTGAGGTTCCTAACACAGCAGAACCACGCCGTCTCTTTCTAGGGATAATCGTGATATAAAATAATGAAAAATCAAAGATAGCATCAATTATTGGCCAAAGTCTAGCTACTGGGGAGAAGCTAAACCAACAGCCGAGAAGAAAAGAATTTTTTTTTCCTGACTTACCCTTCCCCATAAACTCGATCGCCCTCAGAAAGCATCATAGTCCTGCGCTTCCCCTCCGGCTGCTGCTCTATCCTCCTAATTGCCGGAGCGTCATCCATTCTCTCCCTCGTCCTGAACCCTTTCCAATTCTAATGTTATCCCCTGCTAGAACTCCTCGTCCTGTTCGTCGAAAACCCCCTTACTCCTCCGCAACAAATTCTCCATTATTTCTCCTTCCTCTTCCTCTTCCGGAACCCTCCTTCTTCTTCCCCCTTCTCTAACAGTTTCCAGCACTTCCCCTCCTCCACTACCTCATGAATTCCCCACACAATAAACCTCCTCCGTTCCCTAAAACCCACATGTCGCCCGTGCAGCAGCCGCAGCTTCGACTTCCCTCTGCCTCTTGCGAGTTAGGTGGCCACTGAAACAGGGCAGTTCTCGTGAATTTCCCCACTGCTCCGTCTCTCTACAAAATTTCTCATTCCCCTCGACCTTCCAAGTTCCAACGTCCTCCTTCCTTCTCCACCAGCAGCAGCAGTGGTAGTAATTGTCTCTGGCGCTAAAAGGAACAAGTGCTGCACACGAGAAGAGTTGTTGACAGAATTGCTGTGAACGTCTCTCTCTCGCCCTCTTTCTCGTTCGTTGATTGGTTTCTTCCTCCTCCTGTTGTAGTTCTTGTTCGTGTTCTTCGCCTCTTTCTTCCGCTTTCGGGTGGCGCCAACCTCCGCCACATAACTAACGCTCAATCGCCAACGCCTCCTTTCTTGCAGTACCGTGACCTTCACATAACCAACAAGGTAGCGAACTTTTCGCCTTTTCGTTATTTCTGACTGGCAGCTTGTACTTCTCAACTTTTCAGTTGCCCTTACTACGGCCCGGAATCCTGATTATGATGATTATCATTGTATTAAAATTTTATTTTTTATTTTTAATAAAAAATAAATTTTTTATTAAATTATTAAAATAAAAATAAATTGAATAAAATAAAGCTAACTCTCAGTAAAATTTATATGAAAATATTAAATATTATATTAAATTAGGTATTAAAAATCCACGTTTGGTCTAACTATTTGCAATACATGATGTAAGATAGATAGATTTGAGTAAAACATTTAGAATGAGACAGGCGACCACGCAGAACACATGAAGGATGGGAAGATCGCATCAAGCGAAGAATTATATGATAAATAAATTTAATATCAGGTAGAAATGTACAAATTCAAATATAGTTAATCGATTTAAGAGATCCTCTAAACTAATCCGGACTCTTGTAGCATATGGTAAGTGAGTGATATGACTTAATCAAACCAAAAGAGAAACACTAGAACTTTTATATCACACGTTAGGAAACAAGAACTTCTTTCTTTCTTTCTTTTGTGGTAAATTTACTTAGACTTAAATTTTAGATATGTCTATGGGTTCCTCTTGAGAGACACCATTCACTGTATAATTCTTTCTTGGCATCATATAAATTTGAAAGCAAGTTCAAACTTTCCAAGCTTTTAAGGAGGACCAAGTTTAGCTAGGTCCATGCTGATATTATCTTTCAAATGCATTCATTCACTTCTTTAAGCTTTAGCCAATCATATTTGTGTCTCAAATTTACTACCAGAATTCTGGAATGATTCTATTATGTTAACATCTCTATATACTCGGTAGCTTTTGATAAATATCTAGGACCCTTTAAATCATATGCAACCAGTGATTTGAGGTATCTCTACTTCAAGGCATCAATGTAAAATATTGACTTGCATAAACTTGATATAAATGCAGTTCAAGGAATTCTCTCCTCCCTCCCTCTGTTTAAGAAGGGTTATCTTCCATTTCTTAATAGAGATTCTGGGTGCGGCATAAGGTTACAACAAAATAGGCGTTCTGGGGTACCCAAGAAATGAGAATATCTTTGTGTCATCTCCACAATCTCTGGTGTGGTACAGTACAGCTGAAAGAGAAGTGGGAGGAGAGAAGAGATTCTTCCTCCTTGAGTCAGACATGATACAGCTCTGTATACCAATTACCCCAGAATCGATCGTACATGAGCTGGAAGATGACTAGAACAAATCATCACGGTCAGTCTCGGTGAGCGTTGTCCTACTTGATTTGATTAGTACAGTACTTCTTAACTGATTGATTCTTCAGGTCTAATTGGCCTAATTCTTACCACCAGTGTTGTATCTCTGTAGAGTCACCAGTCACATCGATGAAACAGATGTAGTTCTCTGGTAGCTCTGGTAGTGAGAGGAAGGACAGAAATGGTCTACAGCAGACTAGATCAATCAATGCCTCACCATTTGAAGTTTCGGAGTTGATGAGATTCCCTTGTTGCATGTTTTATTCGATTGAGGTACTTTACAGGTCCTATGCTGTTGATAGGATGATTCCATTGAGAGATTGAAGAGCGAACTTTCATTATCATGTGTTTAGAACAGTAAATATAATTGGGTCTGTTACCGTCGTGTATACCTGCTTGATTAGGATATACAAGCATTTGTCTGTGGATCTACGGGCATGTCACGCTGAAGTCATGTGGTTCTTCTATTTACAAGGTTCATCGTTAGCTGGAGCATTAGATTTTCTGTTTGTCCTCAAGCTTCTCCATCTGTCTTGCCACCGACTGGAATCCTCGTTCGAGATTCTCGTCTCACTTTATCGACAGATGGATATGAAGTCCGACCTTTGAAATGTCTCCAGATTTCGATGTTCAAACAGCGACTTGCTGGTAAATCTTCCTCCTTCACTACTTCAGAACCTTTTGAGCTGATTCATCAGTCCAGCAATATAATTACTTCAGCTACCTCGGCAGGGCCACTTGAGTGCTGCTAAGCCAACAAACTGCGGGGGATTGTAGAGCACTCATCGTTCGTCAATTACTAGCACTCATCGTTCGTCAATTACTGCTCATCGCTAGCATCACAAACAAGAGCGCCGCCGTCTTATGACTCCTAAGTCAAGGAATCACTTGACCACTTCAGTACCTAACACTCAAAGACACCACGATCCTGTCGCACTGACCCCTATATGTAACTTTCAGGGACATGGTGGAGAAAACTTTGCCCATGAGAGAGGACGACGAAGAAACTGTGATCTCATAAAAATAGCATCACGAGTTTCTGATTATAATTGCACGTAAAGCACAAAACTTCATGATTAGATACGCAAGAAAGTAAGATAGAACACGACATCGATCTCCACTGGTAGGTGCGTCCAACAGTTTCCACCTTTTCTGCATCATCTTGCACTGGTTGTCCCAAAGATGATACTTATGACCATCAAGAGGCAAAGTTAAACACATACCCCCAGAGAGAACGTAGAGAGACAACGTGCTGAAACCACTTCAGCAGATGTGATCTTATTCGTTTATCGGCTTTTTGCCATAGGAGTATGTTACAACGCGGAGAAATTCTCCTCTACGAACACCTTGGAGAAAGAGAAGTCCCTCTGGAAGAAGGTATGTGTAATTAGTGGCTGCTGAACCTGTTACCAGCCCATGATTTATCTACTGCACTGTTTTCGAGTCACAATACAAGCGTCCGTTGTTCTAATCGTTAAAACATAAGTATGACGTGCCCAACCACCATCCTGAATGGAAGAATGCGTACCATCGGTACAGTTTAGGTGTCCACTACATTCGGGAACAGAAGATTGGGCTTGTGTCTATGAACTTAAGTACTTCCTGAGATTCAAGCACACCGAATCCTCTTCCAGTGATATGGTTGATGGCGGTGGATCTCCTCAAAATGTCGCCACTGAATCTCGTTGTTGTCCCGTAAAAGCTTGCCAATGCAGGAAGCTATTGGTGTCAATAGAATTTTCCTCACCTGCACAGAATCCATTCTGCTTCGCAGAGATGCATCTGCATGACTAACCTAGCTAGCCTCAAAGTTGGGGGGTTGACTATATGGGTGCTAATATTGGAGCTAACTGCTAGTTCGCTTTAGTGCACTTTCAAAATTGGCAGAAAGTTTCGTAACACTAATTCGATACCCTCTTCCTTCAATTTGAAGGATTCCCTTTTCCCTGCTAGTGACTACTGAACGGAAACAAAACTTTTTCTTCTGGCGCTGGTGGTTCTGTATGAAGTCTTTCCAGCAGCCAAATCACCTGTCTGCGGGTTTCATAGAAAGTATTCTAAGACATCGAGATAACGTCTCAAAGAACTCTGCCCATAAATGGTCAGAAATCCAAACTCTAGCATTCCAAGTGCGAGGTATCTATCTCCACTTGGACGCTTTTTGTAAAGATATGTGTATTGTTCTATAACAAAATTAGAATGACGGAAATACAGAGGAAAACAGGCTTACAATGCTGCTACTCGGATGAAGATGGAAGGAGAAAGGCCTATGCGAAACCGGCAATAAAATCAGGTTGGCCCGTGGAGGTCAGACAACGATGCCACATGCGGCTGTCGGGGTCAACATTTCGTGCATGCGATATAACTTCAGGGATTGGGAGATAAACGTAGTGATTGTTACAGATGCCAACGGTGATTCCACTGTAGCCGGCGAAAGCTCCATGAACCTACCGAAGAATGAGTATCTTATTAGTCCATTTCACTTCCGACTTCCACCTGACGAGATTAGTACCACAACGTTATGCCAACATGGAAAGTCAGTTTCAAGTTCTGGACTAAGTTCTGGAGGTTGGTGTACAAGTCAAGGACAAACATATCAAAGGGATGCAAGAGACACTGTCATGACGCCTTTGTGAAGCGAAGAGTACTAAGCTTAACGCCTAACCCACTTCTCTTTACCGTTGAAATGCAACTATGTTTCTCATCTCGGATTATAAAGCCTGAATAAGTCAAATGAGGTCACAGAAGGACCATATTAGTCATCAACTTACAGCGTTCTGGCCAAGCACGGCACAGAGGATTCCGTCTGAAGCATTAGCTCGGCAGGCCCTGATCATGTACGTGGGATCAATGTATTTCACGTCAGCTGGGACGTTGGCCGCCTTGAAGTGCTTTTTTATCTGCTCACAGAGAAGACTTTCAGTAACAAGCGTCGCGACAATGAATAAGACATGTCAAGCAGTTAACTTCTATTGATCTTAAATTAGGGTCTCACTAATTCATGGCACTAGTCCTGCTATCTTCTAGAGCCTTGATAACCAGGTCTATTGCGACAATAGGTAAGAATAACACCTGTTGCTGGAGGTGAGTTCCAATATCTCCCAAAATTGGATTTCCTGACGCATCTGTGCCGTTGTTCGTTGGTAGAAGGTCCTGTTTGAAGATCAGAAAGAGCATTAGAGAAGTTCACACCAACCGATCTGTTGTGAATGAATATGGAACCCGTTCGTTAGCACACAGTTCTATACACACTTAGGACTGGACAAGACATGACATTGCCAACAAGGTACGAAAAGGAAACCTCTCATAACTGTCATTTACACATAATCGTGAACAAGGTCTCCTGTTTGTTCGCACCTGCACGCGAGGATTAGTCCAATCAAGAATACCTCGATGATTAGTCAAATCTACTGTGGAGTGTCTAAACTGTGCCTGCAAACGAGGTTAAGTTGGAGCGAGTGTTACCTCGAGGATCAGTAAAGTGCATCAGAGTGTGAGTGATACTAGTGGTAATCATGTCCTGCTGTAGATGCATCGAAAGCAAACAACGTCCTCAACATGCGTTGAACATTTGATATCAGTCTCGCTAGACCACACCTCTGTCATCGAAACTCAGTTGTAAACTGTCCAACCTGTTTCACCCGCCAGAATAGAATGGATATAAGACTGACTTTCTTACCTGTCCGGCCCCCTCAGCCACACAGATCACAGCCTTTCCCCTCTCTTCAATTAGATGCTGGACATGCTGCAACACTCCGTTACCTCCGTCCAAGGTAAATGGGACCTGCACGTACTCAAACATACATCAAAGTCTATGGCATGACATCGACCACAACAGGCTGTGATTCTCCTTGGAATCTTTTGAAAGCATAAATATAAGAACAGCATTTAAGATTGAATAGTTTTAAACAGAAGTAGAAGTATCTTGTTAAAGGTACCGAGTAGCTTGACCCACGTCGGCCTACAACCGTGCTATCTACACAGGTAGATAAGTTCCTCATAACAAATATGGTGGTGCACATCTAGAGGCAAAAATTTCAGACTCTCGACTGATCATGCGGTCAGGAACAATTACCTCAGGAATTAAGCACACATCAACTTGTCCACTGGCAAGGGATGCATGCATGGCGATGAAACCACTCTGTCTGCCCATAAGTTTCACGATACCTATGCCGTTGTACGCACTGTTGGCCTAGATTCCGATCAAAGATCGTTAGCAAAATGAGACTTCTAGAGATCATACCCAGTATGCATTGGAAAAGCTCGCAAATTTTATACATATATATATATATGTTGAGTGTGTGAATATGGAAACCCGTTCGTTGGAACACGGTTCAAAAGCTCGCAAACTTTAAAGATATATATATGTTGAGTGTCTGAATATGGAACCCGTTCGTTGGGACACGGTTCAATACCTACTTAGACTGGACAAGCCATGACGAGGTATACGCAGCAAATTCCTCATAAAGATATGTAAATATACGCAAGAAACTGGCAGTTGAATCCAGGGACATAGTATCAATGACAAACCTCAATGTAGGCAGCATTTATTGCCCTCTGAGCTTCCTCTACAGCTGTGTCGAACCCAAAAGTTTTGTCCATGAGCAAAATGTCGTTATCAATGGTCTTTGGCACACCCACGACCGCTACTTTCATCCGCCTCTTTCGAGCCTACAGAAACGAATGTTAGCTGTGCACCGCAGATATTTCAGAGAGGTCCCCCTCTTTTAACGAGGACATTCTGATTTAACCTTGAAAACCTAAGCTCTTTGTGATCTGCTTTTCTGGCTTGGAATTGTCGAAGACTCTGGAAGAAGCCTTCAAGATAGAGATACTAGAAATATGGACTCACCTCTTCATGAATGGCGTGAGCGCCCGCATGTGTACCATTGCCGCCTAGCACAAAGAGCATGTTGATTCCCTTCTCCTGCAGATTGAATGAAACACGCTAAATAGCAGTAGACAACTCATCTCAAACTATGCTCCAAAGATTCAGTAAGCACATCACTGAGGTATGACTTTCAAGAAAAGGGTAAATAAGAAACACCTACTTGTAATGTGTCAACGATATCGGATGTTTTCGCACCTCCACGAGATACTCCAAGAAGGCTTCCTCCAGCTAAGTGGATGTTTTGTACTACATGTCTGGTTAGCTGCATTGTGAATGAGCTTATAGGCATCAGTATCCACATTTGCCGAACATTCACTTACAAAAGACATGTATGCAACAGATTCATGAGGCTCGCAAACGTCGAGTGGGTAGTTCCACATTATAAACATATCTGTTCAGACCTGAAAATTTTTCGATACTTAAAAGTAGTCCCTGAGCAGTATATTCTCATCCCAATTAACATCAATCTTGGTGGGCTGGGAGTGCACGAAAAGTAAGGAAAGATGGAGAATACACCAAAAGCAGAACTGTACCACTATTGGCTGGAGCGATTCTTCAAAAAAACCACGATAACCGTAGGTGATACCCAACATACTCTTCACCCCGTAGACATCCAGAGTCAAAACAATCTGTCAAAACCCTGCAAGTCAATTACTGATTTGCGAGAAAAACAGGTAGTCAAGCAATTTGCTATCTGATTCTAAGAGCAGAAAGTCATTGGTTTTCTGGTTGATTCAATGACCACTCTTCCACAACGGAGGATTTCTTATCTCTGGCTTCGGGTCTAGTCAGAGAATCTTGCCACGATAATATGGAACTTTTGTCGATGTTAACTCAATTCTTTCTTACAAAATTCAAGTACCGTGAATGTAAGAAAATTTGGTCAATCCTGAATATTTTGGGTAGAGTCACACCTGACGGATAACATCATTTAGACCCGGACAGAGCCCTCCACAAGTAACAATGGCCGCCTTCACGTCAGTGGGGTCGAAATAGATTCTCGATCTTGGCCCAGCTCGCGGCACCCTTAACAACGAAAAGGAGATAAACGATTCAGGTCTACACAAATAGCCCTCGCGACTGATTCATTAAAAAGGAAAAAGTAGCATATTCTCGCACAAAGAGTTCCAATGTTTGAAAAGCCAGGAATGACGACCGCATGTAAAACAAGAATCTACCATTGATGAATGAAGTTGCAGTCTGCATCGAAGCATTCGGCACCAGATGATGTCGGATTAGCGTATCTGATGGTCTGCAAAGGTGCAACAATAAGTTTCCTTACTAGTTGACAGGACTTAGGTCGTAATTACCCAACATTAAGTTTTAAAACACACCACGTTGCCATCATCGGACTGACGCAGGCTGAGCACAAGGCCAAATGATAGGTAGCCTAAAATGCTTTCATGACTAAACGTGACGACGACATCGACTTACACACGGATAAACGAAAAGCAGAGCAGTAATCAGCTGATTGCCCCCGCATTCAGCGAAATTTATGTAAATTTCCTTAATTTGTTTAACATTTCATGGAATTTGATTGAATTTGGGCGAATCAACCGGAAATGTTTAGCGAATTTTGAGCCGGCTTTGTCCGTGAGTTTCCCAACATCCTGAATTTGACCTACGTTCGATTCTGCTCGTTTTCAAAGAGCCACTGCAGGCAAATTTCATCAGGACCTTCAACTGGGGTGGGTGAGACATTCAGAGGGCAAGGCGAACCTTGAGGAGAACACGATCATCGTCGTGCACGAACACTTTGCCGAGATCCTCCCACCGACTGCTGGAGTTTGGAGACTCGGTGGGTAGAGGGCAGCTGCAAATCAAACGATAAATTGGTCAATTAAAAGCTGAGAGCAAAAGTTTGATAGAAAGCTAAACCATTCAGGTTCAAGCATCTGCGACCTAAATGTCCCCCGCTCAGGATGGATTCTATACAGGAAGTTTCAGTTCTTTATAATCGTCATCCCATCAGGTCTGCATAGTTCTCTAATTAGGCTACATGCAAAAGCATTCGGGAATCAATGATATGGTAAATTGGAGTAAATACATGGGAAGACCAGACACGAGAAACATCTCTGAAAGAAACTGCGAAATAATCAACTCTACTCGACTTGAAATCCCAAGAACAAACCATGATTCCAAGGTTATGGAAGGTCTTCTGAAAAATGTTTAAGCAACCCTTTTAGACAAGTCTGTACAGACTCAATGACTACGTCAAGGGTCACCAGTGCGTCCGTTGTCCACAAGTTACGGTTACTTCTTAAGTAGCAGATCTCATGAGTTGAATCTTAAAGTAAGCAATAGATGGAATTTAGGTGCAAAATGTCCAAAACTTCATCTGTCTCTACATTACGGTAGTGGGTGCTCCTGAAAATCCAAACGTGATCCTGAATCTGACTGTGAAATTTAAATCTGACTGAGTTAGGATTCAGAGCTTGAATCCCCAATCCTCTCACCTGCTCTTCGTGCAGAAGGTGGAGCGCATGGGCTGCACGCTGAAGATATCACTGAGATGGGGGAGGGTGAACCTCTTGGCAAACTCCTCCGGTGACATGTCAGGGTAATCATCTTGACTTTCCAATCCAGACCTGTCAGCACTAAGCACCGCCGACACACTACTAGTCCTGCTAGTACTCGTTCTCTTTGATGATCTCTTGCTGTTGCTGTTGACTTTGAGGCGATCTACTGAACCTGGGAGAGTCCACGACCTGGTGAAGGAGGGAGCAGAACCCAGGGATCGCAGAAAATTCGTCCGCAAAGTGCCACTTTCCAATTGTCTACAAGACACAATGGACCCGACTGGTGAATGTAGGGGGGTTGCAGCAAGGAGAGCCATTTCTTTCTTGCTTCCTCCTTACCTTCTCTTTCTCCTCTGTTTTTCAACAGAATTGGCCTCTGAGCTCCTCTCTCAAACCTCCTCTTAAAGCTCCTCCTTCAACTACCTATGCTCCTCAAAACAGGCTACAGTGCAGCTAGCGGGTTCCAGGGAATAAAAACCACTGTTTATATATTAACCTCTGCAGTATAAACGACCCTTGGTGATGATCTGATGGACACTCTACCCCGCGTTCACATTACCAAGATTCATCTTCTCTTCTCTTCTCTTCCCCTTTGTTTCCTCTCACCCTCCTCTCCCTCTCCCTGTTTCTGTTACAGATTAGCCAAACTCTGCAAGAGCATTAGATTATGCAACAAATCTCCGCCGTTCCCTCCGCCCTGCAAAACTTTATATTTTTCTCCTCTTTCTCACTCGTATTTCTCTCCCTCGACTGTGAGTATCTAAGTCTGTAAGCACTGTCCCTCAGCTCATCGATAGAAGGCCGTCCACGCGACGAGTCACCTGCCACCCTCCCTGCAGGCAACCTCCCTTCACTTGGCCTCTCAATTCTCACCTACACAGCAATCTCTCTCCCGGGAGGAAGACAAAAAAAGAACTAAAAACCTACGTTCACAGTCAACTCCTCTTCGAGCAATCTCCACTACCACAAGCAAGGTATTCCTCTCCTTTCTCAACTCAAGCAATCTCTGCAGTGTGATAGATAGCACTCACTACTCCCGGGACTGCCGCAACAATCACCTGTGCCGCTGTTATGGAAAACCACACCCTCATTTCTGTTTCTACCCAAACAAATTCTTCCTTCGCTCCACGACGCATAGAGCTCTGTAGCCGCCTCGTTAGCGACGCTATGAGATTTTACGGTCTGTTCATCGTTTGTCCGATTTGCATTCTCCTCTTCATCTGCTCAAAAGCAGAAGTTCCGAATTTTCTTCGTCTCTCGCTCACTTCCTTTCCTTTCCTCTGTGTCACAAGAATGTTGGCACCCGACTCCGACTAAGCAATCCCATGATGGTGACTTGGCGTCCTTTAATTGGAAGTAAGAAAGTGTCGTTGAAGAGTATCCCAAGACGAGTCTTATCGAGCAACTTCATTATAGTGACGAGTCAACTATTTATTGGTTGCAGTGTGGAAAAGTAACGGTGCAAGTATCACCCGGTCCGGTCCCACTAACATGGAACTTCTTAGGAGCCACGTGGCCATGGTGGGGTCATTCAGTCCGAGTTGCTGTGTCCCCTCGTCATGTGCCTTTCTCGGCCCTTGCACTTTCTTCCCGAGGCTGACCCGCAACGTCCGGTCTACCAACAATCTTCTACCTCCGGTGTTAGAAAGCTCTAATACCTGCCACGTGTACAGGATCTTGTTGTCAGGCTTGTCCATAACTTGCCAGTCTGGAGGAGATCTTGGCGTATCCCCTGTCCACCATTCAGTCAATATGCAAGGTCTACGTGCAACGTCAATATGCAACGTCCTATGCAAGGTCTACGAAAGAAACAGACGACAGTTCGACCCTACCAGACAGACACAAGAGATGAAAAGGAAAAATAAGAGCACTGTAGTAGACATTCTCCCGTAAGAGATTCAAGTTATTTGCTTGAAATTCTACTCAATGCGAATCCAATCTCCTCGCGTCCATCTTTCATGGGCAAAAACTGACATTTCGAGCTAAGTTTTGAGTCACCATATATGATATAGCTGGTTCTGCTCTTTTAGGCCCATTGGCTCCAATAACATGGTTCTCGTGAAATCGTAAACATGTAGACGAACGAGGTATTTCTACTACGCAAGTAAACTTCAGTCTGGATTTCCACCCAAGTTAACAAATCCAACAACGGACAAGCGAAAGGTGATTAATCGCGAAACGTGACATGAAAAAACAATGATTATGCAATGGCTGGGACTGACAGCATCAGATATGGAATCAACGAACATATTACTCATTTCATTCAACATTCCATGACTATGCTGGGTTCCTACTGTACGCACTCATTTAGTCTCCACCAGAGCTTTACATCTATCAGCAGAATAAAGAAATAACGATTAATCACGTGACATGATTAGAATAGTTGTGACTGACTGCTTTCTGCTATAAGCCAGTCATCAAGATATCAGGGAAGTCGTAGTTCGTGTGGTGGAAAACTTTATCAACCCTACTCTTGTCCAGTTCAGGACGAAAGTTTCAAGTAGGTTTACTCTTACCGATACTATTGGTGTTTCCTATGTCTTTTTCTTGCTTTCACACGAGGTGACTCTATTGGGGCCTAGACCAATTTCTCTCCCTTGTACGGCTTGATGGGGGTCTTCCCATCATCCTTCGTGTTCTCTGTGCGATCGCCTTTTTCTTGTTTTCACACGAGGTCGTGTTTTATCTTTTTCCCTTGTACGGTTCGATTGTGTCTTCTCATCTTTTTGTTATCTTTTTGCTGCGGCTTGATGGGGTCTTCGCATCCTTCATTTTTGCTACGCGGTCGTCCTTTCTCTTTTTGTATCACAAGCGGTCGCCTCCTTTTTTCCTTACCGATAATCAGCTCCATGTCGTATGTCGTAATTTTGCCGTATGTCTACGTTGTACGGCTCGACGGTCTTCCCATCCTGCGGTCGCTTTCTTGGTTTCTCCCAGAAATACTCTTTCATTTTGTGAAGACCGTCATCCTCATGAAAACCCTACAGCCGGTTACCGATAAAGGGGTGTATGGAGGTCAATCATATTGTCTTCTAAGGCCGGCCTTTTGTCCTTGCTTGTACCATTTGGACTTACATGTCAATGGTGGAGAACTTTCCTGATGGGAATCTCCACCGGTTCCTTGCAGAGAAGAGTCGTCGTTCGGGATGTTGTAGGCTGATGGAGTAGGAAACCCGAAGGATAAATGACAGTAATGTAGTATTGGTGAATACACGTGTGAAGGATCAGTAGACTTCCATCTTAAAGCTGTTGAAGATTCGGATCTTTCATGGGGCTGTATTCCCAGATTCTACTTCATTCTGTTCCTTTCTTACGGTAACGACCTTGTACACGAAGTGACAGTGTATCGTCAGACTTTCTTGTCTGGGCGATATTTTCGTTAGCGTATGACGGATGAGATTCCGTGATCACGTCTTCTTCTCCTTTTATTTATATTATCATTAAGATCTTCGAAAGAGCGGATTACAACATTCAAAAGCGGAACTTTTGTGGATTTGAAACGATTGAAAAAGGAGTCAAAATGCGGATAATCTTTAACATTTAAATTAGAGCAAATCAAAGTTAAACTGAATAATCATTTATTTGTGGATGGTTTCTGCCCGCAATCAATTGATACTATCAACAAAAAGATTTTGCATGCAAGAAAAGAAGGGTTCTATGTCTCCCTTGACAAGAGCAACATGAGCCCACTAGAAAAGGAGGAATTCCTTGTAGACCTGACCCACAAACCATTTGTAGTGAGGTTGAGAATCCCCTTGAGTCATTGAAGATGAATACTGGTCAAGCTTAACTTTGCCTTGTTGATCAAAGAGATTTGCTCTTTCACTATCACTCCTTGTTTCTCAAGTTGGGTGATGATCACCCCTAGCAACTCAAATTTCTAGATTGATTGTAGCTCCTCACTGGAAGGTCTATTCATGATATGTTGTTGAACATGAACTATATCAGCGATGTATATACATACATCGCTGCACAACATACATCACTAGCAACATCATACACTATAGAAGCACAACTCACACATAAGTTATATATAAACTCTAAAGTGTCACAATAATCCAGTCGTTTACAACTCAAATCAATCGAACTCAGATCAATACTTGATCTGATCCGCAAACAATTTGCCAACAACAGGACACTAATTACAGTCCAGTCACACCCACTCTAGCTAAGAGACTCTAGGTGACGCTCACCAGCTTTCTGTACACTCTAGCAAGTAACTCGAATGCTCAACATCAGAGAAGTGAGCTCTCCAGAGCTGCACTTCTAGGGTATACTCTTGATTTTGACCTAGGTCTCATCCCAACGGTCCTGCTGACGGCACACCCAATAGTGCGGACGGTGCAAGTGACTATGGGCCCCACCATGAAGTCAGTACCTTAAACACAAATCTGACCATCGGAAAGTAGTCTATGAGTAACGGTCAAAATGCCTCTAACTACTATCATTGGAACTCCAGTGCCCGAGCAATCTAGATGTGACATTACAAATAGCGTGACAACTATCATGCATATATACATCGCTACACAATATACATAGTTGTCAACATCATACACTATAGAAGCACAACTCATACATAAGTCATACATAAACTCTAAAGTGCCACAATCGCCCTCCTAGCTAGCGGTTAGGTCCCTCTAACTCTAGATAGCCATCTACTCCAAGTAAATGGTATACCCTATGATGGGCAAAGATCAGGAGGCAGGTGTTATGGAGCCCCGTCGTTAGTCGCTTGTCTGCAATCTATACCATATAAATGATGAACTAGCTATAGGTCAAATACATCTAGGACATAACCATTGTCCTTGAGGAACCACCGTGAGGGGAGGAGTCATACATGCCATGTGTCATCCTCTCAAACAGTTATCACACACTAACATAGTAGCAACTCCACCAGAAGAGCCACATAACATACATCTCAAGCCTGCACGTACAAGTGTCAAGCTTGGGTCCATTGTACCATCAATGTTTGGGAGGTGGCATGGCGCACATGATCCTTCCAAAAAACACCATCACGTCCTTCTAACATAAGGACTCCAGATGGCAAAACCTCACACTCTCTTAAGATAGTGCGGTCTGTCAAAACATCAAGTGTCATCGGTGTTGTTTGTTGTAGATACACATAGTCACCTGGATGAAATCGATGGATCAAGGGTCTATGACCTCTTCCTCAAATGGTAGCATAGTGTAAAGTATCTCTCTGCTGAGCAATTGCCAAGTTCTCAAAGACCATCAGCATCACTCTTCAAAAGATCTCTACCCGTTGAGAACATGCGCTCATCCATACATCTGGATCATCTAAGTCCAAAACTACAGTAGCATCTTGACAAATGGCTACAAGTAAATCTAGACCTTGTCCATAGAGTAGAAAGTACAGAGAGAAGGGTGCTAAGGAGGCTTGACGGTTGAACCAATAGCGCATGGCCAACCAAGGTAACTAGAGATCCCAATCTCCCAAGTGGCCTCTCTGCAAACCATACTTTGGCAATCCTCTCTTCACCGTTTGAACCACTCTCTCTACTAAGCCATCTGCCTCAAGGTGATCTCAAGATGTAGTATGATGATCAATCAAAGCCTTGTCACACAAGACCTGAAACTCCGCAAGAACTCTGTGCCCTGATCAGTCAAAACCTCAATCGGTGCACCAAAATGACTAAGAACTTGATCCAAGAATGAGTAAGTTGTCCCTTCACTAGACTTGTTAGGAAGTGCCACCAACTCAATCCGATTGGAGAAGTGCTCCACCATCACCAAAACAGACCAATGATGTCTCACAGTCAATGGTAAAGGTCCAATGAAGTCCAAACTCCAATGGTAACCCAATCCTATGATAAGTAATGGGTGTAATTGTGGTGTAGAAGCATTGAATAATGCTCTAACTCGGTCAAAAACCACACATCTAGCAACAAATTGTTGTACTTTGGTGTGCATATGGCGCCACCAATAATGATTCTAGAGTAACCTATATGTATGCTTTACTCCAAAATGTCCTAGCTCCTCATGAGCATGACGGACCAACTGTAGTCTCTAAGATGGAAATTGTACTACTCTCACTCTACCATCCTCCCATACATGCAAAAGGTGTCAGCCCTCCAATTTGAATCGTATGGCTCGCTGAAGGACATGATCTCTCTCCTTGGCCCCAACTATGCCACCCACAACACCAATGCAAAGATAGTCCATCACTAAGATGTCACCATGAATGTCTCACTGAATTGTACCAATATCTTCACTCTCTAGATCTATGACCTCAATAACTCCTCTTGTATGCACTGAGAGAGATACCACCAAAGCCTCAAAAAATATACACAAAAAGGTAGATGCATGCCAACTTGGCACCATCTCCTCATCTGTCTCACCATGCCAACGTGCTCCGATCTGATCCTGCTGGCTAGGACATGGGTTTCTACTCAACCTATCTGCATCACAGTTCACCACTCTAGGTCTGTGAACAACCGTGAAATCATACTCTTGTAAAATCAAAGCCCATCGTGCAAGCTTCCTTGAAAGCTTGTCAGACTCCATCAACCACTTCATCGGCTGATGATCAGTGATCAGAGTGAAGGGGTTACCAAATAGGTATCATCAGAAATGTGCTACTGCCCAAATTTTTGCCATGCGCTCTCCCTCATATGAATTATGCTTTACCTCCGCTGAATTGTTGGAGTGACTAGCATAGGCCACCACAAACTCCTTCTCCTCATCATCATGTTGGGTGAGCACTGCTCCAAGCTCCAACATACTCCAATCAGTATGAACCTGAAATGGTCATCCTTTGATTGGTCTCCTCAAAATAGGAGCAAATGTCAACCTCTCCTTGAGCTCTAAAAATCTCTCTCTTGCTCATCTCTCTAACACCACTCTTGTGTAAGCTTGGTCAGCTTCATCAAGGCCTTGGCAATGGCACTAAATTCTCTACCATAGTGGCAATAGAAGTTCACTAACCCAAGGAATGCTCACACTATGCTCACATCCGTAGGCCAAGGAATATGTGCAATAGCTTCCACCTTGGTCTGTTGAACACCAAGTCCTCCGGGTTAGATAGTGTGACCCAAATACTCAACTTGCTCATGAAAGAACCTACACTTCCGAGAATGTAATTTGAGTCCATGAGATCTCAACCTCTCAAACACCTCCAACAACTATCTCTCATGCTCCTCCATAGTAGTGCTATAAACTAAAATATCATCAATATAGCACCGAGCAAAATCCAATCCAGCTAGGATCCTATCCATGATCCTTTGGCACTTAGTGGTAGCATTCTCTAACCCAAATAGTAAGAACCTCCATTGATATAACACATCCTTGCCGTGAAGATCAATAGCCCAAAATGTTATCTTGGACTTATCCTCCTCCTTGATTGGCAATTGATGATATCCTGCTCGAAGATCCAAAGTACTGAAGAATTTTGCATGCCCAATTGCATCAAAAATCTCCTCCGGTGTAGGCATGGCATAAGGATCAACCTTAGTCTGTTGGTTGATAGGATGGTAATCTCCACACATCCATATATTTGTGCAGTTGCCATACATATCCTTCTTGGCTGGCATCACTGTAGCTGATGCATACTCTCCATGTGAGATCTCTACCAAACCAGCCTCAAAAAGGTCTCTACTCTGGCTCTGAATCAATGTCCTCTCCATGTCACTATAGCGATAAGGATGTCAGAAAATTGGTGTATCACTAGTCAGCTCAATCTAGATAACAAGTCCCTTCAGAGCACCCAAATCCTTCATATTGAAAGAAAATCAACTCATGTAGCTCCTCAAGAACTTCCAAACTCTCCGTCTTTCCTCCCCAATAAGCTTGGGTCCAAGATTTGGCTCCTAAGTATCCTCTGTAACTGTCATAGGAGTGGAAGGCGTATTGACTAGCTGCTACATTGGGCCCTTTGGAGCAGTAGTGTCATGCCCTTGACCACTAGAAGGTCCTAACCTTTGTGTGAAAAACTCCCTCCACTCTGTCTGCAAGCTCCACACATCCTCTAGCTGCATCCCAAGTGGACCAAGGGTGTAATCCCAGTAGCCCACACTCACTTGGATGGACCCCATGTAGACCACTCTCCCTAGTAGCTATTGGTTGTGTCCCAAGAATACCATGTCCACTTGGTACATCACCCCCAGCATGTGCCTGAACCATCTCGGTAGGCATAGGACTCACAAGTGTCCAAGTGGTGATATCTATCAAGCGCATCCTACACTGCTCTGCCAAACCAAGGCTCACAATCTAGGTCAAATAGTTCAGGTCCATAGCCTGACCTAACGCCTGACACCTAGATGCCTATGACACTACTCAAACAATGGTAATACTGGTGCAAAAACCCATTGCTTGCTCTCTCTCATTGGCGTTGGGCTCCACTATTTGTTGTAACTGTGAGTCCCAAATAAGTCCAAGTCCTCCCTCTCAAAAAGCATGAGGGCTTGGGAAACTAATGATTGTGGGAAATGCGGCTTGAGGCTATCCAACTAGGGTCACCACTACCATAGGTAACCTATCAGCCACTACCACTATTTGAGACTGATGCCCAACATCCAAGATGTCATCAACAAGGATGTGGTCAAGTTGTTAAATCCCATCATATGCACGTTGTAAAACCTCTCTTGGTAAGAAGTTTGTCCACCAAAGACAAAGATGATGAGCCCGTGATCCTACTTTGGCTGCATCCAACAATACAACAAGTCCCATCCAAGAATCAACCTAATATGTACTTGCCACCACTTTGGTATAAGAATCACACATCAAAGGAACGTTCTACAAAAGGTAAGCTAGAGAAATGGACTAATGAACCAAGAGATGTTGTAGTATACGTAACATCTCCCAAAGCACACCAGAATGAGGATCCTAAAGACCCAAACCTCTACAAGCATGTGTATGTCCTTGACATGGCTATCTAGAAATCACCAAGTGAACAAGCCCATGTCTCTCCAGATCATGCACCCCCAATAAGGAAATGTCTGCTGGTAGGACCTTCTGGTAACCTCTGATTGTTGACATCGGTAATAACTCCGGATATCGATAGGCCAAGTATACCACATGATGTAGAGAGACTTGCCTAGTAGTCTCATCCCTCTCCACATACAAGTACCTTTGTACTTGTATACCCGCTTGTAGGATTGCAACTAGTCCGGTGCTAATTCCACCAAACAACTCCAATAGACATACTTCCTCTATAGGATATTGCCAAGCAATGAGTGTGGTATCCAAAGGTGTCAAGGTAATCAACTCTAGAGGCTCATCCTCACACTCATCTCCTGGTGGTACAAAGGCTCCACTCCAAGCCTATTGTGCCAACCAATCTGCATGTTGTTGCAATGCCTCCTCTGAACTCCACAATGGAACATCCAAGGTGGATGGAACAATCCCACTCATACTCAAAATTTGAGTGATCTCCTCTGGTATTGGAGTATCCTCTGCATGGGCATTCCCCTCCAATAAACCACTAGGCCAATAACTGCACCACTGAAAGCTAAAACTGATGTTGCCATGGTCCCGGACTTTAGTGAGCCAAGACTGCCACCACTGAAGTGTATTGGTAGGCGACATACCCGTCCTTCACCAGACTACCAACCTGGTCTATAGAAGGTTGTCTCCTGCCAAAGTCAAGATTGAAACCCATGGGGTATAACACTGCTCCCCCAACTAGCACATCATATGACTCAACTATTGTCATGATAGCCTGAGCTCTCACCACCAATGTAAAAGACCAAATCCGAGGAGAAAAATAGAAGAATGGAAACTCACATTGGGACACTTGAATGAGGGAAAACTCTGAATGCCTATCATGAGCTTTGGCTTTGGTATTTATAGGTAGCATACAAGGCCCTTGAGAAGCTTCTCAATTAGCTTCCTTGAGCCGATTTCTTAGAGTGCAACCAAGTTAACTAAGAAGCTTCTCAAGAAGCTTCCTTCTAGAAGCCATTTACTTGGCATGCAAGCTAAGCTAGTTAGAAGCTTCTAGAAGCTTCCTTCTAGAAGCTACCTGCTTGGGGTGCAAGTTAACTAGTTGGGAAGCTTCTTAGATGCTTTTAGAATAGTCTAGGCTAATTTGGCTTATTCCATACTTTTTTAGTCTTACTAGCTATGTCGCTAAACTCCATACTGTTACATATTCCCCCACCGCTAGTTGGTGACGTCCTTGTTGCCATTGAAGCTTCAAACTCCTAGATGGTCGTCTATGCATTTTGGAGATAAGAAAGAGGTTCCCATGTGGTATCATGAAGGGGATACCCTTTCCAAAGGACCTTGTACTCCGTATGTTGGCGGCATCCTCATTGGATATGGCAATGGGCAAGGATACAATCAACTTCGTACTCCTCATGATCATTGATAGGGATTGGGGGAGGAGGAGGTTGGACTCAAGAGAAGAAAGAAGAGGGATTATGAACAAAGGGTTTCAACTTGGAAACATGAAAGACAAGATGGATGCGCACATGAGGAGGCAAAGCAAGTCAATAAGCAATAGGAGAAACAATTTGGGTGACATCAAAAGGTCTTATCCAATTAAGGGCAAGTTTACAAACTTGGGTATCAAGTGGGAGAGGTAGATTACTAGAGGATAACACAACTTTATCATCAACTTCAAAGATGAAATCTTGACGATGATGGTCCGCATATTGTTTTTGACAATTTTGAGCAACAAGGAGGTGAGATTAGGCTTGTTGGAGAGATTTGGAGATGGTGGTCAAGAAGGTTGAAGTATGGGGGACTTGAGACATAGGAGGAGAAAGTAGAGAATCTGAGACAAGCAGATCTTGGCCAAAATTGAGAAAGAAAGGAGAAAATCTGGTGCTTGCCTTCTTAGAATTATTGTATGTAAACTCCGTAGCTGCAAGACATTGATCCCAACTAGTATGGTGAATGTTGACGAAGGCACAAAGCATACTCAAGTTTGATGTCAAACAATTGGATTTGCTCTTTCCATCAATGATGTTGACTCTTCATGTGCTCCAAATATAGGGTCTACAACAATGGCTTGTGATCAATTTGCATGATCACTTGTTTTCCTAAGAGACAATGCCTCCATACTTGGTGTCATATACCATTGCAAGTTGTTCCTGATCTCAAGCAGAGTAATTTCTTTTAGCTATGTTTAGCCGGTGAGACACAAAGGCAACGGGATGTAGTCCATCTGAAAATTTGTGTTGCAACACAACTCCAATTGCAAAGTTAGAAACATCAAAATCAACCACACAAGGTAGTTGAGGATCATATGGTTGAAGAATGGGTCTTGAAGACACCATATGCTTTAACTTTTGGAATGCTTCTTCATGCTTGGTGGTCAACTAGAAGCTCAAGTTTTTTCCCAAGAGGTCAATCAATGGTGCCACCACATGAACATAATAGTGGATGAACCATCGGTAAAAACTAGCCAATCCATTAAATGCCCATACTTCTATAGCATCCTTTAGGGTAGGCCAATCAGTAATGGCCTTGATCTCTCTTCTTCCATCTTGATCCCCTCTGATGAGATCTTATGACCCAAGAAGGTAACCTCCTTCTACCAAAAGGCACACTTTGACTTCTTGCAATAAAATTTCCATTGTTGTAATGGTTTTAGGACTTCTCACACATGATTCATGTGTTTTGCCTTTGTTTTGCTATAGATTAAGATATCATCCAAGAACACCACCACAGACCAATCCAATAGTCCATCCAACACTCAATGCATTTGATCCATGAAGACCGTAGGAGCATTAGTGAGTCCACAAGGTAGAACTCTCCACTCAAAATGCCCGTACCTTGTACAAAAGGCAGTCTTTTGCACATCCTCTCTCTCAATAGGAATTTGCCAATAGCTACTACAAAGATCCAACTTGGAAAAGTAGCATGCTCAACTAAGTCAATCAAGCAAGTCATCAATCTGAGGCAAGGGATATGCATTCTTCACGATTTTCTTATTGAACTCACGATAATCAATACAAAAACAAAGTCCTCCATCCTTCTTTGGAACAGATAGTACCGGTGCTCCCCAAGGAGAAGTACTATGTCATATGAAGTCCTTCTCCAACAAGTCTATAAGTGTTGTTCGCAACTCCTCCAATTCCTTTAGTGAGAGCCAAAAGATTGGTTTACTCACTAGAGTACTTCTTAGCAATAACTCGATCTTGAAGAGCATACCTCAATTGGAGGGTAATCCCGTTGGAAAATCATCCAAAAACACCTCTACAAACTCCTTAATTGTAACAATATGGAGTTTAGCGATGTAGCTAATAAGGCTAATGAAGTATGGAATAAGCCAAATTAGCCTTGAATATTCCAAAAGCATCTAAGAAGCTTCTTGGGAAGCTTCCCGGATAGTTAACTTGCATCCCAAGTAAGGAGCTTCTAGAAGCTTCTAACTAGCTTAGCTTGCATGCCAAGTAGTTGACTTCTACAAGGAAGCTTCTTGAGAAGCTTCTCAAGGGCCTTGTATGCAACCTATAAATACCAAAGTCAAAGCTCATGCTAGGCATTCGGAGTTTTCTCTCATTCAAGTGTCCCAAGGTGAGTTTCCATCCTCCTATTTCTCTCCTTGGATTGGTCTTTTACATTGGTATCAGAGCATGAATGGGATGGAATTTATGGACCAACAAATCCACTTCCACCAAACCATTGGGATTTTTGCGTCCAAATACTACCCAAACATCATTTCACACAATTCATCACCTCACACTTTGGACAAGATTTTTTGCATATGATCACCATATTTGAGGAACCCTTGGTACTTCCGGTTGTAACTTATGGAGAAAGGTAGACGTGTTGTTTCTTTGTGTTAATAAATAAGAAAGATTGGGAGTGGTGTGATAGAGTAGCAACCATGGCGGCAATACTCGATGTTATCCTTGCTATGTAGCAACAAATTGAGCACCTTACTTGATTGTTGGATGAACAAGATCTTTGACGACAAGAGATGTAGAGAGAGTACCAATTCAAGAAGGAGAAGATTGGATCAGATTCTCTAAACCCATGGTATTTGAAGGCAAGAATCTTCTGGATGTAGTGGAGAATTTTGTGTTTGATTGTGAATGATATTTTGAAGCTACCAATCTATAAGACGAGCAAAAACAGATTCTCTTAGATGGAGTAGCAAAGCTATGGTGGAGATTTTGAGAGGAGCAAGCTAAGCGACAAATTGTTGCACCAATCTTGACATAGGCAAAATTCAATAGCACAATAATTAGTCGATTCCAAACTATAAATGCCACACAAGTTGCACGGGATAAGTGAGCAAAGTTGAAACACATTGGCTCTATAAGAAGTTACGTCACGCAGTTCCAAAACACAACCATGCAAATTCTAGATATATTGGAAGGCAAAGCTCTGGATTGATTTGTGAGGGGCTTGAAGGTGAGAACCAAATGAGGGGTAACCATGCAAGAGCCACAACACTTAGAGGAAGCCATGAGGTTGGCCGAACAGTTTGATTCCTTGGTAGCAACAACTTGGTCTCAACCTTGACCTCCATAGAGCCTACCAATATACTATACACAAGTAGAGCAGCCAGCACCAATGGAGATTGACGCCATTCAACGAAGAACACTTGGCATGGCAGATAGAGAGAAACTGCGACAAAATGGTGGTTGTTTTATTGTCACCAATTAGGGCATAGCATTGCTGAATGTCCACTCAAGAATGGACAACCTCGACAAGTTGCCCAAGTGGAGGTTATGGAGCAAAATGATCATGGAAACGAGGAATCCCAATAGGAGATTTTGAGCCACCTACTGGAAGCTTGATTAGTTCCAAAAGGATTGAAGGCTTGACCTATGAAAGTTTGCTTCACTTGCAAGGTATGATATCTAATCATGGTTGTAGGATTTTGGTTGATTCAGGAAGTTTAGAGAATTGTATGTCTATGCAAGTAGCAAAGGAATTGGGTATTCCTATCAAACCAGTGATTGGAAATAGTTTGATGATGGCGGATGGTAGAAAGGGTTTTGCATTCCGTACCTTGCATCCTATTACCTTTAAGATTGGGAAGGAGTATTTGGAGTGTATGAGGTTTGTAGTGGTACCTCTACACTATGATATCATTCTGGGTCTACCTTGGCTTGAACATCATAAGGTTCAATTTGATTAGACCTAACACTAAATTCAAGTACAACACAAAGGTAGGAATTTCTGATTAGGTTGTCTGGCACCTCTAAGTAAGACACCTAAGAATAGTCAATCCCAAGATGGGAAGTTTCTCAAGAAGGTAGCCATAGAGTGAACCTAGAGGGGAGATGAGTCCCAAGATAGGAAGTTTGCCAAGAAGGCAACCTGGGAGCAAGCTTGGAAGAGAGATGAGTACCTAGATGGGAAGTTTTTTAGTAAAGCAGCCATAGAGTAAGCTTTAGAGGAAGATAAGTTTGTATTCGTGGTGTGGATCAAGTCGATTGCACAAGAACAATTTGTGGAGGGCCGAGAGCCTCATCAAGCAATGGTTGATCAAATAGTTAAGGAGTTTACGGACGTGTTTCTAGATGATCTGCCAAAGGGATTACCCTTTGATCGAGGTATGCCCTTCAAGATTGAGTTATTGCCAAGGAGTACTCCAATGAGTAGACCGATCTATCGGCTCTCACCAAAGGAATTGGAGGAGTTGCAAACAACACTTACAGAGTTGTTGGAGAAGAACTTCATACGACATAGTACCTCTCCTTGGGGAGCACCGTTACTATTTGTTTCAAGGAAGGATGGAGGGCTTTTGAGTGGAGAGTTCTACCTTTAAGACTCACTAATGCTCCAATAGTCTTCATGGATCAGATGCATTGGATGTTGGATGGACTATTGGATTGGTCCGTGGTGGTGTTTTTGGATGATATCTTAATCTATAACAAGACAAAGGCAAAACATGTGAATCTTGTGTGAGAAGTCCTAAGACGACTACAACAATGGAAATTTTACTGTAGAAGTCGAAGTATGCCTTTTGGCACAAGAAGGTTACCTTCTTGGGTCATAAGATCTCATCAGAGGGGATCAAGATGGAAGAAGAGAAGATCAAGGCCATTACTAATTGGCCTACCCCAAAGGATGTTACAAAAGTATGGGCATTCAATGGATTGGCCAGTTTTTACCAATGGTTCATCCACTATTATGCTCATGTGGCTGCACCATTGACTGACCTCTAAGGAAAGAACTTGAGCTTCTAGTGGACCACCAAGCATGAAGAAGCATTCCAGAAGTTAGAGCATATGGTGTCATCAAGACCCATTCTTCAACCATATGATCCTCAACTACCTTGTGTGGTTGATTTTGATGCTTCTAACTTTGCAATTGGAGTTGTGTTGCAACACAAATTCCCAGATGGACTACATCCCATTGCCTTTGTGTCTTGCCGACTAAATATAGCTGAAAGAAATTACTCTACTCAAGATCAGGAACAGCTTGCAATGGTATATGCCACCAGAGTATGGAGGCATTATCTCTTGGGGAAACAAGTGATCATGCAAATTGATCACAAGCCATTGTTGCACACCCTACACTTAGAGCACATGAAGAGTCAACATCATCAATGGGAAGAGCAACTCCAATTGTTTGACATCAAACTTGAGTACAAACCAGGTTGGTTCCACATCATCCCTAATGCTTTGTCACAACGACCTGATTTGAAAGCTCTTCTTCTCATCACAGCGGCAATTACAATGTTGTCAATTGATCCCAAGGTCCATAACAAGTTTCGATCAGCTCTACAATAAGACCCCTTCTTCCAAATGATACATGGTCATCTAACAGCATGCGACAAGGAGTACAATACCTTCTCCTTCAAGGAAGGCCTTCTATTCCATATGGACCAGATCTATGTTCCAGCCAAAGGTGATCTTTGACTTGTGCGCCTTCAAGAAGTCCATGATTTACCAATAGCTGGTCACATGAGACTGGACAAGACCTTGGGCACCCTCCAATGCTAATGGTGGTGGCCCAACATGACACAAGATGTTTGGGACTTTGTCTGATTGTGTGAGTTGTCAACGTAACAAGGCTTGTAACCAAAAGCCGAGTGGACTCCTTCAGCCACTTCCCATTCTAGCTACTCGTTGGGAACAAGTGAGCTTAGATCTCATCACCTCCTAACCCACGATACAACAAGGTCACACAACAATTGTGGTGTTTTTGGATAAGCTTAGTAAGCAAATCCATTTGGCACCAACTGTTGATATTGTGGATGCTCCAACCTTGGTGCAACTCTACTTCGATAATGTCTTCAAACATCATGGGATACTACGTGTACTCATCTCTGATCGTGATCCTTGCTTCACAAAAAAGTTTTGGCAAGCACTCTTCCAGCTACTTGGCACCAAGCTTGCTTTGTCCACAGCCTATCATCCACAAACTAATGGACAAATTGAACATGAAAATTGCACCTTGGAAGATATACTTCGTGCCTTCATCAACATTCACCATATCAATTGGGATCAATGTCTTGCTGCTGCGGAGTTTGCATACAATAATTCTAAGCAGGCAAGCACCGGATTCTCTCCTTTCTTTCTCAATTTTGGCCAATATCCGCTTGTCCCAGATTCTCTTCTTTCTCCTCCTATGTCTCAAGTCCTCCATACTTCAACCTTCTTGACCACCATCTCTAAATCCCTCCAACAAGCCAAATCTCACCTCCTTATTGCTCAAAATAGTCAAAAATAATATGCGGACCATCACCATCGTGATCTCACCTTTAAAGTTGGTGATAAAGTTATGTTATCCTCTAGTAATCTACCCCTCCCACTTGATACCCAAGTTTGTAAACTTGCCTCTAATTGGATAGGACCTTTTGATGTCACCCAAATTGTTTCTCATGTTGCTTATCGACTTGCTTTGCCTCCTCATATGCGCATCCATCTTGTCTTTCATGTTTCCAAGTTGAAACCCTTTGTTCATAATCCCTCTTCTTTCTCCTCTCGAGTCCAACCTCCTCCTCCTCCAATCCCTATCAATGATCATGAGGAGTACAAAGTTGATTGTATCTTTGCACGTCGCCACATCCAACAAGAACACTACCAACATACGGAGTACAAGGTCCTTCCAAAATCTTCCAAAACTTCCAAAATCAACCAAAATCCTACAACCTCTATTAGATATTGTACCTTGCAAGTGAAGCAAACTTGCATAGGTCAAGCCTTCAATCCCATTGGAACTAATCAAGCTCCCAGTAGGTGGCTCAAAATCTCCTACTGGGATTCCTTGTTTCCTTGACCATTCCACTCCACAACCTCCACTTGGCAACTTGTTGAGGTCGTCCATTCTTGAGTGGACATTCAGCAATATGATGCCCCAATTGGTGACAATAAAAACAACCACCATTTTGTCACAGTTTCTCTTTATCTGCCGTGCCAAGTGGTCTTTGTTGAATGGGATCAATCTCCATAGGTGTTGGCTCCTCCACTTGTGTGTAGTGTATTGGTAGGCTTTGTGGAGGTTGAGGTCAAGACCAAGTTGTTACCACCAAGGAACGTTTGGCTAACCGCATGGCTTCCTCCAAGTGTTGTGGCTCTTGCATGGTTACCTCTAATTTGGTTCTTGCCTTCAAGCCCCTCACAAATCAATCCAGAGCTTCACCTTCCAATATATCTAGAATTTATATGATGGTGTTTTGGAACTACGTAATGTAACTTCTTACAGAGCCAATCTGTTTCAACTCTACCAACTTATCATGTGCAGCTTATGTGGCATTTATAGCTTGGAACAAACTAATTACTGCGCTCTTGAATTCTGCTCATGTCAAGATTAGTGCAACAATTTGTCGTTCAGCTTGCTCTTCTTGGAATCTCTACCATAGCTTTGCTACTCTATCCAATTGGCTAGAAGCCAAGAGAATCTATTTTCACTCATCTTGTAGGTTTGTAGCTTCAAAATAGCATTCACAATAAAATACAAAATTCTCCATTGCACCCAGAAGATTCTTGCCTTCAAATACCTTGGATTTAGTGAATCTAATCTGATCTTCTCCTTCTCAAATTGGTACTCTTTCCACCTGCTCTTGTCGTCAAAGATCTTATTCATCCAACAATCAAGTAAGGTACTAGATTTGTTGCTGCATAACAAAGATAACATTGGGTATTGCCGCCATGATTGCTACTCTATCACACCACTCCCAATCTATCTAATTTATTAAGACATAGAAACAATAGGTCCACCATTTTCCATAAGTTACAATTGGAAGCACCAAGGGTTCCTCAGATATGGTGATCATATGTAGAAAGTCTTGTCCAAAGTGCGAGGTGATGAATTGTGTGAAACAATGCTTGGGCAATACTTGGACGTGAAAATCCCAATGGTTTGATGGAAGTGGATTTGGTGGTCCATAAAGTCCATCCATCCCATTCCTACTCTGATGCCAATGTAAAAGACCAAATCCGAGGAGAGAAGTAGAAGAATGGAAACTCACATTGGGACACTTGAATGAGGGAAAACTCCGAATGCCTAGCATGAGCTTTGGCTTTGGTATTTATAGTTAGCATACAAGGCCCTTGAGAAGCTTCTCAAGAAGCTTCCTTGAGCCGCTTTATTCGAGTGCAACTAAGTTAACTAGGAAGCTTCTCAAAAAGCTTCCTTCTAGAAGCCGCATACTTGGCATGCAAGCTAAGCTAGTTAGAAGCTTCTAGAAGCTTCCTTCTAGAAGCTATCTGCTTGGAGCACAAGGTAACTAGTAGGGAAGCTTCCCAAGAAGCTTCCTAGATGCTTTTAGAATATTCTAGGCTAATTTGGCTTATTCCCTACTTTGTAGTCTTACTAGCTATGTCGCTAAACTTCATACTATTACAACCAAGCTATCAGTCGGATGACCAGGCTGAACCTGGACAACAAGCTCCCCATGTGTGATGTACTGTGTCAAATCACCACCTAGAGATATCTAGATCTAAAACGGACAACTCTCCACATCAATCTTTTGTAACTCTAGACCGACTACTACAACCTTCCCCAACATAAGGGGTTGCGCACCATAGTCTAACAAGACTTTCTGTGGTGTATAGACCTTCCCTGAACGTTCCAACAAGTGAAAAATCCCCCTCTTGTTATCCAATAGGACAACACTAGGTGTGAACCACACTCTCTCAAAGGTTAGTCTAGTTGGCAACTCCTCTAGTCTAGTCGTTGTTGCATGCCATAAACCACTGGTTGTTGAACATATCCCATGCTCCGCAACCAAGTTAGCTCCACTATCAACCACCTCTGCTCTAGTAGTAGGAACCGTATCATCCCCACTCTTACAAAGCATGGCATCCAATTGAAACACTAGGGTTGGGTCAATTCCCAATGTAGACATGTCACTGGCTGAAAACAAAGGGCACAGCATAATCAATTGAGCCGCCCCTAACATCATGCTAGACTCAATTTGTGTAGTAGTAGGTGGTTGACTAGTAAGTAGTCCATCATGCACTTCATCACCACCTACCACACCTACATTAGGACATCTAAGAGCTATGGATGTCATCTACAATGCCTCAAATAGCATGAAAGATTGGGAAAGTCTGACTTGTCTCCCAACCTCTCCTCTTTGTGGGTCCAGCTCCACTATTGCTCCTTTAGGCTCTGGAGCACATAATGCAGATACATCCACCTAAGTTGCTCCACACATGAAGTCCAAAGTATCTCTATCACCAGCATATGAGGTGGAAGCCTCAGCACCCAAATCTGATCTCCTTTGAGCAATAGCCATACTAGCCAATCTATGCTCCAACTGCTCAATCCAAGTAGCCATAGTTGTGTTAGAAGTAAGGGCAGGTACCGCACCTTTACAAGGTGTAGATCCTCTACCACCACCTCTACCACCTTGTCCTCCATGAACTGGAGCTCCTCTACTACCTGCCATAACAGCCCTACCACTCCGTAACTCCGAGTGTAGGTCAAAGCACCAATCACTAGTATGACCAAATCTATGGCAATGCTCACATTGCCTTTGTGTTGGTTGTGATGCGCCCAAGGTATCATGTCTACTGCCCTAAGTACACTTTCTCTGATGGTGAGGTCCACCACAAGTCCAACAAGCAACACCACTATTCATTGGCTACTGTTGACCCAAAAATGAAGGTAAGGGTTTAACTCCACTAGGCACTCCACTCGCTCCATAGGATCTGGCTATCCACCCTATCCTTGAAAACCAACTAAGCATGGTGCACTCTGTTGCACTCTAGAAGAAGTAACAATTATGGATGAGGTCTCCCTACCACATCTAGATGTCACCACCATCTCCTCCACCATGTTGAGCTCAATATGCCCATACAAACCAAAGATCACTGCCAAAGTAGGCAAAGTAGGCTATAACAACATAGCATCACAAACTCTACGTCATAACTCCCTATCCAATATCCCATACCAAAACTGGATTACTTGGACCTTAGTAACTCCTTAAGTGAAATTGATCAACCGCTTCATGCGAGTGTATGCCTCACATAGGCTCTCTCTAGCCTTATGTTGGAACTCTTGCAAGCTCCTTAGCTTGTCAATCCGCATTCCCTAGTAGTTTTGCCTCAAACATTGGAAGAACTCCACCATGGGGTTAAACCCCAATACCACACCACTTCTTGTAGTGGTACTCCCACTTGTGGTAACACTATCTTTAGCAAGTGCACATCCACTAGCTCCACCAACACTACTTGAGCTAGAATTTGTGGGTACAGCTGATCTACTCTTGGTAATCGAGCCTGAAGTGATAAAGATATAGTTTGGAGACCAATATTGTCTCCATAACTCAATCTCCTCCAAATGAGCTCTCCTAAACTCATGGTAGTTGTCCACAGGTGGATCCTCCAAATGCTGAAACAACCTCTTCCATGCCATGAAGGGTGTAAACAAAGTCGGGGTCCGCATCTGCTGCAGATCACACCGACTATCAAACTCTTGGATGAAGTCATCCAACTCAATGGTATCCACTATACTAGAGTAACGCCTAGGGCCTTTGGAGGCCCCATAAATCTTGTCCATGTCTTACAACAACAATGTGGACACACCAAGTGCACTCTCAATTGAATTAGCTCACGTGTCAATTTGTAATACCAAGAGCTAGCCATATGATCCAGATGTGAAATTTGGTTTGGTAACATCTAGAATGATGTTACACATGATGGTCAAAATAGATCAGATAGAAGTATAACCAAAAGAGTACTTCTTTTAATAGGTCAGAAACCAAAATAGACTTGAAAACCTTAGAACCAATAGCTAGACATATGATTTAAAGGTGAGAATTGGTTTGGTAGCATCTAGAAGGATGTTACACATGATGGACTAAACAGTTCAAAAAGAAGTATCACCAAAAGGAGACCTACTCTACTAATAGAGTAGGAACAAAAATATGCTTGAAATCTTTAAAGGCAATTTTGGAGTCCTAAATGGATGAATTAGGCCTCAAAAATGTGCAAGTGTCCCCCCCCCCAAATAGAGGATAGGTTGGCCTTCCCTTCCCCTACTTTGTCTCGTTGAGAGCTTTCTAATGATACCTTACCCACGTGATTTTGAGATTCCTATAAGAAGATTCCCTAAAAGATTCCCTTTGGTCAAAGCTTGTTTGACCAACCAGATAGGACCTAGACCAACTTGTCACCCATTCAAGTAAGTAATCAAGTAATCCAAGGGTAGAGCTTGCTGACATGTCACCTATCTGTGTGCTCATCTTATGGTGGAGTTTCCTTGGAGGAGATCCTCTTTGTCTATATAATAAAGAGAAGGTGCTCCTTTGGGGCATCGAATGTTCGAGTGTGAAATTTGTGTTTTCTCTCTTCTCTTGTCCTTGGAGTATTACAATTGTATCAGAGTGAGTGTTTTTGTCCAAGAGAATGGATCACCACTCTTGGAAGAGCACGAACTACTAAAATTGAGTAATTTGAGGTGTAGAATGTAGAGTAATTGCTAGACTTAAGAAGGGTTTCAGACAGCAGATGGGATGGATGTATCGGGAGGACAATTTCTTGCATCTAGCTTTCCATTCTCAAATCCATTCCATATCAAGGTCATGTACATCCAGTGTGAGCAAATGAGGGTATCGTTAGTTTATCACTTTGGTGTAGAATTCATGTACAAGATGATGAACTCACCAAACTCGATGATTCTACCTATGATGATATATGACAGAGAGTGGGATTTGACAATCTACATTCTATTATGATGATATGGATGTGAATGTCCCAAATCCTCTCCCTTTCAACACTCAAATAGAAATTTGTTATGTAGTGAGACCGAAAGTGATGTTTAGAGATTTTGTGGCTAGGAATTTTGGTGAGGAGTATTATCAATGAGTGATAGCTTCTGAGGTCCCAATGGTAGTTTGTGCGCCTTCCAAGGTGATCATATTGACTATGTATTGAAATAGACATTAGCAATTGAGTGTTGCAGGAACCATGGATCCGCAATTGCAAGAGCTGGTGCAAGGAATATAAGGGATGTTGAATGAATTTTGAGAGATCAAGATTACCATGGAGACATTACAAAGTCAAATGCAAATCCTCAAGAACGATCAAGCAATGCAAGAACAAGAGCCGTCTCAAAACCCAGTACTTGTGATGGAAATACTTGGAGAGGCACCCGTGCCTATGAACCCTATCAACAATGAAGCCACATTGCTACTCCGGATGAAGAAGACCCGCAACATTGATCCTTACAAGGGGCAGCATACGATGGGAGTAGTGGAAAATTAGATCTCAAGAATTAATTGATATTTCCAATTGTTCTCAATAGAGATCACTGAGCATGTTGTAGGCGTGTTTGCATGTGGGTACTTGACTGATAAAGCCCTCACATGGTATGATGCTTGGGAACAATCCATGTTGGTAGAGAGAAGAGAGGTCACGTGGACAGCAATGCAAGAAGGATTGTTGAAGAATTTCCAATCGGTGGATTTTGTGCAGATTGCCCAAACCTGACTATGAAGATTGAGATAGAAGAACAACATACAAGAGTATGTGGAGGCATTTCTGGATCTACAAGTTGCAATAACCAACATGAGTCTAGCAGAGGTTCTCGACAATTTCAAACAAGAGCTGAAGGAGTGGATTTGCCAAGAAGTCATGGTGCAAAATCCTTGCACTATTTTTGAAGCCATTGCTTGTGCATTGAGAATAGCAAGAGCATTGATTGGAGGTGAAGGAATGTTCCACCTCAACATTATTGGGCAGAAATGCCATACATGGGTGGACCAATACCAATGGAATTGGGCAACCTTTAATTTCAAGATCAAGGAGCACGACCGCTTCAAGGAGAGCATGGACGGGTAGAAGAACAAAGAGATGGAGTCCCACGAGGAGAAGGAACTCAAGGAGAACAACGCCGTTGTTACAATTGTGGTTGTATTGGGCACATATCTACCAACTATTGCACTCATTTTCCTAAAGGCCCTTGGCCTTTATATAGGTGATCTTTGAACAACATGGAGAGGCATATTGAAGAAGAGGAGGTAGAAATCACTTTGGAAAATAAAGATTGCCAATAAATGTACTTCACAGCCTTATTGGCTCAATAAGGAAGCAGAGAAGTGAAGGAAGGAAGAAGATGAATACTCAAAGGTCCCAAAAGGCAACTTCACAATTGATTGTTGTGAATGGCGTCCTAGAAGGCAATCAAGTGAGAGTATTTATAGATTTGGGAGCAACATAGAATTTCTTGTCTCGCTTTGTTGCAATAAGATTGGGAATGGATCTAGAGAGAGATGGGAGTGAAGAAGTAGAGTTACCTAATGGGCAAACAGAGAGGATTGAATCATTACCTAATAGGTAACACTCTCTATAGGAGAATATCAAGAAGCAATTGAGTGGCAAGTGATACAATTAGCTCATTATGATGCAATCTTAGGCATGCCATGGATAGAGCATTACAACCCCATGTTAGATTGGAGGAAGAAAGTAGTGAGAACCCACCAATGGTCAATCCTTGGGGTTAAAAAAAAACCACACAGGCAAGAACTGCCTCTATATGTCATAGGGATGGCAATAGTCTATAAGACCAATAGATGTTTCATGGGTCTAATAAGAGAAGTCCAGAGTGCACAACTTGATGGACAAATTCTTGAGAAATTGAAGTATGTGGTGGATGAGTTTCAAGATGTCTTTCTCAATAATCTACCCTCAAGATTACTACCAAAAAGGAGAGTAGATCATAAAATTAAGACACTCTTAGGGAAGATACCCCCTTGTAAGGCCCCATATTGCCTATCACTTCATGAGTTGGAGGAGTGTAAGACTCAAATTGAGAAGATACTACAGAAAGGGTTCATCCAACCTAGCATATCACCATATGGGGCTCTTGTCTTGTTTGTGAAGAAGAAGGATGGTACAATACGCATGTGCATTGACTATTGGAGCCTCAATCAGCAAACAATAAAGAACAAATACCACTTACCTTGCATGGATGACCTATTTGATTAACTCCATGGAGCAAGATACTTCACCAAATTGGACTTGCGGAGCGGTTACAATCAAATCCAAATTGTAGAGGAGGATGTGTACAAAACTGCCTTTCAAACTAGGTATAGCCACTTTGAGTATCTTGTGATACCTTTTGGCCTCACCAATGCACATGCAACTTTCATGAGTCCAATGAATGGCATATTTCATCCATACTTGGATGAGTCTGTTATTGTCTTCTTGGATGGCATCTTAGTATACAATAGCACGATAATGGAATACAAACAACATCTACAAGAGGTCCTCCAAATTCTAAGACAGAATTGATTGTATGCCAAAATCTCAAAGTGTGAGTTTGGCAAGTCTGAAGTAGACTACTTGGAGCATAAAGTAAGTGCAGAGGGCATTCAAGTATTGATGGATAAAATAGAGGTCATTCAAAGATGGAGTGCCCTAGAAGATCAGACTTAACTCAAGAGCTTCTTGGGATTGACAAGATTCTATAGTAGATTTGTCAAGGACTTCTCCAAGGTTGCATAGCCTTTAATGGCACTACTTGGCAAGAGGAAGAAGTGGATATGGGGAACCACACAAGAGTTGGCCTTTCAAGAATTGAAAGCCGCCTTGCTACATGCACCAATCTTGAAGTGGTATGACCCAAAACGTCCAATCAAGTTGGCTATAGATGCATCAAACATAGCAATAGGAGCAGTACTACAACAAGAGTGGCATGACGGCTGGCATCCAATTACATATTTCTCTCAAAATTTGTTACCGGCAAAGCGCAACTACCACACCACAGAACAAGAAGAGCTAGCCATCGTTCTGGCAACCAAGCATTGGAGGCACTATCTAGGCAAGAAGGCATTTATAGTAGAGACAGACCACAAACCTCTAGTCTACCTCAAGATGCACAAGGATCTATCTTGTCGCTAGATTTGATGGGCAGAGTGGCAACAATGCTTCAACATGACAATCACCTACATGGAAGGTAAGAAGCAACTTGTAGATGCATTCACCCGCATGCCAATGGCCAATAACTTGGTGGCAGAAGTTAAGATTAACCTTAAATTTTAGTCAGAGATTCTGGCTCCTACAAAAATTGATCCACAGATTGTAGAAGCGCAATCATCCAAAGGCATCACCAACACCAAAGGACTCACCTTTTGTGATGGTAGATTATGGATCCCAAATGTCCCAAAATTACGTACCACTATTCTAGCGGAATGTCATGATTCTGCCATTGCAGGTCATATCAGAGTGGACAAGACCTTGGATGTAGTCCAACGCCATTACTATAGGCCCAAGATGAGCAACAATATGTTGGACTACGTGCAAAGTTGCCTACTTTGTCAACAGAACAAAACTTCTAATCAAGCTCTTTGTAACAGAATTTAACGACGTAGCTAAAAAGGCTGACGAAGTAGGGAATAAGCCAAATTAGCCTAGAATATTCCAAAAGCATCTAAGAAGCTTTTTGGAAAGCTTATTGACTAGTTAACTTGCACCCCAATCAAGTAGCTTCTAGAAGGAAGCTTCTAGAAGCTTCTAGAAGCTTCTAACTAGCTTAGCTTGCATGCCAAGTAGCCGGCTTCTAGAAGGAAGTTTCTTGAGAAGCTTCCTAGTTAACTTGGCTTGCACTCTAAGAAAATGGCTCAAGGAAGCTTCTTGAGAAGCTTCTCAAGGGCCTTGTATGCAACCTATAAATACCAAAGCCGAAGCTCATGCTAAGTATTCAAAGTTTTCTCTCATTCAAGTGTCCCAATGTGAATTTCCATTCTCCTATTTCTCTCCTCGGATTTGGTCTTTTACATTGGTATCAAAGCAAGAATGGGATGGATGGAGTTTATGGACCACCAAATCCACTTCCACCAAACCATTGGGACTTTTGCGTCCAAATACTACCCAAGCATTGTTTCACACAATTCATCACCTCACTTTTTTTATAAGATTTTTTGCATATGATCACCATATCTGAAGAACCCTTGGTGCTTCCGGTTGTATCTTATGGAGAAAGGTGGACGTGTTGTTTCTATGTGTTAATAAATTAGATAGATTGCTAGTGGTGTGATAGAGTAGCAACCATTACAGCAATACCCGATGTTATCCTTGCTATGTAGCAACAAATCAAGCACCTTACTTGATTGTTGGATCAACAAGATCTTCAACAACAAGAGCAGGTGGAGATAATACCAATTCAAGAAGGAGAAGATTGGATCGGATTCCCTAAACCCAAGGTATTTGAAGGCAAGAATCTTTCGAGTGTAGTGGAGAATTTGTGTTTGATTGTGAAAGTTATTTTGAAGCTACCAATCTACAAGACGAGCAAAAACAAATTCTCTTGGCTTTTAGCCAATTGGATGGAGTAGCAAAGCTATAGTGGAGATTCTGAGTGGAGCAAGCTGAACAACAAATTTTTGCACCAATCTTGACATGGGCAAAATTCAAGAGTGCAATAATTAGTTGGTTCCAAGCTATAAATGCCACATGAGCTGCACATGATAAGTTGGCAGAGTTGAAATAGATTGGCTTTGTAAGAAGTTACATCACATAGTTCTAAAACATCATGCAAATTCCAAATATATTGGAAGATGAAGCTTTGGATTGATTTGTGAGGGGCTTGAAGGCGAGAACCAAATTAGAGGTAACCATGTAAGAGCTACAACACTTGAGGAAACTATGCGGTTGGCCAAACATTTTGATTCCTTGGTGGCAACAACTTGGCCTTGACCTTGACCTCCACAGAGCCTACCAATACACTACACATAAGTGGAAGAGCTAGCACCAATAGCAATTGATGCCATTCAACAAAGACCACTTGGCACAACAGATAGAGAGAAACTACGATTAAATGGTGGTTGTTTTTATTGTTGCCAATTGGGGCATAGCATTGTTGAATGTCCACTCAAGAATGGACAACCTCACCAAGTTGCCCAGGTGGAGGTTGTGGAGCAAAATGATCAAGGAAACAAGGAATCCCAATAGGAGATTTTGAGCTGCCTATTAGGAGCTTGATTAGTTCCAATAGGATTGGAGGCTCGACCTATGCAAGTTTGCTTCACTTGCAAGGTACGATATTTAATTGGGGTTGTAGGATTTTGGTTGATTCAAGAAATTCAAAGAATTGTATGTCTATGCAAGTAGCAAAGGAATTGGGTATTCCTATCAAAACAATGATTAGAAGTAGTTTGATGATGGTGGATGGTAGAAAGGGTTCTGCATTCTACACCTTGCATCTTGTTACCTTCAAGATTGAGAAGGAGTATTTGGAGTGTATGAGGTTTGTAGTGGCACCTCTATACTATGATATCATTTTGGGTCTACCTTGGGTTGAACATCATAAGGTTTAATTTGATTGGACCCAATGATAAATTCAAGTACAACACCAAGGTAGGAATTTCTGATTAGGTTGTCTGGCACCTCTAAGTAAGACACCTAAGAATAATCAGTCTCAAGATGAGAAGTTTGTCGAGAAGGTAGCCATAGAGCGAACCTGGAAGGGAGATGAGTCACAAGATAGGAAGTTTGCCAAGAAGGCAACCTAGGAGCAAGCTTGGAAGAGAGATGAGTCCCTAGAAAAGAAATTTGTTAGTAATGCAGCCATAGAGCAAGCTTTGGAGGAAGATAAGTCTGTATTTGTGGTGGGGATCAAGCCTATTGCACAAGAACAATCTATGGAGGGCCAAGAGCCTCATCAAGCAATGGTTGATTGCATACTTAAGGAGTTTGCAGACATGTTTTTGGATGATCTGCCAAAGGGATTACCCTGCGATTGAGGTATGCCCTTCAAGATTGAGTTATTGCCAAGGAGTACTCCAATGAGTAGACCAATCTATTGGCTCTCACCAAAGGAGTTAGAGGAGTTGCAAACAACACTTATAGAGTTGTTAGAGAAGGACTTCATACAACATAGTACCTCTCCTTGGGGAGCACCGCTACTATTTTTCCCAAAGAAGGATGGAGGACTTTGTTTTTGTATTGATTATCGTGGGCTTAATAAGCAAACCGTGAAGAATGCATATCCCTTGCCTCCGATCGATGACTTACTTGATCAACTAAGTGGAGCACGCTACTTTTCCAAGCTGGATCTTTGTAGCGGCTATTGGAAAATTTCTATTGATAGAGAGGATGTGCAAAAGACTACCTTTTGCACAAGGTATGGGCATTTTGAGTGGAGAGTTCTACCTCTCGGACTCATTAATGCTCCAGTAGTCTTCATGGATCAGATGCATCGGGTGTTGGATGGACTATTGGATCGGTCTGTGGTGGTATTCTTGGATGATAATTTAATCTATAGCAAGATAGAGGTAGAACACATGAATCATGTGCAAGAAGTCCTAAGACGACTACGACAATGGAAATTTTATTGCAAGAAGTCAAAGTGTGCCTTTTGGCAGAAGGAGGTTACTTTCTTAAGTCATAAGATCTCATCAGAGGGGATCAAGATGGAAGAGAGAAGATCAAGGCCATTACAAATTGGCCTACCCCAAAGGATGCTACAGAAGCACGGGCATTCAATGGATTGGCCAATTTTTATCGACGGTTCATCCACTATTATGTTCATGTGGTTGCACCATTGAATGACCTCTTAGGAAAGAACTTGAGCTTCCAGTGAACCACCAAGCATGAAGAAGCATTCCAAAGTTAAAGCATATAGTGTCTTCAAGACCCATTCTTCAACCATATGATCCTTAACTACCTTGTGTGGTTGATTTTGATGCTTCTAACTTTGCAATTGGAGTTGTGTTGCAACAAGAATTCTTAGATGGACTACATCCCATTGCCTTTGTGTCTCACCAACTAAATATAGCTGAAAGAAATTACTATGCTGAAGATCAGAAATAGCTTGCAATGGTATATGGCACCAAGGTATGGAGGCATTATCTCTTGGGGAAACAAGTGATCATGCAAATTGATCACAAGCCATTGTTGCAGACCCTACACTTAGAGCACATGAAGAGTCAACATCATCAATGGGAAGAGCAACTCCAATTGTTTGACATCAAACTTGAGTACAAACCAGGTCGGTTCCATGTCATCCTTGATGCTTTGTCACAACGACCTGATTTGAAAGCTCTTCCTCTCATCACGGTGGCAATTATGATGGTTTCAATTGACCCCAAGGTCCATAACAAGTTTTGATCAGCTCTACAACAAGATCCTTTCTTCCAAATGGTACATGGTCATCTGACAACATGCGACAAGGAGTACAACACCTTCTCCTTCAAGAAAGGCCTTCTATTCCATATGGACCAGATCTATGTTCCAACCAAAGGTGATCTTTGACTTGTGTGCCTTCAAGAAGCCCATGATTTACCAATAGCTAGTCACATGGGAGTGGACAAGACCTTGGGCACCCTCCAACGCCAATGGTGGTAGCCTAACATGACACAAGATGTTTGGGACTTTGTCTGATAGTGTGAGAGTTGTCAACGTAACAAGGCCAATAACCAGAAGCTGAGTAAACTCCTTCAGCCACATGGGAGCATGTGAGCTTAGATCTCATCACCTCCTTACCCAAGATACAACAAGGTCACAACAATTGTGGTGTTTGTGGATAAGCTTAGTAAGCAAATCCATTTGGCACCAACGGTTGATATTGTGGATGCTCTAAACTTGGCATAACTCTACTTTGATAATGTCTTCAAAAATCATGGGATGCCACGTGTACTCATCTCCGACCGTGATCCTTGCTTCACCAAAAAGTTTTGGCAAGCACTCTTCTAACTACTTGGCACCAAGCTTGCTTTGTCCACAGCCTATCATCCTCAAACTAATGGACAAACTAAACTTGCAAATCGCACCTTGGAAGATATGCTTAGTGCCTTCGTCAACATTCACCATATCAATTGGGATCAATGTCTTGCAACTGTAGAGTTTGCATACAATAATTCTAAATAGGCAAGCACCGGATTCTCTCCTTTCGTTCTCAATTTTGGTCAAGATCCACTTGTTCCAAATTCTCTTCTTTGACATCCTTTGTCTCAAGTCCCCCATACTTCAACCTTCTTGATCACCATCTCTGAATCCCTCCAACAAGCCAAATCTCACCTCCTTGTTGCTCAAAATTGTCAAAAACAATATGCAGACCATCATCGTCGTGATCTCACCTTTGAAGTTGGTGATAAATTTATGTTATCCTCTATTAATCTACCCCTCACACTTGATACCCAAGTTCCTAAACTTGCCCCTAATTGGAGGACCTTTTGATGTCACCCAAATTGTTTCTCCTGTTGCTTATTGACTTGCTTTGTCTCCTCATATGCGCATCCATCCTATCTTTCATGTTTCCAAGTTGAAACCCTTTGTACTTAATCCCTCTTCTTTCTCCTCTTGAGTCCAACCTCTTCTTCCCCCAATCCCTATTAATGATCATGAGGAGTACGAAGTTGATCGTATCCTTGCACATCGCCACATCCAACAAGGACGCTGCCAACATACGGAGTACAAGGTCCTTTGGAAAAGGTATCCCTTCATGATGCCACATGGGAACCTCTTTCTCACCTCCAAAATGCACAAACGGCCATCCAAGAATTTGAAGCTTCAATGGCAACGAGGACGTCACCAACTAGTGGTGGAGGACTATGTAACAATATGGAGTTTAGCAACATAGCTAGTAAAGCTAACAAAGTAGATAATAAGCCAAATTAACTTAGAATACTCCAAAAGCATCTAAGAAGCTTCTTGGGAAGCTTTCTGACTAGTTACTTGCACCCTAAGCAAGTAGATTCTAGAAGGAAGCTTCTAGAAGCTTCTAACTCGCTTCGCCTGCACGCCAAGTAGACGGCTTCTAGAAGGAAGCTTCTTGAGAAGCTTCCTAGTTAACTTGGCTTGCACTCTAAGAAAGTGGCTCAAGGAAGCTTCTTGAGAAGCTTCTCAAGGGCCTTGTATGCTACCTATTAATACCAAAGCCAAAGCTCATGCTAGGTATTCAAAGTTTTCCCTCATTCAAATGTCCCAATGTGAGTTTCTATTCTCCTATTTTTCTCCTTGGATTTGGTCTTTTACACTCTTACAGGGCTTCTCCAACCTGTCCCCACTCCTACCCAACATTAGGAACAAGTGAGTATGGATCTTGTCTGTGAATTACCCAAGACCACCTTAGGGTTTGACTCCATCGTGGTCTTTGTGGACCGGCTCAACAATATGATTCATGTACGCCCTACCACCAAGGATGTGACCGCTCCACAACTAGCTCAATTATACTTCGATGCAGTCTCCTCTCACCATGGCTTGTCTAGAATACTCATTACCAATAGAGGCACGATGAGTATTCACTAGTTTGTTTTGGCAAACACTCTTTGGTTTCTTCAAAACCAAGTTGGTCATGTCCATAGCTTACCACCCACAAACAGATGGACAAATAGAGGAGGCTAATTGCACGATTGAAGACATGTTACGCGGCTTCACCTTAGAAGAGCAAGAGAGGTAGGACCCCCTACTCCCGTTGGTGGAATTTGTTTACAACAATTCAATGAATGCATCCACCCAGGTCACTCCATTCTTCCTCATATATGGTGAGCATCCCTTCACACCTTCTAGCTTGATGAAGATCCGTCCAGTGACTACCAAGGTCAATGTAGTCAACACATTTGTTTCTAGAATCCAACAAGGTGTGGAGAGTGCCAAGCACAGATTACAGATTGTGCAAAATCAACAGAAGTAGTATGTTGATGCATATTGTAGGCACATGGAGTTCAATGTTGAGGATCAAGTGTGGCTATCAACAACCAAACTCACGTTAGTTGGACCTTGTGAGCTCAGACCTCATTTTGTTAGGCCTTTCTTGATTCTTTGTCAAGTCGGCATTATGGCCTATCACCTTGAGCTACCACCACACATGAAGATCCATCTAAAGTTCCATGTTTCCCTACAATGTAGATATGCTCCTTGATCAGGCCAGGGTCATTCCACACAAGACATTTGACCTTGTCCGGCACTCATTGATGGCACAAAGGAATATGAAGTGGAGCATATTTTCCAAAAATACATGTGTGGCACACGCCATCCGCAGGTGGACTATCTAGTACAGTGGAAAGGTTACCTCCTCTATGAAGCAACCAGAGCCCGCCACCAACTTGACACATGCACCGTTGTTGGTGCAAGCGTTTGAGCAACAACTGCACAACGAGGACATTGCATCTTAAAAGGAGGGAGGTCTGTAATACCAGAGCTAGCCATATGATCTAGATGTGAAATTCAGTTTGGTAACATCTAGAATGATGTTACACATGATGGTCAAAATAGATCAGATAGAAGTATCACCAAAATAGTACTTCTACTAATAGAGCAGAAACCAAAATAGACTTGAAAACCTTAGAACCAATAGCTAGACATGTGATTTAAAGGTGAAAATTGGTTTAGTAACATCTGGAAGGATGTTACACATGATGGACTAAACAGATCAGAAAGAGATATCACCAAAGGGGACTTCTACTAATAGAGTAGGAATCAAAATATGCCTGAATCTTTGAAGGCAATTTCGGAGGCCTAAACAGATGAATTAGGCCTCAAACATGTGCAATTTCCCCCCCCCCAAACAAATGGAAGAGAGTCTGGCATTCCCTCCCCTTGCTTTGTCTCATTGAGAGCTTTCCAATGGTATCTTACCCACGTGATTCTGAGATTCCTACAAGAAGATTCCTTAAAAATTCCCTCTGGTCAAAGCTTGTTTGACCACTAGATAGGATCTAGACCAACATGTCACCCATCCAAGTAAGTAATCCAAGGGTAGATCTTGTTGACATGTCACATATCTATGTGCCCAATCCTATGGTGGAGCTTCCTTGGAGGAGCTCCTCTTTGTTTATATAATAAAGAGAAGGTGTTCCTTTGGTGCATCAAATGTTTGAGTGTGAAATCTGTGTTTTTTTCTCTTCTCTTGTCCTTGGAGTATTACACAAACTTGACCTCAGAGTCAATCTCCTCCCTCATTGGGACCTGAGATACAAGCTAATAGTGAGTACCACTCGAGTAAACCCACTAAGTATTGCACAGCTAACTCCTCTAGAATCCCCATTGAATCCCATCATGACAAAGCAACCACAACTATGACCGCAAACCGCAACCGCAAGTACCCCACCAAGTGCCAACACCAACCGAGTACCACCAAGTGCCAACACCAACCAAGCACCACCAAGTGCCAAAACTAACAGAACACTATTTACTAATGTGACTCTAACTGAGACAACTACACTAGGGGCAAGGGCGACCTGTAACTTGCCATCAAAACATGCACTCTCACGATCTGCAAGTCATCATTTCACGCCTTACCAAAGAAAAACAAAGATAATCTGACTGGTCATCACTGTAGCCTCACTACTGAGAGCACACTAGAGCACTAACACCCAAAATTCAAGGCACCTCACACAAACACTGTGCACAAACAGGAAGTAAAGAATGGAGGAGGTCCAATCACAAGACTGCTAAAAAAACCTCTTCATCTTATAAATCAACATGGGATTGACTCTGCTACCATTTGACATTTGACATAATCGGAGTATCTATCTACTTCATGTGCTACAAGGATCACCAAGGATCGGATCAAAGTTTTTCTTGCCAAAATCTGATGTAACTCCTTCACAAAATAGGGCATAAAATCTGACTTAAATCTGATGTAAATCCCTAAAAATGGCTAACCACTAAATCCTTGACTAACTCTTCACTCAAGCCAAATTGGAAAAATAGGTTTTATCCAGTCTTTAATTCACAAGGATTTGCTTCCAACTCCACCTTCAATTTTTGAGCTCAACTCGTAACAAATTGGTCTTGAGCTCAAACTACCGCTTGAAAATTACTTCTTCCTTTGCTCCAAATTTTGCCAATGCTTCCGCACACACACTCTCTTAGGGAAATCTAAACTACTCAATCAAGACACCATGATCCACCAAGCTTAGAGATACCACCAACACTTGTAGTTCCTGCACCCAATTTCCCCCTCATTCACTTCTCTCATGTAATCAGATCATTTACAACTCAAATCAATCAAACTCAAATCAGTACTTGATTTGATCCGTAACAAGTTTCCAACAACATGGCATTGATTATAGTCAAGCCACATCCACTCTAGCTAAGAGACTTTAGGTGACAATTGCCAGCTTTTTGTCCACTCTAGCCAGGAACTCGAAGGCTCAACATCAGAGAAGTGAGCTCTCTGGAGCTGCACTTCTAGGGTATACTCTTGATTTCAACTTAGGTCTCATCCCAACGGTCCTGCTAACGGTATACCTGACGATGTGAATGGTGCAAGTGATGGTGGGCCCCACCATGAAGTCAGTGCCCTAAATACAAAATCTGACTGTCGGAAAGTAGTCTATGAGTAACTACCAAAATGCCTCTAACTACTATCATTGGAACTCCAATGTCCAAGCAATCTAGATGTGACATTACAAATGGCATGACAACTATGTCAATAGATTTATTAGGGAGTTGAAAGATAAACTCCTTCAACTTGATAGAACACATTTTCTGATATGTAGTAGTGATATTGATCCATATTCCCCATTGAGTGATGATAGGGCAAGCAGGAGGGCATTTTATAATGTCTTAAACTGGTCTGACCGATAAGATGACTTGGAGAAGATGCTTCATTGATCCCAATGAATTGATTGACAAGAGGTATCCCCATCATACTGATTCACAAATATTATGCATTGCATGAGCTAAGCAGGTGATGGTGATGCATCATTGGGAAAGAAGTGTTCTTGAGGTCCTCCTCTCTTGTTTTCTTCATGTATGGTGCACTATATGAGACAAGGAGTACTGATTTAGAATACTTGTCTTTGACTCGGACATTGAAGAGCTCATGGATTGTGTCTTGGACGAGTTGTACAACCAAAATAGAATCACATCTAGAATTTACACAAGTGATGGACCAAATGAAAGGCTTCTGATATACCTCTATGAGAAGAAAGATAGGTGTGGCCACGACTTTATTGTTGAAGAAATCACTAGCCTCACCAAAGATAATTCCCATCTTATTTGTCCCAATGATTGTTATGATGCGTTCCTTGACACCCAAGTAGATGTGGTGAATATGTTTGTAAGTGTTGGTCCTCAACACAATTGGTTTCTTGGTCTAGCATTCCATGAATTCCTTAAACCTTGAATCCCTAAAGATCTCAAGCTGAACATTAAGTCGGATCAGATTGGTGATGAGCTCTAGGTTGAAAGGGTCAATATTTTCCTCCCACTTATGGTCAAAAGACTGCTTAAGTTTGGACTGAATCAATGCATTGCCGACCATGCAGAGGTGAAGATCTATTTCCAAATGCAGATTCATATTTTTGAGACATGTGTTATGGCTGCCACCCTTGGCAACTGGTCATGTACACTTTGGACAAATTAGATCCTCTCTTGCAATGAAATATAGATTTTTTTGATTTCCACTTGACAAGGAGACTCTGGAGCAATGATTTGCATTTGGGCACTTTTGGCATTTGTTTTGTTTTTGTGATTGTTGAGACTAGTACGTACAAGGAATTCGGGAAACTCAAGAGACTACAAATGGCCTTTTTGACGATGGCCATAAATTGGGTGGCTTTACTGACTAGGGAAACTTGGGAACCTAAGATGGTCTTTAGGAAAATGGCTCTATGGCCTTAAATTGGGTGGCCTGCTCAACTACTGTCTCATTTACAAATCAAAATCTGTCATCCAATGCTACAAGGTCTCATTACAAAAGAAAATCAATTCTAATAGAAAAGTATGTTCTCCAATTCTACAAAGTCAAGACCCATTGAACAATGGAATATCAATGGAAGCTACATGCAAACTGTTTGCAAGTAATGTTAAACTCAAATGGCCTTCTTTATGACTGCCTTAAACTAGGTTGCCTTACATGCGACAGTCTTGTTCAAAGAGAAAAATTTGATACTACAAGGTCCCGTTAGAGAAAGACCAATTGAACGATCCCAATGAAAGCTACAACAGCATGTGCTACTATCATTATTCTTTGTGCTAGCCATGGCTACACCTTCCCATGTGGGGTTGGCTAGGGCGGCTTGGGATACACCATGCCCGATGTGTCACCAACACTTTACCTCATAAAGGGTAAAGACCCACGTGGGAAGGATGCACAAGAACTATGATTGGACCACTTGGAATGCTCATGTGAGTCAAGCAACCACATCAACAATAGTGACACTTGGTATTATGCACGCTTCTTCTATCCCTTTGTTGATCATTCTAGGGTACCGATCAAGTTGTGGGAGTGGTTAGCTTCTCAGGCGGGTTGCATTTTGGGGTTATTTGAGGCTAGTTTTCCATGTCCACATCTATTCTATAGGCTACCCCGCACACTCCATGATGAGGCTAGACATGCTTTTCACCTACCACTTGATTATTTGGCACATGATCCCTTGGACAAGTTAGCATGGTTCCTATTCCTCTTACTCCCTTGATGGTGTCTTTGTTACGCTAGAGGGAGACGTGCAAATCATAGAGAGGTGGCTGCTAGATTTCATTGATTCCAAGCGGGGGATTTGGCAACCCTTTAGGAGTACTTTGTTAGGGCTATACGATTTAGGAGACAAGCATCACCACAAGATACCACAAAGTCCACTCAATTACAACGGTGTAGGACATTGGGTTAGGTGGGAGAGTTTGGTAGAGCAGCACAAACGCTACACCCTTTGTCTATAGCAAGTCCTATTGATGAGACTATCTCTTCTCTATGCTCACTACATCCTATAGCAGTAGAGGGACTACCACTAGAGGTCTTAGATTATCAGCCTGAGCAGCCTTTATGTCTTGATAGGTTGCTATTTGCACAAGCATTGTGCACTACTCCTTGCCTTTCCTCAAGAGGCTTGTCAGGGATGGTTTATGAGCACCTTAGAGATTACTTCTAGGAAGATGATCCTTCTAGTGGTTTTACCGAGTTGTTTCAAGTGGCTGCAATAGTAGTGAGAGGAGACATTCCTATGTTTGTTAGTTGGGTGTTAGGTACTAGTCGACTTCTCATAATGGAGAAGGACAAGGGGATTAGATAGATTGCTATTGGAGAGTTCTTTTTGTATTTGGTCAGTCGTACCATTGTCCTTCAGCATCATTCTCACTTTTGACAGCACCTTAGTCCCCATCAGTTTGGAGTAGCTACACCTAGAGGATGTGAGGCTATATCTCTAGGCATTAGAGCACTCCTAGATATCCATCCGGAGTGGGTGATACTATAGGTGGATGTTAAGAACGCTTTTAATAACATCTCACGAGCATCCATCTTTAGAGAACTTAGGGAGGCTGGTGGATCTTTAGCAAGTCTCATTCCTTTTGTGCGGTCTTTTTATGACTCTCTTGCTTCCCTTTACTACCAGCATGGTGGTTCATAGGAAGGAGTCACCGTCTTGGAGTCAGCTGTTGGTACACATCAGGGAGATCCTTGGGGGGGACCTTATTTGCCATGGCTCACTGTAGAGCTCTCTTATCTACTACTTTGGCCATGCTAGGTTGTGTATTTCCCTCCTTGGCAAATGATACACACATCGTAGGCCTTGTAGATCAGATTAGGCAGGCCTTTGACTACTTGACTACCTAGCTACATCTAGTAGGCTTGAGAGTCAAGATGTCAAAGTGTAGGGCTTGGTCCCCTTTAGGTATCCCTCTCCACCTTGAGCTTCCAGAGGGGTGTATCACATCCACAGGTGGACTTTGTGTTCTTGGAGTGCCAGTAGGTTCAGAGGATTTTGTCAGATGCTTCTTAGATGCTACTCTTGCAGAGGATGTTCTTCATGTGAATGACCTTCCATTACTGGGAGACCCGTAGGTGGCATTTGGTATACTCTCTTCCAATATTGCTTGTCAACCATCCTACGTCATCTGTACAGCTCTCCCTTCACCGTCCTTCCTATCACGTCTGAGAGCATTTGATAGGAGGATTATGGGAGTCTTTGGTGATATTATTGGACCGGGGACTTTTGAGTGTGTGACAAGGGATTTGGCACATAGACAGACGCCTCTACCAATCTCATGTAGTGGGGTTGGCTTGCTATCTATGGAGGAGATGACACCTATAGCATTTTTGGGTAGTTGAGCTCTCTTGGCACCCCTACTTTCCTCTTGTTTTGTGGTTGTTGATAGGCCGGTTTTGGAGAGTTATGAGACAGAGGTGGAGGGAGGATCATTTTCTCTCCAGGTGTTATTGCGGCAGACAAGAGATAGTCTATCCTCACAAGCACGAGAGGATTTTCCACCTTTTGCTTCACTATTGTCAGATTGGACTAGAGGTTTACAATCTTCCTTGATGGAGCGACAATGTGAGCATACGCTACATTCTCTCTTAGTCAACTCGTCCATTCCTCATGCTACTAGAGCACGTCTTTGCTCTTGCTCCAACAAGGGTGCAAGCTCTTGGATCCTAGCTCAAATGTGCATTAGGGCATTCTGACTCGCACCAACTACTTTCTCTATAGTGATGAGGTTTTGCCTAGGTTTGGTCCACCCATCTACGTCTTCATTACTCACTTGTGAGTGTGGTTCTACACTAGATGCAACATTGGTCCACATGACACGGTGTCCTTTTGGAAGATAGAGGATAGCTACCCATGATACCATTAGGGACATAGTGTTTGCTATGGCACAAGAGAGTGGATACTTGGCTTGGAAGGAGAGTTCGTATGCTTTGCAGACGTCACGTGTCAGGGCAGACTTATACTTGGTCCGAGATGATCAGGTGACAGTAGTGGATGTAGTGGTTACAGACCCAACCCGGGATACAATTTCAGAGGGAGTGATTACCCATCCCCCTGGATGGGCGGCGAGTGCAGCAGCAGGTTGCAAGGTCTCCAAGTATAAGGGCATGCATTGAGGTCACTCTTTGTTCCTCTAGCCTTGGAGTTATATGGAGCGATGGACACGGCATTTGACACATTTGTCAAGGAGTGCTTGAGAGCTTATCATGTTAGGCACCAGGGGGCACCACTCTCACTCTCATACTTTGTAGCATATTTTAGACAGCATGTGTCCATTGCTCTACAGAGGGCAGTGGCTGGTGCAATCCATAGGGGAGCAATCACATTAGGTGATGTTTCTTTGGATGCTCCAGTTGTGTGTAGACTGTACGACTTGCATAGCTTGGATATCTTAGGTGCGGTAGGGCAGATTTCTCATATAGACTCTATTGGGGCTTAGCCCCATGTTACCTTCTTTGTCTCTCCCTTGTACGGCTTGATGGGGTCTTCCCGTCCTTCGGTTTTCCTACGCGGTCTCCTACTTTTCATATGAAAGCTACATAACAAACCCTTTGCAGATAATGTTAAACAGTACTAAACACCATCTACAGGACTCCGCAGCTCAAACTATTCCCTATCATACAGTAATAAACATCATCTGCAAGACTCCCTTCCCATCGGTGTCACTCAAACTATTCCCGTTTAAATTGTAACAAACACCATCTGCAGGACTCCGCTCCATTGCTTGTCACTCAAACTATTCCCTGTTTTGAGCTACAAAGTATCCTTTGAATAAACCTTTTGCAAAAAATGTTAACCTGTTTGTTATTGGACTCCATTGAATGAAATGACTGAATGACGATAACTGAATCTGCAGTTCTTCCTTTAGACTCTCTTAGAATGAGTGAGTGAGGATAGATTAATGAGATCATTCAGGGTTACAAGATATTTAAGGTTTTTAGTGCGGGCTCATGTCAAATATCCTCCATATATATCAAATATACCCAGAAATGTAAAAGGGTGATTATCCGGCTTCAATGCGAGAAATTAAGAAGATGATCAAAACGCGGAAAGCAGAATTCCGCACTTTGGAATACCTTGTATTAGTTTATTTTCGCGAAACTAATAACCAAATTGGGGCTTAGCCCCATTTTACCCCCTTTGTCTTCTCCTTGTACGGCTGGATGGGTCTTCCAGTCCTTCGTGTTATCACTCGCCCTCGCCTTCTTCCACTAATGACCAAAACATGGTGAAGTTTTATAGATTTCACTCCCTAACAGAGATGAAGTGAGCACCTGTGAAAACATTGTCTTCTCTTTCTCTATACATATGTGATGATACTTTCATAATTGAGTTGCCGGGAACTTTAGCTGAGATTATCCTCTTAGCCTCAATTCTCAGTTGGTGAACTCCAGATGAACTTTCCTAACTATAATCTTTGTGCTTTAATGTTTCTTTATGTAGACAGAGATATGTATATGTAAACATATTGTTACATTTCACAGTGTAAATTTTATCTATGTAATGCGAGACCGTAACATAATGAACTTAATGAGATGTCGTATGGTTTGGTCATTCATAGCGCTATATATGAAGAAATCATTCTATACTTGTTTTAAATTCGATTACCAAGCACATATAATAGTTGGATTAGTGAACTTCCGATTCAATGATGCCAAGAAATGAGTAGATAATCGATTAAAGTAGTCCAACAAGTAACTCAATTAAATTTTCACTTCTAAGCAGCCTTGCAATGGATTGCCAAAAATACTCCGGTAATACATATATCCGACGAGGTTTGCTATGTCTTTAAAGTCACAAGAATGCTTCCATTAGAGACATTGTGAACCTCGTCGTAGGCTGCCCTCGGATCGTTCCTTGCATATTTAAGCCCACAAATGGCGTGTTACTTGAGTGAAAGAATTCAATATTAAAATAAGCTCAAGAGAAGGTCAAGCAAGATTCCATAACTTCAGTCTCTGTGGAATGAAGACGAAATAAGAACAAACTCACCTACGTGTGGTAGTATCTAGTCTGGGGTGCACCCTGGGTCGTCAAGACCTCCACTATAGACCTACGATTACCTACTGATTGTGGACGGACGGACGTCTATAACGACGGCGGCTCCTACAAGCTTTCAAGGTCCAAGGTCCCCGGGAACTAGGACCCACCGGGAATTTTCTGTACGAAGGAAAACCGACAGAACGACCTTCTCTGGTATCCGGTGGGACGCGCCGTCCACGCGCTCCACCGGCTGTCACCCGGTACGCCAAACCACATGATTTTCTTTTCCCTTTTATTCTAATAAATTTATAGGTAATATTAATTTGAAAAATAGTCCGGGAAAAGGGCTACTCGTTTGCAGCCAAGTCTGTTTGACATTCAATTTCATGAAATTCCATCACGAATTCACAAATTACATCAGAATTTCATCAAGTGGTTGGAGGAGTTTGGGAGAGCATGGAGACAAGAGAGGAGAAGGAGAGACTCGGGAGGAAAGATATGTATGTTCTTAGTCCTCTCTAGCATAGAGTATAGCTCACCAAAGGTAAAAGTTTATGAGAGAAAGATACACAAGGATTAGGATTGGATCACATGGAATGTTCTTGTTAGATGAAGTACATATCGACAGTAGTGACATTCGGGATTATGCACACTTCTTCTATTCCTTCGTGGACAGTTCTAAGGATACCGATCACGTCATGGGAATGGTTAGCTTATCGTGCGGGTTACATTTTAAGGTTATTTGAAACTAGTTTTTCATATCCAAATCTATTCCATAGGCTAACACGTACATTTCATGATAAGGCAAGACAGGTTTTTTGCCTACCACTTGATCATTAAACACATGATCCCTTAGACGAGTTAGCGTGGTTCTTATACCTCTTACTCTCTCTATGGTGTCTTAGTTATGCTAGAGAGGGACATGCAGGGCATAAAGAGGTGGTTGCTAGATTTTGTTTATTCCAAGTGGATTGGGCGGCCTTTCAGGAGGAGTCTATTAGGGCTGCATGTCTTAGGAGACAAGTTTTACCACATGATACCACAGAGTCCACTCAATTACGACGGTGTAGGATATTGGATCAAGTGGGAGAGTTTAGTAGAGTACCACAAGCCCTACACTCGTTGTCTAAGTTTAGTCCTATTGATGAGACTATCCTTTCCCTATGCTCACTACATCATATGGCAAGAGAGAGATTACCACTAGAGGTCTTAGATTATTAGCCTTAGGAACCGTTGTGTCTTAATAGATCACTTTTTGCACAATCATTGTGCATTACCCCTTGCCTTTCCTCAAGAGGCTTGTCATGGATGGTATATAAACACCTTAGAGATTGCTTTTGAGTAGATGATCCTTCTAGTGGTTTTATCAAGTTGTTTCAAGTGTCTACAGTAGCAAGAGGAAATATTCTTATGTCTATTAGTCCGATGTTATATGCTAGTCTACTTCACACAATGGAGAAGGACACATTAGACCGATTAGACCAATTGCTATTGGAGAAATCTTTTTTCATTTGGTCAATTGTACCATTGTCCTTCAACATCATTCTCACTTTTGACATCACCTCAGTCCACTTCAATTTGGAGTAGCTACACCTAGAGGATGTGAGGCTATATCTCTAGGCATTAGGGCATTCCTAGATATCCATTTAGAGTAGGTCGTCCTACATGTAGATGTTAAGAATGCTTTTAATAACATCTCACGGCATCCATCTTTAGAGAGCTTAGGGAGGCTAGTGGATCCTTGGCAAGACTTATTCCTTTTGTGTGGTCATTTTATGGCTCTCTTGCTTCCCTTTACTACCAATATGGTCGTTCACAAGAGCAAGTCACCGTCTTGGAGTCAACTGTTGGTACATCAAGGAGATCCTTTAGAGGGACCCTTATTTGCCATGGTTCACTTTAGAGCTCTCCTATATACTACTTTGGCCATGCCAAGTTATATATTTCCTTCCTTGGCAAATAATACACACATCATGTGCCTTGTAGATCAGATTAGGCAGGCCTTTGACTACTTGACTACCGAGCTACATCTAGTAGGCTTGAGAGTGAAGGTGTCAAATTGTAGAGCATAGTCCCCTTTAGGTATCCCTCCCTACCTTGAGTTTCCAAAGAGGTATATCACATCTATAGATGGACTATGTGTTCTTGGAGTGCTAGTAAGATATGAGGATTTTTTCACATGATTTTTAGATGATGCTCTTGTATAGGATGTTTTCCATGTAGATGACCTTTTATTACTAAGAGATCCGTCAGTGGCATTTGGTATACTCTCCTCTAGTATTGCTCATCAACCTACTTCCATCCTCAAGATAGTCCACCTCCTTGTCTTCCCTCCTTGTCTTTCCTATCTCGTATGAGAGCCTTTGATATGAGGATTATGGGAGTCTTTGGTGATATTATTGGACTAGGGACATTTGAGTGTGTGACAAGGGATTTGGTACATACTATGATAGTTCTGCTGATCTTGTGTGGAGGGTTTGGCTTGCTATCTATGGAGTAGATAGCACCTATAGCATTTTTGGGTAGTTGAACTCTCTCGTCACCCCTACTTTCCTCTTATTTTGTGGTTGTTGAAAGGTTGGTTTTGGAGACTTATGTGATAGAGGTGGAGGAGGGATCCTTTTCCGTCCAAATCTTATTGTGGCAAAAGAGAGAAAGTCTATCCCCATGGGCACGAGAGGACTTTCCATCTTTTGCTTCACCATATTCAAATTAGACTAGAGGTTTATAGTCTTCCTTGATGGAGCGACAATGTGAGCATACGCTATATTCTCTCTTAGTTGACTCATCCATTCCTCATGCTACTAGAGCACGTCTTAGCTCTTGCTCCAGCAAAGGTGCAAGCTCTTGGATCCTAGCTCGACCGTGCATTAGGGCATTTTGACTCGCCCTTGCTACTTTCTCTACAATGATGAGGTTTTGCCTAGGTTTGGTCCACCCATCTGCATCTTCATTACTCATTTGTGAGTGTGGTTCTACAGTAGATGCAGCAATTGTCCATATGACACGATGGAGCATAGAGGAGCTACCCATGATGCTATTAGAGACGTAGTGTTTGCTATGGCACGAGAGAGTAGATACTTGGCTTGGAGGGAGTGTTCGTATACTTTGCAGACGACACGGGTCAGGGCAAACGTATACTTGATCCGAGATGATCAAGTGTCAATAGTGGATGTCGTGGTTACAGACCCTATGTGGGATACAATTTCAAAGGGAGTGATTACCCATCCCCTTGAAGGGGCGGCAAGTGTAGAGGCATGTCGTAAGGTCTCCAAGTATAGAGGCATGTTGCAAGGTCACCTCTTTGTTCCTCTAGCCTTAGAGTTATATGGAGCAATGGACATTGTGTTCTACACATTTGTGGGGGAGTGCACAAGAGCTTATCATATTATGTGCAAGGGGTACCTCTCTCATTCTTATACTTTGTAATATATTTTAGAATGTGAGTGTCCAGTGCTCTACATAGTGTACTGGTTGGTGTAATCCATAGGAGAGCAATTGCACTAGATGATGTCTCTATGAACTTGTATAGCCCGGATATTTTAGTGGCAATAGGCAGATTTCTCATATCTACTCTATTGGGGCTAAGCACCATTTTACCTATTTTGTCTCACCCTTGTATGCCTTGATGGGGTCTTCACATCCTTCATGTTTTCTGCATGGTCGCCCTTTCAAAAAAAATTCATGAAATTCGAAACTTGAACACATGGGGAGTTCACCAGAATCTTTATTCAAATGCGAGTATGAATGGGTAAAGCGAAATTGCAATGTAAAGGGATGCTCACCAGAATTTGTGTTCAACTCCGAGTATGACTGGATACTTCAATGCAGTGCGTTTGGTACGAAGAGGATCTTGTACAGTTGATTGTTGGCTTATCGTTGTTCGTAGGTTGTTTGATTATGAGAGATGGGGTTATTTACCTTAAGATTGCTTGAATCAAGATCTTCTGTTCCTGTAGATGTTTACGCCAGCGCTTTCCTGCATCAGACTCTGCTGTTGGAGTGTCAATGACATTCCTGTCTTTCAGACTTGATGAAACCTTCAGCGATTTGAAGTTCAATCAGACGTATGGCATGGACGCTTTCCATCACCTACGAGGACAGAATGGGCGGCTTGCTGCTATGCAGCTACTATTACCGTACACTCGTGTCCATAGAGCTTTAGACACATGTTACTCCATTTTGATCCCGTCTAAAGTCTGAATGAAAAATCTGCAGTGGACTTAGTCTTTCAAGCATATGTTGCGGTGGATGGTGTCCCGTTCCGAGGTCAAACTGCACGTAGTCCCCTTATCATTGTTCTGATTTGAATCTTAGGATCTCGGACTAGCATGGATGAAGGTGGCGATGAGAGTCTAGATGAAAGTTCTCTGTCTGTTCACGGCGCAGTTCCTCAGATTTCAAGCTAAAGTTGCTCCTTTCCAAGGTCTCAACTGCTCTAAAATGAAAGCATGGTTCTTCCATGTCGTACCACTTCCAAGTATGAATAATGGAGACCCGAGTCTGATGCGGATAGACCTTCGGTCTGTATGGAGAGAGGGGGAGCAGCTTTCAAATTTCAATCTAACGACTTAAACCATTCCCGCTTCCACTTAGTCTAACGTTATCGTTAGCATTTGATCTCTGGGGAATAGCAGGAAGTGGGAGAGGATCCCTCTAAACTTGTACGAAAACTTGTGTATCTGTAAATATGTTTGAAAATCAAGTTGAATTTGGAAACCTTTTAACTGACTGTCCGATTCGATTGTTGGTTCTCGATCCTTCAAGTCCTTTCAAAATTAGAGCACGGGTCGAGAGGAAGCCAACAATGTAGCTGGATGGATCGGCAATCATATAACGACAAGCACCTAGCTAATACTGTGTAGAGAGTGAATAGGCCAGCTCGTTGTGCATGCGTGATGAGCAAAACATAAATGCAAATTACTTTGGACCCGTTGGTAGCCAATTCCAAGGACCTGGCTGGATTTTGCCGGATTTTGCCGAAGGCGTGGTACGTGCCACTGGAGCTCAGGATTCTCGGCGAGATCCTTCAACAAATGTTAGTTTGAGTACGGTGAAAAGTAGGGGACAAGCGAGACAGCTCAATTTTTCCTCTCAACAGAACTGAAATTCTCCCATCTTTGACAAAGTTTTTCGATTCAAACGATTCGTCGACAAAGTCTGTTACAAAAAAGAATTCTCCACCCCGTATATAAGCATTCACAAGCACAGTGGATTTCAGCTATCATCGAGCTTTCCGAGCTTCAAACTACTCACAATAATCCATGGATGGTGAGAGAAATCGGCTGGCTCGAAATTGATTGATTTTCACGAACCATAACTGACCAATTTGACATGCAGACGTGCTAGAGGACGACAGCTCGATTTTGAATGAAATCGTGGAATCCATCCAATTGGTGGAACGGAGATCAGAGTGCATTCGATTTTACAGAAAATGAATTGATTTCGCCGTTTGGCACTAGGACTTGGTAGCAAATGAGGGCTATCTCAATCGTTGTCAGGGGGATGAAATGAATCTCGCTCGTCATTTGCGATGACTCTTAAGTTTTAGCGTTCCAGATCGGAACGTTTCAATCGTTAGGAGTTAAGATTATGAGCACAACTTATCGAGATGATTTTTTATGATCGACATTGTAAGGGTCCAAGTGAATTATCTGCCGGGTGTTTTGCCCATTTCGACCAAATAGAAATAGTTCCATTAGTCGTCTATCTATCGCCAAAAAAATGTCCGAAATGAAGTGTTATTTGGACATCTAAAATTCGATGATGTGGATGGTTTCGACATGATCTGTCGCCAGGAATTCTCACTTCAAATGACTTGTTCAATGGACAGAGCAAATTCGACAATGTCGATGGTTTCATATGATTGGCCGGATCAGATCATGCTGTCACTCTGTGGCTATGGTTATAGATTGATGGGTTATTGTTTGAGGAGAGTTTCAATCTGGTTTTCTGGTACAATGCATCAGTGTCGCATCTCAGACGATACAGTACTCCACTTACTAAAAAGTAGAGCGATTTCAGATTCAATTAATTATAGAAGAACTAGAGTACTACAGTGAGTTCAATTTGTTCTATTCATTAGGAGGAAATCCTAGAATGTGGAAGGGGAAGTTATCTGCAGCATTAACCCATAAATGTGGTTTATTAGTCTATGTTTATTGAACCGCATTCTGTTCTTGCCATATCCTTATCCTTGGATGATACTTTTGCTCTTAAAGGTGGCTACCAATGCGAAGTAACCTAAATAAGCGAAGGGCAGAAAACAACATGATGTAAGGTGGAACACAAGTCTTAGGTAGGACCTGCAATCGCCTACTGCACGACAGCAGATAAGAGAAATTGACTTTGCTGTTGTCATGAGAAGCAAATTGACCTCGACCCGTACTGGAAGTTCAAACTTCTTCTCAGAACCCTTGTTTTATCGGGTTTTCAGTATTGCTTTCCTGACAGTGCCCTTTGCCTTCTGCCAGTGTCATTTTCATTTCCAGACTGATCTAGACATCATCATAACTTCATTTCCCTGCGTTCTCAACTTCCTTTCCCTGCGTTCTCAACTTCCTTGCATTCTTTGATCTCCGTAATTTTCTCCAACGTGATAATAGAATCACACCATGGCAAAAATTGACAATCCAAATGGGTGGTCTTGAAGTAGCTATCATGAGGGTTTTTGAGAAGCCTGACTTATTGAGGCTTGCGAAAATTGCGTCAAAACCGTTTACATCCATTGTGCTAGAATTGTTGATTTAAAAGGGCTAAAATGTGAATAGCTGAAAGTGTGAACTTTTATAGAATATAACAGAATATACAGTAGAATCTCGTAGACTTATGTTCTCCTAATGTAGCGCAGGTGGAAGCAATTTGGTATGCTCTTACACTAACAACGAAAGTCTCCTTCAAACTGGCTTTGACATGACACCTAACAAACGTTTGGTTTCGTTTTCGTGTACACCGATGTGTGCATAGTTGATAGACAATTAATACTCGAATTCAGAGTGTACGTATTTACAGCGTGGCATGGAGACAACCAAATCCTTTCAGATACGCCTCGTGGTACGCCTCGTGACAGTTGCGTTCATGCCATCCTTCATCGTCAAGAGGGCTGCCATTGTGTATTTGACTTGATGTCCCGGAACAAGCTCGAACTTGAAGAAGCGACATAACGCAGCCATTACTTTCTTCACTTGCAGATAAGCTGCATCCTTCCCCAAGCGTGGTCGAGCCTGCAAATGAAATACAGATCAAATAAACACTTGGACTTGCGATCTTTTCCCTTGCTTCTTGAATGGGATGTAAAGGTGTTTATCTTTCGCTTTCTTGATCAAAATAATGAATATCCTGCAAAAACTCATGCACATCGGAAGGCAGTTTGATGATGCGTACAAATTGTACCTGGAAAGTAGTGAACTTGAATGGCGACTCGGCCACGAAAACTCCTTGGTCGTTTAGCCACCGCTCTGGTTCGAACACCAGAGCATCAGAACCCCATAAGCATTCTAACCGGCCCATGGCATAAGGAATGACTGCTATCAGGTCTCCTTTCCGAACTTTATGCCCACTGGGAAGGATATCGTGTTCTAGTACTCCTTTCACGACCTGGTTCATCGTCGTTATAAGTCATCAATTTGCTGCAGAGCACCGAGCAACAGGTTTAATCTAAGATTGCAAACCACCTGCGACGTAGCTGGAGTGATCGACACTTTTGACATCGCCCTGGCTATAGAATGAGTTTCTGTGACCATGGCTATTTCATATAAAAATGTTGACAGCGCGCCTGTTTTGTTAGGGCGTTTGATTTGCCTTTGAATTACCTGTGGAACTACTGGATACAGGCGGATTGTCTCCGTAATTGCAGCATGAAGGTACTGGAAGTTGGAATTAGTACTTGTAACTTCTTCAAATGTCAGGAGCTCCGTGAATTGTTGGATTTGCGTGTTGAAAGCGGATTCCGGGTAAACAGTCTGCAGGGTCTTGAAGGGTTAGAATATATATATATATATATATATATATATATATATATATATGGCATACGAGAGCACGATGCTATTCCCGGGAACGGGTTATCTCGATTTCACTAAATGCTAATGATTTGATAAATGATATTTACATGATTCATAATGTTAAAAAAATGATAAAATTATAAGATGAACGCATCGAAATGAACGGTACATGCCGCATATAATTGAAAATAGCATATATGTCTACCATTCTAAAAAAAAATGTGAAATCAAAAAGTAATAGAAAATTGCAAGTAATAAAAAATGTTATATAAATCACTCGTCCAATGATTAAAATAAAAAACGTGGAATAATAACAATGGAGACAAGGAATAGAAAACATTTTAAAAGCAATGTAAAATCAAAAACAACGAACTGCAAGTAATAGAAAACGTTATATAAATCACCCGCCCAGATACATCGCGTGAACGATAAAAATGACAAACGTGGAATATGGAGACAAGTAATAGAAAACTTGATATAAATCGCCCGGCAGGAAACAGTGCATGAACGATAAAGAAAAGAAAAACGTGGGCTGGAGTAGTAACACCGATACGCGAGAGAGGTCGAGCTAGGAATCAATCAAAGAGCGAAAGAAATACTAAGGAATGAAATAGAAAACTATTAGGGAGTGAAATAGCGAGCGAATGGAAGAGTGGAGCAATCCGAGACCTTTTGGATAGTGTGGTTACAAAAACAGATCGAAATGTAATGGGGTAACGAGAGCGAAACGAAAGAGAACAGGATACGCTAAGGACTATGAGTCTAGAGACACTACCCTGCCAAGGGAAGTAGAGGACGGCCATAGGGTCTGAGGGAGGCAGAGTGTGGCGGCCATAGTAAATAGTTTACCATCCATAGACTGATTGACAAACTGGGAGGGCAAATCGCACTATTGAGGACATGCTTTGGGGTTTTATTTTGGTTGAGCAAGAAAGTTGTGACACCTTACTCCCATTGGTAAAATTTACTTATAACAATTAAGTTAATATCTCTACACAAATCACATTGTTCTTCCTCATGTATGGAGAGCATCTTTTCACACATTCAAGTTTGATGAAGGTCTGTATGGTGGATACCAAGGTTGACACGATCAACACCTTTGTTTCTAGCATCCAACAAGATGTAGAGCACGCCAAGCACAAGTTGCAGATTGGCCAAAATTGGCAAAAGCAATATGCGGATGCACACCGCCAACACATGGAGCCCAATGTGAGATATCAAGTTTGGTTGTCAACCACCAACCTCAAGTTAATTGGTCCTCATAAGCTCAGACCTCATTTTATTGGACCTTTCTCCATCCTTTGTTGCATCGATGTTGTGGCCTATCACCTCAAGCTACCGTCACATATGAAGATCCTCCCAATGTTTCATGTTTCCTTATTTTGCCGATATGCTTCCCAGCCACCTCACTTCTCTTCCATCCAAGAAAGTTGACCTTGTCCAACCTTTGTTGATGAGGCGGAGGAATATGAGGTTGAACACATTCTCTATAAATGTACTCACCATATGTGTGTAGAATATCTGGTCCATTGGAAAGGGTACCCATTGTATGAGGTAACATTGGAGCCAGCAGCCAACTTGACCAACGCACCAGTGTTAGTTCAATCTTTTGAGCAATAACTTTGCAACAAGGACGTTGCATTTTAAAAGGGGGGAGATATGTAATACAAGTAGCTAGACATATTATCTTGAGGTTAAAATTGGCTTGGTAATATCTAGAAGGATGTTGTGTACAATTTTCTAGATAGATCAGATAGAGATATCACCAAAAGAGTACGTCTACTCATATGATAGAAATCAAAAATAACCTAAAAATTTTAGAGTTAGTTTTAGAGGCCTAAACTGATGAATTAGGCCTCAAAATGAAAAGATTCTCCCTCCTCATGGAAAAAAATCTTGCCTTCTCCCCCTATGATTCATCTCATCAAGAGCTTTCCAATGGTACCCCACCCATATGATTTTGAGCTCCCAACAAGAAGATTCCCTAAAGATTTCCTTCAATCAAACCCATTTGACCAACTAGATAGAACAAGAAACTGACATCTCAACCATCTAAACAATTAATACAAGGATGGAGCTTGTAGATAGTTCACCAATCCATGTATTTGATCCAAGGGTGGAGCTTCCTTTGAGGAGATCCTCTTTGCTATATAATAAAGAGAAAGTGCACCTCTAGGGCATTGGAGCATTGAATGTGAAACTTGTGTTTTCTCTGTTATATTTCTCTTGGAGAGTTCTCTTGTCCTTAGAGTATTACACCTATCCAATTAGAGTAAGTTTACATACTTGGATATCAAGTGGGAGGGGTAAGTTACGAGACAAGAACATGACCTTATCACTGATTTGAAAGGTGAGATCACAATGATGGTGGTTTGCATATTGTTTTTGACAATTTTGAGCAACAAGGAGCTTAGATTTTGCTTGTTGGAAGGATTGGGATATGGTGGTCAAGAAGGTAGGAATATGAGGGATGTGAGATGGAAGAGAAGCAAGAAGGGAATCTAAAATAATTAGATCTTGGCCAAAATTAAGGAAGAAAGGAGAGAATTCGGTGTTTGCTTCTTTGGAATTATTGTATATAAAATTTGCAATTGCCAAACATTCATCCCAATTGGTATGGTGTCTGTTGATGAAGGCACAAATTCTATCCTCCATAATGAAATTTGCATATTTAGTTTGTCCATCAGTTTGAGATGATAGGTTGTGTACAAAGTAAGCTTGGTGCCAAGTATTTGGAAGAGTGCTTGCCAAAAACATTTCTAGTGAACTGAAGATCATAGTCAAAGATGAGTACACAAGGTATCCATGATGCTTGAAGACAATTTTGAAGTAGATCTATGCTAATGTTGGAGTATCCATAATATCAAAAGTTGACGCCAAATGGATTTTCTTACTAAGCTTATCCATAAACACCATGATTGTCTTGTGCAAGGAGGTGATGAGATCTAAGCTCATGTGTTCTCATCAAGTAGATGGAATGGGGAGTGGTTGAAAGATTCCGCTTAGTTTTGGTTGATGGCCTTGTTGCATTGGAAGTTGTCACACAATCAAACAAACTTCCAAACATCTCTTGCCATGTTGGGCCACCACCATTTGCATTGGAGGGTACACAAGGTCTTATCCACATCCATGTGTCCAACAATTGGTAAGTCATGGGCTTCTTGAAGATGCACCAGTCAAAGATCACCCTTGGTTGGAATATAGATTTGGTTCTCACAAAATAGAAGACATCCCTTGAAGGAGAAGGTGTTGTACTTCTTGTCGCATGTTACAAGATGACCTTGTACCATCTAAAAGAAGTGATCTTGTTATAGAGCTTTCCTAAATTCAATTTGGATTTTGGAGTTGATTGATATTGTCATAATTACCGTTGTGATGAGAGGAAGAGACTTCAAATAAAGTCATTGTGATAGGCCATCGGGGATGACATGGAATAGACCAAGTTTGTACTCAAGTTTGAAATCAACCAATTATAATTGTTCCTCCCATTATTGATATCAACTCTTCACATGTTCCATATGTAATGGTTGCAACAAGGGTTTGTGATCGGTTCATATGATCACTTGTTCTCCCAAGAGATAATGTCTCCAAACCTTGATAACATATACCATTGCTATTTGTTTTCTATCTTGAATAGAGTAATTCCTTTTTGTGGTGTTTAGTCAACAAGATACAAACGCGGTGGGATTTAATCCATCTGGAAATTCTTGTTGTAACATGGCTCCAATGGCAAAGTTAGAAGCATCAAAATCAACCACACAAGGTAGTTGATGGTTATATAGTTGAAGAATGGGTCTTGAAGACACCATATGTGTCAACTTCTAGAATGCTTTTTCATGCTTGGTGGTCCACTAAAATTTTGAGTTCTTGCCCAAGAGGTCAGTCAATGGTGTTGCTACATGAGCATAGTAGTGGATGAACCATGGAAAAAACTTTCCAATCCATTAAATGCTTGCACATCTATGACATCCTTTAGAGTATGCCAATCAATAATAGCTTTGAGTTTCTCCTCTTCCATCTTGACACCCCTTTGATAAGATCTTGTGACCCAACAAGATAACTTCCTTTTGCTAAAAGGTACACTTGGACTTCTTGGACTTCTTGCAATAGAACTTCCATTGACATGGTCATCTCATGACTTCTCACACGTGATTTATGAGTTCTACCTCTATCTTGCTATAGATTAAGATATCATCCAAGAACACCATCATGTACCAATCCAATAGTCCATCCATCACCTAATGCATCTAATCCATGAGGATTTTTAGAGCATTAGTGAGGCCAAAAGGTAGAACTCTCCACTCAAAGTGCATATACCTTGTGCAAAAGGTAATCTTTTGTACATTCTCTCTATCAATTGGAATTTGTCAAGAGTTGCTTTGGAAATCCAACTTGGAAAAGTATCATGTACCACTCAATTGATTGAGTAAGTCATCAATTCAAGGCAAGTGATATGCATTTTTCACTATTTGTTTATTGAGGTCACAATAATCAATATAGAAGCAAAGTCTTCCATCTTTCTTCGGAACAAATAGTGTCGATGCTCCCCAAGGAGACGTATTATGTTGTATGAAATCCTTCTCCAACAACTCTATCAATATTATTTAGATCTCATCCAACTCCTTTGGCAAGAGCTCATAGATTAGTCTGGATTTCTTCTTAGCAACAACTCAATCTTGGAGTGCATACTACCATCGGAGTGTAATTCCTTTGGCAAATCATCCAAAAATACATTTAAAAACTCTCAAATTATTTGATCAATCATTTCTTGATGAGGCTTCTAGCACTCCTTAGATTCTCCATGTACATTTGGCTTGATCCACACTACAAAAATAGACTTACCTTCCTCTAAAGCTTACTCTATGGTTGTTTCATTGATAAACTTCCCATCTTGGGACTTATCTTCTTTCAAAACTTTCTCTATGGCTACTTTCTTGATAAAATTCCTAATCTTGGGCTAACTGTTCTTATGTCTTACTCAAAGATGCCAACAAACCTAATCAAAATTCATACCTTGGTGTTGTACTTGAATTTGTCATTGAATCCAATCAAATTGAAACTTATGATGTTCAAGCCAAGGCAAAACTAAAATGGCATCATAATGTAGATGTGCCACTATAAACCTCATACACTCCAAATACTCCATCTCAATCCTGAATGTAACAAGATGTGAAGTACAAAATGCAAAACCGTTTCTACCATCCGCCATCATCAATTTGCTTCCAATTATTGGCTTGATAGTAATACTAATTTCTTTGCTAATTGCATAGATATATAATTCTTTGAACTTCCAAAATCCTACAACCATGATCAAATATCATACCTTGCAAGTGAGACAAACTTGTGTAGTTCAAGCCTTCAATCCCATTGGAACTAATCAGATTCTTAGTAGGTGGTTCAAAATCTCCTAATGGGATTCCTTGTTTCCTTTATCATTCTACTTCACAATTTCCATTTGTATAATTTGCTCTACAAACCCCTTCTAGGCAATTTGTCCAGGTTGCACACCCTTGATGGACATTCAACAATATGATATTCAATTTGGTTACAATAAAAACTACCACCTTTTTATTATAATTTTTTCTTTATTTGTAGTGCCAAGTGATCTCCATTGATGTCGGCTCTTCCGTTTGTGTGTAGTGTATTGGTAGGTTCTATGAAGGTCAAGGTCAAGACCAAGCTATTGCAACCAATGAATCAAAGCATTTAGCCAACTACATGGCTTCCTCAAAGTGTTTTGGCTCTTGCATAGTCACTTCCAATCTGGTTCATGACTTCAAGCCCCTTGCAAGTTAATCTAGAGCTTCACCATTCAATATATCTAAAATTTGCATAATGGTGTTCTGGATTGCATGATATAGCTTCTTACAGAACCAATCTGCTTCAACTCTGTCAACTTATCTTGTGCAGCTCGTATGACATTTATCACTTGGAATTGCCTAATTATTGTACTCTTGAGTTCTTTCCATATTAAGATTGGTACAACAAACTATACTTCAACTCGCTCCACTTGTAATTGTCACCATAGTTTCAACACTCTATTCAATTAGCTTGAAACTAAAAAAATGTATTTTATTCATCTTTAAGATTTATAATATCAAAATAACATTCACAATCAAATAAAAAATTATCCATTGTGCCCAAGAGATTCTTGCCATCAAAAACCTTAGGTTTTGGAAATTGGATTTGCTCTTCTCGTTCTCAAAATGGTGCTCTCTCTATGTATTCTTATTGTTGATGGTCTCATTCACCCAACAATTGAGTAAGTTGCTTGATTTATTGTTGCATAGTAATGATAACCTCAGGCATTGCCACCATGGCTAATACTCACACTACCCTCAATTTATCTAAATTAACACATAGATACATCACATCCACCATTCTCCATAAGTCACAATCGGAAGTACCAAGGGTTCCTCAAATAAGGTGATCATATTTAGAAAATTTTGCCTAAACCGTGAGGTGATGAACTATGTGGAATGATGTTTGGGTAGTACACTAACACAAAAATCCCAATGGTTTGGCAGAAATGGATTTGGAGGTCCATAAATGTCATCCATCTCATTCTTACTCTAATACAAATGTAAATGATTGAGACTGAGGAGAGAAATAGGAAAATGGAAGATCACATTGGGAAATTTAAATAAATGAAAAATCTAAATGCCTAGCATGAGCTTTGGCTTTGGTATTTATAGGGACCATACAAGGCTCTTTAGAAGCTATTTTCTTGGAGTGCAAGCCAAGTTAACCAAGAAGCTTCCCTTTAGAAACCATTTATTTGGCATGTAAGCTAAGCTAGTTGGAAGTTTCCAAGAAGCTTCATTCTAGAAGCTATTCACTTGGAGTGCAAGTTAAGCTAGTTGAGAAACTTTCCAAGAAGCTTCTTCCTAGAAGTCACTACTTGGCATGCATGTTACCCAATACTTGGAAGGTACTAAGTAACTTCTTAGATACTTCTAGAGTATTCTAGGCTACTTTGGCCCTATTTGCTACTTTTTTAGTCTTCACTAACTCATTGGTCAACTCCATATTGTTATAGGTGGGCAAAGATCAAGAGACCAGGTGCTATCAAGCTCCATCATTAATTGTATGTTAACAATCTATACCATATAAAGGGTGAACTAGTTATGGATCAAGTACATCTATGATATAACCATTGTACATGAGGAACCACCATGAGAGGAGGAATCAAACATGCTATATGCCATCCTCTCAAATAACTATCATACATCAACATAGGAGCAGCTCCACCAGAAGTGCCGTACACCGTAAGCCTGCATGTATGAGTGCCAAACTTTGGGAGTGCTATAATGCCATCAATGTTTGGGAAATGACTTGGCGCACAATTGCAAATATGATCCTTCAAACAACACCATCACATCCTTCCAACACCAAGACTTTAGAAAGCAAAACCTCATGCACTCTCAAGATAGTGTGGCTTGTAGTAACATCAAGTGTCATTGATGTTGATCTACTATAGATATACATAATCACCTAGATGAAACCGATGAATCAAGGATCTATCACCTCCTCCTAAATGGTAGCATAGCGTAAGGTTTTCCTATGTTGAAAAATTACCAATTTCTCAAAGGCTATTGGCATCACTCTCTAAAGGATCTCTACCCATTGAGAACATACGCTCACCCATAGGTCATCCAAGTCCAAAACTATAGTAGTATCTCAAAGAATAGCTGCAATTAGATTTGGATCTCATCCATAGAGTAGAAAGTAAGGAGAAAATGAGGCTAAGGAAGTTTGCCAATTGAACCAAATATCCATGGCCAACCAAGGTAACTAGAGATCCCAATTTCCCAAGTGACCTCTCTACAAACCATACTTCCGTAATCCTCTCTTCATCATCTGTACCATTCTCTCTACTAAGCTATTTGTCTCAAGGTGATCAGGGAGGTAGTATGATTCTCAATCCGAGCCTTCTCACACAAGACCTAAACTCTCCCAAGAACTCTCTACCTTGATCACAAAACCTCAACTGGTGTGCCAAAATGACTAAGAACCCAATCCAATAATGAGTAAGCCGTCCTTTCACTAAACTTGTCAAGAAGTGACACCGACTTAATCCACTTGGAGAAATGCTCCACCATAACCAAAACATACTGATGATGTCTCATAGTCAATGGCAAAGGTCCAGTAAGTCCAAACTCCAATGGTAACCCAACCTCATAATAGGTAATGGGTGTAATTGTGGCATAGGAGCATTAAATGATGTTTTAACTTGGTCACAAACCACACATTTGACAACAAATTGTTATATACAATATATATTGATCAAATCATTGATCAATATATATCAAAAAATCATTGATCTATATACCACACCACACTACCAAAAATGATTCTAGAATAAGCTATATGTATGTTTTACTCCAAAATGTCTTAGTTCCTCATGAGCATGATGGACCAATTGTATTCTTTGAGATGGAAGTGGTATTACTCACACCCTACCATCCTCCCATACACTAACAAGGTGTTTGTCTTCCAATCTAGACCACTTGGCTTAGTGAAGAACACGGTCTCTCTCTCCTTGGTCCCAATTGTGCCACCCACAACACCAAGGTGAAGATAATCCATCACTAAGACATCATCATGAATGTCTTGTTAAGTTGTACCACTATCTCCACTCTCTAGATCTTTTATCTTAACAACTCCCTCTTTTAGGCACCAAGAGAGATACCACCAAAGTCTTAGAAATGTAGATGCATGCCAACTTGGCACTATCTCTTCATCTGCCTCACCATGCCAACATGCTCCAATCTGATCTGCTAGTTGGGACATAGTTTTCTACTCAACCCGTCTTTATCACAATTCACCACTCTAGGTCTATGAATAACCATGAAATCATACTCTTGTAAAATCAAAGCATTGTGCAAGCTTCCTTGAAAGCTTGTCAAACTCCATCAACCGCTTCAGTGGTTGATGATTAGTGATTAGAGTATAAGGGTTACCAAATAAGTAACATCAAAATATACTATTGCCCATACTATTGCCCAACACTCTCTTTCATATGAACTATATGGTCCCTCCATTGAACTTTTGGAGCAACTAGCATAGACCACCACAAACTCCTTCCCCTCATCATTATCTTGGGTGAGCATTACTCCAAGCTCCAACATACTCCAATTAGTGTGAACCTTGAATGGTTGTCCTCCAATCAGTCTCCTAAGAATTGGAGCAGATGTCAATCTCTCCTTGAGCTCTATAAAAGCTCTCTCTACTCATGTCTCCAATGCCACTCCTATGTAAGTTGGTGAATTTCATCAAGGCCTTGGCAATGACACTAAATCCTCTAACATAGCAGCGATAAAAATTCATCAAACTAATGAATGTTTACACTCTACTCACATCCATAGATTGAGGAATATGTGCAATAGCCTCCACTTTGGTTTCCTTACCACCAAGTCCTCCATGGTATATAGTGTGACCCAAATACTCAACTTGCTTGTGGAAGAATCTACACTTCCTAAGATGTAATTTGAGTCCAAGAGATATCAATCTCTCAAACACCTCCAATAAATGTCTCTCATGATCCTCCATAGTAGTGTTATAGACCAAAATGTCATCAATATAGCACCAAGTAAAATCTAATCCTGCTAGGATCTTGTCCATGATCCTTTGGAACTCAACATGAGTATTCTTTAACCCAAAATGTTATCTTGGACTTATCTTCCTCCTTGATCTGCAATTGATGATATCTTGCTCAAAGATCCAAAATATGAAGACCTTTGCATGCCCAATTGCATCAAAGATCTCCTCCAATGTAGGCATGGCATACCAATCAGCCCTAGTCTATCAATTGAGAGGATGGTAATCTCCACACATCTACCTATCTATGCAGTTGCCATGCATATCTTTCTTGGTTGGCATCACAATAGTTAATGCATACTCTTTGTGTGAAATCTCCACCAAACCAACCTCAAACCAACAAAAATATATACCTCAAAAAGATCTCTACTTTGGCTCTAAATCAATGCTCTCTCCATGTCAATATATCAATAGGGACGTTAAAAATTTATTATATCTCTAGTAAACTCAATCCAAATACCAAGTCCTTTCAAAGTACCTAAATCCTTCATATTGAAGGTAAAACAACTCATGTAGTTTCTCAAGAACCTCCAAACTCTCCACCTTTCTCCTCCTATAAGCTTGGGTCCAAGATTTGGCTCTCAAGTATCCTTTGTAACTGATGTAGGAGTGGAAGACGTACTAATTGGTTACTAAAATGGGCCCTTGGGAGCAGTAGTGTTATGCCCCCAACCACTAGAGGTCCCAATCTCAATGTGAAAAACTCTCTCTAATTTGGCTGCAAGCTCCATACATCTTCTAGTTGCATCCCATATAGACCAAGGGTGTAACCCAATTAGACCACGCTCAACAAGATGGATTCCAAGTAGACCACTATCACAATAAACCATTGTTTGTGTCCCAAGAATACCTTACCCACTTGGTCCATTACCCCCAACATGTGCCTAAATTTTCTCGATAACATAGAGCTTACATGTGTCCAAGAGGTGATGCCTATCAAACGCATTCTACATTAATCTACCAAGCCAAGGCTCACAGTCCAAGTCAAACAATTTAGGTCCATAGCTTAACCTAACACCTAATATCTAGATGTCTCTAACAGTACTATAACAATATGGAAACCCATCACCCGCTCCCTTTCATCAACGTTAGGCTTCACCAATTGCTGTAATTATGTGTCCCAAACAAGTCCAAGATCTCCTTCTTGAAAAACGTGAGAGCTTTGGAAACTCATAAGTGTGGGTAAAGTAGTTGTCACACCATTTGTAGCATCACATCTTGACTGCTAAGACATTAGAGTAGCAATGATAGTAGTTAGAGATATTATGGCAGTTACTCATAGACTACTTTCCAACGGTCAGATTTCATGTTTGGGTACTGAAAACATGGTGGAACCCACTGTCACTTACACCATTTGCACCATTGGGTGTGCCATCAGCAGACCGTTGGGGTGAGACTTAGGTCAAAATCAAGAGTATACCTTGGAAGTGCAACTCCATAGAGCTCAATTCTTTGATGTTGAGCCTTCAAGTTCTTGGCTATGGTGGACAGAGGCTGGCAAGCATCACTTGGATCCTCTTAGCTAGAGTGAGTATAGCTTGATTGTAATCAATGTCCAATTGTTTGCTGATTATGGAATGACAGATCAAGTATTGATCTAATTGAGTGTGTTTTGAGTTGTGTAAACAAATTGATTATATCAAAGAAGTGAAAGTCAAGGGGAAATTGAGTGCAAGAATTGAAAGTGGTTTTGGTATCTCTAAGCTTGGTGGATTGTATTATCTTGATAGTAATTTTGATTTCCTTGGGAGTGATTGTGTACGGAAGTTTTTTTGAAATGAAATTTTGAGCAAAGAGAAGCAATTTTCAAGTAGTAGTTGTGATTTTGAGCTCAAGAGATGAAAGTAGTACCAATTTGGTGTGAATTGAGCTCAAAAAGTGAAATTGAAGGTGGATTTTGGAACCTATTCATGTAAATTAGAGATTTGAAGATCTCTATCGTTCCAATTTGGCTCGAGTGAAGTGTTAGCAAAGGATTTGACAATCAACCAACTTTATGTTTTACATCAGATTTTATGTCAATTTTTATGTCAAATCTTGTGAAGGGTTTATGTCAAATTTTGGCAAAAAGAACTTTGATCTTTTTTTCAATGAAACTTGTAGCTCAAGAAGTAGATAGATATTCCGACTATGTCAAATGCCAAATAATGGCAAAGTTAGTCTGGTGTTGATTTATGAGATGGAAGGTTTTTGTTTAGCCTTCTTGTGATTGAAACTCCCTCCATTCTCTACTTCCTATTTGTGCACCATGTTTGTGTGAGGTGCCTTGAATTTAGAGCATTGGTGCTCTAGTGTGCTCTTGATAGTGAGGTTGGAATGATGACTAGTTAGATTAGTTGTGTTTCTTTTTTATGAGGCAAGAAGTGATGACCAATAAACCATGAGATTGCATATTGGGTTGGCAAGTTATAGTTGCCTTTCCTCCTAGTGTAATTGTCATAGTTAGAGCTATATTAGTCAATGATGGTTACTTGGTGGTGTTGGCACTTGGTGGGGTATTTGTGGTGGTTTCGGTTACAAGTTGCAATTCTTGGTTACTTTGTCATGACGGGGTTTGTTGTGGGGATTCTTGAGGAGATAACACTACAATACATATTGGGTTTACTTGGAGTGGCACTTGGTATCAACCTGTATCTTAGGTCCCAATGAAGGAGAAGATTGACTCTAAAGGATGAGTTGGAGTTTGACACAAGAGTTGATTCAGTTGAAAGTGCATTTGGTGTGTTTTGCACCATTGTTCTGGGACATGGATGAGATTATGGGGCCCCCAAAAGGCCCCAGGCATTACTTTGGTACAATTAGGTTGGATGACTTCATCCAAGAGTTTGATAGTTGGTGTGATCTGTAGCAAATGCAAAACTTGACTTTGTTCACACCCTTCATGGTGTGGAAGGGGTTATTTCAACACTTGGAGGGTCTGCCAATAGATGACTACCATGAGGTTAGGAGATTTCACTTGGAGGAGATTGAGCTATGGAAACAATATTGGCCTCCAAACTATATCTCCATCACTTCAAGTTTGGTTTCTAGAGGTAGATTAGTTGTACCCGTGAGTTTTAGCTCTAGTAACATTGGTGGATCTCTTGGAGATGGTGCTACTACGAGTGGAATGTACTACTATAGGAGGTGGTTTAGTACTGGGGTTTAACCCCACAATGGAGTTCTTCCGGTATTTGAGGTAGAACTACCAAAGAAAGCGGACTGACAAGCATAGAAGCTTGCATTAGTTCCAAAAGAAGGCAAGAGAGAGCCTAAGCAAAGCATACACTTGCATGAGACTACTAATCAATTCTACTGAGGGAATTACTGAGGCTCAAGCAATCCAATTTTGGTATGGGATATTGGACAAGGAGTTGCAATGTAGAGTCCATGATGTTCCATTATTACAAGCTACTTCATCTACTTTGGCAGTGGTCTTTGGTTTGGCTAAACATATTGAGCTCAACATGGAGGAGGAAAGAGTGATGAAATTTGGATTTGGTAGGGAGATCTCATCCATAGTTGTTACTTCTTCCAGAGTGTAGTAGAGTGCACCATGCCATGTTGGTTTTCAAGGATAGGGTGGACAGTCTAGGTCTTATGGAGCGATTGGAGGGTCATCTATAGTGCCTTAGAGAGTGTAAAAAACTAGAGAGTCTAACCTATTTACCAGCCTCTCCTCTTTGTGGGTCCAACTCTATTGATGTTCCTTTAGGCTCTAAAGCACATACTATACTCCTAGTCACTACGGTAGATGCATCTACCCATGCTATTATGCACATGATGTCCAAGATCTCTCTATCATTAGCATAAGAGGTGGAAGCCTCATCACCCAAATTTGATCTCCTTATAGCTATGGCCATACTAGCTAATCTTTGCTCCAATTGCTCAATTTGAGTAGCCATTGTTGTATCAAAATCAAAGGCAAGTATTGCATCCCTACTAGATCTAGATCCTCTACTGCCACCTCTACCACTTTTTCCTTCCATGACTTGGAGCTCCTCTACCACTTGCCATAGCAGCCTTGCCACTTTATAACTCTAGGTGTATAGTAAAGCATCAATCACTAGTGTGACCAAATCTATGGCAATGGTCAGACTATCTCTATGCCAATTGTGATGTACTAGAAGTATCATGTACTACCCTGAGTCCAACAAGCAACACCACCACTCATTGGCTATTGCTGACTTGAAATTGAAGGTAAGGGTCTAGCTACACTAGGGCCTCCACTTGCTCCATAGGATCTTGGATATCCGCTCTACCCTTGAAATCCAACATAGCATGGTGCACTCTGTTGTACTCTAAAAGAAGTAGCAACTATGGATGAGGTCTTTGTGCCAAATCCAAATGTCACCACTCTCTCCTCTACCATGTTGATCTCATTATGCTTAGCCAAACCAAAGACTATTGAAAGTAGGTGAAATAGCATGTAACATCGTAGCATCATGTACTTATGTACATGATGCTCCTCGTCCAACTCCTATACCAAAACTAGACTACCCAAGCCTCAATAACTCCTTGAGTGAAACTGATCAACTGTCTCATGTGAGTGTATGCCTTGCATAATCTCTCTCCAACCTTCCATCGGAACTCTTGCAAGCTCCTTAACTTGTCCATCCGCACTCCTTGGTAGTTTTACCTCAAACACTAGAAGAACTCCACCATGGGGTTAAAATTTGGTACTACAACATCTCTTGTATTGGTACCTCCACTTGTAGTAACACCACCTCCAATAGATCCACCAACACTACTAGAGCTAGAACTCATGGGTATTGCCAATCTACCCATAGAAATTGAGCCTGAAGTGATGGAAATATAGTTTGGAGACCAATATTGATTCCATAGCTCAATCTCTTCCAGGTATGCTCTACTAAACTCATGATAGTTATCAATTGCCAGACCCTCCAAGTGCTAAAACAACCCCTTCTATGCCATGAAGGGTGTGAACAAAGTCAGGTTCCACATTTGCTATAGATCACATTAACTATCAAACTCCTAGATGAAGTCATCCAACTCAATGGTACTCACTATACCAGAGTAATGATTGGGGCCTTTGGAGGCCCCATAAATCTTGTCCATGTCCCACAATAATGGTGAATACACACGAAGTGTACTCTCAACTAAATAAGCTCATGCGTCAAATTCTAACTTAGAGTCAATCTCTTCCCTCACTATGACATGAGATATAGGCTAATAATGAGTGCCACTCCATGTAAAACCCATTGCTTATTGCAATGTTATCTCCTTTGGAATTCCAAATAATTCCATAGTGATAAAGTAATTGTAAATTGCAAACCGCAACTGTAACCACCACAATTATCCCACCAAGAATCATCATCAAGTACCAACACCAAGTGCCACTACCAACCAAACACCACCCACTAATTTAGCTCTAACTATGACAATTACACTAGGGGAAAAGGTGACTTGTAACTTGCCATCATAACATGCACTCTCACGGTCTACAGATCATCACTCCTTACCTCATCGGAGAGAAACACAAGTAGTCTAACTAGTCATTACTCTAGTCTCATTATCAAAAACATACCAAAGCAAAAACACTCTAAAATCAAGGCACCTCAGACAAATATGATGCAAAAATAGAAACCAAATAATAGAGGTGGTTCAATCACAAGAAATCTAAAAAAATACATCCATCTCATAAATCAACACCGGATTGACTTTGCCACCTTTAGCATTTGATATAATAGTAATATTTATTCCTAAGCTACCAAGATCACCAAGAATAGAATCAAATTGTCTCTCCTAGCCAAAGCTACAAGGGTATATGTATAAATGGAACAATAACTAGGACAACAAGTGAGTGTATACCAATTGGGTAGGGCACCAGTCTATAAACCAAAGATATGGGGTTCAAGCCTTGTTGCACATAAACTAGCAAGGTGAGCAGATTTTCCAAACAATGACCAAAAACTACTCTAAACTAGTTAGCCTCATGCCAACAAGCTTGCCCTTTTAGCCCTTTGTAACCTCTCATAGCCCATAGTTCTATGCCTCGAAGTCTCTAAATGTCAATTGAGGCATTTCTTCTTGCCATTTCAAACCTTCTCCAAGTCTGGCCAAGTTTCACCAACTTGAGTCAACTTTGGGCCAAAAGTTGATGTAAATCTAACATAAATTCTCCATCACATCTGATGTAATCTACTATAACTTCTCTATATTTGGTAGACCATCAAATCTTCCGCTAAATCTCTACTCGAGCCAAAATGGAAGGACTAGGTTCTCCAAATCACCAATTTGAGGGAATGGGTTCACAATTCCATCTTCAATTTTGACTACCAAGCTCAACTTGACCTGATTTCACCTCCTAGTTTCAAATCTAACACCACTACTTGATATTGATTCTATTCTATCGGCAATTTGGCCATTGCTTACACATAATGTCTGCCTCACTACCAAATCTACATCAATTTGAAAAAAAAATTGCATATGATCACTCTCAATGAAAATCTAAACCATGATCAAAGCCTGGAGATATCACCAACACCCTTAGTTCATACACCATATTTCACTCTAACTCTCACTTCTCTTATATAATCAATTCTTTATCAACTCAAATAAGATCATTATTTGATCTTTCACTTAACAATCTGCAAACAACTGAACACTGATTACAATCAAACCACACTCACTCTAGCTAAGAGATTCCATATGACGCTCACCGGCTTCTTTCTACCATAGCCAAGAACTTGAAGGTCCGATATCAAAGAAGTGAGCTCTCTGGAACTGCACTTCAAAAATATGCCCCTAATTTTGGTCTAAATCTCCATTACGACCAAAAATCTCCAACCCTAATGGTATCATTGACTACACATTTGAAGGTATTTACGATGCAAGTGATGGTGGGGTTCACCATGTGATAAGTAGCACTAACATGAATTTGGACCACCAGCAAATTTGGACCACCAGCAACTGATCCATAAATAACTACCAAAATACCAACACTACTACTCTAACATTCAAGCAATCTAGATGTGACATTGTGTGAACCCTTGTTTTATTGGCTTTTCAGAATTGCTTTCATGAGGGTGCCCTTTGCCTTCTGCCAATGTCATTTTCATTTCGAGACTGATCTATACATCATCATAACTTCATTTCCCATCGTTCTCAACTTCCTTGTATTCTTTGATCTCCGTAACTTTCTCCGTAAACATGATAATAGAATCACGCCATGGCAAAAATTGACAATCCAAATGGGTGGTCTTGAAGTAGCTATCATGAGTGTTTTTGAGGAGCCTGACTTTTTGAGGCTTGCGGAATTTGCGTCAACACATTTGACTTCCATTGTGCTAGAATCGTTGATTTAAAAGGGCTAAAATGTGAATCGCTGAAAGTGTGAACTTTTATCGAATATAACAGACATACAGTAGAAACTCGTACACTTATGTTCTCCTAATATAGCGCAGGTGGAAGCAATTTGTAATGCTCTTTTACACTAGCAACGAAAGTCTCCTTCAAACCGCCCTGGCTTTGAGATGAGACGTAACAAACTTTTGGTTTCGTTTTGGTGTACACCGATGTGTGCATAGTTGTTAGACAATTAATACTCGAGTTCAGAGTGTACGTATTTACAGCGTGGTATGGAGACAACCAAATCCTTTCAGAAACGCCTCGTGACAGTTGCGTTCATGCCATCCTTCATCGTCAAGAGGGCTGCCATTGTGTATTTGACTTGATGTCCCGGAACAAGCTCGAACTTGAAGAAGCGACATAACACAGCCATTACTGTCTTCACTTGCAGATAAGCTGCATCCTTCCCCAAGCACGAGCGTGGTCCAGCCTGCAAATGAAATACAGATCAAATAAACACTTGGACTTGCGATCTTTTCCCTTGCTTCTTGAATGGGGTGTAAGGTGTTTATCTTTCGCTTTCTTGATCAAAATAATGAATATCATGCAAAAACTCATGCACATCGGAAGGCAGTTTGATGATGCGTACAAATTGTAACTGGAGAGCAGTGAAATTGAATGGTACCTGGAAAGCAGTGAACTTGAATGGTGACTCGGCCTGGAAAACTCCTTGGTCGTTAAGCCACCGCTCTGGTTCGAACACCAGAGCATCAGAACCCCATAAGCAGTCTAACCGGCCCATAGCATAAGGAATGACTGCTATAAGGTCTCCTTTTCGAACTTTATGCCCACTGGGAAGGACATCGTGTTCTAGTACTCCTTTCACGACCTGGTTCATCGTCGTTATAAGTCATCAATTTGCTATAGAGCACCGAGCAACAGGTTTAATCTGAGATTGCAAACCACCAGCGACGTAGCTGGAGTGATCGACATTTTTGACATCGCCCTGGCTATAGAATGAGTTTCTGTGAACATGGCTATTTCATATAAAAATGTTGACAGCACGCTGTTTTGTTAGGGCGTTTGATTTGCCTCTGAATTACCTGTGGAACTACTGGATACAGGCGGATTGTCTCCGTAATTGCAGCATGGAGGTACTGGAAGTTGGAGTTAGTACTTGTAACTTCTTCAAATGTCAGGAGCTCCGTGAATTCTTGGATTTGCGTGTTGAAAGCGGATTCCGATAAACAGTCTGCAGGGTCTTGAAGGGTAAGAAGATATATATATATATATATATATATATATAGAGAGAGAGAGAGAGAGAGAGAGAGAGAGAGAGAGAGAGAGAGAGAAAAAAAAAATTTGTCACTATGACATGAACCATGCTTTCCAGAGTTGTTTCCGCTATCGCATATAGAGCTCGAGGTTCAGAGTTTAATCTATGAATGCATTCAGACTTACCAGGATTCAATTTAGCTGAAGATTTCTGCGAATGATGGCGAGCCTCAAAGTCACATAGCTCAACGAAAATCTTCTCGGCGACGACCGGGTTACATATCAAACAATAGAGGAACCAGGCAAGAAACGATGAGATACTGTCACGACCTGCCAGGATGAAACTTAGGACATCGTCACGAATACTCTTGTCAGTCACCCCATCGTCCAGAAGGATGAACCTTGAAAGTAAGTCCGCCCTAACCTGAAGGCGCACAGGCGTGTAAATTTCAACATATGCTCACGCGTTGATATCCTTCCGTAAGGCTAACTGTGAAGGTCAGGAAGTTGGATTTGAGCGTAAACTTGAACTAAAATCAGATACGTCCGTACAGGAAATTCAACCATTCGCTTGTGGGAGTTGCTATTTCCATCACACTTTTAACTATTTCCACAATATCTAACCCCAAACTCCAGCGCTCTGAGAGTAGTTTAGGGTCGATTAATTTACAGTGTTGTGGTGGAAATAGCAAAAAAGGTGGTGGAAATAGCAAGTCTCTTCGCTTTTACTGCTCGCACTAAAAGCCAAGCTCACCTGTTTCAATATTTACCTGTAACGATAATGAAATAAGCAGTACATCTACAAGAATGGTGTTTCTCCATGACAAATAAATCCGATAAATTCTCATACAAATGTGCACGCTCCTTATCAAATCATTGACTTACAACAAGACGCTATCTGCCTTAGGGGAATGACGTCTGATCTGCACCTTGGTAAGAGTTAAGTCATAGTTGACCGTATGTATTTACTTACGGAATCACCCTTCACAGCTGGACTGGCTCCAAGTGTTGTCATATGATTAGATTTCAGCTTGGCTTCAGCAATTTCATCTCTTCTAGTTCGGATTAGGTCCATAATGAATCTATCAATGTACTGAATAGCATGCCTGAAACGGGCTTCGGGACCGAGGTTGAAAATACGTCTGATTCTCCACAGCGGATCAACGAATCTGAGATGAATATTCTTATTTGCTTCATCGAATGCTCTCTGGAACTCCACGTCTGGAAGCTCCAGGGACAGAGTTCCCATGTGCACGCCCAATGCAATTTTGCACATAGTGTCGTGAGTCATTCTTTTGAAAAGGTCCTGGCATTTCACCCTTGTCAGTCGGAAAACTAAAACTGAAGGGACTTGTCTAAATAATGCTACCTTGAACCAAAATTTTCAAACGCAACAAGACATAGCATTAGCGGCCCTTGGGAGCAGTACTGAGTATCGAAGGGAATAGTACAGCACGATAAAGACGATTCAAATACCTCGGATCGAGGATAAGTGATGTAATTATCAGAAAACTTGAATTGTGATTGATTTCTCCATATGTAGTAAAGTAGAAATCATAAAGAGATTAAACAAAATATCTACGTGCTGCTATTATCTGCTCGTATGGAATGGAAGCTTCAGACATTTGAGAGAGTGGAAGACGTCATGAAAAAATTCCGAGAGAAATATATGAACCTGCATGTCGAGAGGTTTTCCAGTGAAGGAGGCGTTGGCGACGATGGAAGATATCGTGTATCCGGCGTCACGGTAAGCTGCTGAGCTGTAATCGCGAAGCACTTTCTTTTGAACCTCCCCATTCATTGTTTTCCTCTTTTCTTTCCATCTCTCACCATCCGAAGTGAATATCCCCTCTCCCAGAAACTCGTCTAGAATCTCTTGGATGAATGATCCCTGCAATTGCCAGAATCAATCACCATCCTATTAATCCTAGACAAACTCCACCCGTTGAACTTATATGATACTCAAGACCATGAGTTGAAACTTGAAACTTCTTCCTGTAGGAAAGAAAAGGTTCCGGAGGCAGCACGAGACAGACTATAGATCAGCAGCTACAGACAAAGTATGTAGCTGCTGATCTATATAGCGAGACTACACATAGCCCTTCAAATCGCAGCCAGTGATTTTCGTGTGTCTCTAGTTTGACATACCTTGCAGATGAGGTTTGTTTACCTTGGGATAGTTGGCAAAGTTGGTCTTGAGGACGTATTCACAGACTGCTGGATCTGCGGTGAAGAAATATGTAGAGGAAGGCATTGGGGCCGGAAAAGTAAGACCTGCCGTTCGAAAGTGTTCCAAGAGCCAGTCATGCATTCTCCCGTAATTCTGCCACATCTCAGGAATGGTACCAACGACGGGCCAGGATTTGGGTCCATTCTGCATGCATTGAACCCATGAGGAATCAAATTCAGATACTAATAAGTAAGATCACAATGAGTTCTTCAGCACTGACATAGCAAAACAGAAAAAGACGAAGCTCATGAAGTATCATAGTGGTATACATGTCATTTATAGCTACGCCAGTAGAATACACAGCATCTAGAGTGTTGACTGCCCACTGCCAAATATCAAAAGTTTTACCTTGCTGACTGGAGACTGTTTGAGCCTCCGTGTTTGGATAGGTGAGGAGCCTGCAGCTCCTCCATCTAGGTTGTTATTTTCTTTACTAGCAGTACAAGGAGTCTGCACAGCAGTAAGTGATGATAATTTGTTCTCTCTGGAATCTGCTCTGAAAGGGCATGATCCATTTTCACTAACGGGACCAAATTGAGCGACAGTTCTTCCGGTACAAGTCTTAATACTGCCCTGACGATATCTGCGGCCTAATTGACCGAATTTGAGTGGATTCGTGTCCAGCTCCCGGGAGGGAAGGGAAGTAACAAAGACTGGACTAATACTTACAGCAGCTCCTTGTAAAGACAAATGTGCAAGTCGGAAGTACCCCATAGTTAAGCAGCTTCTAGATGTAGACGCGGGATTAATTGGATCGAATGGTCCGAGATTTCAAATCAAGTACGAGACACTCAAACTTTGGTTTTTCTCTAACTGTCTGAATACGAATATGAGCAATGCTCGCGTCTGTGTGATCAGGAATGAAGAAACCAAAATCGACAATGGCCCCGGAAAGTTCACAAAGAAAAATGAGAAAACGGATAGTGAATACTGGATGAAAGGAACGAGAAATATAAGAAGGCTAGAGACATGTAGATGAGATAAATTACAGTCCAGATCTCACCTAGTGGTGTGGAAGAATCAAATATCTGGCTCTATTGTTAAGGATTTATAGCTTGTCCCAACATCAAATCCAGAAGAGGAGTTAACCCACTCCGAATAGAAGAAGAGGTACGGATTTATAGCTTGTCCCGACATCAAATCCAGAACAGACGTAACTCACTCCGAATAGAAGATGCTGAGAGGCAATTGATATTTATGAGCTGACAGGCTGGGCTGCTGAGACCTAACGCTGTCGCATCACATATCTCTGCAACTATTAGTCTCTATAAAGTGTCACCTCAAGATCCACATATGAAATATAGTCAACTGGGCACGAGTCATCCGGACAAAATGATGTATTAGAGGGACGCGAATAATCCGGACATTACATAAAATATAAAATTTACTATAGTCAACTAGAGGACGCGAGTGTTCCGAACTCGTTATAAAATGAAAATGATAAAGTGTGTCCAATGAACAAGCAATAGATGTGAATGACTTCGAAAGTGCTCTTGTAGTAATGTCTAAATAAAATAATGGAAAGAAAATATCACGGCAGTTCGAAAGTGCTCTTGTAATAATGTATAAATAAAATAAAGGAAAAGAAAGGAAAAGGCCGACCACTCAAAGTAACGCGGAGGAGGACCGGAAGACCCATCAAGAATAATGATCCTTGATCCTTATCCTTATCCTTGATAAGGCATAAAAGGTAAAATGGAGCTAAGCTAGAATAATATGGACATGGGTATGAGAAATCTGCCATGCACCGTTGCATGGCAGAGGCTTCTTGTAGTTGAGAATAGACGATCAAAATGGTAGCGCCTCCGGAATAGCTCTCAACCTGTTGCGAAACTCATTTTCTCCAGCCAAGCTGCTCAAGAAAATGAAAATGAAAGTCGTACGAAGGTCACTTCTTGGCTCTTAAAAGCACGGCTCGTCTGCAGCTTTATTGTTCTCCTACTGCTCTTAACAACTTTATATTTCCAATCGAAACAAAAACCATCGACCATACGGTCCTGTGATTGACTTGCTCCACAATGACCAGAAGATTTCCACACGTAAAGTGACACGATATGAGCGAAGTGAGGTGTCATGTGATGTGGCACCGTTGAACGTGACGTGGCACGTTACTCCTAGACGTGGCACTTCACGAGTATATACGAGTTTTCTTAGAGTTATCTGGAATAATACATAAAATTTTGTTAGAAAACGTCATCAAAAGTAAATTATAGAGAGAGATATTGGTGCAAAGTTTATGAAGTGAACCACATTACAAGGGGGCCTCTAGGCTGACATTTTTTTGCTAGGGTACAGCCCCTCCACCTCGCAGGACTATGCTTCAATTACAGGTCATGGAAAGAGAGTGTCCATTCACCTTTGTTTGTACAAGGATGTAAAGCTTAGTCATTTTGTCTTTTTTCCTTATGTCATTGTGATAATGATTAAGATTTTAAAAAATAAAAAATTAAATATATTATTTTATGAAAGACTTTAAAGATCGATTGAATATATTTAATTCTAAAAAATATAATAATTCTTATTTACATTTTTTAATTCGAATTTATTAAAAAATTTGTTAATATATTTTTTTAATAATTTTTTGATTAAATTTATCATTTAATAAATTAATTAATTCTATAAATTTTACACAATAATTAAGGTTTAAATTAAAAACCTCTCCTGAAATTAAAAAGTATAAGGAAAAATTAATGGACAAGGACCCTACATAATATTGAACATTTATGTTATTACTATTTTCCAATTTCTTTCCTTATCAAGTCGGTCTCTTCCAAAGCGGCGGACAAAGATAAGCATGTACGGCGCCATGGCTATGGAAAGCAGCAGTGGGCTATACGAGGACGTGCTCGCTCGATCGACGTAATCCTTCTATGGTGTAGTACTTTCCAGAAATTCACGAATTGACGAAAAACTCCAGCAAACTCTTTTAAGGACAGATATATCACTATGTAAATGGACCGGCGAGAAACAGCATAGAGAAAAATGATTGTAATTTATCTTTTACACTCGAAGGCGCTTGCCAGGATGATCATCATCAACAGTTCCCCTGTCACCTCTATCACCCCTGTCATCATCGTAGGAGCCACCGCCTCCATACTTGTCCTTCTTTTTTCTATCTAAAATCTTGTTGATTTTGTGAAGCTCATTGTTGAGCTTTTGTTCTTTGTTCTGTTTGCGGGTTTTCCGTCCATCTTGCATTTTCACACCAAACTGGAATGCTGCTTTGGGCATAGCTTCTTTCTGTTCGTTGTACGTGGCCCATTCCTCCTCTGTCTCAAAGTCCCACCGGTGTAGTCGGCCCTTGGCCTGCACAGTCCCAAAGAATCCAACAAGCGATTAGTGGTAATATAGTTCGCTCAAAACTGCAAAAGAATCATTATTGAAGCACGAGACCATCACCAGTTCCGGTGATCACAATCCGGTTCCGACTGCATGTCTAGCATGAAACCAGAGGCCTAATGAGTGCAAATATCTAAACACCTGGCCTTGTTGAGAATTAGGGTTCGGCCACAGCATGTCTTTCTAATACATTCAGGCCAGGGTAAGATGGCCCGATGTATCTCAATATCCAAATATGCTACACAATCAGTAAAGACTGAGTCAGTAGCCTCACCCTGCCGCCCATGTCCATTTTAGTCAGGTCCTCGTCCTCGTCACTATCCACAATTTCTCGATTGTACTCTTGGTAGCCTGGATAGCACTCTGAATAGCTATCTGATATGAAATTTGGATCCTTTTCTCTTGCATCGCGTTCACGACGCTGCTGGAGCCTTTGATCATCTCGCTTGAAAACAGACCCCAGCCCGCGGTCTTTCTCGTCTTGTGTCATGAACCGCGGATCCCGAATTCCCAGCTGACCTGCTGCATCTATTTGAGCTTGCGTGTAAGCTTCCCCAAACTGGTACTGCTCAGGCGGCCACGGTCCCGCATATTGCTCGGGAGGAGGTGGAGGATATTCGTTCCACTCTCCTGTTGGATATGCCGAAGGTAGTGCTGGCCCTGGTAACAATCCGTCATAACCAACCTGCCATCCACAACCCCAGTAAGTTAATGGAATCATGAACTTCTTGCTACACGCAAGTATATGAGATGTCCTTCGATGAGACGATGTTATGCTAGCTTGGTTACAAAAGCAATAAGCACTGCACTTCCGTCTGATCTAATCAACGCTGTGATCTAAGCATGTACCACGCACTGGGGATTAGTTGTAGGTTTCGGCTTAAGAGCACACGTCACGACTACAACGTTTACAGAGACTTCGGAGTTCCAGCAGAAGAACTGAACTTATTTGAAATCAAGTTCGTCTGGCAGAACGTTCACTGATAATTTTGCGCCATGAAGTAGCCCTTGTGCGTCTACTGACTGCCACAAAAATCTACTCATCTCACCTGTTGAATCCACTCTTGTCCAACTGGCTGTGGAGGAGCAGGGCCATAGGCAGGCTCACTGAAATACGAGTTCCGTTCGATTTCCCTTGGTGATTCTTCCATATCCTCAGATAGCGGACTTCCTTCGTTTATAGTCGTTGCATACTCCGTTCCAGCATCCTCAAATATATCGTCCTCAATATTACGACGACTGATAGCACTTGGTTGCTCAGCCCCGTCAAGATGCGATCTCCGAAGAGGGGGAGGAGGTGGCAACATGGTATGCTCTTGATGGCGAGTAGAGAAACCATTAATGCCCATAGCCTGCGCAGCTTTCTCTGCTTCGTCCGCTAAGCCGTCATCAGCTACACTCGAGCTTCTTCCTGCAGTATTCCACATATTTCGAGCAACCTCAGACAGAGCATTTCTCAACTAATGGCTATACTCGGTTGGCATCTCACTTAAAATTAATGACATTGAGAGTATTAATTTGGAACCCGTCCGTTAGAACATGGTTCTATACCCACACAGGACTGGATAAGACCTGACATCATAAGTCTTACAGAAGCAAAGAGATCTGGCCTCTACACAGTATCGAGTAAGTGTATGTGGCACTCGTCTGTTAGATTATGGTTCTATACCAACACAGAACTGGACAAGGAATGACCCAGTGAACAACGAATAAAAAGTAATTGCCTCATAGCTGTCTTCCACACATAGTGGTGAGCCATGTCTCCCGTTAGTTCCTACCTAGAGAGGAGGACTAGTGCTACCAAGAGTAACCTCGATGATTAGTGAAGCCCAATGTAAAGAGAGTGGTTTAAACCATATGTGCCTGCAGACGACGTTAAGTTGGAGAAATTGTTACCTCAACGATCAGTGATTTGAGTTGGAGTGGCACTACCAGTAATCATGTCATGGCGTGGATACATGGAAGACAGAAATCATCATAAACCCCAAAAGCCGTGTACGAGGACTAGGATTCACCCCTGTATGCCCTTGTCAATATGAGGCTATCAACACTTAACACGGAAAAGAAGTAGCAAGAATATCATAAGAAGTCTGCACGGAAGACTAATTGACTTAATCAGTACCCCAATTCGTGCCGAGGTAGCGGATTGTGGTCTTTGCTGAAATTCCAGTGCCTTAAGTATACCGAGTTTCTGCCAGGCTCATGAGTGTTCACGGCTCTCTACGATAATATACTGAATTGCACGGTTTGTCAACTTCAGGAGAGGTAGTCTTGGTCTCCCTCAGAATTCACTATGGATTGCAGAGATGAAAGAGGAGTTTACCTCTTGTCTCACCCTTCTCCTTCTTCTTCTTCTTGAGCTGCATGTCATTTCCAGAGAAAAAGATTGTCAAACAATACCAGATAGAATCATCAGCTCGCAACAGACGTTCCACTCACAACATGATTAGTAAACTTCAGATGTTCACAGCATGCAAATTACACCAACCTTGCCAGAAGCACCTAGACGAAGGTAAGCCATAATCTTCGCAATGCGCTCAAGTACAGTGCCATCCACTCCCACCGTGACGGTTTCCTGCTGACAAAACTGTCAGATAAGCTATTTTTTCGCTTGAGAGCATTCAATACAGCCCAAATTTGTGAAGTAAATTTCCCGATCCCAGCGAGACGTCAGAGATAGGCGGATAGAAAGCTATTCATGTAGACGAAACTTGGTTAAAGCAGATACTTCAACACTTGTCACAGATATAAAATACAGTACATCCTATACACAAAGGCATGAGCTATTCAAGCAGTTTCTTTCTACCAAAAGAACCCAATACCACAACTTACAAGAACTACGAAGATCATGGATGACATGTCACAGAGCCCACCTGTGGAGATGGGCAGTCAGCTTTACTTCGATGTACAGTTGTCGGAATGTCATGAGAGAACTCTTCATCCTACGTGACAACAAAAACAACAGTTGGCCGTCTGATTGTAGCTAAAACATCCAACATACACCCCAAATATCTACACGAAAACAACTAAAGAAGTTTGGAAGTCTGCCCGCGTTAATTTGAAACTCGGCCTGACTGTTCCACTCGAAATCTCGGCCCGCTACTTTTGATTTTCTGGTAACTAAACTGAACCTCAGAAGTTTGCATATTAAACGAGACACCAGTTTTATCTTTCTCCCAAACGCCTTCACTAGAGAACTTCAGCTCTCACTTGAAAACATGAAACAGAAAGACACACTGGTGATTCGCAGTAATATCTGAGCAAAGAGCGATCAAGAGAACACAATCAACACTTAAAGCAGATGTCCCTACCGCGACTACAGACTCGGAGAAAGTTTAAGCTTCAGAAGTCACGATGAGTACATAATGTGCTCTCCTTATCCTGAGAGCACAATATGTACTCATCCCAACCATGAAGTTGAAACCTGATTTGCCTAGCTTAGATATGCGACATGAGAGACTTCACACTCTAAAGTCTCAGCGAGGAATGAGACAAGTTATTCCTACGTCAAGAGAAGCAAACATCTACATTCACCATTAGTAGCAACCACCATATAGAACTAGTACCGAATATTTAAACAACCAACCAAAGGGATCTCACCATATCGAAAACAAATGCTGTGCGCCCAGGCAGAAACATTTCGTTCAGCTTGTTTGTGGTCTGAGGCTTCACAGTCCATTGAAAGATAACCTGAAATCCCGTGGAACAAACCTTTACAGAAACCTTCAAGAGCTTCTGGACCTCGAATACATCGCAAGAAACATAAAACTTGCGAGTGGTCGAGCTAACGGATGGCCACATAGAAGTGACCGCTAAAACAGAAGCAGAATCTCCATTGCAGAAGCTGGAGAATTTCGGTGCGAGTCTAGAGTGAAGTTCAAAACAACCACGCTTCAATCATTGAAACTGGAAGGCCTAAGAAAAGAACAGAGATGTCTCCATGCATTCTACTGCAATCCACTCGCCAAGTAATAAGAGCATTGCTCGAGTTTTAGGGTTTAAGCAAGACAAGCAACGCACTAGGGAGCATGAAGGATTAAACAGTACACATCCACCGCTTACCTTGGCTGTTGCTGTGCGAAATGCCAATGCAGGATCTTCCTTGCGTTGCCTGCATTAGTTTAAACATCAGGTGGTTTACCATGAGTTGAGTTCTCAGTACTGCTTAGGTGGGGTGACCAGACCTGGCTCCGATATACAAACCTTGGAACTTACCAAAAGCGAAACAACTGCTTTCACGGGCAACGACGTTAGTAGGACTACAGACAAGGATGTGTTACTGCGTACCTTCGTTTGCCCTCATCTACAGGTTCCTGATCTTCAGGTCGCTTGTCGATTTCACTCCTTACTTTGTGAAGTAAGGCGTAATCCAATCCTTTCACCAAGTGAGTATGCTCCACATCACCTGCAGCAGTTCGAGGATACTTCTTAATTAAGTAAATTTGGCAAACAAATAAGAAGAATATAGCCAGTCCTACGTATAGTTTCGAATGGGAGATGAAGGAACCTATTGAGTAATGAACAAATTAACCTGTCTCCATAATATATCATACTGCTTTCTATAATCTCCCTTCGAAGCAACACCACCCAGGCTCGTAATTGCCAAACTAGACTTGCCTTGACAGTTGTCACCAAAAACCATGGAGAAGATGCGTCTGAGTGAACGCAGTCTACGTACCTCCCAGAAACTTGCTGTTCTCAATGGAGATCCTGTGTGCATCAGATGTTCTACATCAACAAGCAAAACGTCGAATGTTAATGAGACAGACATGTACACGACCAACTCATGCCTTAATCAAGTATTAGACAACAGGACAATTTAAGGTACGCTTCGGCTACTACAAAGAGGAGTTGGGCAGAGATAGAAGTTGATTGACAAGAACACAACCTGAAGGTTAAGTACGACCGTTCTCTATTTTTAAGCTGCCTGAGCTTCACTAATGCCTCGCACATCTTGAATATGTACTTTGCCCCTACACACAGTAGCAGGTTACACATACGCATACCTTAAGTCCACGGTGCCTGGCGGAGCAACAGCGTGAAGAGAACCAAGCTCAGCAGCAGTATGATCATAGTCAGGATTTACATCTTCTCTTCGTTCTTTCGCCCTGTCACGGTATCGAGGTAGGTCCGGATCCTCGGGTTTCTCTTCCCTGTGCAAAAAAAGGGATTCTGCGTCTTAAGAAACTTGCCATACGATGCCATTTAGAAGCAATAAGCTCATGCCGCCTAAATCACACTGGCTCCGACAAGGATAGTTACCACCGGGTGCATTTTGCCCTTCCCCGTGAGGATGATTATAAAGGTAAGAAGTGAACACTATTTATCCATAACGAAGTTAGATAATGAATGATTATTTTAGGTCAGTGGAACTGTCCAGATGAAGCAGGAATCTAAACGTAACATGTAAACGAGGTTAAGACACTGAGAACATAACAACATCCGAGAGACCGTGAACATTCTGTCTGTAGGGTTAATACACGATCCTGGTGTGAGTTTAATTACTCACTCTTTATTAACTTTGGGCTTGAATTTACGCTGATTCTTCTTATCGTCATCTTCTTCTCCAACTTCCAAACGTTTGATGCGACTGCAGGAAGTAGACAAAAGTCAGGAAGCCAAAATTCTCAGTCTGCGCCAAAAATTGTTTCAACAATATGATAGGGCCAAACCTTCAAACTAGCGTAATCACCACTTAGCTTATCAAAACCCTGGCAGATATTTTACCAAAACCTCCAAAGATCAGCGAATGCTGAAAACATTACACAATACCCGAGCTGCCTGTGCAAGCCAGGGGGACTACACAACCACGATGTCGACGATGCTGCAATTAACCGATATACTCCGAAAGAATGAAAAAGATGGACAGTGAAGGCCAAAAATACCTGCGAGGTTTATCCTTTCCCTTCTCATCGCCTTTACGAGGGGTTTCCATGACCATACGCCTGAAATCTGCATTGGACAGATTTGCGGGCCTCTCCTCGCCTTCGCCATCGTCATACTGATCCCTCGATTCCTTACCACCCCCGGGACGTGGTGGAGGTGGCAAAGGATTCGAAATAGGCATATCCTCTTCATATTCATCCTCCATGTCGACGGCCATCCGGATTCACTAACAAAAGCCCCTTCTCTTCCCCTCTCTTCACCCTTCAATTCATTCTAACCACTGTTCCGCAAATCCACAATTCTTTTCCTCAGTGAAGAATTCGTATTCCTTTGCTCCAAACCTGTCACTGTCGACGCCGCGTTCGATTACCCAGCCCTTCCCTTCTTCTTTGCTTCGGATTGTCCACGAAATCCCTCGTCGTTTAGCTTGGACTGCGTACTCTATCCGGACGTCGTTCAGGCCACGGCGTGCTGCAGTGCACTGCTGTACAAAAACGATGCACAAATATATTATTATTTTCATAATATATTTATTAATAATTGTAACTTCTTTTTTCATGAAAGGTAGCCTAACCTTATTTATAAATTTATCTCGTATCAACTATGTCAAAGTATATTTATTTAGCTATGGGTATTATAATTTTACGAGCAATCCTTACAGGTGGAATAAAATGATTCTTTATCATTAATACTAAAAGTAAAAATGCTATGTTGGTTGCTAAACGTCTAAAGGTTGCTATGTAACTTGAGAAGGAGTAAGACTAAAGATAAAGCCATAAAAAAAATTTAGAGAATAGAATAAGTGTTTGAATTAAGTTCCATTCTATGATATAAAACATGAGATTAAACTACTTTCAGAACTAATCAATATATGGAAATTGAGATCTCCATGTATCAATCTCCGTATTTGTTTAGGTAGTATAAATCCATTCCAGTATTCTAATATTCTAACTCTGATTTTATTTTCAAGAATACTAAATCCTTTGTATCATTATACAATTTAGAATGCTCATTCTTCCACTAATACCTTACTTAGAGTAATGCCTTATGTACCTTTTTATAAACTTGATGACAGTTTAATGTTATGTTAATCTGGATTTCTGAGAATGATTTGCAGATCAATATGTATTCCACTGATGAATATTATATTTATATCTATGTCTGAAGATCATGGATAAATTTGTAAATACTAAAGATATATGATAGATTGTAGTTCCAAACAATTAATTCAAAGAACCGTCTTAAATATGATTCTTAACTATGATTATTTTATAGTAGACATATTATATTTATAGTTTTAATTGACAGTGTGAACATGACAAAAGAATAGTTATAAAAAATTTGCATGGTACTTATCTTTCTCATCCTCAAGTTTTGACAATTTTAGCATATTCATGAATTTATGAAATTTTTTTACTCAACTGCCACTTTAGCTACTTAGGTGGTTGGTGTCTGATTGCTGCATAAGTGAGTGTATATTATAAATCTCACAGATTACTTTTATAACTCTTCCAATTTGATATCATTTAGATTTTCATTAATGAAAATTTACATGCTATAATAAAATTACTTATTTGTGATAAAAAAAATTACCACTTAATATTATTTATTTATTTTTAGATTTCTTTATATGAGGATTATATCCACTAAATATATCATCAAAAATATTGAATAACTAAATGAAATTAATATCAATGTGATAAGTCTTCGATTTCATTATTTCTAGAAAATTATCCTCTTTAGATTAAATAAAAAAATTTAAGTTACTCATTAATATACTACTTCAAGTTTAATAAAAGTGATACTTCATGAATTACTTAAGAGGCTATATTATAAGTTTTTAGGGAAATATGTAAAAAATTTAGATTTTCTAAAGAGATGATTAAATTATCAATAATTTTGATCTATACTATATAAATTTATTAATTACATGCTTATATATATCATGTAGATATAATTTTGATTTTAAAATAATATTATATACGCATAATGTATCAATAATTTTGTTTTAATCTTGGTAAATATATGCATAATTATTATTATTAATGGCTTTGAATAACAAGACGAGCTAAGAAAACTATTATCAATTTATCAAGAAGATATACAATCTTAATTTGAATTTTGATTTAAATCCGGAGAACTCTACAAGAGAGAAAACACAAGCTTCACGCTCAATACTTTGACGTTCCAAAGGAGCACCTTCTCTTTAATATATAGCAAAGAGTATCTCCTCAAAGGAAGCTCCATCCCCAGACCAAATACATGGATTGATAACATGTCAGTGACCTTTGGTAATACCAAGAGCTAGCCATATGATCTAGATGTGAAATTCAGTTTGATAACATCTAGAATGATGTTATACATAATGGCCAAAATAGATCAGATAGAAGTATCACCAAAAGAGTACTTCTACAAATAAGGCAGAAATCGAAATAGACTTGAGAACCTTAGAACCAATAGTTAAACATATGATTTAAAGGTGAGAATTGGTTTGGTAACATCTGGAAGGATGTTACACATGATGGCCTAAACAGATCAGAAAGAGGTATCACCAATAGGGGCATTCTACTAATAGAGTAAGAACCGAAAGATGCTTGAAATCTTTGGAGGCAATTTCGGAGGCCTAAACGGATGAATTAGGCCTTGAAATCGTATTACAGACTAGATGGCTATTCACTTACGAGTTCCAAAATGTGTTGGTTCCCCCCTAATGGAGGAAAGGTTGGCCTTCTCTCCTCCTACTTTGTCTCGTCGAGAGCTTTCCAATGGTACCTTATGTGATTTTGAGATTCCTACAAGAAGATTCCCTAAAAGATTCCTTCCGGTCAAAGCTTGTTTGACCAACGAGATAGGACCTAGACTAGACATGTCACCCATCCAAGTAAGTAATCCAAGGGTGGAGCTTGCTGACATGTCACCTATCTGTGTGCTTAATCCTATGGTGGAGCTTCCTTGGAGTAGATTCTCTTTGTCTATATAATAAAGAGAAGGTGCTCCTTTAGGGCATCTAATGTTTGAGTGTGTAATCTGTATTTTCTCTCTTCTCTTGTCCTTGGAGTATTACAATGGTATTAGAGCAAATTTTTTAGTCCAAGAGAGTGGATCACCCCTCTTGGAAGAGCACGAACTACTGAAACTAAGTAATTTGAGGTGGAGAACATAAAGTAACTGCTAGACTTAGGAAGGACTTTGGAGAGCGGATGGGATAGATGCACCGGGAGGAAAATTTCCCACACCTAGCTTTCTACTCTCAAATCCATTCCACATCAAGGCTATGTACATCCAACGTGAGCAGATGAGGGTATTGCTAGTTTATCACTTTGGTGCAAAATTCATGGACAAGGTGATGAACTCACCAAACCCAATGATTTTACCTATGGTGATATATGACAAAGTGGGATTTGACAATCTACATTCTATTATGATAAAATGGATATGAATGTCCCAAATCCTCTTCCTTTCAACACTCAAGTAGAAATCCGTTATGTAGTGAGACCAAAAGTGATGTTTACAGATTTTGTGGTTAGGAATTTAGGTGAGGAGTATTATCAACAAGTGATAGCTTCTGAGGTCCCAATGGTAATTTTGATAGTTCGTGCGCCTTCTAGAGTGATCATATTGACTCTGTATTGAAGTAGACATTAGCAATTGAGTGTTGCAGGAACCATGGATCCACAATTGCAAAAGCTTGTGCAAGGAATAGAAGGGGTGTTGAATGAATTTCAAGAGATTAAGATGACCATGGAGACATTACAAAGTCAAGTGCAGATCCTCAGGAACGATCAAGCCATGCAAGAAGAAGAGCCGTCTCAAAACCCAATACCTGCAATTGAAGTACTTGGAGAGGCACCCGTGCCTACGAACCCTATCAATGATGAAGCCACATTGCTACTCCGGATGAAGAAGACCTGCAACATCGAGCCTTACAAGGGGCAGCGTACAATGGGAGTAGTGGAAAATTGGATCTCGAGAATGAATTGATATTTCAGATAGTTCTTAATAGAGATCATAGAGCATGCTGCAGGCGTGTTTGCATGTGGGTACTTGAACGATAAAGCCCTCACATGGTATGATGCTTGGGAATGATCCATGTTGGCAAAGAGAAGGGAGGTCACATGGACAGCAATGCAAGAAGGATTGCTGAAGAATTTCCAATCAATGGATTCTGTGCAGATGGCTCAAACCCAACTATGGGGATTGAGACAAAAGAATAGCATACAAACGTATGTGGAGGTATTTCTAGTTGCAATAACCAACATGAGTCTAGTAGAGGCTCTCGACAATTTCAAACAAGAGTTGAAGGAGCGGATTCGCCAAGAAGTCATGGTGCAAAATCCTCACATGGTATTTGAAGCCATTGCTTGTGCGCAAAGAATAATAGGAGCATTAGGTGGAGGTGAAGGAGTAGTTCCACCTCAACATTATTGGGCAGAAATGCCACACATGGGTAGACCAATACCGATGGAATTGGGAAACCTTCGATTCCAAGATCGAGGAGCACGACCGCTTCAAGGGGAGCATGGATGGGTAGAAGAACAAAGAGATGGAGTCCCACGAGGAGAAGGAGATCGAGGAGAACAATGCTGTTGTTACAATTGTAGCCATATAGGGCACATATCTACCAACTGTCGCACTCGTTTCCTTAGAGGCCTTTGGCCTTTATACAAGTGATCTTTGAACAACATGGAGAGGCACATTGAAGAGGAAGAGGTGGAAATCCCTTCAGAAAACAAAGATCACCTATAAATGTACCTCACGACCTTACTGGCTCAATAAGGAAGCAAAGAAGCAAGGGAAGGAAGAAGACTAATACGCAAAGATCCTGAAAGGCAACCTCACAATTGATTGTTATGAATGGAATCCTAGAAGGTAATCAAGTGAGAGTATTGATAGATCCAAGAGCAACACAGAATTTCTTGTCTTGCTCTCTTGCAATAAGATTGGGAATGGATCTAAAGAGAGATGGGAGTGAAGAAGTAGAGTTACCTAATGGGCAAACAAAGAGGATTGAATCATTACCTAGACGGGTAACACTCTTTGTAGGGGAATATCAAGAAGCAATTGAGTGGTAAGTGATACAATTAGCTCATTATGATGCAATCTTAGGCATGTCATGGATGGAGCATCACAACCTTATGGTAGATTGGAGGAAGAAAGTAGTGAGAACTCACCAATGGTCAATCATTGGGGTTAAAGAAAAATCACACAAGCAGAATTGCCTATATATGTCATAAGGACGGCAACTGTCTATAAGACCAATAGACGTTTCATGGGTCTAATAAGAAAAGTCTAGAGTGCACAACTTGATGGAAAAATTCCTAAGAAATTGAAGGATGTAGTGGATGAGTTTCAAGATGTCTTTCCCGATGATCTACCCTCAGGATTACTACTAAAAAGGCAAGTAGATCATAAAATTGAGACACTCCCGAGGAAGACACCTCCTTGTAAGGCCCCATATCGCCTATCACCTCATGAGTTGGAGGAGTGTAAGACTCAAATTGAGGAGATGTTGTAGAAAGGGTTCATCCAACCTAGCATATCACTATATGGGGCTCTTGTCTTGTTTGTGAAGAAGAAGGATGGTACAATGCGCATGTGCATTGACTATCGGGGTCTCAATCAACAAACACTAAAGAACAAATACCCCTTACCTTGCATGGATGACCTATTTGATCAACTCCATGGAGCAAGATACTTCACCAAATTGGACTTGCAGAGTGGTTACAATCAAATCCAAATTGCAAAGGAGGATGTGTACAAAACTACCTTTTGAACTAGGTATGGCCACTTTGAGTATCTTATGATGCCTTTTGACCTCACCAATGCACCTACTACTTTCATGAGTCTAATGAATGACATATTTTGTCCATACTTGGATAAGTTTGTTATTGTCTTCTTGGATGATATCTTAGTATATAGTAGCACAATGATGGAACACAAACAACATCTATGAGACCTACTCCAGATTCTAAGACAGAATTGATTGTACACCAAAATTTCAAAGTGCGATTTTGGCAAGTCTAAAGTAGACTAGTTGGGGCATAGAGTAAGTGCAGAGGGCATTCAAGTATTGATAGATAAAATAGAGGTCATTCAAAAATGGAGTGCCCTAGAAGATCATACTCAACTCAAGAGCTTCTTGGGGTTGACAGGATTCTATCATAGATTTATCAAGGACTTCTCCAAGGTTGTATAGCCTTTAACGACACTACTTGGCAAGGGGAAGAAGTGGACATGGGGAACCACACAAGAGTTGGCCTTTCAAGAATTGAAAGCCGCCTTGCTACATGCACCAATCTTGAAGTGATATGACCCAAAATGTCCATTCAAGTTGGCTACAGATGCATCAAGCGTAGCAATAGGAGCAATCCTACAACAAGAGTGGCATGACGGATGGCATCCAATTGCATATTTCTCTCAAAATTTGTTACCGGTAGAGCGCAACTACCACACCACAAAATGAGAAGAGTTGGCTATCATTCTAACAACCAAGCATTGGAAGCACTATTTGGGCGAGAAGGCATTTGTAGTAGAGACAGACCACAAACCTCTAGTCTACCTCAAGATGCAAAAGGATCTATCTTGTCACCAAATTTTATAGGCAAAGTGGCAACAACGCTTCAATATGACAATTACCTACGTGAAAGGTAAGAAGCAACTTGTAGATGCATTCACCCGCATGCCAATGGCAAACAACTTGGTGGCAAAGGTTAAGATTAAGCTTGAATTCTGGCCAGAGATTTTGGTTACTACAAAAATTGATCCACAGATTGTAGAAGCGCAATCATCCAAAGGTGTCACCAGCACCCAAGGACTCACCTTTTGTGATGGCAGATTATGGATCCCAAATGCCCCACAATTACGCACCACCATTTTAGCGGAATGTCATGATTCGCACATTGCAGGTCATGTCGGAGTGGACAAGACCTTGGATGCAATCAAACGCCATTACTATTGGCCCAAGATGAGCAACAACGTGATGGACTACGTGCACAACTGCCTACTTTGTCAACAAAACAAAGCTTCTAATCAAGCTCATGTAGGGCTCCTTCAACCTCTCTCCACTCCTACCCAACGTTGGGAACAAGTGAGTATGGATCTTGTTTGTGAATTATCCAAGACCACCTCAGGGTTTGACTCCATCATAGTCTTGGTGGACCGGCTTAGCAAAATGATTCATGTCCGCTCTACCACCAAGGATGTAACTGCTACACAACTAGTTCAATTATATTTAGATGCAGTCTTTTCTCACCATGGCTTGTCTAGAGTACTCATCTTCAATAGAGGCACCCAATTCACCAAATTGTTTTGGCGAACACTCTTTGGTTTCTTCAAAACTAAGTTGGCCAACTTACCATCCACAAATAGATGGCCAAACAGAGTGGGATAATCGCACGATTGAAGACATGTTATGCGGCTTCACCATAGAAGAGCAAGAGAGGTGGGACACCCTACTCCCGTTGGTGGAATTTGCTTACAACAATTCAATGGATGCATCCACCTAGGTCACTTCATTCTTCCTCATGTATGGTGAGCATCCCTTCACACCTTCTAGCTTGATGAAGATCCGTCTAGTGGCTACCAAGGTCAATACAGTCAACACATTTGTTTCTAGAATCCAACAAGGTGTGGATAGCGCCAAACACAGATTATAGATTGTGCAAAATTGATAGAAGCAATATGCTAATGCACACCTTAGGCACATGGAGTTGAATGTTGGGGATCAAATGTGGCTATCAACAACCAACCTCACATTAGTTGGACCTTGTAAGCTCAGACCTCATTTTATTGAGCCTTTCTCAATTCTTCATTGTGTCGGCACTGTGGCTTATCACTTTGAGCTACCACCACACATGAAGATCCATTCTAGTGTTCCATGTCTCCCTACTATGCAGATATGCTCCCCAATCAGGCCAGGGTCATTCCACACAAGACATTTGACCTTATCCGACACTCATTGATGGCATAGAAGAATATGAAGTGGAGCGGATTCTCCAAAAATGCATACGTGGTACTTGCCATCCGTGGGTGGACTCTCTAGTACAATGGAAATGTTACCCCCTCTATGAAGCAACTTGGGAGCCCGCCACTAATTTGACACATGCACCGGTGTTGGTGCAAGCATTTGAGCAACAATTGCACAACGAGGACATTGCGTCTTAAAAGGAGGGAGGTCTGTAATACCAAGAGCTAGGCATATGATCTAGATGTGAAATTCAGTTTGATAGCATCTAGAATGATGTTATACATGATGGCCAAAATAGATCAGATAGAAGTATCACCAAAAGAGTACTTCTAAATAGACTTGAGAACCTTAGAACCAATAGCTAAACATATGATGTAAAAGTGAGAATTGGTTTGGTAACATCTGGAAGGATGTTACACATGATGGACTAAACAGATCAGAAAGAGGTATCACCAATAGGGGCCTTCTACTAATAGAATAGGAACAAAAAAAATACCTGAAATCTTTGAAGGCAATTTCGGAGGCCTAAACGAATGAATTAGGCCTCAAAAATGTACAACCCCCCCCTCTCTCCTTTGTAATGGAGGAAAGGTTGGCCTTCTCTCCCCTTGCTTTGTCTCATTGAGAGCTTTCCAATGGTACCTTCCATGATTATGAGATTCCTATAGGAAGATTTCCTAAAAGAATCCCTCCGGTCAAAGCTTGTTTGACTAACCAGATAGGACCTAGACCAAACATGTCACCCATCCAAGTAAGTAATCCAAGGGTGGAGCTTACTGACACATCACCTATCTGTGTACCTAATCCTATGGTGGAGCTTCCTTGGAGGAGATTCTCTTTGTCTATATAATAAAGAGAAGGTGCTCCTTTGGGGTATCAAATGTTTGAGTGTGTAATATATGTTTTCTCTCTTCTCTTGTCCTTGGAGTATTACAGCTTTGCCCTTAGATTAGTTGCTTGGATGGTTTACATGTTGGTCCTTGTCCTATCTAGTCGATCAAACAGGTTTGATTAGAGGGAATCTTTAAGGAATCTTCTTATATGAAGCTCAAAATTGCATGGGTGAGGTACCATTGGAAAGCTCTCAATGAGACAAAAAATGGGGGATAAGGTAAGTTTATTTTACCCAAATGGAGAAGAATAATCTCATTTTTGAGGCCTAATTCATTTGTTTAAGCCTCCAAAATTAGCTCAAAATTTTTTAGGCTATTTTTTACTTCTACCTTATTAGTAGAAGTACTTTTTTGGCAGCACCTCTATCTGATCTACCTAGCCCATTATACATAACATCCTTCTAGATGTTACCAAGCCAATTTTCATCTCTAGATAATATATCTAACTATTGGTATTACAAGGCTTTGGAGATTGATTTGCTTCCTCATCAACTATCTTGAGTATGAGTTGCCCTAGCTGTGCATGACTTCAAATAGCTTGGATGAGATGACATTGGCAATGTTCCAATGTCCTTGAATTGATGGGAACTAGAAGACAAGCACATTGCACCAAAGAACTTTGTTTGTACATGGGAATCAAAAATTGAACGCATTGCATCAAAGAAATTTGTTCCTACATTGCAAAGAGATTTGAGGATTTGCATCTACATGTAATAAAGTCAAGGAATGTCTCTATAGGGATATACATGGTCATCAATCTTCATAATTGTGTCCTTCAACTACAATGGATGAGGTGTTTAGGTGGAACCAAGTTAGAATTATCCATGGAACCCCCAAAGATGGGCAATGCTTGCACTCTCCCAACCCAACATTCCAAACCAACATTTTGAACTAGCATCAAGGCTTAGTACATACCAAGCCTATTTTTATAAATATTTAATTGTTTAGGATAGCTTTATAATATCATTACTTGTTGCAGGTATTTTTGACATTTCACCTAGTCCTTTAATCTAAGAGCACTTTATACCATTCAAACTTTATCATTTAGAAATTTGCTAAGGCTAAACATTGCATTCATCACAAAAAATTAATGCAAAATGTGTTTAGTTAATTGAGGATTATTTTAATATAATAAATAAAATGCAAACTGAGAGGTTGATTGTATCAAGTTTCAAGCAAGAATTTATTGCAAATTTTTTTGTTTTACATGGAAGTTTTGGCCCAAGAATCTAAGCAAGAAATTTTGGATAAGAATTCAATGGAAAATCTTAATGAAACTCATTTTCACAAGTAGGAAAGTGGGAAAAATTACAACTCATATAAAGATAATGAAAATATTCTTAACTTAAAAAAACAAACAGATTAGAGTTGCAATTAAACTAAGTTGATTTTTGCTTTAATGAATATGAATGTTGTTGAATAGATTGACCAAAATTAGTCAAAGAGGAAAAGGCAACAGCAGAGAAAACACCAAGGATGGAAGACTCCATCAAGTCAAGCGTGAGGCAAAAGAGGTAAATGGGGGCTTAGCCCCAATAGTATTAGTATTAGTTAGAGTGATGCCATTCATATTATTGCACACCTCTGCTTCCTAATGAAATAAGTGTGACCAAATTGGTATGAATATAAATAATTATAACCTTTTTTTCAAGGTATAAAGACCTTTGTCCAATAATGATTTTCTTCTATATCATTATTGATAAGGTTTCAATTCAAATGAATCAATATTTTCAAGACAAATGATTTCCATTGGATTATATCTACATCAAGTTTACATGATAGTTGAATTGTATCCATCCATATTTTTATGATAACTTAATGATTGCTTCTTTTGCTCATGTGCTTTTATTTGGTTGTGGTATGGCAAAACTTTCTCTTTCAAGTTGAGCAATCCAGACTCACTAAGTACCTTATTGACTTTTAATTTGATTTAATTGTAAGAATCTATTCCAACACATTGTCCTATTCTCACCAAATGATCAAAAAGAGAAGAGAGTGGATGGGAGAGGGAGAAAGGAGGAAAATATATTCTAGAGTTTTAGAGAGCTCATCTGCATACCTCACATGATTGAATAGTCAATTCTGTTTGTTTTTCAATTTTTGTTCCATTGGTACCTAGATTGAAAGCTATGGAGAATTGAGTAGAAAGTTATGAGTACTTTTAGGTTTTTTAGGGTTTAGAGTGACTACTTCACATTGAGAGTAATGGGCCAAGAATTTTCATTTCTAATCTGTTTGTATTCATGCTTAAGTTCAAAGTTATGAGAGTTTATAGTTTTTAGGGTTTGAAGGTGGAGAGATTGTATTTACTCATGTGAGTTGGGATGTGAGGGGTTGTGGTTTTTCAAGGATGGGGAGATATAGAGAGGAGCATTCTGTGTTATGATTGTTATTCTTGTGCTAGCCATGGCTACACTTCCTCATGTAGGGCCGCCTAGAGCGACTCAAGATACACTAGGCCCGGTGTGTCATCAAAGCTTTACCTTCCAAGGGGTAAAGACCCGTGTGAGAAGGATGTACAAGGACTATGATTGGACCACTTGGGATGCTCATGTGATTCAAACAACCACATCAACAATGATGACAATTGGGATTATACATGCTTCTTCTATCCCTTTGTTGACCAGTCTAGGGATATCGATCAAGTCATGGGAGTGGTTGACATCTCAAGCGGGTTGTGTTTTAGGGTTATTTGAGGTAATTGTAACAATATGGAGTTTAGCAATGAAGTTAGGTAGGGCTAATGAAGTAGCAAATAGGCCAAATTAGCCTAGAAAATTCCAAAAATATTTAAGAAGCTTCTTGGGAAGTTTCTCAACTAGCTTGACTTGCATCTCCTGTAAGTAATTTCTAGAAGGAAGCTTCTAGAAGCTTCCAACTAGCTTAGCTTTTAAGCAAAGTAGGTGTAATACCAAGGGTTAGCCATATGATCTAGATGTGAAATTTGGTTTGGTAACATCTAGAATGATGTTATACATGATGGTCAAAATAGATCAGATAGAAGTATCACCAAAAGAGTACTTCTACTAATAGGGCGGAAACCAAAATAGACTTGAGAACCTTAGAACCAATAGCTAGACATATGATTTAAAGGTGAGAATTGGTTTGGTAACATCTGGAAGGATGTTACACATGATGGACTAAACAGATCAGAAAGAGGTATCACCAAAAGGGGACTTCTACTAATAGAGTAGGAATCGAAATATGCCTGAAATCTTTGAAGGCAATTTCGGAGGCCTAAACGGATAAATTAGGCCTCGAAAATGTGTTGATTCCCCCCCCCCCAATAGAGGAAAGGCTGGCCTTCCCTCCCCCTGGTTTGTCTCGTCGAGAGCTTTCCAACGGTACCTTACTCATGTGATTCTGAGCTTCCTACAAGAAGATTCCCTAAAAGATTCCCTCCGGTCAAAGCTTGTTGGACCAACCAGATAGGACCTAGACCAGATAGGTCACCCATCCAAGTAAGTAATCCAAGGGTGGAGCTTGCTGACATGTCACCTATCTGTGTCCCTAATCCTATGGTGGAGCTTCCTTGGAGGAGATCCTCTTTGTCTATATAATAAAGAGAAGGTGCTCCCTTGGGGCATCGAATGTTTGAGTGTGCAATCTGTGTTTTCTCTCTTCTCTTGTCCTCGGAGTATTACAGTAGGTGGTTTCTAGAAGAAAGCTTCTTGAGAAGCTTATTGGTTAACTTGGTTTGCACTCCAAAAAAAAAAAGTGGCTCAAAGAAGCTTCTTGAGAATCTTCTCAAGAGCCTTATATACTCCCTATAAATACCAAAGCCAAAGCTCATGCTAGGCATTTGGAGTTTCACTCATTCAATATGATATTCCATACTCCTATTTCTCTCCTTGGTCTTGGGTCTTTTACATTGGTATCAAGCAAGAATGAGATGGATGGAATCTATGGACTACCAAATCCATTTCCAGCAAACCATTAGGATTTTCATATTTAGATACTACCCAACATCATTTTACACAACTCATCACCTCACATTTTGGGCAGAATTTTCTAATTGTACTCACTTTGTTCAAGGAACCCTTGGTACTTTTGATTGTAACTTATGGAGAACGGTGGATCTGTTGCATCTATGCATTGATAAGTTAGATAAATTGGGAGTAGTGTGATAGAGTAGTAGCCATGACGGTAATGCTTGAGGTTATCATTGCTATGTAGTAACAAATCAAGCACCTTACTTGATTGATGGAAGAACAAGATCAACAACAACAAGAGCACATAAAGAGAGCACCATTTTTAGAAGGAAAGGACCAAATCCGATTTCCAAACCTAAGGTATTTGATACCAAGAATCTTTCCAGATTTGTGGAGAATTTTGTATTTGATTGTAAATGTTATTTTGAGGCTACAAATCTTCAAGATGAATGGAAAAAAATTCTCTTAGCTTCAAGCCAACTGGATGGAGCATCAAAGCTATGGTGGCAATTTTGACTGGAGCAAGCTAAAAGGTAGTTTGTTGTACCAATCTTGACATGGAAAGAATTCAAAGGTGCAATAAGTTGGAGATTCCAAGCGATAAATGCCACACAAGCTACACAAGATAAGTTAGTAAGGTTGAAGTAGATTGGTTTTGTAAGAAGCTACATCACGCAATTCCAAAAGACCATTATGTAAATACCAGATATAATGGATGGTGAAGCTTTGGATCAATTTATGAGGAGCTTGAAGTCACAAACCAAATTAGAAGTGACTATGCAAGAGCCAAAATACTTGAAAGAAGCCATTTAGTTAGCAATCCACTTTGATTCCTTGGTTGCAACAACATGGTCTTGACCTCAACCTTCACAAAACCAACTAGCAAGTGTTGAGGAGCTGGCATCAATGGAGATTGATACTATCCAATAGAGACCACTTGGTACAATGGATCAAGAAATATTATGGCAGAATGGTGATTGCTTTTATTGTTGCCGGATTGGAGATTGCATTGTTGAATATCCACTCAAGAATGTGCGATCTCCACAAATCACTCAAATGGAGGTTGTAGAGCAAACTGATAAAGAAAACAGGGAATCCTAGTAGGAGAGTTTGAACCGCCTACTAGGGAACTTGATTAGTTCTAATGGGATTGAAAACTTAACCTACACAAGTTTGCATCATTTGCAAGGTATGATATCTGATCATAATTATAAGATTTTGGTTGATTTTGGAAGTTTAAAGAATTGCATATCTATGCAATTAGCAAAGGAATTATGTATTTGTATCAAGCCCATAACTGGAAGTAGATTGATGATGATGGATGGTAGAAAGGGTTTTGTATTTCATACCTTGTATCCTGTTACATTCAAGATTGGAAAAGAGTACTTAGAGTGTATGAGATCTATAGTGACACCTCTACACTATGATGTCATTCTAGGTCTACCTTGGCTTGAATGTCGTAAGGTTCAATTTGATTGGAACTGATGATAAATTCAAGTACAATACCAAGGTAAGAATTTTTTATTAGGTTGTTTGGCACCTTTGAGTAAGACACATAAGAATAGTTAGTCCTAGGATGGGAATTTTGTCAAGAAGGTAGCCAGAGCAAACCTTGAAGGGCGATGAGTCCCAAGATGGGAAGTTTGTTAAGAAAGCAACCATAGAGCAAGCTTTGAATGGAGATGAGTCCGTAAATGGGAAGTTTATCAATCAAGCAACAATAGAGCAAGCTTTGGAGGAAGATAAGTCTATTTTTTGCGGTGTGGATCAAGCCGATTGCACAAGGAGAATTTGAGGGGGTCAAGAGCATCATCAAGCAATGGTTGATCAAATAGTTTAAGAGTTTGTAAATGTGTTTTTGGATGATATATGGAAGGGATTACCCTCTGATCATGGTATATCCTTCAAGATTGAGTTATTACCAAGGACGACTCCAATGAGTAGACCAATCTATCAACTCTCACTAAAGGAGTTGTAAGAGTTGCAAACAACACTTACGGAGTTGTTGGAGAAGGATCTCATATGACGTAGTACATCTCCTTGGGGAGCACCAGGACTATTTGTTCCAAGAAGGATGTAGAACTTTGTTTTTGTATTATTGATTATCGTGGGCTCAATAAACAAATAATGAAGAATGCATATCCCTTGTCTCAAATTGATGACTTACTTGATCAATTGAGTAGAGCACAATACTTCTCCAAGTTGGATCTTTGCAGTGGCTATTTGCAAATCCCCATTGATCAGAAACATGTGCAAAATATTACCTTTCACACAAGGTATGGGCATTTTGAGTAGAGAGTTCTACCTTTTGGGCTCACTTATACTCAAGTAGTCTTCATGGATCAAATGCATCGGGTGTTGGATAGACTATTGGATCTGTACATGATTGGTACTTGGATGATATCTTAATCTATAGCAAGACAAAGGCAAAATACATGAATTGTATACAAGAAGTCTTATGAAAACTATGATTGTAGAAATTTTATTGCAAGAAGTCAAACTATGCTTTTTGGCATAAGGAAGTTACCTTCTTAGTTCACAAGGTCTCATTGGAGGGGATCAAGATAGAAGAGGAGAAAATCAAGGTCATTACTAATTGGCCTACTCCAAAGGATGCTATAGAAGTCTATGCATTTAATGGATTTGCCAATTTTTATCAATGGTTCATCCACTATTATGCCTATGTGGCCGCACCATTGACTAATCTCTTGGGGAAGAACTTGAGCTTTCAATGGACCACTAAGCATGAAGAAGCATTCCAAAAGCTGAAACATATGGTGTCTTCAAGACCCATTCTTCAGCCATATGATTCTCAACTACCTTGCGTGGTTGATTTTGATGCTTCTAACTTTGCAATTGGAACCATTTTGCAACAAGTATTCCCAAATTGATTACATCCCATTGCCTTTGTGTCTTATCAACTTAATATAGCTGAAAGGGATTACTCTACTTGAGATCAAGAACAACAAGTAATGGTATATGCAACCAAGGTATGGAGACATTATCTCTTGGAGAAACAAGTGATCATGTGAATTGATCACAAACCTTTGTTGCAAACATTACACTTGGAACACATGAAGAGTCAAAATCATCAATGGGAGGGACAATTATAATTTTTTGACATCAAATTTGAGTACAAACCCAGTTGGTTCTATGTCATCCTTGATGTCCTATCATGACGACCTGAATTGAAGTCTCTTCCTTTCATAACAACGGCAATTATGATTATATCAATTGACTACAAAGTCCAAATTGAGGTTACGACAACTCTACAACAAGATCTCTTATTTCATATGGTACAAGGTCATCTTGCAACAATAAGGAGTAAAATACCTTCTACTATAAGGAATGACTTCTATTATGTGAGAACTGGATTTATGTTCTAGCCAAGGGTGATCTCCAACTTGTGCACCTCCAAGAAGCCCATGACTTACCAATCATTGGTCACATGGGTGTGGATGGGTACACTCCAATCCCAATGATGGTAGCCCAACATGACACAAGATCGTCAAGAGTTTGTCCAATCATGTGAGAGCTGCCAATGCAACAAGGCCAACAATTAGAAACCGAGTGGACTCCTTCAACCACTTTCCATTCCATCTGCTTGGTGAGAATAGGTGAGCTTGGATCTCATCACATCTTTGCCCAAGACAAATCAAGGTCACACAATGATCATGGTGTTTGTGGATAAGCTTAGTAAGCACATCTATTTGGCACCAACCTTTGATATTGTGGATGCTCTAACATTAGCGTAGATCTACTTTGACAATGTCTTTAAGCATCAAGGGACACCACATGTACTCATCTTTGACCATGATCCTTGATTCATTGGAAAGTTTTGGCAAGCGCTCTTCCAAATATTTGGCACCAAGTTTGCTTTGCCCATGGCCTGTCATCCTCAAATTGATTGAAAAATTGAATGTGTAGATTGCACCTTGGAGGATATGCTTTGTGCCTTTGTCAATGTTCACCATACCAATTGGGATGAATGTTTTGTAGCTATAGAGTTTGTATACAATAATTCCAAAAGGAGAGCATCGGATTTTCTCCTTTCTTCTTTAATTTTGGCCAAGATCCACTTGTTCCAAATTATCTTCTTGCTCCTCTTCCATCTTATGTCTCTCATACTTCAACCTTCTTGAACATCAAATCCCAATCCCTCCAACAAGCCAAATCTCACCTCTTTGTTACCCAAAATTGTTAGAAACAATATGCAAACTACCATTGTCATGATCTCCCTTTCAAGTTGGTGATAAGGTCAATGCTCTTGTCTAGTAACCTATCCCTCCCATTTGATACCCAAGTCTATAAACTTGCTCCTAATTGGATAGGATCCTTTGAGGTCACACAAATCATTTCCCATGTTGCTTATTGCATTGCTTTGCCTTGTCATATATGCATCCACCTTGTCTTTCATATTTCCAAGTTGAGACCCTTTATCCCTAATCCATCTTATTTTTCCTCTTGTGACCAACCCCCTCTTCCTCCTCCTCCTCCTCCCATCCCTATCAATGATCATGAGGAAAAAAAAGTGTGTCGTATCCTTGCACGTAGTCACATACAACAAGGCTGCCTACAATATATGGAGTACAAGGTCCTTTGGAAAGGGTATCCCCTTCATGATGCCACATGGGAACCTCTTTCTCATCTCTAGAATGCACAAACAATCATCCAAGAGTTTGAAGTTTCAATGGCAATGAGGGCATCACCAACTAGCGATGGGAGAATATGTAATAATATGGAGTTTAGCAATGAAGTTACTTAGGTCTAATGAAGTAGAAAATAGGCCAAATTAACCTAGAATATTCTAGAATTATCTAAGAAGCTTCTTAGGAAGCTTCTTGACTAGCTTAGCTTGCATCCCAAGTAAGTAACTTCTAGAATGAAGCTTATAGAAGCTTCTAACTAGCTTAGCTCGCAAGCCAAATAGACAACTTCTAGAAGGAAACTTCTTGAGAGAAGCTTATTGGTTAACTTGCCTTGTATTCCAAGAAAGTGGCTCAAGGAAGCTTCTTGAGAAGTTTTTCAAGAACCTTATATACTCCTTATAATACCAAAGCCAAAGCTCATGCTAGGCATTTAGAGTTTCTCTCATTCAAGTGTCCCAATGTGATCTTCCATTCTTTTATTTCTCTCCTCGGTCTTGTGTCTTTTACACTAGTTTTCCATGTCTATGTCTATTCCACAGGCTATCACATACACTCCATGATGAGGCTAGACAGGCTTTTTGCATACCACTTGATTGTTTGGCACGTGATCCCTTGGACGAGTTAGCATGGTTCTTATTCCTCTTACTCTCTTGATGTATCTTTGTTATGCTAGAGGAGGTCGTGTGGGGTATAGAGAGGTGGCTACTAGATTTCAGCAATTCCAAGCAGGAGATTAGGCTGCCCTAAAAGAGGAGTCTACTAGGGTTACACATTTTAGGAGACAGATTCTACCATTGGATACCATAAAGTTCACTTGATTTGATGGTGTAGGATATTGGGTTAGGCACAAGATTTTAGTAGAGCATCACAAGTTCTATACTCTTTGTCTATGGTTAGTCCCACTGATGAGACCACCTCTTCCCTATGCTCACGACATCCTATGGCATGAGAGTGAGTACCATTAGAGGTCTTAGATTATCAGCCTAAGCAGCTTTGATGTCTTGATAGGTTGCTTTTTGCACAAACATTATGCACAACCCCTTGCCTCTCCTCATGAGGCTTGTCAAGGATGGTATATGAGCATCTTAGAGATTTCTTTTAGGCAAATGATCTTTCTAGTGAATTAATCAAACTGTTTCAAGTGGTTACAACAATAGCAAGGAGAGATATCCTATGTTAGTTAGTTGGGTGTTAGGGATTAGTCAACTTCTAGTGATGGAGGAGGGCAAGGGGGCATTAGAGCAAATGCTATTGGAGAGATCTTTTTGCACTTGGTTAGCCATGACATTGTCCTTCAACATTGATCCTAATTTTGCACCTTGGCCCATATCAATTTGGAGTAGCTACATCCAAAGGTTGCAAGGATATTTCCTTAGGCATCAAGGCACTCGTAGATATCCTTCAAATGGATGGATACATAAGAGTTGTTATATAGTGGGTTGTCTTACATGTGGATGTTGAGAGTGCTTTTAATAGCATCTTTTTAGCATCTATCTTTAGAGAGCTTAGGGAAGCCGGTGGATCCTTGGCAAGTCTTATTTCCTTTGTGTGGCCATTTTATGGCTATCTTGCTTCCTTTTACTACCAACATGGGTTTAGGGTTTAGGGTTTAGGGTTCACAAGAGGGAGTCATTGTCTTGGATTCAATTGTTGGTGCATGACTACAATACCAATAGCTAGATATATTATCTAGAGATAAAAATTGGCTTGGTAACATTTGGAAGGATGTTATGTATGATGGGCAAGGTATATCAAATAGAGGTGTCACCAAAAGAGTACTTTTACTAATAAGGTAGAAGCCAAAAATAGCATGAAAATTTTAGAGCTAATTTTGGAGGCCTAAATGGATGAATTAGGCCTTAAAAATGGAAAGATTTTTTTAGGAGAGATTTAGCTTGCATTTCTCCCCGCCATTTTTTGTCTCATTGAGAGCTCTTCAATGGTACCTCACCCATGCAATTTTGAGTTTCATACAAGAAGATTTCCTAAAGATTCTCTCTAGTCAAACTTGTTTGACCAACTAGATAGGACAAGGACCAACATGTCACCCATCCAAGCAACTAATCTAGGGTGGAGCTTGTTGACATCTCACCAATCCATATAAGGGATCCAAGGGTGGAGCTTCCTTTGAGAGGATCCTCTTTGCTATATAATAAAGTCAAGGTGCTCCTTTGTGGCATCAAAATATCCAATGTGAAGCTTTGTTTCTTCTCTTGTGTTTCTCTTAAGGTCTCCTATCCTTGGAAGATTACAATGAAAAGGAGATCCTTTAAGGGGACCTTTTTTTTCCATGGTTCACTTTAGAGCTCTCTTATCTACTACTTTGGCTATGCTAGGTTGTGTTATTCCCTCCTTAGCAACTGATACACACATTGTGGGCCTTGTAGATCAGATTAAGCAGGCCTTTGATCACTTGAATATCAAGCTACATCTTGTAGGCTTGAGAGTCAAGGTGTCAAAGTGCAAAGCATGGTCCCCTTTAGGTCTCCCTCCCCACCTTGAGCTTCTAGAGGGGTGTGACATATCTATAGATAGATTACATGTACTTAGAGTGCTAGTAGGATCCGAGGATTTTGTCATATGCTTCTTAGATGTTGCACTTGTAGAGGATATTTTCCATGTGGATGACCTTCCTCTACTAGGAGATCTGCAAGTGGCATTTGGTATACTGTCCTCTAGTATTGCTCGTCAATTGACTTAGCTTCTTTGCACTATTCCTCCTTCTTTGACTTTCCTATCTTGTTTGAGAGCTTTTGATAGGAGGATTATGGGAGTCTTTGGTGATATCATTGGACCATGGACTTTTGAGTGTGATGGGGGATTTGGCACGTAGACATACATCTCTACCAATCTAGTGTGGAGAGGTAGGCCTATTATCTATGGAGGAGACAATACCTTTAGTGTTTTTGGGTAGTTTGGCTCCCATTTTGTGGTTGCTAATATGCCAATTTTGGAGACTTATATGACTAAGGTGGACAAGGGATCCTCTTCTCTAAAGGTGTTATTGCGGCAAATGAGAGATAGTCTATCTCCATGGGCACAAGAGGACCTTCCATCCTTTGCTTTGGTATAAAAAGATTGGACCTAAGGTTTGTAGTCTTCCTTGATGGAGCGACAAAATTAGCATATGCTATAATTTCTTTTAGTTAACTTGTCTTGGGCCACTAGAGCACAACTTTGCTCTTGCTTTGGCAAGGATATAAGCTCTTGGATCCTAGCTCAACCATGCATTAAGGCATTTTGACTTGCACCAACCACTTTCTTTATAGTTATGAGCTTTCACCTAGGTTTGGTCCACATGTTTGCATCTTCATTACTCACTTATGAGTGTGGTTCTATACTAGATGCAACAACGGTCCATATGACACAATGTCCTTATGGAGGAAAAAGGATAGCTACCCATGATGCCATCAAAGATACAGCATTTGCTATGGCATGAGAGAGTGTATACCTTGCTTGGATGGAGCGTTCATATTCTTTGAAGACGACACGTGTCAGAGCATACTTATACTTGGTCCAAGATGATCATGTGATAGTGGTGGATGTTGTGGTTACAGATCTTGTGCATGATGCAATTTTGGAAGGAGTGATTACTCATCCTCTTAGAGTTGTGGCAAGCAGAGCTATAGCATGCAAGGTCTCCAAGTATAAGCGTATGAAGCAAGGGTCACTTCTTTGTTCCTCTAGCCTTGGAGATATATGGTGGCGATGGACATGGTAATCGACACTTTTGTCAAGGAGTGCACGAGAGCTTCTCATATTAGACGCCAAGGGTACCACTCTCACTCTCATACTTTGTAGCATACTTTAGATAATGTATGTCCTTTGCTCTATAGAGAGCATTGGCTGGTGCAATCCACGAGAGAGCAATCACTCTAGGTGATGCTTCTTCCTTGCTTTCTTTCACTCAATGCTCCAATGGTTTGTACATTGTACAACTTGCATAGCTCGAATATCTTAGGTGCGGTAGGGCAGATTTCTTATATAGATACTATTGGGGCCTAGCCCCATTCTACCTCTTTTGTCTCTCCCTTGTAAGGCTTGACTGGTCCTTCCCATCCTTCTTGTGTTCTATGTGGTCACCTTTTCTTCACCAAATGGTCAGCGTCTTCTTATCATTGAACCTAACCTAGTGCTACGGGCCCCGAACTAAAAGCAAAATACTATTTGTGAATAGAGGCCCTTATTCAAATTATAAACTTTGTTTATGCCACTCAATATATTTAGAGGAAAAACTTCATGATCGAAGAAGCGAGAAGTTTTCGTTGTCTTTTATTACATTAAAAGATACATTTTCTGAAATCAATAAAACGGACAAGAGACTCAATTGAGTATGTATAAATATTGCCTAGCAATAAAGATATTTTCATGCATCCCATCAATTGCAACAATTGATGAAAATTAATCCCCAAAACCCAGTGGGTCACGCTATAATAGATCCCCGATATCATTCCACCATAAATACTTGCTAATTTGTATTAGAGACATCGTCTTGTGGTACCAGTAATCATTTACAAACATCATTTCTATCTAATTCATCTAGTTAATTTACTTTATCCTTGCCCTTGCAAGATCCAATCAACACATTAATAAAATAGTTTTGAACGTGAATTACAAAGTTTCCCATAGACTTTAAAGCCTCCAAAATTTCAAACGTTTAAGTCAAAAATAAAACTCAACTCACTTACTGAATAGAAAGAGGCATGAATAAAAAGTGTAGATTGAAGTGGAAGTGGTGAGGTAGATTGAATTTGACAGGTCTCTCGATCTCTCTCTCGTGGTTTCTCTCCATTCCCTGGAGCGTGTTTCCCAAGTGTCGTGGTCATTGTGAAGTTTCTGGAGTGCGAGCATTGCTGTGGAGGACTGTAGGAGTGGTGAGGCGTTATGGAGTTGGTATGTGGGAGTGTCATGGAAACGCGCTACGCGATGTAGAGTTTGTGAAGTGGAAAGTTGGGCGGGTTTGCTCAGTGTCTTCCTTCATCAGGTGGGGCATTGTCAGCGAGCTCTTTGCGAGTGCCTGCGGAGTGAGCTCGCTCTGAGCTTTTGCGGTGCGACTGAGGATGAGCGGTGAAGAGTTTTTGCGGTGGTAGGGTTTGCTTCTATGGAGATGGCTTATTGTGTGAGTCCACGGGTACAGAGGTCGGGCTTCTGAGTTTCGATTTGGTTTGGATGCTTGAGAGAATTGCAGTTCGTGGAGTGTATTAATTGCCTGGCGGAGACAGCTTCATGTGTTCGTCATATTGGCTAAAAGAGCTGAGGATGGTAGACAGCTTCTCGTGTTAGTCAAATTGATCGAAAGAGCTGAAGATGAATAAACCAGGGGGTCCTCAGCCTGGGGTCGCAGGGCCTGGATTTGGCGGAAATCCCGGAGCTGCAGGTCCGACAGCCACAGCTGCAGCTGCTGCAGCTCAGAGGCAAAGAACTTTGCTCCAGAGAGCTGATGCTGATATCGGAAGTCTACTTGACAACTTCAGTCACCTGATGAAGGCTGCTAGGGTAACTTGACCTGTTCCCTGTCCCTTTCTCTAATCATTACATGAATTTATGAAAATCCTCAGTAGTCCTGAATATGAGAGGCATAGGGCTTTAAGAGTGCATATCAGGGGTAGAGATTTCTTCACTTGCTAAGAAGTTTAGTTGTGGTTCGAGGTGAGGCGCGAACTAGTGTAGTTGCTTACAACTTTGAATGCGTAGAATATATCAGGGTTTTCCTCGCCACTACCAAGATTACTTGCAATAGAAGGTCAGTAAGTCTGTCGTCATTTTAGCAATCTAGGTGGTACGTGGAAGGCTCCAGATAAAAAGATTCTGTATGAGATTGCCTTGTCAGCAGTTTGCCTCGGTTTTTGAAGTATTTTAGGATTTACTGGGTCCTGTTTCTCGTCTAGCTGGGACAGTTGTGAAACTACTCCCTCTAGGTGTTGATGTTTTAGTTAGTTCAATTCCTTTCGATATAGAGTCCTCAACTAGTGCTTTGTCTCCGTTGTCCAGGTGAACGATCCTACGAGGAATGCTCAAGAGGCTTTTCAGATGGAAGTACATGCATCAAGAGTGGTATGTCTCCTCGTTGGTTACTGCTAACGCACTTCACGTCCAGATAGAGTTCAGGTAATAATGTTTCATGTCATAAGAGGAGGATAATCAACCGTCATTCTATGGAAATTTAACTTGAGCACCAAGCCTCCACTGTTGGGCCTGGCACTGTAACAAGGAATGCAGCCAGATCCTCATATCAGCTTATGACAAGTTCTGACCAGGTTAATGGTCTAGCCAATCTATGGAGTATAAAGATTCCCTCCAATTCTACAGGTATGTGGGTCATGTGGATACTACTAGCATCAAAGCGTTTAGTTTGGTGAGTGTGTGCTGAAGGTGTCTTTGGATGGAAAGCCAGATATTCTCCACCATATTGATTGTCATATGGGAGACTTCCACTTGCTTAGTATCTGAATACCATAGGCCAATGCTCAGTAGGCACTTTGAAGTCATGAGCACAAAAGATCACGAATACAGTTCCTAACAAGTCTGAGAACTTTTGCTTGTTATCAGGTGCAAGCAGCAGATTCACTCCTGAAGCTGGTATCTGAACTCAAACAGACAGCTGTATTTTCTGATTTTATCGTTCTCAATGAGCACCTTGAAAAGAGGAGCGCAAAGTTTGTTGAGCTTAGTGATGAAACAGAACAGCTACTTGTCAATGTCGGAGATCAATTTGCAGCTTCTCTGCAAGACCTGGAGTCCCATTATTATAATTCCCCGCATCGGAACCTTTTGGATGCAGCTGAGAATGCTAAACTCAATGGTGATCAACAAGATATTTAAGCTCTCCCTGATCAACTCAAATTACCTGCAGACCTCGCCATCATAAGCTATCAGCTGACCGAGGTTGTTTAGCTGTTTAGAAGGTTTAAAAGGTAGGTATAGTTTAAAAGGTAAAGAGTCCTGAGAAGTACTCATATCAACGCAGTGCCTCCAGTGTCTCAGGACTCAAGCGTCCATAGCGCTTGTTGCGATATAAGATATATCCTGTCCTCTTCCGCGTTGCTCTCGTTACACTGTTACACTTCGATATATCTCTGCAGCAGCACCATCCACTAAGCTCCCGTATTGTTCCACTCCTCCCTTCCCCAGCTAATTTCCTCCCCATTATTTTTCCCTCGCTCTTTGCCTGCTTCATGGTTCGACCTCCAGTGTCTCCAGTGTTCCTACACGACTCCAGCATACATTTTAATTTTCATCGTTCTTGCACTGCTTACTGGTGGTCAATTACATAATGTTTTATATTTCTCGAATTCGTTTGAATAGCTGTTATCGATTTCAAGTTGTTTACTAGTCCTTTAGATATATGTTGTTCTCAATTTGTTGCAATGATGCCTTTGCTTCAGGTTACATTCGATGCATTCTACTTTATGGATTTATCACTATCCTAGTACATCTTGCTTACCGATCATATGCATTTAAAGAGTTCTGGATCACCCGTTCCTAGAACGGCTTCCGCTGGCATATACCTATATCAATGCAGTGCCTTGGCACTGCGGATCCCCCCTTTCCTCGAACAGCTTCTGTCCTCATTTCTCAATATTAACGTAGTGCCTTGGCACCCATGAGTTTTCGAGCAGAAACTTGGTGCAAGGGGTACTGACACTTGCTCAGCTACTTCGCCACTGTGTGAGGCACTGATGAAGTCGTATGTGCTTTTGTGGAGGTTTACTATGGCCACCTTCTGCTTCCTGCAGTTGTTTAGTGTTTTAGGGCTCAAGCTCCCATAGCGTCTGCTGCAATCTACTCAATCCAGTCCTCTGCTACTGACACTTACTCAGCTACTTTGGCAATGCGTGAGGCACTGATGAAGTCGCATGTGTTTTCATGGAGGCTTACTATGGCTGCATTCTGCTTCCCTCAGTTGTTTAGTTTCTCAGGACTCAGGCATCCATTGCGCTTGCTGCAATATACTTTATCCAGTCCTTGGACGCTTTGCTCGTCTTCCCTCGTTCTCTGAGCAATGTCATACTTCCAGTGCTCTGACTCTCTTCCACGGATTTCGTTTCCTGACTCTCAGATCTTCCTTGAATTGCGATTTCCAGACTTCTACTTGTCTCTCTTTGCTCGGCTTCCCTTGGTCTCTGAGCAATGTCATACTTCCAGTGCTCTGACTCATACATCTTCCACGAATTTCGTTTCCTGACTCTCAGATCTTCACGGAATTGCTATTTCCAGACTTCTACTTGTCTCTCGACTCCTGTTTTCCAATGTTTGTAATTTGGCTTGTTAAGTTGCCGTTTCTTCCTGTTGATTCTGTTTCTTTACTTATGTGGGTGTCATGTCTCCACTTCTTCGAAGCATGCATCTCAGATTTAGGTGTTGCTATTAGATTGTTTCCAAGTGACCTTTACCTAGGCTTTCATTCGATGATGTTCTTTTCTATATATATGCAGGTGTTCTGTCTCTGTTTTTGTTCGATGCATGCCACTAGGATTTAGGTCTTGCTATTAATTTGCTTCCAGATCACATTTACTTATGCTTTAATTCGATAAGATGTTAATTACCTTGTTTACATTACATATCGTGCACAGCATTTGCATTCAATGAGTTCTGGGTCTCCCCGTTTGATGAACGGCTTCTGTCCTCATCTCTCTATATCCAGTCCTCTGCTGTTCGTTCTGCCTTACTTTCTGCCCTTATGCTCCCCGTTTTAAGTGTCAAATGACCTGCTCCTTCCAGTGCCCTCCGACTCGCTCCTTACTGCTACTTAGAGTGTCTTCCGACTCGCTCCTTCCCGTGCCTTCCGACTCACTCATTACTGGTTCTGCAATGATTTCTCTCCTTGGTAGGTTTACCACCTTATTCTTTAGTATGCATCATCGGGTAAATTTGCTATATTATGCTTGCTTTCAATACTAATAAATGTTTCGTTTCAGGTATTTACAAGGTATGTCTCGAGAGCCTTCCGTTCTCCTGCTTACTATTTTGTATTCTTCCTTCGCTTGCTGATTATTTTGTATTTCATGCCATTCTGCTCATTCCCATCTCTGCCCTTTAGGTGGAATTTAAACTTCACAAGTTACAGCTTTTTCCTTACTTGGCAAGATTATTACCCTGAGTGGCACTTTTGGAAGCAACCGACTTTGCCTTGGCACTCATGAGTTTTCAAGCAGAAACTCGGTACAAGGGGTACTGACACTTGCTCAGCTACTTCAGCACTGCGTGAGGCACTGATGAAATTGTATATGCTTTCAAGGAGGTTTACTATGGCCACCTTCTGCTTCCTTCAGTTGTTTAGTGTTTAGAACTCAAGTGTCCACTCAAGGGTTTGCTGCGATATACTCTATTCAGTCCTCTGATGCCGATGAGCTTTCAGACAGGAACTTGGTACGAGGAGTACTGGCACTCGCCCAGCTACTTCGGCACTGCATTAGGCACTGAGGAAGTCGTTTGTGCTAGCTTGGAGGCTTACTATGACCGCCTTTCTGGCTTTCTCCCTGTGTTTTCGGTGTGTTAGGACTCATGTGTTCATAGCACATGCTGCGATATAATCTATATTTAGTCCTCTAACACCCTGCCCTACTTCCCTCGTTCTCTGAGCGATTTCATACTTTCTGGAGTTTCTGGCTGACTCACGGGTCTCCCTCGACTTTCAATTTCGTAGCTGCTACATTGATTTCTACTTTGGTCTATCTGAATCTTTCTCGTCTTGCTCGTTAGATCGATCTTAATTCTCTACGTGCGTAGAGTTTAGATTCGTGGTCAGACTCGTCCTCACTGTGTTAGCGATCCAACGTCTTTATCATAGAAGTCAGAATAGAAAGTAACGAGCAAACACACTTGAGCTGTAGAAGTGGGATTTCAACTGCTCGCGACACTGGACCCATCGAGTCGAAGTCTGAGACTCAGACTCCACCGAATATACACCTAAATACAGTAGTCCGGAGGATCGCATTTCGCTTTACGAGCTCTAAAGACCACTAAAGGCCACTAAAGACCCCCCTCATCAAAGACTCAATTCATTTTCGTTTCTTAAAGCTTCGAATTAACCGTACGCACCTGTAAAGAACTATACTGGGTAATCGCACGAAGATCACATAACAGCGCGTACTAGTATATTTCATACTCTGAAGGATCCTTGAAATCATAAACACTCATTAGTGGAGAGAAAACTCAGGACATTGCAAATAGTCGTGAGAAATGCTAGAGAAATTTACATGAGAAACAGTCCGGAGGAGGGTTGTTATTGACATAGTCGTGAGAAATAGTCGAGGAATTTGCATGGGAAAGAGTCAAGCGGAGGGTTGTTACTGATATGAGTGGGGAGCAGAAGCATCAACATTGCACGGGAAGGGAGAGTCAACTTAAACAGAAGAAACAAAGGCAAAGTGTAAGAAAGAATGAATAGAGGAGTAAGGAAAAGTACAAAAGAGTTAGGGCATCATGTGAAAAGAAAAAGAAGGGAGGTAAAATTTATTGTGGATGAGTGAAGGACAAGGTGGACTCCCGTGTCTATAAGTAAGGATTCATGTGCTTATAAATAAATGATCAAAATCTATATGATAGAAAACCAAAATAGGGAATATAATGACAAGTATATATATATATGTTCAAGAGCAAGTAGAATATTTATGAATATGGTATATAGATTTATGGGAAAGTAGAATATGGTATATAAATTTATGGGAAAAGTTTATATACCCTCATGTATTATATTGTTATAGGGGAATTCTATTTGGCTTTTAATTTATGTATATATTATCTATCACTATATTGTCTCCCATTATTTTGGTCTTTTACCATGTGTATTTTGATAATTCATTAATGGATAGGTAGATCTTTGCTTATGGACACATGTGTACATCTTGTCTTTCACTTCATTTGAGGCCAATTTTGCTTCCTTTCTTTGCCTTTTTGTGTGATGTGCTAACTCTTTTCAGACTTTTCCTTACTTCTCTATTATTTCCTCTTTACACTTTGTGTTTGTTTTTTCTATTTGAGTTGACTTGTTCCTTCCCATGCAGCGTTGATGTTTCATACTAGTATGAGTAACAAACCTCTTTTTTGATTACTTTTCATTGTTGTGTTCTGGATTTTCTCTCTACTAATGAATGTTTGTGATTTCAAGGATCCATCAAGTATGTCTCAATTTCTTCCTTCCTCTTACTCATGTGGATTCTTTTCTTTCTTGCCTGATCCTCATTATGCGATTGAGACTATTGAGTATGTTCATGTGCTTGCACTTTCTTTCCGCACTTCCATTTCAATTCTTATGTTCTTTCTACATTACCACTACTTATGTGCAGCAGTGAGGGAAGCAACCGAGTTTGCCTTGGCACTCATGATTTATCGAGCCAAAACTCGGCACATAGGGGTATTGACAATTGCCCAGCTACTCCAGCATTGTGTCAGGGATTGATGAAGTTGTAGGTGTTTCGTGGAGGTTTACTATGGCCGCCTTCTACTTTCCTTTGTTGTTTAGTGTCTCATGACTGAAGCGTCCATAGTGCTTGTTACAATATACTTTATATCTTGTCCTCTTTGTTTTGCTCTCGTTACCCTATTACACTTCGACCGGTTTTTGCAGCCACGCCATCCAATAGCTCTTGCATTGTTCCACTCTTCCATTCATACCGATTCTTGGTTCAACCTCTCATGTCTACAATGTTCCTACCCTACTCTAGCCCACGTTTTTAATCTTTATCGCTCACATTGCTTATTGGCAGGTTATTACATAATGTTTCTTATTTTTGCCATCGTTTGGATGGATATTCTTGATTTCAGGTTGTTTACTAGTCCGTTAGCTATATATTATTGTCAATTTATTTCAATTATGCCTTTGTTGTATGTTACATTCAATGCATTCTACCTTAGGGATTTATGGATATTCTAGCATTGTGAATCTTGCTTGCCTATCACTTGCATTTCATTTAATTTTGGATAACCTGTTCCCGTAATTGCTTCTCCTCTCATATACCTATATATCATGTGCGGCTTGATGGGGTCTTCCCATCCTTCATTTTTCCTGCGCGGTCGCCTTTTTACTATATCATACTCTTGTTCTATATATATAATAAATTTAGCCTGCTAAAATTATTGTCTACGTAAATAATAAATGTGGTTTTCCAAAGTGTCCTTCCTTAACTTGGTTTACCGTCCATCGGTTCACTAAATCCTAAAGTTATTCCCGAAAGTGTTTTGTTTTAGCTTTGATTACCGTCCAGCAGTTCACTTAATCTTAAAATTATTCCCGTAATTGTTTTATCTTTAGCTTTGTTTACCGTCCAGCGGTTCAACAAGTCTGAAAGTCTTTAGCTTTGTTTACCGTGCGGGTGTTCACCAAATCCGAAAGTTATTACCAGAAGTGTTGTCTTTAACTTTGTTTACCGCCCAGCGGTTCAACAAACTCAAAAGGAATACCCGAAAGTGTGTTGGTTAGTGTTCTGTCCGAGTGCCTTCCTTTGGATCGTAGATTTCCATGAGTAGGAACTAAATTTCCCGTGTCATGCGATGCGATTTGGATTTTCTCGTTTCTGGTCGTTTTCCCAACGAAATCCGATTTATTGCCAGAAATTTGTTCCCAAAAGTGTCTCGGTTTATCCGGATCCGTGCCATCCAATTTCCTCGCCATGCGATTTGGATTTCCGGTTTTCGGTAGCCCTTGAACAAAATCCGAGTCAATGTCAGAAATTTGTTCTCGATAGTGACGGACTCCATTACAGAAAGAGACTTATATCCAACTTCGTACAGATAGTCTTACATCCGATGTTTAACAGTGGCTCCGTCAATGTCTTCCCCGTCACAGTCTTCCCAGTAGTTTCCTTGCACTATCACTACGAAATTCGGAAGTCGTCCTTCTCGCTTCACACGTTCATTTTCAAATTTCATCTAGCTCTAACTTGATTAGGACTTCGTTCTCCTCCTTCCACCGAACGTGTGGATATGGCCAACATGCCAAATAAAACACCCCGAAGGAAAAGAATACATGCAATGCAAGTGCACCATAAAACGCCCATACAAAATGAGCCAAGGACTCTCCGCAAGGGGCATCCAGTCATAAAGAATTAAGCACTAAGGATAGAAACCACCCTCTGAAATGCTAATAAGTGCAAGGTGAGCAAAGTAGAAATCTATACCTGGACTGGGTGATAGATATTCATTCTCCAAGGACATGTCTTGCAACTAAAAGAGGAGTGTTGTCTATGGAACAGGAGCATCCGCTGTTGATGCTCTCTGACAAAGACTCAGAGCCTACATTGTCTGTAGATCCTCTGCCTAAAAAAGGAGGTAAGCATGGCGGGTGAGAAAACCCAAGAGCCTTTCCTATATAATGAGTCTCGTGCTGCCTCTTGAAGGAGTCCATCAAACTGATGACGGAGGTGGCCAAAAATCTCCACTACTAGGGGATGAAGGTGTGGGAGGCAAGTTGTGGGGCATAATGGTCCTCCTTTCCCCTAGTGATAATGATTGTTGCGGCTCTTGCTTGGATGCTAGCTCATGTCAAGGACTCTGGTCTGAATGGGTTCACAATAATCACAACATACAATGTCCGTTGGCCATCCCTGAAAGTGACAATATCTGTCTGCACCCTCCAATGAGGTAGGCTTGGTAGGACCACCCATTGCTCAATCTGAACCTGTGAGCAAGTAGATGTAGGATTTGAGCCACCATATCTATAATGGCATCGTGGACTCTAGTAGGCTCTCTGTCTATGGTACACTATAGGATGTGGATGCCCTCCACATCAAATGTAGACCCACATGGGCACTGGACACCAAAGAGTGTAGACACTCTTCGGATAAATCCTTGAGCATTAGAGATCCTCGAAATGGAAGATATAGATGATGAGCTAAGTGTTTGCAAACGCCTTATGTTTCATTGTGAAGAGAATATGACAATCCAAAGTTCTCACGGTGTCCTCCACGATTGAACAAAACTCTCAATGAAACTAAGCTCTCAGAGCATTGTACTCCTCATAGTGAGTCCTTTACGATTGAACAAAACTCTCAACGAAACTAAGCTCTTAGAGCATTGTACTCCTCATAGTGAGTTCCTCAATAACTTACTTAATAAAACCAACCACGAGCAACAAACGGGATATTTTGACATGAAGATTTAAAGTTATCACACAACTAAAAATGTAAGTGTTGGTGCAATGCCATTGTATGGAGGAGTCATATGAACAGCAGAAGTTAAAGCACCGATCAGAAACTCAGCTCTGTTCCAACTCTTAGGCGATTTACATGGCTCTTTTGGCCTCCGGCAGCCCACTAACAGACAAAACACGGCAGCGAAAAATTGGCCGGAGCTCATGCACATGTCAGGTCTGCCTGACGTTCAAGCCCTCAGTCAGAGCTCATCCGTCAGGCAACTCTTGCTCCGTCTCCTGGTGCTCCGGCTGAGTCTCTCAAACGGGAGACTCTCTAGGTTAATGGGTCGGGTGATACAACGGGCAATACAGTTTCCAAACATCCCATTCTATGACAGGTTCAGTTTTCCCGAGAGCAAACATATCAACTTTCCAAGCAAACATTACTAGGGTTCTGATTTTTGACCTTCAAGATTGATCAGGTATGTAATATACATAACTTTTTCATTTCTGAACGTGTTGGGCTATTCTATAGCTTGAATTGAAGGTTATGCAATGCTTTTCATGTGTGATTTGAAACTGAACACAATAGATTAATATTGCATTGACATTGGTGAGATGAAATTTCTCTGTCAAACCAAACTTTTCCATGTATATTTTTTGAATTTTGTGCAGTAGAATGGAAGAGATTGTACAGAATGAGAATGTTTCGAGAGCTCTTCCACCTATGGAACCAATTACATTGGTGAAAGATTTGCAGGCTCCATCCAAGAAGAAGCTTGGTGCAAAAAAGAAAAATTCATCATCAAAGGATGCTCTTGTGAGAGGTATGATTTTGACTATTTCATATGTAGATTGGAATACTATTCTAAAATAATAGTATGTTGATTATTTATCTATTGTTGTCAATTGTGTTTACAGGTGTTTCAATTTTGAAGAAGGCTACAATGGAGTGGATTTCCAGTCATGTGAGGCTTTTTTTGGATATGTATGAAGACATTTATTTTAATCATTGTAACCAAGGCAATGTAAGTCAGGATCAGTGGAAGGTGTTTGCTAATAGGTTCAGAGAAGCTATTAGAATAACACCACCTTATGAGCCGCAGATTCTCAGGAACAAGCTTGATGGTCTAGTTAAAAAAAACAGGGTTGAGAAAGGAAAACAAACCACAGGCACAGAACCAAGTTCATGGGAGTTCTATGAACAGATGCATAGAATTAGAGGTGGTTCACCCAAAGAACAAGGCATTCTAGGAGCATGTGATGGTGGTATTAACACTTCAATAACTAATGAGAGAGGGTTTGTATACTTAACTGATGAAACTATTGATGGGAGTGAGGAAGCATCTCATATAAATCAAACTGAACAATCATATATGGATGTTTTGATATCTGATGATGAGAAGGAAACACCACAAGTCTCTACACCTTCTCTAGAGACAATTGGTAACCAGGCCACAATCAATCCCAGGACAAAAGGTTGTGCTCAACCTGGTGTTGTTGGGCAATGTAACAAAAAGCAAAGAGTATCAAAAGAAGGTGAAGATGGAATGCAGAAGTGTACGCTTGAATTTACTCAAGTAGTGAAGGAAGCAAATGAGAAGAGATCCTTGCAGGAAGATCGTAAATTTGACTTGATGATGGTTCAAGAACAACGCAAGATGGATTTAATGAGCCAAATGCTTGAATTGAAACATATGGAGCTTGAAATCTTGAAAAACAACCAACGTGGACAGCCATCTTGAGTAAGTAAATACCTTTCCTCTCAAATGACATTTGCTATATCTAGATGAGCATGAGTACTTTTTAACTGCTTGTACAAAGCTGCTCTTACTAATTCACCTCTTGTTGTACTCCATTTATCTGTTGCAGATCTTGGGAGTGGCAAAATATGTGCTCCATTCATATGCTCGTCCACTACATTGACATCTGTAGGTAATGGTTCTCCTTGTTGAATTACAAAGTTGTGTAGTACTGCACATGCAAGTGTCACTCTTGGAACAACTTCCAGTCGCATTGGACAGTCCCTCAGTATGCTCCATCTACCTTTCAATTGACCAAATGCATTCTCTACACGTACACGTGCTTTTGATGTATGGTTGTCAAATACATTCTGCATAGGTTCTCCTTGATGTGAATGTCGATGCCAACGTTTCAACAACCATTGACGTAATGGATAGGCTGTATCTCCAAGGATCAATGGTGGAATCACTTGTATCGTATGGTTTTCTTGTGGCAAAATGAGTGTTTGCTGAGTGAGAGCTGTCCCTGATTCCATTGCCTAATATAAGTTGGATTGTCGTAAATGTGCAGCATTGTGAGTAGATCCAAGCATCGTACAACACAAGTCCCAAAACCGAAGATCCGCATCACAAACACCTTGTAGTAGAACAGAGTAATCTGAGTGTCTATTCCTATAGTGTTCAAGATAAAATCTCATAGCTGGTTTGGTTCTCAATTTGATATGGGTACCATCTATACAACCAATGATTTGTGGAATTCCACATATCTGTGCAAACTTTGACATGCTCTCAATACATTCTGCTACTGGAGGCCATTTGATGTATTTAGAGTATATTTTGTCTTTGTTTGCTAGTATCTCAACTATAATCAACTTGTACTTCACTATAGTCGATTCACCAAGACAATACAGATCACTAAGAGTTCTCAATGGTGAATTGTGTGCAAATGTGTGTAAAACTACCACTACACATTTTTCTAATTCCACTCTTTTTCTAGCATATAGCCATTCTGACATAGTAGGCACATGTGGTTCAATCTCATCAACCAATCTCTTAAAACTCTGATATGACATTCGGTACCTGCTTCTCATATGATTGTTCAGAAAGTCTGAATCCATTGACCATACTTGCTTGTGAAAAATCTCCCACCATGTGTACTGTCTTGGTATCACCCAAAAGTCTCTTGGTATTCCTCTTTGAGATAG